>CM043117.1:34477365-35169865 GCA_023701765.1 Hylyphantes graminicola | reverse complement strand
AAATTTAAGGTGGAAAAACGGTTCTTGATGTCACTTACTGTTACGAACCTAGTTTTTTCAAGATAAGAATTTTAGTAAGTATTTAAGTAACAGGAAAGTAGGCTATTTTAGTTCTTTAAGAACTTCTTGTTATTAGAATTATATCGCCGTTGCCATCGCAACAATTGCTTGAGAAACTTTAATTCTTTTAGACAATAAATTAAAATAAATTTATTTTTGAGACATCGATCAATTTAAGATGACGTCAAATATATATTTCACTACGAGATCTTTGTATGTCGATATAAATTGTTTTCATTCTATCTAAAAGCGAGGAATATTGCAGACAAACAAAAAAAACAAACACTTTATTAATTTAGAAATATTGCATATTTATTCTTTGAAATATAAATTTTTGCAAACGATTTAAGTTATAATTATTTAATTTTCGAAATAAAATAAATGAAACTAGCCGAATTTAGCAAGTAAATGTTTATTGAGGAGTAGTTTTTTGGTTTTTGTTCTACGAAAAATCAAATATTTATTTATGACTGCAAATAAAACTGTGTTTAGTGAAAGATGCTGTGTTTAGTTAGATGCTGCGTTTAGTGAAATTTATTTTAAATTTAAGGTGGAGAAACGGTTCTTGATATCACTTACTGTTACGAACCTAGTTTTTTCAAGATAAGAATTTTAGTAAGTATTTAAGTAACAGGAAAGTAGGCTATTTTAGTTCTTTAAGAACTTCTTGTTTTATGCTAAAATTTAAATTACTTAATTATGTTCTATAGTTATTTGAAGTCTCCGCATCTTATCAAATCTGATTCCGGCAATTTTACAATGTTTTTAGAGAAAAAAAACTGAGATAAAATATTGTATAGACGTAGTATTTAAAAATAATCAAATAGAAAATAATCAATAGAGGAAAACGCAAAACAATAACTTTTATCCCTCAAAAATGAAATTTGTTTCACAACTAAAATTTTTAACAAGTGTAGCACGTTGTAAAATTCTCTTTTATGAATGATTTTATATTAAGATAAAACTAGTCTTTTTTATCCTTTTCACACACAAAAGTAAGTTTTTGAGCAAACATGCTTAAGTAAGAATGGTTGGGTGTAAAAAAAACTTATTTTTCGCATCTTATGCTAAGTTCTTTTGAAGTGACAAATAACCTTAAAAATATATTCTACTTGAAATAAAAAAAAATCCCTAAATGAAATCCTGTCTAAAACTTGCCCAGCTGTATTAAATTTTCTAATCTTCTTGTTACCATGAATTCTTTTCAGAAACTAAGGTTGCTAAAAAATAACGGTGCTTTGAAGATACTTTTTAATTCTTATTCGTTTTATTTTTCTTCAGACGGTGTAAGTTACAAAAACAGAAGGGTTTTAATATTTTAGGTATAAATTGTTTTATGAATAAAAACAGTGCATTTCCTTTTTATCCACCAAATTTAGTTTAACATCCCTACACCAAAGGTAAAACTCATTACCACTTTGCAGTAATTTTTAAAAATTCTAAACAATATTTAGTTAATTTTTTTCCAAGCTAGCTTCAGTTGGTTGGAAGTTTAATTTTGCTGTACTAAAAAAAATGGCAATAAGCAGCGTAAATAAGCAACGTATTTTCTTTGGGACCTTATTGGTTGGGGGCTAAGAAGTATGCAGTGTGGGATATTGGAAAGTAATAGCGTTGTAATCAAATGATAAGAAGCATTGTATGTAAAATAACACACAATCAAATTATTTATATACTTGTTTTTTTCAGAAACCAACGCTATTTTTCGTCGACAATAGCCCTCGTGTAGCTCTAGTGCGACGATAATGCAAACCTAACTTAACCAACGCTTTTTTTTTTTGGATGGTATGTGATTAGTGAGTGTGATTAATTCGTGTACACTATAATTAAAAATATTACTGGGTTTGAAAAATATTGAATTTTTGCAATAGACTACTACTAGCAAAGCAGTTGCTGATTTGTATTTCGAAAATAATTATGTATATGTTGATTTATTCATATGGTGGCGTTTAGATTTGTCTTTCTCACCATAAAAAGGTACACTGTTTCAATGCTTCGAAAAATTAATAAGAAGTTCCCATAGAATCCTCTCTAGCGTTGGCTGGGAGCAGAGACAATAGCCTCCGGGCAACGTGCCACAACTTATTGATCACGGCTATGGGACTTGGTAGAAACGCAATCAGTGACTCTAACTATCACAAAGCCTGGTCAGGGTGAGATATAAAGGAAGTTATTTGGTCTGATTAGTTCCACATTTGTTGAGATTGAGGGGATTCAATGATGAAAATTGATGACCGTTAGTTACCGATAGGAAATTCGTTCCATCTTGCGTCCTCTCGGAGTGGGACTGGTTGAGAATAGGTTGAGGTTTGTGGTTTTATTATAAAGAAGGGTAAAGTTGAAAAACTCACTTTCTCCAAAGCATAACTCTGATATGGGGTTCAGATCGTTCATTGATGACCAATTGAATATATACGATTATCAAAAGTCGTCAATGAACAAACCAGACCTAACAACTTGGATATACTTTAGAGAATGCGAGTTTTGCAATCCATTGTTGTAGTTATTGCAGTTTACCTACACACGCAAAATAATTCAATAATATATGGAAGAATATAGAGAAATACATGATATTAGAATGCCGTATAAAAGAATGAATACATTAAAATTCGATTTTACTATTTGTATGTCGCCAATAGCCCTCGTGTAGCTCTAGTGCGACGATAATTCAAACAAAACCAAAAACTATTTGTATGAGCTGACATGATTCGAATTTGTATTTAAATTGGACAGTACAGTTGTCAGTTTCCGACTCTTTGAAAAAGGTGGAAATTTATGTTTCCGTGTCTTCGTCAAATCTTTTTGCATATAAATGTTTTGCTGCTTACTGCTACTTCCATACATGCGAACCTCTAATTAAAATAAGATATATTTTCTTTATCAAAAATATACCATTATATTTCGGGCATTATTTTTTGGAATATAAATCATTGCAAATTCATATACCCCTTCCCGGCCGGTTACACATTTCAAAAGCTAGAAAGAAACTTTTTATTTCAAACACAGAAATATATTGGTTGCCAAGGGGCCCCCGGACAATTCCAGACAACGCAAAAAATTAACAATCAAAATCATTAAATATCTAAAATCATATCTAAAAAATTTAACCAACCAATCAATCCTTTTTTTCTCATACTACTTAATAATTTGATATATCAGCTTTGAACTTCGCTTATAAATTTTCATTAAAAAATCCAATCGAGTAGTCACTACATATGACCTCTATTAGATAAGAACGTAGAAACATTGCTTTACTAGAACATTTTAATGAAAATAGGCCCAGTCACCGTCATCATAAAATTTCACAATTCTTAAGTGCTCCCGTAAGACTAAACCACCTGCGCATAATAACAAATACTATTGCAAAAAAAACTTAACCCAGTCAATCCTTTTTTTTTCTCCTAGTACTTTATAATTTGAGATATCAACTTTGAACTTCGCTTAGAAATTTTCATTTTTTTTTAATAATCCCATCGAGTAGTCACTACATATGACCTCTATTAGATAAGAACGTAGAAACATTGCTTTACTAGAACATTTTAATGAAAATAGGCCCAGTCACCATCATCATAAAATTTCACAATTCTTAAGTGCTCCCGTAAGACTAAACCACTTGCGCATAATAACAAATACTATTGCAAAATCAATTATCCCTTATCTTACGCAATGACAACACTTTATGGCTATCAAATTTCAAAACCAATCATAACCTAAAATTTAATTCAGTGTCTAGTTCCAAATCATCCAACTTGACATTGCATGAAATGGCACCTTATTCCACTCGCTCAACAGAAATGGCTGCTCATATCTCTGGGATGCCATTAGAACATTCTGAATGCGAAGTATGATGGAGATAGACAATTGGGTTCCGTTCCAAAACGTTGCATTGAACACCGAAATAGAATGAAGTGTTCTATTTCACATTAGGGAGTGTCCCTTAATTACAAAATAGTGTTCCACTCGAAGAATTTTTCGAAATTGGGAGGGAGGAGCATTTGTTGGCACCGGGAGGGTTTATTGTCCCTCTCTGTATTTTAATGGCCGAAGGAGTATTTCGTCCACGCTTGGTAAGCAGCGATTGACCACTTGGCTATGTTAGCTGAAATGATGACGATGGTATTTACTGCTAAGCTTCTGTAGGGAAAATTCATACTTGAATGGTTACTGTTTCACTCAAGCTGTATTTCGAAAGATATTGTCAAAGGAAGTGATTAAAATAATATGGATAGTAAGAATTACGTTTTAACTAATATATGATTGCAAATAGTAATTTTTGAAAGGCAGAAGTGTTATGAATAGTTTATGGCAAAAGTTATGCCAGAACAATCGTAAAAATGTCGTACACTAGGTTAATTCATTAAAATACATCCTCATATTATTGCTTATACTTTCTCTTCATTAGTAGATAAATTAAAACTGGAAAATTGAACTAAATCTCTTCACGACAAATAAAATTCCTTGACTACCGCTAACTTAAAGCAACAAACAAAATGAAAATTGTTGCCGATATAATACTTTGGAATAATAACTGTAAGAAAAATTATTGTCATTTATTTCTTTTATTATGTTAAAGCCAACTCCTACTAAACGGAATATGAATTTGTTATTATTTTACTTCTACTATAATATGAAGCTAATAATTTCAATTATCTCTACCAAAAGTTTCTCGGTAAAGTAACTAATAAAGCAATGCAGCTGATTTCACTTATTCTCCGTTAAGATTGTTAAAGAACTGCTGACAAAAAATCTAACTCTGATGTACGGTTTCTGAATCGCATGTCAAGTACAAGAACAAAAAAAAAAGAAATTAAATATTTATTCATTATTTTTATGATGAGGTTCTAGGGACAATTTGGGTAAAACTAGGATAGAATTGCCCACGCACATTATCTAACAAATTAAAAACTCATTATTCAAAACTTTAACAAGAAAAGAACCATTCTGAGTTATTCAGTATAAACTAACACTTTGAAAATAAAAATAAAATAGGGGAGACCGGGTCAAGTTGATACACTTTTTACTTTCTGATTTTTGTAATTTTTTTCTGACAATATTTTGAAACAAACTAAGTGTAGTTAGTAACTATAACTCTTTGGCTAACGCCTGATATTTTTATAATCTAAATAGAATTGAATTTTCACTGACAAAAAAAATGTTTTTTAAAATATTCAGAAACATTGATTGTAACTGATTACTCCGAGTCTGAGAAATTGGGATCTGATTGACAATTGAAACACGTGTAAAATGGATTGTCTTCAGCACATGCAATGTGTGCCCACTTCTTACAGGATATGCATTGTATCCAGTCCTGGCCAGGCTTTGACGTTGAATATGTTTTGAAGCACACCAAACAAAGACTCTTCGCCTTCATCAGAGTCTGATTCATCTTTTTCAATTTTTCTTCGTTTCTCTCTTTTTTTATTTTTAACTTCTTTTGTCAGGTTTTCTGTTCTTTGTTTTCGGTTCTTTTCTGTTCTTCCATTCTTGGTAATATTACCCCCTAATGATTTAAACAATTTTATCTTTTATTTTCTTGTTAAAATATATCTGCTAAGCTCCTCCTCAAGTTCGTCAGTCAATATTTGTCGTTGTTTAGCATAACCCATTTTTACAACCTCGTCAGTAGCCTCTGGCATTTCAAGTTTTATTTCCCCTTTTTTGTCTTGAACCTGTAAAGAGCTATTGTGTCTATATTAAAGATTTTGGCCGCTTCCCTAATATACATTCTGCCATTTCTAATCTCTTCATAAGCTCTTCCAAAAATATCAATTGGTATTTAGCCTCTTGTAGTTTCTTGGTATCTATAAATAAATGCAACATATGAAAATTCTTGTGGGTTAAGTTGATACACCGTATCAACTTGACCCCAAAGAAGCGTATCAACTTGACCCAACCGTCGCCATTACACTAAACCGCAAAATACGGAAAACCAATAAGAGCTAGAACAAAGTCTACTAGGTTACATTCTTGCCTTTATAGCATGTAACAATGTGATGTTATTTATAACACAATCCACTAACAAGTAAACTTTCAATAACACTTCAAATACATGGGTAAAAATTTACTTTTCAAGCTCAAAACCAGTATTTAATTCACAACTCATAGAACAAAGCAACCTCCTCTAAGTGCTCACGCGTGGTTGTTGACGACGGACCGGTCGTCCAGTCAAGTGAGTACCAGTTAATTGCGCCTGCTCATTACGGAGTTATTTTGACTGTATCAACTTGACCCTGTATCAACTAGACCCGGTCTCCCCTACTGATTAATCAAATTTAAAAAAAAACAAATAATTAAGAATTTATTAAAAAAATTCAGAAATTAAGCGATTTGCTACGTTCATAAACAACAGTACTAAATTCAATAGCTTTTAAGAAATGTATTTTACATCAAAAACTAGTCTAACGTAGTATATATTAGAAGATATTTCTTATCTTTCAACTTTTTGAACAAAATTGAATTCATTTCAGAAATAGGCCGGGTTACTCTATGTTCCTTTCAAAAAGTACAGCACATTAAATTATGTACATAAATAAAACTTTAAAGCCAAGATTTTAACTATGTTTCATAAGCTAACAAACCATTCAAGGTATGTATCCCTAAGCATGACGAGAATACAAGAATAATTATGCAGTGGATCAGAGAACTCACAATTACCAAGTAAATTAAAAGCCAAGGTTTTCAATGAATCCTAATGAGAAACCATTCCCTAACATTAACTTAGTTTTTAACAAAAATATTACTTTATTCATAAAGTTCATTTTATCCGCAAGGGTAGGATGCGGCCATTAAATATTCATATTTTTCTCCGCTATTCATGTATTTTATAGTCGTTCTGGTTTACAGTGTCGTGTGAATAGAAACATAATTTCAAAGTTCCTTGGAAAGTATTCACTTCATATTTTTAGATTGTATAACTTTTGGGCATGGTTAATCTTATTTTGGTTGAATAAATGTAATTTATTTAAATTGTATCAAAATATTTATAAACAACTACCATTCAGTTGTTTAGTGTACGTTTTTTTTAATGAAACATTTCTTTTATCCGGCATATATGGAACATTTGTTTTCTTCACGACAAAATTCTGTTTTTTGCAATTTTTACTTTGAAATGTTGTGAAACTAGAAATACTAAATAATAGTCAATAGGCAAAAAGAAATTAGATTTAAACTTAAAAAAATGGTCTCAAGCGTATAAAATCAAGAAAATCATTTAAAATGTTCAAATCGATTTACAACTTTTTTTTTTAACTTTTCGTAAAGAGTCTGAATGAAATTAAACAAAATAATATGTTTAAAGTGGTTTATTTTTTTTTGGTAAATGCTATCAAATAAAAAAATACTTTCTAGAGTTTTTAAATACATCATTAATTCGATTGGTATAAATAATTTAACTTTTTATGATGGCAATAATCATTTTAAATAAAACAATTGGAAAATGTCTCGGTTTTGAGACGTTAATTATTCTTTAATAAAATTTTCTTAAATTTTAAGATAATTGTTTTATATTTTTAGATAAAACATCTTTAATGAGATTATTTTGAATGTCAAATGTCCTTCACAGTTAAGATTAATACATATTAATAAAAATACCTGATTGAATCTACTACCATTTTTTATTCAATTTCCTGAATTAATTTTATTTACGTTTATAACTGACTTTCAAAAGAAATTAGATATAATTTTAAAGTGGGTTCAAAAAATAGTTATCAAAATAAATTATATTGTTTTACTGAAACATTATATGTTTCGATATACAATTTGTCATTATTAAAAACACAACAAATAGCTCATAATTAGAAATTCAAAACTTAATGCCGTCATAAATTTTAACAAAGCCTTCATTTTGTTAGATTTCATTAAGATTATAATTATTTAGGTTAGACTATTATTTATCGCAACAAATTCGCTTTAAGGATAAAATTTATATATATATATATATATTTTATCGAATTCATTCCATTATTTTAATGTGAGAACATAATATTTAATTGGGTTCGGTAAAACCTGATAGTCTAAATGCTATAGACTATTAGTTATAATGATTTCGTTGGATTGAAGCCCTTTTAGTGTGGATGCAATTTCACGATGGCATGTAGAAAGTGTCTTAAGCACGATGCGCCGAAATTTTAACATTTCTTTTAGAAATACCAATGCGCATGCATTCATTATTTCCATGCTGAAAGGCTTTAATTATATGGAAAATATCCTATTTCCACATTACCATTCCTAATAGAACCGAGACAAGTTCGTAGTTATACAAATGTTGAGGTAAACAATGTGTGACGAAATTTCAAATAGTGCCAATTAATGGCCAAATCCATAGTTCGGCATTTATCTCGAAAACTGTACCATATATATGCATAAATAATTAAAAATGAATTAGTAAAATAAATATGTTTTTAGGTGGACCTTTATTCTTAGTGTTTACAAGTTTCAGTTGCTCGCTACAGTGAACATGTGCCTCGATGCAGTTTCCCTAAAATTCCAGAATTTTATTAGCTTTTCCCCTTACAAATCACCAGGAATTCTCGTCAACACCGCAACTGCTCCAAAGACACCAAATAAAAGCATCCGTTGCCATCCTTACTGGTCTATTCTTGGCTGTGTGCAGACGATCGTAAAAAGGGAGGAGGAGTATGTTCGAACAGAACAAGGGAATGAGGGAGTTCCGATTGAGGGGCAGGAGACATTTCAAAAGCGCAGCCATTCCATTTTGCTAAGATGCAAAGGTGGTGAAATTCTGTTCTTTTTCAACTGTTTCACAAAAAGTCGCCCGTTCATACATATTTAAGCCATCTTTGGTGTTGTAGATCAGCTTTATTGGCCCAGTCGGTTAACACTTCAGCCTTGCATGCGAAGGTGCAAGGATCAGGGTGACTGTGGTTCTGAAATACGACGCCCGTCGCCAATAGCCCTCGTGTTGCTCTAGTGCGACGATAATTCAAACTTAACGTAACCAAGGATCAGAGTCCGGGCATCGCAAAATAAATGAAGACCTGCAAACGGCCTATGCAGTCAAAAGAAATCCCAATGAATAATGCCTCATGTAGATAATGCACTTTAAATATGGTCCAAAGACCCGACGCTGCGTACGATGCCCCTCAAACTTGGGTTTAGTGCCTACTCGGGTGTCAGCTCTTTATCTGACTGCAGTTCTAAATTTTGACGCCCGTCACCAATAGTCCTCGTGTAGCTCTAGTGAGAAGGTAAACTCAACTGACAGTGGTTGCCATCAACAGCGTTCTGCAAAAGTTACATAAGTTGTTCCGTTAATGGTCAAATTGAAAAATATTAGTTCATTAAGGTTAAATTGTAAATACAAGGATACTTTTGAATGATGTATTTGTTATAACATCTTCATACTTGGGTTTCAAGTAGCGCAGTTCTTTTAGGGGTTTCAGATCTACACTCAAAACAAGAGTGAAATCCACTCCTCTGGGGGAAGTGCATTTTCAATACTGGAGGAGTGAAAGTTAACTCAGACTGAGTTAAAATCGCTCGTTTGTTTTAAGAATGTAGGTATATCAGGAGGCCTAAGGGTTCAAAGACTTAGGGTATCCAAAACTACCCATTAACAACCCATTTATGAACATCACAAACACCTTCCTTGACGACAGGTGTCGGCTCGTCACTTGACTGTCGTTCTAAAATACGACGTCCTTTACCAATAGCCCTCGTGTAGCTCTAGTGCGACGATAATTCAAACCTAACCTCCCTTACCGAATAAAAATGTTAACTTGAAGTTTTGAAATTAGTTTATCGTGTAACTTAATGTGTCCTACATAAATTGTT
Organism: Hylyphantes graminicola; assembly: GCA_023701765.1. NCBI lineage: Eukaryota > Metazoa > Arthropoda > Arachnida > Araneae > Linyphiidae > Hylyphantes > Hylyphantes graminicola. The sequence continues at coordinate 35,160,013 of CM043117.1, read as the reverse complement.
CAGTACTATAGTCTTCACTTGTCTTATTTTTTATTCATTTTGATTTCGCATGGCAAACTTTCTTGCCAATCGTTAAGGAGAACTTATATTGCCGTTCTTCGCTGTTATAGTGCCGAAAACAATGTCCCTGTAAGATTGAGTTGCTTAAGTGTTTCGTTAAGGTTACTGAAATTATTCATGGTCACATGGGAGACCTTTTAGCGAAAGTTAAAGAAAAGTAGTCCCGCTAGTAAAAATGTTCACATGCCCTAAAATGCATTATCATCGAATGAAAATAATGTTTACAAAGTCGTACAAATTTTAAGTTTTACACTGCTCAAAAATGTTTTTTTTTTGTTTTGTTATTAATGCTATAAAAAATGATTTCTAACTAAGAGCTTTCATTTGGAGTTAGATCTCACTTTTTTTAGCATGAAAGTCTGTTCACTGAGGAGTTTCATATTTAATTAAATTATTTTAAACCATAAAACAGGTATTCAATTTAACATTGTATTTTAAGCGTATATTTTGTATCAAATTATTCAGAACTATCGGTGTTTAATCAAGAACAGTTTCCTAGAAAGACCTCGAATTTTCAATCCTCCATTTTCCCCAAACGGAATGAATGGATATTTTGTGGCGTCGTTTGTTGTTGCGGAAGACAGAAGCTGTCATAGCAGCTGATCGCTCCCTTGCTCACGGAGGTTGCTTTATTTATACCCCTCTTTGGGGGAATTTGTCTATGTTGATTCTAAAGGAAAGACCCCTTTTCACTTAGACCCCCTCCCCCCTCCTCTTCTTCTGGTATGGGAGTTTTGCAATGGGAATGCTATGAGGAAGCAGTGAAATGGCTCTCAAATGCATTTTCCGAAACCCACGGTATCGTAACAATTTGTTTGTAGACAAAGTATCATTGTTGTGTAGGTTTTTGTATTGATGGAAGTAGGAGCTTAAGATAGCTTTCATTTTTTAAAAAAAAGTGTTGCTGAAGATATTGCACAACCCGTCCCCACCAAAAGGTATATCATTACCGAGACATGTAGCTTCGGCTTTACTGTATTTAGTTGAAAATCTAGATGATTGCTAGCAACTCAGTAAAGTTGAGGTTCTGTGTACATGGGCGGCGAGACACTACACCAAAACCGAGCTTAAGTTTGCAGCAGAGAAATGTACTAGGCGGAGGAATCTGCGTAAGCAACGCTGCTGGCGCCGAAATTTTGCCTGCTCCTATAAGCTGATCCTTCGACCCTGATATTTGTGCGCTCTGTTACGTCAAAATCGAAGGAAAAAATAATTAAAATAACACTAGCTGAAACTAAACTAATAAAAATAATAAATTTATGTCTTGAAATAACAAATAAATTTGTTTATTGAATGTGAAATACCTTTTTGTATTCGATTCTCGCACTCAAAAATGAGAACTCTTTACCCTTTTTCTCGTAGAACATTTGTATACTGCAAACTTAAGGTCGGTTTCTATTATACATTCATGTTTAACTTTTTGTTCCGTGTTTTTATGGAATATTTACTTTGCTAAGTAAAAAAAAAATCCTCTGAACGGTTATCAAAATCTCATTACATTTTAGTAAAGACAGAGGAAAATTTTTCAAATATTTCATTTAATTGGTATGACATTTCATTTCTTTGTTACATAAAGAATGAAATCACTGGTCTTAAGTCATCAGCTCCAACATAACGTTTGCAATTCGACAGTCATTTACTTTCACAGCCCAAATTACGAATTCCTCTGACAAGTAATGCGTCAAATTGTTGAACGAAAATCGGGAAGTTCTTGTTTCGGCAGAAAAAGAAGTGCCATATCTATAATTGAATAAATAGTGCAGAACATATTCCACTGGCATTGAGAAATATGTGTAACGTTTAAGAAACTCTTCTTTTCACTTATAAATTTACTAGCTTTATAAACAGTTGTTCGGTTCACGCTTTGCACTAATACACCCGATTGGGTTCGAATTTCGAAAAATCGCTTCTTAATTGAAGCCTAAGATTTAAAAAAAAAAAAAAATGTTTCTCTTAAATTTGTTAGCTGTACCTCCAGTAGTTTTGGCTGGGCGTTGATACGTGAATGAGTCAGTCAGTCAGGACTTTTCCTTTAATATATATATATTAGCAAATAAATACCCTTTCTTCGCAAGGACTAAAAAAATTGTAATTGATACAAGTATATATACAATTTAATAAATTATAGGATAATAAAGTTATGTTATTATTCCCGCTCGTTATATAAGTATTGCCAATACCTTATAAGCTTCTTTATAATTCGGTTTCAGTTTAAATGTACCTTCTGAGGCCTATGCAAATCTAGAAAATTTCTTTAGAGTAAAGTTAAAGCATTTTAAAATTAGCTATTACTATTTGCTGGGCTACTAACCTTATTCCCACTCTGCTGTAAGAATTTCAGTAACTATTAAAGTAAAAGAAAAGAGGTTATTCTATTTCTTTCAAAACTTTTTGCTTAACTATAAATCACAAATTGCCAATATTTTAAAATTTTCTTCATAATTTGGAGTCGATTTAAATGTGCCTTCTGAAGCATTAGCAAGTCCAGAACATTTCGGTTTATTTAAAGGATAAAACACTCTAAAATTAGAATATTAGAATATTTGATTATTTGCTGGCTACTATACCTTAATCTATCCCATTATGCTTCGAAACCATTTCAATTTAAAGAATCGTGCTTCGACAAAACTAACGGTAACTCAAATTTATGAGAAGGGTCATTTTTTCTTAAAGATTTTTCGAAGTATAGTAAAATAAAGTTGTGTTTTTTATGAGAATGAATGTCCATATTTACAGAAATATTATAAGTAGCTGTGAAATCCATATTAAATTGAAACAGAAGATTGTATTAGGTTCCTAAGATTCTACGTTTAGGATTAATATGTAAAGCTCAATGAGAATACCGATAAGGAGCTGTTCATAAACTTTTGAAACATCACTTATTTATTTTAAATAAAGTTGAAATGTTTTATTAGGTTCCTGAGGTGATCGTACCCTCATTTTTCGTTTGATGTTTCCGTGTTGCTGCAGTAAAGTAAAATGTGATGGTTGCATTTGATGTTTCCGTGTTACTGCAGTAAAGTCGAATGTGATGGTTGCATTTGATGTTTCCGTGCTACTGCGGTTAAGTCAAATGCGGTTTTTGCATTTGATGTTTCCGTGTTACTGCAGTAAATTCGAATGTGATGGTTGCATTTGATGTTTCCGTGCTACTGCGGTTAAGTCAAATGCGATTTTTGCATTTGATGCTTCCTTGTTACTGCAGTAACGTAAAATGTGATGGTTGCATTTGATGTTTCCGTGCTACTGCGGTTAAGTCAAATGCGATTGTTGCATTTAATGTTTCCGCGTTACTGCAGTAAAGTCGAATGTGATGGTTGCATTTGATGTTTCCGTGCTACTGCGGTTAAGTCAAATGCGGTTTTTGCATTTGATGCTTCCGTGTTACTGCAGTAACGTAAAATGTGATGGTTGCATTTGATGTTTTCGTGCTACTGCGGTTAAGTCGACTTTACTGCAGTAAAACGGAAACATCAAATGCAACCAGCACATTTTACTTTACTGCAGTAACACGGTAACATCAAATGCAACCATCAAATTTTACTTTACTGCAGTAACACGGAAACATCAAACGAACAAGGAAGGTACGATCACCCCAGGAACCTAATAAAACATTTCAACTTCATTTTAAATAAATAAGTGATGGTTCAAAAGTTTATGAAAAGTTCCTTATCGGTATTCTCATTGAGCTTTACATATTAATCCTAAACGTAGAATCTTAAGAACCTAATACAATCTTCTGTTTCAAACTAATATGGATTTCACAGCTACTAATAATATTTCTGTAATATGGACATTCATTCTCGTAAAAAAAAACTTTATTTTACTATACTTCGATTTTTTTTAGTAAGTAATTCTGCTTCCTCGAAATTTTTGGTCCTTTGAAATCTCGACGGAAAAATCTGAAATCCTCTGAAAAATCTATAAGGGAAAAAATGATCCTACTCATAAAATTGAGTTACTGTTAGCTTTGTCGAAGCACGATTCTTTAATTTGGAATGGTTTTGAAGCATAATGGGATAAAGGAAGGTATAGTAGCCAGCAAATGATATCTAATTTTAGAGTGCTTGATCCTTTAAATAAACCGAAATGTTCTGGATTTACTTATGCTTCAGAAGGCACATTTAAATCGATTCCATATTATGAAGAAATTTTTAGGCTATTTTAGTTCTTTCATAACTTTCTGTTTATATATATATATAAATAATGGATTGACAATGCGTTAAAAACTACTTCATAATTCAGTTCCCAAATAAATGCAACTTCTGATTCACAGGTATATCAAAAATATTGATTTATTAAGAGTAAAACTTTTAATTTTTGAGACAAACTGAAATTCTTAAAAGCATGGTGACTATATTTACCTTAACGCCACTATGCTACAAGAACTTCAGTAAATACTAAAGTAGAAGGAAAGAAGGTCACTCTAGTTCTTTCAGAACTTTTTGCTTAATTATAAATCGCATATTAACAATACATTAAATTTCTCAATATTTTCGTTTCGAATTAAGTATGCCTTCTGAGGCATAAGAAATCCAGAAAATTTCGCTTTATTTAAAGTAAAGTTAAAACACTCTAAAATTGGCGATGATTATTTGCTGGCAATGATGATTTACTGCTTATCCTATTCAAAATATGCTTATAACTCAGTCCAAACTGACGAGTCATGCTTAAATAAAACCAACAGTAACTCAATTTCATGAGTAAGTTCCCTTTACTCTCTGCATATTTAGCGGGTTTCCGAATTTCTGTACAGATTTCAGTTAAACATTTCGTGCAAACAGAATTTTGCAATGATATTTACTTGCTCAAAACATTGTAGTGTAGTAAAATAAAGTGGTTTATTTTTTAAAAATGAATATCAATGCCACATAAATGTCAAAAGCAACAGTTAAAACCATATCGCTAGTTTGAAGCAGGAGATCGTATTAGGTTCTTAACATTCTACGTTTAAGACAAATATGAAAAGCTCTACAAGAATACCAATAATGAACTGCTAATAATGCGATTAATGCGATTTTTGCACTTGATGTTTCCGTGTTACTGCAGTAAAGTAAAATGTGATGGTTGCATTTGATGTTTCCGTGCTACTGCGGTTAAGTCAAATGCGATTATTGCATTTGATGTTTCCGTGTTACTGCAGTAAAGTCGAATGTGATGGTTGCATTTGATGTTTCCGTGCTACTGCGGTTAAGTCAAATGTTATTATTGCATTTGATGTTTCCGTGTTACTGCAGTAAAGTCGAATGTGATGGTTGCATTTGATGTTTCCGTGCTACTGCGGTTAAGTCAAATGTTATTATTGCATTTGATGTTTCCGTGTTACTGCAGTAAAGTCGAATGTGATGGTTGCATTTGATGTTTCCGTGCTACTGCGGTTTAGTCAAATGCGATTGTTGCATTTCGTGTTTTCCGCGCTTTTCAAAACTCTGTACTAGCACAAATTTATTAGCAGTTCATTATCGGTATTCTTGTAGAGCTTTTCATATTTGTCTTAAATGTAGAATGTTAAGAACCTAATACGATCTCCTGCTTCAAACTAGCGATATGGTTTTAACTGTTGCTTTTGACATTTCTGTGGCATTGACATTCATTTTTATAGATAAACCACTTTATTTTACTACACTACAATGTTCTGCGCAAGTAAATATCATTGCAAAAATTCTGTTTGCACGAAATGTTCAATTGAAATCTGTACAGAAATTCGGAAACCCGCTAAATATGCAGAGAGTAAAGGAAACTTACTCATAAAATTGAGTTACTGTTGGTTTTATTTAAGCATGACTCGTCAGTTTGGACTGAGTTATAAGCATATTTTGAATAGGATAAGTATAGTTGCCAGCAAATAATCATCGCTAATTTTAGAGTGTTTTAACTTTACTTTAAATAAAGCGAAATTTTCTGGATTTTCTTATGCCTCAGAAGGCACACTTAATTCGAAACTAAAATGTTGAGAAATTTAATGTATTGTTAATATGTGATTAATAATTAAGCAAAAAGTTCTGAAAGAGCTAGAATAACCTTCTTTCCTTTTACTTTAGTACTTACTGAAGTTCTTGTAGCATAGTGGGGATAAGGTAAATATAGTCACCATGCTTTTAAGCATTTCAGTTTGTCTCAAAGATTAAAAATTTTACTCTTAATAAATCAATATTTTAGATATACCTGTGAATCAGAAGGTACATTTAATTCGGAACTGAATTATGAAGAAGTTTTTAACGCATTGTCAATCCATTATTTATATATAAATAGAAAGTTATGAAAGAACTAAAATAGCCTTCTTTAACTTTGTACTGACTTTCTTATAGTACTGATCGACAAGCATACAAATATAAGATATAAAAGATAGATGCATGGATATTAAATACTTGAGAAAAATATCTTTAAAACAGTTTTAACTTTTAAAACTTCTGATTTTCTCCTTTTTAGTTCTTTCGAATACGTGGTTTGTGATATTAACATCCAATTTTTTCACTGCTTACACATTGTTTCAATATTTTAAAGTTAAACAAAAAGTTATTAATTGCAAAGGTGAAATAAACACGTAAAATGGGCTATTTATAACTTAAAAATACTTAAATCTACGTATTAAATTCGTAAATTGAATAAAATATCCGTATATATTCGATAATAAAAAGTTAGCATACACACAAATTAAAAGTTTTCAATTAATAACCAAACCTATTTTGTTATTAAAAATAAAAAGCTAAATTTTGAAATGAATTTATTTTTTACTCAACCATCTAGTACTAATATCTTTTATAATAAATTACTATAAAGCTCTTGTGATAAAATTCATTCGATTTTCAACAGCACAAATTATATCAATAGAATGATTTAATAGTATTTTGGCACAGCTGCTTTTCGAAAGCTGATTTATAAAATTAATTCTCGTCTAAATTTAAGACTGCGACATCTTATGATTCCCATTGCTCTTAATTAAATGCATAAACATGTTTGTGGAATTTTTAGTTTGGACATGAAAGTTATGGAAAATATTTATTAATGACTAAATTTATTCCGAATATTCAGTTTCCCTACTATTTAAAACATTTATATAGAATTGAATAAACTGTGGTGTGTCAATATTACAATGTTTATTTTCTAAAATACCGAATTTTTAAATCAAGGACCAATATCTATGCAAATAAAAATTTCTCTTGTGCAAAAAAATATAGATTTCTTCTGGGATGGTATAATCAGTTACTGAAAAAAATAAATATAAATCTTAACATTGGGATGAAGGCTATTTCTATCGAAACACAACTTATAATCTATTTAAAAAAACGTAAAAATTATTTACGTTTGAAGGAATTAATGTTGCAAAACAGATGAATCGCATATGAGCTATTAGCGATCAAAACTCATAGATTGGCAGCTATAGCATTTGACTTTGCCGCAAATTGCGATGGTTGTATTTGATGTTTCCGTGTCACTGCGGTAAAGTCAAATATGATTATTGCTTTCGACGCTTTCGTGCAACTGCAGTGAAGTAAAATAAGATTATTGCATTTGATGTTTCCGTGCAACTGCGGTAAAGTCAAATGCAATGGTTGTACTTCGTCACTTAAGTTCTCACATGTGCTATCTTATTGTTGTGCAAAGGGATAGCACATGCGGAAATTAAAGTGACTTTGAAGTTTCCGTGCAACTGCCGTAAATTCAAATACGGTTATTGCTTTTGATGTTTCCGTGCAACTGCGGTAAAGTCAAATACGATTATTGCATTCGATGTTTCCGTGCTACTGCGGTAAATTCAAATGCAATGGTTGCATTTGATATTTCCGTGCGACTGTGGTAAAGTCAAATAGAATGGTTGCCAATCCCCAAGAATTTTTATCGCCAATCGCGCATATGTAGCTCTTGTGCGACACTAATTTCATCAAATTTAAATAATTTTTACGTTATTTTAGATAAATCATGTTTCTTTAGCAATAGTCCTTAGTCTAATGTCAGGGTATTCTTTTGGTACATATATCTAGTATGTTTAAATTAAGTGATTACATCACAAAAGAAATCTTTTTGTGTTCTAGAGAAATTCTCTTGTGCACAGACATTGGGGTTTGCTTTTGAAAAAAAAGGCGTTGGGTAAAAACAAACAAGTTCTAATATTTTTTTAAAAAATTAAAGACAAATGTGTAGAAATGTTTTAGATAGTAGCGAAACTAAAATTATTTTCGGCATAAATTTATTCAATAAAAAAAACATCTTTTCCATAACTGTCATAGCCCAAACAACAAATGCCACAAACATGTTTATGCATCGAATTAAGGATAATGCGAATCATTACTAATCTTAGTCTTCAAGTTAGAATAGTTAATAATCTTAGTTAAAATAATAGTCTTAAAGTTGTTAGAATTTAACTATTTCGAAAAAAAGATGTGCCAAAACACGATTGAAGCATTTATTGACAACATTTTTGCTGTTGAAAATCGAATAAATTCTGCTAAAAACTTCATAGTAATTTATTAAAAAACGAAGTTAATTCGGACGCAAACTATCCTATGAATTTTCATGGTTATAAAATATATTTATTCTATATTTTTCAATCTAAAATCTGTTTTCCCGACCAATATTTAATGATTTCCATTGGTCTACTTTTGTCCTTTTCCGAATTTTAACTAAATGTCTCATAAAACACCCTATTCAACTACGGTCATTATGTTACACAAGTTTCCCCTTTCATCAAATTTAGGTAAATTATAGTATTTTCTACCGTTTACAAGTACAGTTTTTAACAAATCTAAAAATTTCAAAACTCATTTCTCGTTTTCATCTTTTTGTCACGAAGCACGTTCTTTTTCAAAGTCCTTCTATTGAACTTTGGAGTTATTTATTTAAGCATTTGATTAGTTTGTACTTCAATGATGCCAAAGTCATTGCCTTATCAGCAAAAAAAAAAAAAAAACTCTTAAGAATAGTAAATGCCGTTTAAATATCGGTATAACAGCAAGCCATAGTAGAAAGGTTTTGGCAATAAACTATAGGCAATATTGCCAATGCAATAATCTAAAAAAAAACTATCGATTGTGACTATCGTAGGTAGGTTAGATTCCCGTCAATAGCTATTTAAGTTGACTTAGAGTTTAATCATTAAAGTGCTTCTTAAAATTAATTTTCTTCGTGTTTTTTTGGTATAGCTACTGCCTATCTAAAAGAAACTAAGTTTCCAAAAATAAATGGAAGTTATTGTCCTTGCGGTAATAAAGAGAACGAATCTCTTAATAAAGAGAACGAACAGACGATTTTAGAAACTATATACATTATTCGTGCGTTGTTTAGCAAACTTATTGCAAAGTAGCAAAACACTTATATTTTTTAATCGATTTGCAAATTATCATCTTTCCCTCGGACGAAGCCTTTCTTTGCTCAGACAAACAGAACTATTTCTACTAAACGTCGGACGATTAAAAAAAACCTCATAAGAACGCTAACAACACATCCCAACCCAGTGTAGGTGGCAGTAACCGTTTCAAGAGGGAAGAACGCATCTCTCCAGCTGCTGGCGTAAGCTGCTCTCGGTTGTAAGTGGTATTTGACAGCTGGAGTAGTTGTGGGCCTCCACTTCCCCGTGTTCTTCAACAATGCTTCCGGACGAGATATCATACGATGTCGGGCTGACTTCTTGACTCGCAACTGTCACCGCACGTTGCTTTAATGCTTTCTTGATGTCGCGTAATTTATAATTTTTCGTGTTCTTGGTCGTGTAAATGTTGTTTACGTTGGGTAGGATTGTTTGGATGAATTGTATAACTTTAATAATCTTAGTGAAGTTTTTAAATTTTTCACCATTAAACAAGATAAAATTATAAAAGTTTTTATTGAAAGTAAAATCCATTATGTGTAACCGGATTTCTTTTCATTCGATGTGGTTTTCATTCGAGTAAAAAAAAACGATATTTGGTTTTTTTTTTAGGAACTGTTTATGCGTTCTGACTTGTGGCAGATAACTCCAGTTGGTTTAATTTAAATACTTATTTTAATCTGTGCGTAATACTTAACCAATTTTTTGTAAATTTTGCTTTCCCAGGGTGTGATTGTTTATACAACTACTGTATCACTTCGATGAACGTGGTGAAGTTATTTTAAGACCAATTAGCCAAACTTTTTTTATATAAAATTTTTCGTTTTCGTAACTTAAAATTTAATGAGTTTGTTTAGGAATTGGTTATCATGCAACTAAATATTGTAGTTTTTATAAAAAGAAAACTACATTGCAATAGAATATCTGCTTTTCTATATTTTCTGGCTCGTATATAATATCCATCTTTTCACTTGTTAACAGTTTCGTTAAATGTTTGTTCTTGTAAAGCGTGATTATTTGGACTTATGTTATTAGCTTAGATACTGTGTTAAATAGCACAGTTCGACAAAAAAATGCAAGTGTTTGTCCCGAAGCTACTTTGGCGATTTTTTGTTTCTTTTGTGGTCCAATAATAGAGAAATAACATTTTTAGCCCAAGTTTAATGGGGGGATTCATCAGAGATCAAAAAACTGATTTTTGAACGTTTTTTCATAAAAAAACGTTTTTTTTTACGTTTTTTTTTGGCTACAAACAACCTGCAACTGGTTCTTACCTCTATATGGGTGTTAAGTGAGTACCGATAGGCCATTTTGGAACTCTAACACCGCTCCAAAACTGTCCAAATCAGCGATTACTGGCCCAAAACGCCATTTTTTAAGGTTATTTCATGTTTTTTAGTGTGGCTACTTATTGGCTACAAACAACCAGTAAACCTTCCTGCAACTGGTTCAATTACCTCTATGGGTGCTAAGTGAGTACCGGTGGGCCATTTTGGAACTCCAACACCGCTCCAAAACTGTCTAAATTAGCGATTTCTGGCCCAAAACGCCCTTTTTTGATGTTATTTCATGTTTTTTCGCGTATGGACCTACAATTACGTATCTGGATCTGCTTTCGAGATAAATTAAATTAAATTATGAACAAAAAATAAAACGAAAACATTTATACGCTATATAAGAGCCCGAGCATTGTCAGAATAGGCAATTTACTTGGCCAAAAGCTCTATTTTTCGCTAGTATTTCACGTTTTATCGCGTATATTTGGCTTCGCACTAAATGAAAATATACCGATGTCTGTCTGTAGCTACTCAGTGAACACCGACTGACTTTTCTGACACTTCTGCAATACATAAGCATCGCACATTTGGTTTGGCAATACATAAGCATCGCACAACCAGCTAAGAGTTCACCTAATTCAAAATGTTGGCTTAAGTCGAAGTGTCGCAAAACTGAAAAGATTAAGAGTTTTCTGCTTTTGCTGTGAGGCAAAATGCAGGCTGGTTGTGCTGGATGTAGGTATAAATGTAGATACTCCACAATAAAATAAGAATAAAATAAAAGTCACCCCAAACAGTAATTTCTTTCTCTCAATAACACGTACCAGATTTCCTGGTGTTAGATACATACAGTCAATAACTAAAGTGCCCACACCCTCAACTCTTTTTGCCCGCACAATAGTCCGTTTGCTGTCCGAAGTTATCGTTTAAGTTTGTTTATCATGAAAGGGGGCTATTTTTCCATGCTTTCATAAAAAAGCTAAAATTATTCTAGGCAGAAAAAACCAATGTTCTCGGCTGGAACATTGCACATTAATTGAGCATTTGCAAAAATTAAAATCCATTTATTGTTTTGAACCAGCAATTGCGATTCATTTCCTTTGAAACTGCGAGACTGCTTTTTGCGAAATCCACCAATCAAATCGCTAGAAATCCGTTTTATTTGTAAACAAATCTCATCCCTTCTTGTTTTGATATCTCGCCGCATCATTCAAGAAAAATCAATTTCATTTTAATAAATTCATTAATTTAATCGTTTTAGAGCAGCTAATCTTAGATAAATTTTGTTTTATTTTGCCATGTAATGTGACACATTTAGAAACAGTCACAGTTCTCTTACAACTTCTTCTGGAAAAAGTTTTGATAGACTCAAACAGTGCGCGAATCGAAGGCTTCTTTCAGATGCTGTGGAAGAAAAGAACTTATCAGAAAAAATAGTTAAAAGTTCCAAAACTGCCTTTAATTATCATCGGAAATGTTATCAGCGTTTCACGGATAAAGTGGGAAGAATAATGAATGAAGTAAAGTGAATGATTCAAACTTGCATTAGTTTTTTCGTTTGCTGCTAATAAGTTATTCATAGATTCAATTTTTGAATTTGTACAATCAAATAGTTTTACTCGACACTATTACTTATACCACCCTTAAATAATATCTGTAGCATTTATGTTTGTTAAAGATAAATTTAACTGAACTAAATTCAAACAATTACTTTCATTTTAAACAAAAGTTTTATATTTTTGTGTTTGTTGCAGGCAAATAAAAATAAAATGTCCTAATTTATTTATGCTTTTGATTCATTTCTTCAAAATTATTTGTAGGTAAGGTAAAATCATTCTTAGGGTTACCATCTATGTGTGCCATTTGAACTTTTTGGTTCAAAAACTATATTATCCTAAATTTAATTGTAATAATACTGAAGTCTATCAAAAGTACTTATTTTGTTATTGTTTTACTTATTTTGTTTTGTTTTTTTTATCTGAAAAGCTCATGTGGTACACTTCACATGCATTCCTTAAGGGGGTTCAGTATGTTGTATATCGGTAATGTGAAATTGGCCAATTGCAACGTACCTTTTCACAATAACTACTGATCAGATCATCTTAAAATTTTCTGTGTGTGTTATACCAACCTTATATATTAATCTGAGGTTAAAAGTTTTTTTCAAATAACTGTTAGATTTTTTAAAATAAAATAAGTTTTAAAGTACCCAAAAAATCATGAAATATTTCACTTTTTTGCCCCATAAAATTGTTTTCACTTTAGTTTTATTAAATTTTATAACCTCAGATTAAATACTATGTATTACATCATATAAAAAAAGTTTACGAGGAAACATAGCATAGTTTTTGAGAAAAGGTAGATCGAAGTTCAAAAAATTAAGTTCTGAGAAAAAGTACACGTTTATTGTTAACCCAATTCCTTACAAAGGATTTTTGCAAATGGCTTTTAATGTCAAAAATATTTTTCCTATCGTCTTGATACTTTGTGGCATTATTAATAAAGGTTGTAATAGTATTTTAAGCCAATATATTTTTTTTTTGATTTTTTCACCGATTTTGGGGAACTGAACCCCCTTAAGTATAACTCAATGAAACATGTAGTACCTACTTTGGTTCACAGCTGGATATTCAACTTTTTGCAGGTTACATCTCTAAAAATTTTCATTATCGTCAAATAAGGATTTTTTTTTCATTAAATGGGTCTATTTTGTATGGAGTTTGAAGTGTAGTTCAAGAAAAAAAAGTCAGACACGTTAGTTTTTTCAAAGAAACAATGATAAAAGTATAAAAAAATTGAATTTTAAAATATATTTATGAAGTTACTTCTTAATAGTTAACTGTTTAAAAGTATAAATACTGTAAGTAAACGCTTGTTTGGTTCTAAAATACATTTTTGTAAACATTCTTAAATCTTAACCTGTTCTTAACATTGAACCATCATTGATAGATATCATATCACCATGACTACAAGTTAAGAAATATAATGAAAGTATGTCATATTTAGTGTAAAATCTACGTAAAATAATTGCAAAATTTGTTTACTCGGTATGGAAACTTTAAAAGATAAATCACCGAGGGGAAAAAATGCAAACAGGTTACATGTTTTTAAGACTCAAATCCCTTAAAAAAATCCTAGACATATTTTAACCCTGGAGGTCTGGTAACCTTATATATGTAACGTAAATAGGTAAACAACTTGAGAATAATTATATAAATACAACTTTATAATAGGTGATTAATAATTTTTTAGTACTTCAAAAGTCCTTAAAGACGCCTTGATTTTTTTTAAAAATAAGATTGGGAACCCTGGTACGTTTCAATTAGCCAGATGCAGATGTTGCCAATAGCAAACCGGGCACTTTTAAAAATTGCCAAGCGGAAGCGAATAACCAAACTTGAATGAATTAAAAAATGGTGCTCAAGCATTCCTATTAGGTTTGTATGAAAGTTGGCAGAGTTCTACATTATTTGTAAATTTTTTTACATAACACTAATGGAAGAGTACCCAAAAATGATCTAGAGGAAAACAACTTCTTTGTAAAGTTAATAGGCCAGCAGAGCAATAAGCAACACAGTGTTCATAGAAACTGTTTATTAAAAAGGAAGGGAATAGAAAGAGCAGCAGTTTTATTAAGCAAAGTTGTTAATTTCACTGAAAAATATCGAATGTTCCGGTGGGGTCTAATATTGATATATTAGACCCCACCGGAACATTCGATATTTTTGGTTGCCAAAGCATTCATATGCATAATTCGTTATTGTTGCTAGCAACTCAAAGACAGAATTATGAAATAATTTGGTGATGAAAATAAACTTTTTTCGCATTAGTATGCTTTGGCAACCAGAATAGTAGCCAATGATCGAGTGGGGTCCTATATCCCAGCTATTTCCAAAAAGTGCATAAAGTAGGGAGGTCAATGTGTTTAACATATAGTAACCCTAAACAGTTCTGGCAATTGAAAATATTACTAATATGATTATCACAATGCAAAGCTATTTGCCTGAAGTCATCAACCTGTTCCATGTTGTCGAAGCTAAATCAGTTCTCGAGTTTCAGGCTATATGCACTCATCCTCAGGTTGAAAATGTTCATAGTCTGTTGCTTTCCTGAACTCTATTACTTATCGCAGCATCTAAACAGCAGAAAACATATCAAATCATTGAACGATTGTCTTCTTTATCTCCAACCCAGGAAAAACCAAGAAGTTCTTGGCCATTATTATTGTAACTCAAATGCATGCCAATGGTTCCCATGAGATTTCACCAAAACTCTTGTGCAATGATAATCAAATAGTGTACCTACATATGCTTTTGACTACAACTACCAAACCATAGCTGAAACATGCACAATTCTTTTTTCTTTCACATTTCAACAACACATACATATTATGTAACTGTTGTAGAATATATCAAAGATTCAATTTTCATATCAACTATCTTTTAATTTTGTACTACCTTGTAAAATAACTCAAATATACGAAAGTATCACATTGTTTTACGATTTTTGGCGACAAATTGTAATGTTGAAAAAGCGGCGCCGTATACCAGGATTTCAGCAGCAGTTCTTGGATCACCTCTACAATTTTCTAGAAAAAATATTCTAGCTATGTGAGCAATTATATTGTCGAAAATGCTTCAGTTAAAAAGGTTTGCACAAAGAGAAAAACCAAAACAACTGAATCGCCGAGCCGATTCTCGCGATGGCCTCTGTGTTTGTTTTCATTTTGCACTATAGATCCGCAGCAACTGCTATTCGCTGATTGGACAACAATTCTAAGAAATTATTGTCTTAAATACATTGTTGTTAATTAGCGTGCAGCAATTGGGCTGTGAACATTTGTTTTTATACTTCAATTTAATTTTCTCTATTTTTTAAGACCAATATCAAGTAGCCCCCTGAAATGATAAACGAACATTCATTTTTAAGCTTTTTCTGTCAGTACAGCAAGCGGCCTACAATGACTGTTGGCTAAAACAAAACATGCAACTTTTGGCTAGAAAATCACCTATTTTAACCAAATGTGCGATGCTTATATATTGCAGAAGTGTCAGAAAAGTCAGTCGGTGTTCACTGAGTAGCTACAGACAGACATCGGTATATTTTCATTTAGTGCGAAGCCAAATATACGCGATAAAATGTGAAATACTTGCGAAAAATAGAGCTTTTGGCCAAGTAAATTGCCTATTCTGACAATGCTCGGGCTCTTATATAGCGTATAAATGTTTTCGTTTTATTTTTTGTTCATAATTTAATTTAATTTATCTCGAAAGCAGATCCAGATACGTAATTATAGCTCCATACGCGAAAAAAACATGAAATAACATCAAAAAAGGGCGTTTTGGGCCAGAAATCGCTAATTTAGACAGTTTTGGAGCGGTGTTTGAGTTCCAAAATGGCCCATCGGTACTCACTTAGCACCCATAGAGGTAATTGAACCAGTTGCAGGAAGGTTTACTGGTTGTTTGTAGCCAATAAGTAGCCACGCTAAAAAACATGAAATAACCTTAAAAAAATGGCGTTTTGGGCCAGTAATCGCTAATTTGGACAGTTTTGGAGCGGTGTTAGAGTTCCAAAATGGCCTATCGGTACTCACCAGTTGCAGGTTGTTTGTAGCCAAAAAAACGTCAAAAAAGGCGTTTTTTATGAAAAAACGTTAAAAAATCAGTTTTTTGATCTCTGACGAATCCCCCTATTAAACTTGGGCTAAAAATGTTATTTCTCTATTATTGGACCACCAAAGAAGCAAAAAATCGCCAAAGTAGCTTCGGGACAAATTCTTGCATTTTTTTTGTCGAACTGTGTAGTTATTTAAATCATTAGACAGCGAGAAAAGAAATTAAGATAAATCATTTTCTTAGATTACCATAAATAGTGTGTTGCTGTATCAATAAAATCAAGAAACAAAACAATGCATAAAAATTAATGTTATTTGAATGTTTTATTTCTGTAAAAGGGAAATATTGCAAAATATTTCTCAAGCCTAACATCTATATTTGTCTTCCGATAAATGGTTTCTCTTTTTTAAGGGTTCAACTAGTTCGATGTTACGAGTATTAAGTTTTATTATACTAGGGTTACTGGTAAATGTGAGAACTAAACAACGAAACAAATATAAGGCATAAAACTATATTTTTTTTACTTTGGATAAACTTACTAGACATCTAAATTACTTCCACGTTTTCGTGGGGAAATATTAACGGTAGCCAATATATGCTGTGTACACATCAGAAACCAATATAATTTCATTTTAGGGAAATCCACCTTATTTTAAGTATTGTTACATCCTTTTCAATTTTTGTGATTTTTATCAGTGTGTGGCTGTTTGTCTTTTGGATTTGATTTTTAGTTTAATACGCAACATTTTGCAATATTATATTTTTACTCAAGTCAAATATCCAATTTCAGTTATTTAAAGGATAACTGAAATTAATATACTAGAGGTATTGTTAAGAAACATGATAAAATTTTACTTTGACTACTATACAGTTTCATTTATTTACTAAAAAAATGGAATGAAGGCATTAAATATTTTTATCAAAATAAATCAATAGACCAGGAAGCAGAGCATAAGTGTATGAAAGCTATGTAACAATCGTTAAAATTTTACAATGTTTATGAAAAGAGTTTCTAAGGTTTCTTTTTAGGTTCATACATTTTTATTTCATTAACTTTTTAAAAGCAGTAAAAATTTCGTTTCATTTGCACAGAAATTTGAACATAAAGCTTAAGTGTAGTTTTTATGGTAATGATAAAGACATGAACTTTAGAAAGACTTTTCTCATTCTTTAAGATTTCTTTTGAGTAATTATAACTGAAGTGGGCACTAGTCCAAATTTCAGCATTGAATATTTTTTTAGGATTTCAAGACATCTATTTTTGATAGCATAATTTTACGCCTTATGCACAGTATTTTCTTTCTTTCGTTATTTTTAATGGCGTGAACAAACCCTAATTAGAGGTAAAGTTCTTTCATAATTTTAGAGTTCAGTTTTTGAACTTAAACAAATTTGAAAATTATTTAAGAAACCACATATTGTCAAAGTATTTCATTTGAGGATTTCATACATAACTAAAGAGTTGGGAAATTCGCTGTAGCAAGAAGCTTCTCAACGAAATGAATACTTGAACCTAGATTATAAAATGCTTAAATATTCATGTTGATAGTATTTTCTGGATGTCTTTCGTTTGGGTTGAATTACCGTCGCACTAGAGGTATACGAGGGCTATTAACAAAGGGCGTCGTAATTAGAACCACAGTCAAGTGACGATCCTGAGTAGCGACACTTTTAAGGGTCCCATATCGTATGCGGCGTTGGTACTTTGGCGCATATTTAACATACACTCCCTCTACATGGGGTAATAATCTCCGGGCTTTTAATCCGAAACAACCCTTTATAATTCGGCAGTTTTTTTGGCAATGCTCGTGCCCGAGGCTAGGATTTTTCGCCCTACCGACTGGGCTTCCCAGGATGGCTTTGGAGAAATGATATATGAAGAGTACAGGAAAGAACCGCCTTATTTCGTATAAGGCTTTCCTTAATAGCCTCGTTGAGGATGATAGTGAGAAATCGCCGAAACTGGTGTGAAGAAACAGGCTACTCGCTTTGTTTATCTTTCGCAGCAACCCTGATTCACGCCTGAGATCAGTGCATACGAGTCACACGTTTGTACCGCGAATGGAGAACCGGAAAAAACCTGATTCCGGTCGACAATGTTCGCCAAGTAGACACAATTACGGAAAGACTATCAAGTGGTTCGTCCCCTGTACTCTTCATATGCTTGACCATTTCTTTCACTGTCACGGCGAAAATTTGCTTATAGACTGGGTGTTCGTAGCCATTTGAAATCTGCTTTAATAAGTCTTAAAGATTTCATGTAACAAAAACCACAGTAGTCCACCAAAATTAACCGAAACACTCAATTTGTCGCTGATCCAATGTTTCAACATTAACTCTCCAGAGATATCGTTATTTATGTTAGACCAAAATTAGATTTAACAAAGCGGTTCGTTGGACAATTTTATTCCCACCACTACTATGCCTAAGGGGGATCTTACCCTATCGTGCTCGTTTATCTACGGTAATTCAATAAATCGTAGATACGCTTCTGCTGAATGCTTCCAAAGAACATTTATAATATTGGTCGGTTTAAGAATTTTTTCGGTAAATAAAATTGGATAAATAAATTCATGTAAAACTAAAAGCAAATAACATTGAAATATAATTGCACACTTTTTACATCATATTAAAAATATTAAAAAATTAATTCGTATATTACATGCACTTAAATATAATTTGCTTTAATTAATATTGAGATTAAAAGAAACTTATAATAAATATTTGTAGAAATTTTTAAATAACCAGTACGTAACTCAAGCCTATACATAGTAACGATATGAACAACGTTATTTTATATTATGTTTTATCTATTGTTATAAGCATAGAATTTTTCAACAATATCAACTTTAAAGTGAATATGAAAAAGATCTGTCCCTTTACAAAAATGCTTTTATGATATAGGAATGCCCTTGTTACGGGTCTCATTGTTATAAATATTTATTAAATAACATTTCTCTTTCAAGTTTTATTTTCTTTCCAAAAGACGTTTCTCCAAAACAAAACATTTTTAGAACAAACAGCTGCAAAGAAAAATTCTGTATTTTAATATTTTGAATATTTCAGTTAAAAATATATATGTATATGTATACTTACAATGTTATAAAACTGACATAAGGCATTTAGGTTGAAAACCACCTAGTATTAAAAATTCAGATATCTATTAAAAATATAGATATCTATTAAAATAAAATATTATAGTATTAAGTGTTTAGTTATATTATAAAACGTGTTGAAGCTGAATTAAAATATATATTCGATTTTTTTTTGCATTTGTTTGCCAGATAAGTTAGTCATCCCCGTATAATGTTATATGCTTTCATAAAAACGATGGCACCGCTGATTATATCGGCGTCGACGGCATGAGGGCAGTAAAATTGCGTCGCAGCACGCCTATCAAATCATATGGCTGCATTTAAACACATACTATCTATCATTTTTTCACGATATTATTTTGTCCTTTCATATGTTTCAGAACTATGACTGTACATTTATTTACTAAAGCTCTATTGTAGGCATTACATTGGATATTAACTGTTTTGAGCAGGGTTATCTATTCTGAGGCATTTTCTCTGATCCTGCACTATTTCAGATGCATCAAAATTAAACTCAATTTTATTGCAAATAGTGGGAATTTAATATTACAAGCGAATGATGAGATATTATACATTAACAAAATGTAAACATTAAAAAATGTGGAAGTGATAGATGCACTTCATTAAATATTTGTCAGTTTACGATGTGCAGTAATAAATCTTGCAATCCTAATTTTTCCATTAAATGAGTTTGTTTAAAAATAAGTATTAGGTGGGACTATTTAGCGACATATTGTTACACATTTAAAATGTACAGCAGTCTCTCTTCGTTCGATAACTACTCAAAAATTCCAATAACCAACATTCACCTGAAATACCCACCTTCGCCATTAAACCAGGTTGTCGTTACGTGACCCACATCAAAAATGTTTCCCGCTTGGTTACCGCACCAAAATACAATTTCCGAGAAACGAATAGGAGGAGGTAAAAAAAATGATAAAAAATGACGATAAGAACCATAAATCGGAAAGTAAACCCACCAAGATTCAGGATAAAAAGTAAAAAAAAAAACTATCATTGTAACTCAATCTCTGCTTGCAGAGGGCCCGAGCAGATATAAGGTCTAAGTTTAGTTACGCATACCACATCTTACGTCTATTCTTAGGAAGGAAGGGGGCCACTACCATCTCTATATTGGAATTGAAAAGAAGCGAATAAAAAAAATTGGGGATGTTAGAAAAAGAAGATGGAAAAGTAAATTACGCTCTGGTGGCTTCCCTGGAACTCATAAGTGTCAGCCTGCGAAAGATGGAATTGCGCATAATGATCTTTTTCCTATGGACTCTACGGGATAACTTGGATGGTAGGGTTATATTTAAGGAACTGGTCGACTCTACTAAGTTTATCCTAATAGCACCTTTACAATGCAACTTAGTGTTCCAGATGCAGGTCTTAATGCATGAAATGTTTTGTATGCTGTTCCGAGTTCAGATTTCATTTCATGCTAAGTGATAGCGAACCCGAGTGCTGTAAAACTCGCTTGTTAATTGTAAACTTCGTTTTTTCCCTCAATCTATTTTGATGTTTGACGTTAGGTTAAATAATGTTTATCTGTGTTTATAAATTTTATTGCTCTTATAAATTATCCACGAATGAATGTCACAAATGGACGCTTTTTACAGTGCAATGCGCATAATTTGAATCTTGAATATCCATTTGAGGGCTCAATATGCCCTCTCCCTCTACATTCACAAATGAAGAGTTTAGGGAAATAACGTGCTAAGCGACATTTTTGAAAAAATTGACATTTTTGTGTCAATGAACATGCTATTCTCTCCGTAAAATATAAAAAGTGCCCCCTTTATCAAAAAATTTAAGTTGAGTATATTTTTAAAGGTTTGAAGGTTCCGTTTTCAACAGATCTAACTGAAAACTTTAACGCTCATTTTCTCGTTTTCCTCTTTGTCACCTAGCACGTTCTTCCACTAATCTCTTCAAATATACGCGACTTTTTTCAGAATTTAAGGATAGTTTGAAGACGGGTAGTAGAATATCCAATCCTGAAAGCTCCTCAACTCCGAATTTACTATTTTTACATTCAAATGTAGTTGCAATATATAAATTTAAATCTTGCACACATTTTTTAAATTTAGCTTTCTAAACATTTATCGGGTGCCCTCTTTCTTTTGCGGCACCCATGATCGTCAACGTTGCGAATGGCCCCATGGTTTGACTTTAAAATGCTTAAGGAATATGCACCTGGTCATGTGTTCCATTTAGATATTAGGTAAAAAGACCTATGTGGCTTTTTCGTTCACATCGCGGCCATCTTGCTTGTGGAAATGGAAGGGGCGAACACGGGAGGGCGACTGTTTCTTCACTCGTTTTCTATCTGTGGGTTCCTCTGAGAGATGGCCGAATTAAGATTCATTCGGGACTGATTGGATTGTTTTGCGCGTGTTTCTTGCATTTCCAGGGGTCGTTATGGATAGTCAGAGGAAAATTGGGCCAGTTAGAAAAGTTTATTTTTACTCTAGAGAGAAGATGTTCAAGTACATGTCTTGTACTTGAATTTTTAACTGTTTTATCTAAGTTTTAAATTTAAAATATTTATTTGAGCGTAATTTAATTTTTTGTTTGTTGCTTTAAATTTGTGGAGGCATACAAGTGCAAAAAGTATCTAGATTGGGAATTTGTTATCATGAGGTGTTTGAAAGCACAACATTATAGCAAGATAGAATACTAGAATAAGGTATGCGAATAATTGAATTCTGAAATTCTAGATTGTCACTCTTGGATCATTAACATTATACATTTGTTTTTTTAATATAACCTACGTTTTAAAAAAAATACATAGATAGAAAATATTTTACGAATTCAGATATTGTAAGAAATGCTCAGACATCAAAGTTTCACTCATTTCTATTCGGATAAAAAAATCATAATTAATGGTATAATTAGTTGTATGGGCAATAAAAAAAATGTGTTATGAACCTTTATGTAACTAATTTAGAATTCTTTAGACATTGTATATAAATGCTATATTGCAAATATATTCTGTTCGTTTATAAAAAAATCGACATTTTTTAATGGTAAAATTTCAGTACACCATTTCTCACTCAAAATAAAATATGTAATTTATTAGAAAAGTTGAATATTCCATATCGCTGAAATTTTAAAGGTTACTTAAATATTTGAAGTTTCTTTTTAAGAAAAATATATTTTCTTATGATTTGTGTATTTACAGTTAAGTCGCTGGGGGCATGCCTTCAATCATGTGTCATTTACCAAGATCATTCGCCTTCGGAGAGCATAAAAAGATGTTACCAAATTTTTCGTGTTTCATTAATTTAAATACTACTGACTATTCTTATTGAATCGAGTGCAATGATTTTCATAAATACATAGATATATAGAAATACTAACTGGTATTTTGTAAAAAAGAAAGAGTAGCATGAAGAACCGAATGTGTATAATGCATATTAGCTTCACAAACCTGGCCTTGCTCGGCTGTGTACACTTAATAAAAGTTGCCTGTTACGTTTTGTAAAAATTTAATTCCAATCTATCTGCCTTTTCACTGGCCAGCGCTTTCTCATAATATTATACCCTTCCCTCCCATTCTAATGTTAGCATAGTTTTGCACTGAATTAAGATTTAATTTCAATTTGCCGTTGCCTATTAAGCAACTTAAATTTAAGTAAGTTTTAAAAAAAATTTAATGTTAATTAACTTTGTAGACTTTAATGTGCTAAAACCGTACAATTCAATTAAGAAGTTTCACCTTGCCCCAATTTTCTTTAATTGAACAATTGTTAGTAAAGCAGTGGAGTTATAATTGGTCCTTATAAGTACCGTCAGGAGATAGTTTTAATTTAGAAGTCCCCGATTGGACGATAACTGGCCAACGGTCTTGGATACTCCTCAAAGTAAAAATGCAGAATTTGCAAGATTACAATAGTTAGCTCCATTCCAGTGGACAAATATACCTCAATTCTCTACAACATGCCTCCCAATTCCAGGACACCCAGACTTCCGAGTATAAACCGTAAATGACAGTAGACAAAGAACGAAACAGGTAAATTCCTGGTCAAGCCTTAAAAATCAAATAATGATTCAAATAAATAAACGTAAAGTAAAATCAAATAATAATGTTCAAATTGGTACGTTATAGATCTTGAGTGGCATCAGAAATGTTGAATGAAAAATTATTTTTCTAGTCTCGATTGGTAAATCAATGTCACTTGGGGACAGATCACCGATCAAATTAAGTACAGAATGAAAGCTGTATGTAGTTGTGTCCCTTTAAACAACCAAATTACAATCTTATATTAAACAAGTGATTTTACATGATTAAATGTCTTATTTTGGCTCATGGCGAAATTTTTAAGTAGAAAATGAAAAGTTGAAATGAATCCGGTTAACTGTCAACAATGCGCAGTGCCTTTCCTATATAAAGAAATCAACGCATGTTTTGGCCTTCCAACCCCTTTAGGTGCTAATTAAAAAATTTTGCCTTATAATAGACTCTTTCAGTACAAATGAACAAACTCCTAAAATTTATCTGTACCTTCAATAGTTTTGGCTAGGTAACAATAGTTATAGGTTCATTAAAATACGTGAGTAATATGCAGTAAATTTTTCACATGATATACGTAACTGAAGTCAGTCAAATTTATCTACTATTTTAAATTTTGTTCATTAAAATCGCCATGCACGTGCTTGCACTCATTACATTGTGAACGGTGCAATATATCAAAACAATTTTTATTACGTAATTTTATACAAATTGTCTTCAATACTTTGAACCTTAATCCCATGTATTTTTGTTTTGGTGCATCTTGAACATAAACTTAACAACTGCAGTTGCAAAATCTGATTTTCGTGCCCGTAATCCAATCGGGGAAATGAATATTTAATTCAAAATTAAATTCAATGAATTTCGAAATATGTTTGAGCTTTTGAGTTGTATATTGTAGGATTGAATATTCGATTTGAATTTACAATTATGTACTTTGATGCAGCAAAACTTTACCTCTTTCAAATACAGTAAATGGTTATGATAAATCATTCACATATGTGCATTAAATAACGATAATTGAGTTTGTACTTCAAAGCTAAAAGGTTCTTTGAATTATTATGATTAAAAATATTAGTATTCATATAGAATCTTTAAAATAATGTAACGATATATTAAAAAAATAATAAATAAACGTTTTTACCAATTTTTTAAACTTTATATTTATAACGTGCTTCAATACATTAATCAAATACAGTTTCATTAATGTTAAAATTTGTCTTTGGGTTATCAGACATTGTCCATCAATGTTTCTGTATAGCCTTGTGTACGGAGTTAAAAGACAAAGATTACTTTTTTCATACAAATTTGAGGGGAGTCGAATAGGTGTTAGGGTCAAAAATGTAGATTTTTTGTTATTTTATTTTTAATCTGCATATCTATAGCTTTAATTAAGGACCAAGATTATCGATTTCTGTTCAGTAGTTTTCTTTTTATAAGCATTTTTCAGAAGCTCTCTATATCAGTCCTTACCTATACCTTATTTTTCTTTTGCGTTTAATGAAATATAAGGTTTTTAGGCAGTTCAGAGCAATTTTCCAAGGGACTATAAAAGATATCAGCTAGTTTTGTTTTATTATTATTTCTTTCCCATTAATAGCTTGATTTCGTCGTTGTTTTTTTTTTTGGGGGGGGGAAGGGTTAGTACATATTTAAAAAAAACTCTGTAAAAGTATTTTTTTTTAAACTGTGGAATCTCAAACTCAATTAAAAAACTTTAAAAAAATCAATGATATCTCATAGTTCCTGAGAAAAATGTTTCTAAAGTGAGTAAAATTAACATGAACGGCAAAGAACAAACCAACTTCCCCCTAAGCGTTGCTCATTTACTAAAACGTAAATACATTAACCTTTTATTAATCTAACAATATTTATTTGAAAAAAAATGTAGCTTTTTCATGAATTTTAATCTGCATGAATGCAATAATAATAAACTATAAAAGCGTTCAATAACTTGGTTGAAATCGTGGAAATATAAAAATTTATTTAAAAAAACATCCAGTTTTACATTAAAACAACGTTGCAGTATTTCTAGAAAGATCTAAACTGAATATCCAAAACCCTAAAGGGGACACTTCCTCTAAAATGTCCTACAATGATAGAAGTGATACAAAAATTGGATGGGAACATTTTCTTGGCAGCGTCACAGATAAATCTTCAAATGTCCGACACCCCCAGAACAAAAAGAGTTGGTCAACCCCTTTAGGGTCAAGTGGGGTAAGTGTGATTGGGGGTAAGTGTGATAAACAGCTCTTGTAACTTTGGAAATCATTCTAAAAATCTGAAAGTTTGCAATATATAACATTAAACCACTTATAATTAAACTAAAAAGAAATATTGACCTTATTTTTTGTTTAAAGAAAGTTTTGAGCTTTTGAATATGCTATTTTATTACATTATTTTCCCTATGTGGGGTAAGTGTGATATACAGAAATGGATTTTGAAATGCAAATTTTGTACACTTAAAATTGGAATTCAAACATATAAATTTTTTTCTACATATGTATGTTTCTTATAATAATTCACTACCAATTTTAGGATTTATAATTTACTTGAAGCAGAGAACGAATTTTTTTAATGAAAAATGCAGAAACCCTATCACACTTACCCCACTTGACCCTACAGAAAATGACGAAAAGAGCAAATCGAATTCTGTCATCTGGCTCAGAGGATAAAAAAAAGTTAAGATTAACTCTTCGGCCAACATGTCGCCGGTTCTATTCATGCTAGCAACTTAATCTTTTATCGTTCTTCTAAAAATTCCTGCTGATTTGATCGAAGTTCTCGTGCCTTGGCCATCGAAGTGAGATAAAGTACGCTTGTATCACGCTGGTTCCTCCTTTAGCCGTTTTATGTTTACATTATGATTTTTTTTCTGGAAATAAACCTTTTCGAAAGAATTTTTTTACGTTTTCACTGGTGGTTTCATAAGAGTTATATGACAATATTTTTGCGTATATTCTAAATTTAACCCTTTGAAGACCCATTTGTGAATACTACAAGATCTTCCTTAGTGAATAAAAACAATTTTAAGTTTTCAAAATTTATTTTTCGCGTAGCTTAATGTTTCCTACGTTCAGTTCAAAGGTTTCCATTTATCTTGTATTTTTTTCAAGTTTATTTTAAGCAGAAAACAAATTTTCACCTTTCAAATCTTGTTACCATATGTCGGTAATGGTTTAACAATGTCCTTCCAGAATGACTGGTTAAAAACTATAAAGTTCGAGGATAATAGTTTAAGTGAAGATCTAGGCGTTATTATAATCCAATCAAATTTAATTTTTTTAAATGTCCTAAATTTAAGGAGTTAAGTGTCATGAAAATGATAATTAAGAGTTCATTAAATGTTAAAAAATTCCAAGTTATACTTTTTATGAGAACTAATTATTGGTAAACATTTTTGAATGTTGAAGAGCTAAACAAGATCCCATAAAGCTTTATAGTCAAGGGAATAATATCAATTAAAAAGAACTTAAATATTTAGATTTATTTTTTAATGCTCAATACTAATATAACCAATGAAAATAAACACAACAAACTTCAAAAATGAATATCATTAAAAAACAATTATGTATAGGCTAAATGGTTAATAACTTCAGTACACATTTTGAGTTATATTTATTACCTGCGAAGAACGGGTATTAATTTGCTAGTAATGAATATATTCAAAAGACACATTCGGAAATCAGTTTCGACAACTAATGTCAACGGTACGACAACCTATCATCAATAGCTTTTCGATTTCATACGATACACTGAATTTGCATCCGGTTTAGGCAATGATATCAGTTAGGCGTGATTGAACTGTGATTGAAATACTAGCAGTGGTTCAGATTAGGGGGATCATAATGAATACAAGTTGTCAAATCACGCGTAAAAGTATTGAAGTGAACAAGACTCTGATGTATTGTTGCATATTACAGGTTGATTGTGGTAGTAATGAATTTAATTGAAACCTTGAATTACAGAGGAATATATAAAGCGGCATACTGAGCTGGGATGAGAGATATATCTATGTATTCCATAAGTGCAATGAATAAATATAGTAATTGTATTGCAGTATGTGGAAGGATACAATTGACCTTAAAATTACTTCAATGAATAATACTTAAAATACTTCAACTCCTTTATACATAAATATCGTTCATTGTTCCGAATAAAAAGGTCATTGTATCACTTAAATGCAAAGTTCTATATTTGATTTAAATACACCCATACTAGGTAAACTCTTTCAATGGAAAAAGCTCATGCAATAAATCGAATTATTTAATTTTATTTTCCCGTTAAATTTAGAACACTTTTTAATATACTTTTATTACTTACTATTCCCTAAATTGGATTTGCATAAATTTTTTAGAAAAGCTCATTTTTAAGACTTTCATCACTTCGTTATTTTTAAGTAACTTCAATATTTTTTCATAGATTAAGTTAAGCCTAATCGTATTATTTATGAAGCAAAGTGTAAAAAGCTTAAAAATTCTTTAGGGACTTTCCAAAAGGCTTTTTAAATTTTCATACATTAAAAGCACTTTTGTCATCTTTTCTGATGACAAAGGTTTTTCTCATGACATAAGAAAAGAGTATCGACAGTATTATATAGATCTGTATAAGAATCTTGAGTGAATTGTTAATTCATCTAACTCGTTGTAATTAAATTTCAATATATTTTCACTATTCGAATTCTAATATTTGTATTTTATTAACGAAATGACTATTTGTGTATTATCTAGTTGAACATTTTTGCCCAACACTAAGTATAATTTATAATAAAAATATAAGAATAAAATATATAAAGATATAATACAAAAAATCCCATAAAAATCGTAGTAAAAATAAAAATTGTAAAAAATATTTAAATTCATTTAAATAAAAATATTTAATTTAATATAATTTTTTATACTTTTGTTCATAAGTATGTATAGATATTTTTTAATTTTTAACGAGCAAAACAAGCACAAATCGACAAAAGATTTGACGAGCGCCCGAAGGTCGACGGTATATAATAAAAGGACCACTGGACCATATAACATGTATTTACATTTTCAAAACATTTACACAATTTATTGTGTCCTACTGTATTTTTAATAATGTATAATAATGTAGTGTGTGAATAGATGGGGCTTTATGCCATCAACTTTGTACAAATTTATTAATATCTACTTAAAAATTTACAATATATTCACGATGGTGCCCTCTCGCCTATTTTAAAATTATTTAAAAGCTATAATGGCTTGATTAACGAAAAAACTTTAATTATTTTAAGACATTCAAAAAACATAAAAAAATGTAAAGAGGTTCATAATTCTAAGTAAAAGATGACGATATATCACGCGTGGCAATTAATAAAACTCTTCTAACCTACAAACAATGTGAATAAATCGCAATTTTCTTCCACTCAAACTTGTAACGTTCGAAATTATTTTTGCAAAGAGTGTTTATTATCAAAATGTGGTTAAAAAATCAATAGTTATAAATAGGTCTTGCGCAATTTAACTATTCTTGTAGCATAGTAAACTAAAAACCAAACTAAATTCCCCACACAACTTTCACTTCAAACTTCAACAAAACACTTCTTCCTTTTCAAAACATAATAAAAAACACTCAACTTCTCTCAAATAAAAGTCAAAACGTCTCCTAAAACTCCCCAAAACGCTCTCGCTAAAATCCTTTGGTCCCACTTTTAACGGTTTCTCCACAATTTATCACCGAACGAAACGACACTCGCCGGATTCAAAAGCAGACGATTTTTTTTTTTCAAGTTCCCCACTTCAGGCATTGTGCCTTTTATTTACCACACCCCCGACCTAGGCCCAGCTGTTTTATGCAAAGGTCCCTTTGTGGTAGGTTCTCGAAACAGCTGGGCGTTGCATTGATGGGTTTCGTTTTGTAGGTCTCATTGGGATGGCTTCTTGACTTATTTTGTTGAGTTTCGTCTTTCGGGGTGATGCCCATGACTTAACAATGCTCAGGGCACGACTTTTGGCACTCGTGGCACAAGCAAGTTTGGGGTCCTACAACATTAATTTATCTATAAACGTGAATTTTCTTTTTTAAATTTGTACAAACAAATAACATTTTAACAATTACCTATTTCTAATGCATGCTTGTAAGCACTTATGTTACCTAATTTCTTTTATAAAAAAAAAACTAGGGGGCAAAGCCGCCTGCTCGCTACACTCTTAAAACAAACACTCCTAATTTAACTCAGTCTGAGTGGATTTCACTCCTCCAGACTGGAAAATGCACTTCTCCTTTTGGAGTGGATCCTTTGTGTGTTAAAACTCCGACCGGATCACTCCAAACGAGTGATTTTAACTCAGTCTGAGAAAATATGCATGCCTTTAGGGTGTCGAAAATGCACTTCTCCAACTGGAGTGGATTTCACTCTTTTGTTTTAAGAGTGTACCTCTCGCCAACCCCCGGGATTTGCTACGCAATTCCTATTTGTTTGCTCCGCAAACAAACATACAAGACTAATATGAGGATACTGCCAATGCAGGAATTCTCATCTATACAATCTGGCTAGTTTCCGTGGGACTGCTCCAGGGCATCAAGCAGCTATAGCGCTGAGCAATGATCTCTACCAAAGCCACGGGACGCAACCTGAAGCAATCCAGGCACAAATCAAGCACACCGCCACACTTTCAGCGTTTCTGACGTTTCTGATTGGCTGAAGCCGCATGAGTCACGTGGCTTCCCAGCGTCCCACAATTACAACTTTATATTATAGAGAGAAATAAACAAGACATGACTTCAGAGACCAATAATCTTTTCATATCACATTTTAAATTCATATTTTTATTCATATGATCAAAGTATTTATAAAATTAATAAGTGATATAATAATTATTGTGACTCACTCAAATTAACGGCACTTGGATCAATTGTATTATAGTTATAATTTTTTTTATGACAACCAATTTTGGCACATTTCCCTCCCACAAGATACTTTTTGTTAGCCCATGGGGGCCTTCTGAAATGGTAGGCCTCACACGTGCCCCTTTTGCCCTGTCAGAAATCAGACTCTGATAATGCTGTAACTAAATCATTAAAAAAATATGGCCAGAACTACTAATAAATTTATCCTCAGAACTACATACCAAAGTAGATTTAACTTACATAACATTTAGAAAGACCAAATGTCCATTTTTTAAAAAAATTATTTTATATTACACCCACACCAATTAAATAAATTTATACCGATGTTTAAAGTTCAAAGTCCTAAAATTAATATTATTTTTTTTAATAACGTAATCATAGTTAATCCCTGTTTCTAAAGGTCTGTAAATTTTCTTAAACGTACAGAATATTTTCTTAACCAATATAATGTGCAAACTCTTATCCGAAAAGCGAAAGAACGTTTTAATTAAATTTAGAATAACCACTAAGTAAAACTTTAAAAAAATGGTTTTTGTTATTTTATACTTTATTGTACATCTGTATTGTTAGCTTCCTCATTTACTGAAGCATTAATGAGTTATTTTAAAGTGTTGTAAGCTCTACACAAAAGCATTTGTTATTTTAAATCACTTAGCAACTATAACATCATTAATGGTTTGATATATTTTCCTTCAGAAATTAAACGAAAGGAAATAATTTGAAAAATGTTTTCTAACTTAATTACTCAACGATAATGCGTAACCAAATTTTTTTGGTATAAAAATTCTTTATCTACAATGGTATCTTACAATTTTTTGTTTAAAGTTTAATGGATTTTTCTTTTTTAAAGGTTTTATAATTGCTTGTGTACTAAAAATTTATTTAGAAACGTCAAATAATGTAAAGTTTTTTTTGTTAATTCTATTACAAAAGCATTCATATCTCTTCAAATATAATCAAAACTAATTGTTACCATAATTTTGGTTTAAAGGTATAGTGAGATACGTATTGCCCCAGTGCATTTTTTTAAACAATTGAAATGTTTTCTACCCTCATGTTAACGTTCTTCAAGCATTTGAAAGCTAATTGTATTTTTATCTCTATAAAACGAGGACAAAAAATTTCCATATTTATCATAAACTTTTTTACCGTTTAAAATACATCCACTATAGTAGATTATACCAGTAACGACATTATTTGAAGATCACTAAACTAAGACTAATCTAGATTTCACAAACAATAATTATTACTATATTTAATGATAATACCAGGAAAATTTCTTCAAAACATTTCGCTGTTTCATATCAATATTCATCTACAGATTCTAAAAAAACTTTCTGTTTATACAATTGAACAACTTTAGCGCTCATATTTTATTCAAGAATATCGACTACTATTTCGAAACGGAGCAGCGTAAAAGTCATACTATTTCACAATGCCAGCAAAAACACTTTTTATTCCCGCTCTACGAATTCGATAAACCGACATCCGGTGTTCGCCTATGTCATCTAAAAACCGTGTGAAAACCACGTTATTCCCCTCATTAGCATAAAAGAAAGTCCGACCCACACCCTGTTCGGCCAGATTTTACCGCCATTTTCCTACGACCAAGCAAAGAATGGAACGCATATATTCGGAATGTTCAGCTTTATGGGATCAAAGAGGTATTTGTTTAAACATTTCCTTCCCTCTCCACGTTTCTCCGAAATTGAAGTCTTGTCCGATCCTTTTCTTTTCTATCTTCTGTTTGACCTCAGAAAGAAATTTAAAAGTCTAACTGGGTGTCGAAGCCTCCAAAAAAGGGGATTTTCGATACCTTTCGAAGAGATTGCCAATGAATGTTTGATGCGATGTTTCCGCGGGTTATTGAAAAAGGTGTTTGATATCGTTAAGATACGTGTTGGGGGTGGTTGTTTCCTTTAATGAAGTGGTGCATGTGTGGTGGAACGAATATTTTATAGTATGCATAGTAGACTGAGAGCCTATAGGGCCCCCAGACCTAAGTCATTTTTTAAAGGGAGGAAGTGTATCAGATTAGGATCGGTTTTCATTTACTTTTAGTGTATGCATACCTGCTAGGAGTAGACCGACGGCCAATCTACAGGTATAGGGTACAAAAAGTAGGTAATGAATTTTAATGAAAACATAATCTTTCTACGTTTTTTAAAAAAAATTTTTGGAGGGTCTGTAAGTGTTTGCTACTTTTATGGTGACATAAATAAAGCTGTGTCGATAATCAATGAAAACGAAGGAAGCTTCATTTCGATGTAATTATTTTTTTGTTTACTTAGAAAATACGTTGCGCCATATCGCGCCACAAGATGGGTGAGATAGTCTCCACTTGACAGTGAGGGGCTGGGGAGCCCAGTTGGTTAGGCCCTCGCCTCGCCTAGCATGCGAAAGGTCCCAGGTTCGGACATCGCCAAAATAGCTGCCGACCTATAAACGACCAGTACAGCCAAAAATGTTCGACGAATAATACCCCGTGAAAGGGAGTGCACGTTAAGTATCCTTCAAAGTCCTAACGCTGCATACGATGTCGCCCTTAACGGTTGCGTTGGGTATTGTTGCGTTGGGTATTGTTGCGTTGTGTTGGATTCAGGCGTCGGCTCGTCACTTGACTGTAGTTCTAAAATATGACGTCCGTCGCCAATAGCCCTCGTGTTGCTCTAATGCGACGTTAGTTCAGACCTATCATAACCTGAACTTGACAGAGACATTTAAAGAGTCTGGGAAAAGTTTCGGCTGACTTTAAGTGTCTGCAAATTTAGTAACTTTTAACATTATTTTCTAAAACATTTGTAAAAATCAGCCTTTAAAAATTATTTAAGTTAACTTATAATTTACCTACTTTTTGCACCCAATACCTGCAAAACAGCCGTCGGTCGGCCCACTCTAGCGGGTATATGCATACACTAAAAGAAAATGAAAACCGTTTCAGTCCCAAAAATTTACTAAACTACAGAAACATCTGATATTCACAAAATAAGCTTATTTTAGGTCAAAAATAAGAAATCCACGTGAAAAAAAAATCATTTTAATTTTTTGCATGATTTTTGAAATATTGCCAAAGTTTTTTTTAACTATAGAAAACAACAAAATAAAAAATATATTACCTAAAAACACTACGAGTTATGTATTTTTAGGTATCTGACCATATTATAAAAAAAAATTTCGTAATTATTTTAACCGAAATTGTTTAAATTGTATTTTAAATATGAGGAACTGAAGCGAACTTTTCATAAATTAGGTGAAACGCTTGTTAGCTATTTTCTAAATAAAAAAAATAGTAGTACTGACTTCGATTGAGATTAATGTGAAATATTGTCTAATCGGAACAAAGTGTGAAGAATCGAATGATGTGTGTTTGGATGTCATAACGGGACATATACATTTGGGAAAAAAATATTGAAAGTGATGATTCCAAATGGCATCACTGGGACTGAAAGGGTTAATCTGTTACCTTTTATCCTTTAAAAAATAACTTGGGTCTGGGGGCCATGGGCTCTCACTCTGGCATCCAAAAATTCAAAACATCTTTTTTCCGCCTCAATTGTACGACGGGTTTATTAGTTTAGAAATATTTTGAGTGTAGATAAGCAATAAACTTTTACATTTTATCAGGCCGACACTCACCAGGCGTACTTTCCTTAATTTTGTTCCACAGAATTTTGTGTTGAATGTGGAACAATTATGATAGTCTCGTATTGGTAAGGATGCGGAGTTGCCTGCGTACAGTCGAGGAGCCTGGTTTGTATGTATGTATCTTAAAAATTAACTTGCATTCATACGCAACCATTAACAAAAGTGTAATTGGTAAGATAATTTTTTCAATAAGAAATGTGGAGTTTTTTTTTTAAAAAAATCAGTGTGCAGATAGTGTTATTTTATAAGCTGCGCAGGGGGTACTTTTCATTAACAATCTTCTTAATCTAACTTTTTTAAAATCTGTAGCGTTCCAAGTTCTTTTGAAATTAATGTGTTTTTCTTGCTACAGTTTTTTTATTGCCTTGCAGGGCCGGCCCTAGACATTTTGGCACACCTGGCAAAGCCTTAATTTTGCGCCCCCCTCCCCCGTTTTTTTTTGGTAAATCTCATGCGACCATATCAGAAAGTCAAGAAAACGTTGAAAGAAATAAAAAAAAGCGTTTTATTAAAAACTCAATCATCAGGTAACAATATAGGCAGTTTAGCACTTGAGGCAAAATAACAATAATTAATACTTGCCAACTAAACTAATATCCCAGATTTTAACTAAATTCTAACTAACCTAAGTAATTAAAATGCTCGTTTTCTAACTTTTCTTTCTGCAAACTCACTAACCAGTGATTTCAAGTCTAATTTGTCACTAATTCGATGTTCAAAAATATTATACAAAAGGCTGAAATAATTATGTGAGTATTTAGCAAATTATATCTGGTTTTCAAAGAATTTGTTGCTTGGATCTATACTGTGAAAAAAATCTACTTTGTATTTTTGTCTGAGGCCTTGAACAGGTTCATTCGGGCCCTCATACAAAAAACTTTCTTGTTTTGCTTCTGACAGGATGACGTGTTGTGGTGGTTTCGAAATTAGCTTCCAAGTCAATCTCTGAAGCTAGCTCGGTTGCTTCGAAAGTGATGCTTTCCAAAGTTTCATCTGACCTCAGATTTTCAAAGAAGAGTTTGCAATTGCTAAGCACATCAATAGCTTGTGACATATCAAAATTTACAGTTTGCAAAAGTTTGCTGATGGGGTTAATTTGACTCACAAGCCTCGTCTCTGATCATATTATCGATTTCTGAATCTTCATATGCTGTACAAAGCATCGTGAACGGGAGCAGAGCTTTCAATGAGTTGACTCGACTGTCCAATCGCGTATCACTCAATGGTTTTAGGGTGTAAGTATCAATATATTTCAGTAATATTTCCCCAACGACAAGAAGAGAAAGGGAAAAAATGTATATAACTTTTTGAAAAAAATTGAAGAAATTGGCTGCCTCAAACGAGGATTTTTGCATATCGTTTACAACCAAATTTAGCGAATGGCTGCTGTAGGGAACATCCAATTCTCTGAGCTTTATATTTCTGATTCATGTTTGAACTCCCTATTTTTCTTCTCTCATATTGGAATCATTGTCATACTTCTTGACCGCGCAGGTTTTCCACTTTAAGCCTATTTTTCTCCAGCTCTTCCAGTAAAACCTCCGACAATTCCTTAGCATTCCTTAGATCCCTCAATGGGTTGAAAACCCAAAAAATGTTCGTTAATTTTAACTTGAACTTCAGACTCTAATTCCTGTATGGAGACACATCTTACCACTAATGTCATCTGTTCTACTCATAGAGGTTCTACTTTACTTGCATCGGGAGTATAGTCAAGAATCACGGAATAATACTTAGCCTTTTGAACTTGATGCTCATTGATGTGGTGCTTTATGTTGTCATGCAATTATTCAATTATTTCATTTTGTATAGTTTTCTCTAGATATGTAGCTTTGATTTCTTCTTTATTGAGGACTCTGAGAACATGTTCCTCCATTTTTGGATCAAACTCTGCCAATAACTGAATTAACTTCAAAAAGTTTCCATGCACGCAGATAAGAAATCGTGAAACAATATCTGAATGCCTTGCACTTTCTAGCTTATTGGTTTTAACTTATTTTCGGTATATTTTAAATGTAGCGCGCTGTATTAAATTTTTTAAATTAACTTATATCATACATTGAGGCATTAGATTAAGAAACTGTTCGATTTTAAAACAGTTTTCAGCGATTTTGGAATTTTTGATTTTGGGAAAACTTGTAAATTATTTTTTTATCGATTTATTTTTTTATTTGCCATGATTTTGGCGCCCCTAGATCATTGCGCTCCGGGCGGCCGCCCGGACCGCCCTACCCTGGGGCCGGCCCTGCCTTATGCTCTTGTCCTCTAGGATTTGTAAGTATATAAATAATGAAAGGTAAGTTTTTTACTCTATAAGCATATCCTAGTAAAATATTAAATGTAATATTATTTTCTGGGAGCAACAATGGGTAATTTTAAAGTTTTAAAATAAGATGTATATTTTTATTTGAGTATTATTTAGTATTTTTATTTTAGCTAGTTTAAAATAAAACTTTTTGGCCCAACATAAAGATCAGATAAAGACTATTTTTGGCCTAATAGCCAAGTTTATTTAAATTTGTTGATGCATTAATAAATTCAAATATTTATTTCTCATACTTGTCTTTAAGTTATCATTTACTAAATATTGATTGTCGTATTGAGAATTGCCATTTGTTCTTCAGTAAAAGTTTAATTACTTTCCATTCATATTTTTTTTTTAAAGAAAACTTCATATTTTTCGAAAAACTTGAACATGACATTTAACAATAAAAACTATTTATAACTAATTTATAAAATATCTGACTCATTTTTTCCCCAATTATACTTTCCCTTATCATTTATGAAACAAATTTGACTCGTATTACGAAGTGTTTTGAGTTATAGAATTCCAAGTTCTTTCTACTTTTCAAAATATTAATGATAAATCTTATTTTATAATATATTAAAACAAAGTGTTTTTCTCTCCAAACAAGGTCACTCTATTTTACGGAAACGAAGTCGAAGAGTAATAGCTATGTTGGTTTTAAGGACAATTGAATTGACTATGACTTCAACTCTTCTGCAAAAGCAATATTGGCATGGATATTAAGTGTAAGTTTTGCAAAATGAGCTTTATTATTGAAGCTCCAATGAAATTTATGTATGTACACATAAAAAAATAAAACATTTAGTAAACTATCAAAGAAAAAATTGGAAAAGAAAACAGGATTTTCGTGGAATATAAATCATTTTTTGAAAGTAAAAGTGAGTAATTTAATTGCATATACACTCAGGTCTAAAATTATCTTTTCATTAACGTTTGCGATTTTTAAAATTTCTATTAAAAGATACTTTGAATCGTGTTATTGGCTTTTTACGAATTAAAACAAGCGCTGCAACAAATATTTTTGAAGTATAATAATGTCTATTGCAATTAGGCGGTACGAAGAATGGAAACAATTTGAAACATGCTTTGACCCCTGTTTAAAAAATATATCAATCTATATTCCTTTCAATGATGTATTTAAATTATAGTTAATGTTTTGTGTTAAAGAACTAACATTTATGTTGAATATTTTATAAGATATAAATATTAAAAAACACAGCAATCTATTATTGGACTTATGCTCAGAAAATCTTTATCTATCAAAACATACTAATCTCCCATTATGCGTACCGCCTAATTGAATCGGTGAGTGCAGAAGCAACGTCAGTCACAAATTTCAAATTTTTCAGGAGGGAGAAAAAACGTAATAACTCCTCTTCTATTTCTGCACTCAACACTCGAAACAAACGTCCTGTATTTACGGAACTACTCAAGACTAACGTAGTTTTTGCACCCAACACGCATCTTGCCTTTCTACCCTTATTTTCATTGAAAACGAGTTTTCGGATTTTTTTTGACTGAAGTGGTTTCTGCACTCACCGATTCAATTGCAGTCGATACATTATTTTTGCACAATTTTTTTGTTCGAAAATATTTGTTTTTAAGCGTATTTTTAAGTCCTCGAAGTAAACATAAGTTAAATGAAAGTAAATGAGTTACATATTTCAAAGAAGTTCTTAAGATGTGTCAAAATATATCAGCAAAAAAAT
Organism: Hylyphantes graminicola; assembly: GCA_023701765.1. Lineage (NCBI taxonomy): Eukaryota > Metazoa > Arthropoda > Arachnida > Araneae > Linyphiidae > Hylyphantes > Hylyphantes graminicola. The sequence goes on along the minus strand of CM043117.1, from coordinate 35,122,100 downwards.
ACAGCAAAGATAGAGAACGAGTTTTTTTTTTTAATCCAATGCCTTTATCTGTGCACCAACTATTTTTTAAATGACTCCATTACCATTTATCAATGAAATTCACCTGTGCAATACAGTTACATTTGAATGGAAAAAGATAACATCGTAATAAATGCGAGTAAAAAAAAACCGGCACCTGTGTATTTTCTATTGAATTGCCGATTATGATGTAAAACCAATCCCTATCTCTATTACCTCTTATCAAATCGTACGGCATTTTCGACCCGAACCGGTGATAAAAGGCCAAATCTGGAAGTACAACTCGTAGGCGAGGTCATTCATTGTTCCATCCGGCGAAACAAGTGACGTCAGGAACCGGTAAATTCACGTCCTAAAAAATACATTTAAGTACGTGTAATACACTTTTGAAAGATTTAAATTTGATATTTCTCTTATATAGTAACAATTTATTATTTTTTTGTATTTAATTTTGGCTTTTTGGTGAATATTTCTAGGTACTACTTCTAGGGTGTGATGTAACGGTATCCCTCCGCCGGCAGTTGCCAAAACTTCGCACGCGGAGATTTTGGGAGGAAAACGAAAACACAACTTTGTCTCGGAGAGCGCTTGTGTTGTTGAGTGACGATCGCGGCTTTCCTGTCATGTGAATATCTCGATTGTTTAGTGCCAGTCAACGTTGTTTACATCAATATTGTGCACCTCCATCACTTGGATTTCACTATTTTGGACCGATACAGAACCCATCAAAAGGTATGTTGATATTTTTTAATGATGAATCGAAACTTTCGTCCAATCGGCGTGGGCTTTTTCGCCCGTAGCCGGAGGGTCAGGAATGAAAAAGTAAATAAAAAAAACCCCAGCAACCTTATGTTGTCTAGGGAATGTAAACTTTCTTCTGAGAGCAGGTGTTTGAGCTTGTTGGAACGTGGTTTGTACCGGTTTCGGCCTGGTCGGGTGATGCATTGGTGTGTCAGTGTTATTAATAAATGTTTTTAAAAAAGCCGAATGTAATTGTACGATCGAATCTATTATATGTAAAATAAATGCTTGTATGTTATAAGTATAAGCAAAACGTATAGCAGTTAGTTTAGCATCAATGATGTGTATGAAAAAATTTGATTTAAACTCGCGAGTATTTTGATGATTTATGATATGTATCAAGACTTGTCTTATGTTAATGATGCACTTTTAAATATTTTAAAGATAACTAATTATTTAAAAGCCTAATAAATAAGTATTACCCAATGTGTTTTATTCGAATCGCACACGTAGATAATTTCAACTATGTGTGTTTCTTTAGATTTTTTTAAAAAATAATTTTTTAATTACAATAAGAGTAGTGGGGCGAGTACAAACATATGTTAAACCGAACTTCTACTGCCACAAGTAAAATATTTTATATATGAGTATTTTTCAAGTTTACTTTTTATTATCACTTTATGTACATGCTGTTTATTAAGTGTTAGGAGACGGACCGCTCGAAATCTTGAACTAGATATTGCTCCGAAAATTATATTTTATGTTTTAGAAAAATATTTAAACTAATTTCACTGTATTTTCATACATTTGTTTTAATTAAAACATAATTTCATCCACTCCAGACTGCTACAGTTTCTAAATGCTCACAATTGCACATTACTTCGACGGGATTATGTATGAATTTCTGGGAAGTAGACACAACCGTGATGTAATAGTCTGGGATGTCTCATTCATTGAAGGTTGCTTGAAAGAGTTATTCAAATTGAAAAGATGGGTGTGGTGAAAATTTTGCAAATGTGGCATTTTATGTAGCTCTCTTTTGCCACTTTAGGTGAGAAGAATAACTAAGAATGAATTTTTAAGAACAATTAAAAAAAAAAAATTAAAATTTAGAAATAACCAGGCTATTTTCTTCTACAAAAAAAAAAAAACAACAACAACAACAAGATTTTAAACCATGGTTTTTTTAAAAGTGAAACAATGCCAGCTGCCATGTTTATTATTTATAGGTAATCTGGAATCTTAAAATTTGACATTACCTTTCACTGTTTGAAAAGAGTCTTTCATTTTTGGTGTTTCTGCTATTTCATGGTATACATTAATAATTCCAACAGTTCTGTCCAAGTTGAAAAATAAAGTTTTTGTAGTTTCTGAAGACTTAAGTTTGTAAGCAGAAATGTGCAGAATTAAAATAAACTATTACTTTATGAAACATATATCCAGTCCTAAAACTAACCATAAATACTACGAAAATAAGGCATTTAAACTTTTCCTTGGTTGATATTACCCCAATTTAAAGATTTATGAATTGATCTCTTTAGGAAAATAAGTGTTATGTCATTTTCAGATCTTTAACCGCCATAAGCGAGAGGATTTATTTAAATTGCAGCCCATTTGATCACCGTTGAATTCAACCTGGGGCGCAACTAGAAAAAATTTCTGGGGGGGGTTTCAAGATTTTTCATACACATGTTTTATTAATTTTTTCGAATTAAAATTCTAATTACTATAATTAAAGTTATTTATTATTAAAATTATTCTTAATTAAATTATTAATAATTAAAATTATCAATAATTAAAATTAATTTTAATGGGCTTGTTTCAACACTTAGCCACAAAACACAAAACAACCAATGACATCGCAGTTCGGATCGCGTGACATTTTTTAAACCAATGACCTTTTCAACACTTTTCCAAAGAACGCAAAACAACCAATGAAATCGCAACTTAGAGAGAGTGACGTCGTGATAAGAAATATTCCCATTTTAATTATTTTTAATTAATTATATTTTAATTTATTTTCCTATAGTTAATACAGCTTTAACACAAATTTATTATTAATGATGAGAATGTTTAAGCTGGTGTAACGCTCTTGTCTTTAGTTTTCGAAGTACTGCGATTTATTTGGTTGTTTCGATTTTGTTTTCAAAACTAGCAAATAAATACCCGTTTTTCACACGGACTAAAAAAATTCAAATCGACCCTAGTATATGTATCATTTAATCATAATTAATAATTATAATATGTATCATAATTAATAATTATAGGAAAATAAGCTTTGTTTATAGTTTCCGCTCGAGAGTAGAATACCGTTACTTATATTACCTTGAAATTCAAAATTAAAAATACGCTATAAATTTCACGGATAAATACCACCGTAATTTCACGCAAAAAACATAAAATCCTTTTAGCTCATCTGGCGCGTTTTTGCTAATTTGGCGAGGAAAAGATATAGCTACAAACGCAAACATTCAGCTTTAAATTCGCACAATCAACCAGTTTATATATTATTTTTAATTTTTTTTTCTCATTTGGCTCTTTTATGCAATAACTTGGCGAGTTTGGCAATGTATTTGGTAAAAAATGAAGACATAAAACCCTTATATGCAGCTTTAGTGTGATGACCTTGAACAACCGTCATAGTTAAGTAATAACTTCTATGCATTTATTGCTTAATACTCATTCTGATACATACAGTCAATAGAACAATTAATAAAGAAACTATCAAATAAACAAATAATAAAATCCTAGAATGAAAACTGGTCAGAATTTTAAATATTTTCGTAAAAGTTTACTTTAATTTTTAAAGCAACATGAAAGGAAAAAATTGACCAATTTGAGCGAAAGTGGTGTACGTACTTTTTTCAGAAAATTCAAATTTTCTTTAAAATTAGAACAAATCTGAAAAACTAAGCCCCAGGTGCACACGTTGGTATTAAAAGGAATCAATATTAAAAATTTCGAATTTTTTTAGAGCAGTCTAAGTAGGTCTTTTGCGATCCACAGACATACACACACACAGACTATTTCTTTTATTATTATAGATGAACGTACTTTTCGTCTGCTTCTGAGTTTTTGACAATGCAACTTATTTTTTATCTAGTCTAGGATCAGAATGTTGGTATGGGTATACCTCAATGTCATTTAAAAAGTTTTCAAATAATTAAATACGTAACATTGTGATAATATTGATGACGAAATCATGTAACTATTTCGTCCTTTAACGAGAATAAACTCTTAATAATTTATGTAATTTTTTAAAATTAAAAAAATAGTTTATCTGTAATAAATTTCGAAACGAGTATCAGCAAATTATTAGCTAAAGTAAAAAGAAAAAAAAACATGAGCATACAATTTGTTGATTCAATACAAATTTTCGACGATGCCAAAAACAAGTAAAAGTTAAAGCTCAACAAAACAATTAAATGGTTTATTTTTATTATTTCAAAATTCCCAGTAAGGTCCAGTAGCTTAGTGGTAGTGCTTCGCATTACCATGCCACTAGTCCGGGGTTCAAATACCGAATTGTGAGAGGTTGACTCAACATTACATTCCTTAAGAGGGTCCATAAAATGAGGATCAAGCATGCTTGGGAAATAAACACTTGAGGTTGACCACTTAACCTGGACACATGCCTAGCATCCCAGAGCCCTTGGTCACGTGAACTGAAATGGGCGCAGCTGGCCTTAGCCTGCTAATGGACTGGTGCGTCGCGGAGTTTAGTCCATTTCAAACTTCACCCAAGCCGATTAATACTTTTTAAAAATAAACTTACAACATTCTAATGGCTCGAATTGCCGATGTGAAATAATTTAACAAGTGTTTACATTAATATCGTGAAAACAAAAGTATCTAATTTTTATAAAACATGTACACATAAACCTATGAAGAAAATATTATGAATTTGAACTTACATTATTTGTATGAAGAAAGTAATCATCTTGCTATTATAATCTAAAATCTTGCTTTTATGACGATAGAACAGGCCGCGAAAAAAAATCCCTAGTAGCTTATGGCATATTTTATTTCGATAATAATCCTTATCCTTAGGTAGCATATGCCTTACAAGTGCCTTCAAATAAATCAGTCCATTTTTTCTTTTTTTCTTGGCATTTTCTGTTGAGAGTTTTGTTATAATCGCTGGTTCCAATCTTTTTTCACAAAGAAAGAAAACCACCCAGTAACGCCTGCATAAAAAATAGAAATCCCAATAAATAATAAAAAAAATTATATCCAAAATCCCGCGCTAACTTTCTATTGGATGGAAAAGTATTCCGAGGGGTAAGGAAGTTGTGCAATGTCTACAGATTTGTGATTTGTGAGCAACTCAAATAACGAAAAATCGGCCGGCGCCAGCTTCATGACGCATCAGTAGTAGAAGTAAAAGATCTCACAAATAGAACAAATTAGTCATTCGAACATTTATTGTAAAATGAGAATAGCAAATCGTCTGCACATTTAGAACTTTTTAAAAAAGTAAACGGACCTTTTCATTACTAAATAATATTTTTTTATAGTAATGCCATTAAATAATTTTTTGGAACCGTTAAAAATAACAAGATTTTTACAACATTTTATTATTAATTTTTTAACAAATTTTTATTAACACACGATTCAATGGAGCAATTCATTTTGCTGTAAAAAAAGAGAAAAAAATTGTTTATCTTATGGAACCTAAGAGTGTGTAACACTACACGACTTTCAACTGTAAATAAAAAAAATAAACGAACACATTTGAGGGTAATAATATACTTTAAAAGGTAATTTCAATAACTTTAAAACAAAAAAAGGTCTATCGCAGATACCTCTTGCGCATGTTCAAGTTCTTCGAGTATCTTCTTACGACATCTCACAGGTACTAGGAGTACATGTACCAAATTTGAAGCCTGTATGTATTTCTTTTCGTTTTCCATCAATACCTTTAAAACCAAAAAGTACTATCTCCGCTCTCCGCTACCTCTTGCGCAAGCGCAATTTTATCGAAAACGTTATATGACGTCCTACAGGTACTAGTAATACGTGTATCAAATTTGAAGTCTATCTATATTCGTTTTCCAGCAATACCGTTTAAACCAAAAAAAAAATGATATGGCAGAAACCTCTTGCTCATGCGCAATTTTATTGAAAATTTTATTATGATGTTGCTTTGCCTTGATAACCTTATTGCACTCAGGGCGTTTATCCCGCCATTACTTTTATACCTCTCCCACGGGAGGGTGCCTAGTGGCCACGATTGACATTCTGCCTCTCATACCGTAACCTTTACTGATTTTTTGATTGCACAATATTAGAGCAACTCATAAAAAACGACAAAAAATTAATAATTTTGGCAATACAAGTCATTTTATCAGAGCTGGCACTTTTTTTCAACCCCCCTCACATTAGAAAAGAGTTTTGCTGTACACAGATTTATACTTCCCGCCACCTATATTTGAAACACTTTAAGGATGGAAAACCGAAACCGGTTTTTTTTTGCCCTCGGTTTCGACCAAAAACCGGTTTTTCATAAGGCCAGTCTTAAGGTTCAGTAAAACCGAAAAACCGGTTTTTTGAAACATCGTTTTTTTTCTGAAAAACCGCCATCCCTACAGTTTCTTATTTTGTTGGCGGCGAGCGAAGTAATGTTTCTCTATGGAATTTTTTTCATCACTTTCGATTTTATTTATTGTTAACAAAATAAAATTTGACTATAATATGGGTTCTGGGGGGGGGTTCTGACCCTAAAAACCCCCCCCGTGGTTGCGCGCCTGAATTCAACCTGCTATAAAATTGTAAACGAGAATGAAATGCACATGCATTATAAAAAAGCATATTCGAACCGTAAAGAAATATTAAGCTTTAAACGAAACCTCTCAGGAGCAGTCTGTTTAATTGGGGTTGGAAAAGCGATAAACGGGAAAATTTTCCTAAGAATTATCTTGTGCCATCCTTTCCAGAAACAGTAGAGATGCAAAGGAAGTACTAACTTTTTATTTTTTACTTGTTTTATTTTGGAATAAATGAAATGATCATTAGTTTGAAATCGTTCTCGCTTTAGTAAGGTATTAATTGTTTAAATGCCAATATCTTATAAGTATAGAAATAAAGTTCGATATCGCAGTAATTTTCCATCATATCAAATATTTCTTAATATTCTTTATCGAGTATTAATAATCACTTTAAAATTTGTTTTAGTACTTAAGAAAGTTCATGGTCTTATGTTTTCCTATCGGTTTGTAGCGTAGGGTTACAATTAATGATTTGTCTCCAACAATTTGTCATTTTTCTTGACCAGCTTTTATTTTCTCAAGTAACTAGTTCTTTTTCAATCTGACTCGTCTATTCTTCGTATGGTGCCACTTAACTATACATTATTTTAGGCTATCCGCTTTTTCTGTTATTTATAAATTTAATATTAAGAAAATAACCACCTTGTCTTGTTGTGTGTACCTACTTTTATGAAATGGCATTTTTCAAATTGCAATCTGTTTCTTGAAATTATACTGAAAAAAGTCATTAGTATTGGCGCCAAAGTTTTTAGCTTCATAACATCGAACCAAATATTTCGTTAGTTATTTCGTTTTTTTTTTCAAGAAAATATTTTGTTTAAGTTAACCTATTATGCACTAAATTAAAACTCAATTTTAATTGCTTTCTATTAATTTTAATGTTAGCTGTATACACAATAAGGTTAGCTGTTAGTAATAATATATTAGGGTAAAAATATAGTTAGGATATAAAATGCACAGTGATGTTTCAATTCATTTCTATTTTCCTCTGTTCAACTTTTAATTACTACTAAATTACACTAATTAAAAATGAAATTTAGTTGAATTAATGATATACCTTTTTTGTAATTATGCATTAAAGACGAGTACTGCATTGATAAAAGCTCTACTACCATATATTCTCCTGTGAACGAACAATGAAAAGTAAAACCCCGGCCTTTTAAATGGGACTTATAAGTTCTGCCAGGAGTTGGTACATAACGTGCCGGATAACTGCAAAAAAAGTTTTCTGAAGAATTTACTTTACCTACTTAAATGCGCTAAATTGAACGTGTCAATCAAAAGGTTCCACCTTTCCCCCATTTTTCTCCAAATTGAAATACTAAAAGTAAAACAGTGGCCTTATAGGTGTTGCTTTTAATACCTTCAGTACATAAAAGGAAAATACTAGGAAATAAACAAATCCCCAAAACAGCTATTATCAAGCGATACCGCAACAGTTTCATCCTTTACAGAACATCTTTTATAGCCATCTCTTCACCTCGTCCGTGATTGCCGCGCAATTTTAGGCATTAATTTTAATCTCTTTTCAACGCCTGTGCTTTTTATTTATCTAGCATATTAGAGATGCCTGCTGCGAGCAGTTTGTCGAGTTCCTCAGAGATTAGGTCCGATTTGAATTTTTCATCGATCTCCATTCGTCTTCTGTTATTAAGGAGCCTAAGTGAGTACTTAGAACGGCGGCATTTGGTTAAGGTCACAGTCAAATAGAGTAAATTTGGTCGAAACCCTAGTGCCGATTTTCTTAAGTATATATTTTACTCATCGGGTCAAAGTAAAGTTGCCTAAAATTGAAAAAAATCAGGCACATTTTTTAATGAAGTATTGAATGAGAAGTAATCCGCTTGAAAAGCTTGGGCCAAAGTTGCCCTCCAGGGCCAAAGTTACGCACTTAACGGTATACTTCTTTTTGTATTTCTAGTTTTTTTTTTGGATGTATATATTTTCTTATATAAAACCGCAATTTTTTGGCTAGATATTTATGGTTTTTATCTATTTTTGTTTCACTAACATATTTAAAAAAAAAAACACTATAAATTTATGTGGTTTTGATAAAATGACTGTTTTTATTCTAAACCTAATACTAGTACAGAAACTTAAAAATTGGGAAAACGCCCGGGTTGGGTTGTAAATACTTGGATAATCGGGAGTTAAAAACGTATATGAAAAAAGTTAACCAGAATTTCACTTTATTATACATTTTTCCAATCAACGTTTTACGATTTGTTAAATATATTTAAGTAAGCTAGAACAAATTTGTGCTCTTGTGCCTTGAGTTTGAGTAACTAACCTGAAATTTGTAATGATAATATTCCTTTTCCTTATCTTATTAACCTGACTGAATATCTATGGGAGTACTTTTAGAATTAAAAACTTTTCTTTGCTGTCGCTCCCTTTTTAATTGTTATTGTTGAAAATGCAAAGATGCATTAACTTGAGCGTCATTGAACCGCATCAATGTTACGTACGATGTGGGTCAGACTACCCATAAAAATGTTGCGTGCTACAGTCAAGGTTGCTTACAAGATGAGAATTATTTCATTCGATGTGGTTTAGGACCTAAACGCTTTTATAGGGTAAGGTGGGGTAAGTGGGCCACGTTTTTGGCATAATTCAACTTTAGACCCTCATACCACTGGATATAATCGGCCTAACAACTTATTTTTTTTTGTGGTCCATTCTCTCATATGCTATTACTGTACCCATGACAACCTTAACACAAATTGGCAAAAAATAAATATAAAAAATATGTTTTTCATTTTGGTCATCCGAGTGGCCCACTTGCCCCGCAAGGTGGGGTAAGTGGGCCACCCCCCTAATATATTTTTACACATAACTGGTAGAGATAAGGCTGGGCAAGTGGAATAATCTACATGATTTTTTGAGTGTTTGAACAAAAAAAGTAATGATGTATCTTTAATAGTTCCTCCATAGCAACTTTTTCTGGCTTGCAAGCTTACTACAAGAAAAAATACGTTATTTTTCATCTTGTCATTTTTGCATGTAGTGTAAAAAAAATGTTAGGGCTACAGATTTTAAACTGGCCTAGGTCAATGAATAGGACTATGAATAGTTACCCTATGAATCAGTAAATATGACTTTTTTTAAGTATATTAAAGAGTTGGGGCTAGTGGGCCAGGGGTGGCCCACTTACCCCGCCATTGTGGTGGCCCACTTACCCCAAACGCGGGGCAACTGGGCCACCCCAATTTTCTTTTAACTTTATCAACATCACAAGTACATGACACTACAAAAAGATACTATGTTTTATACACTTTCAAAATATATAACATTTTGTTTTGTATCATGAACCGTTTGAAAATAAATTTTAAAATAGTATGATGGCGTGAATTACGAAAAGATGCAATTTTAAAATTTTTCACAAAAAGGATTGTACCTTGTTACATACTTAAGTGAAAATGATGCCATAATGTTTCCTGCATCTATTGGGGTAAATACGTAAAAATATTGCAACAGATTTTTTTTACGTCCGTAATTCGGGAAATGCCAGGGGGGTGGCCCACTTGCCCCAATGGCCCACTTACCCCACCTTACCCTAATCACCCTCGTTAGCAATAAGTTGAAGTAAAATTAACTTGTAATGTTGTCATAAATCGTTAGATCCTGGATTAAAATAAAGAAACTACTAATAGCTATTTAATATTTGATACATTACATTTCTGAACATGTTTAACAGTTCCATTTCGAAAACAAGTATTTGATCTGTAGCCGGACTGTTTTAGAATATGCGTATTTAAGTGCAGTAAAAATAATTTTTAAACTGCCGGTTTCGGTAAAGACGTTTGTTATTTTTTTTATTATTCATAAATAAAAAAAGTTTTATTGTAACTTAGTTCTAAGTTCTAAGAATTGCAAAGCACAGTATATGAAGGGCGTAGTTAGTTAGTACTAGTTGGAAAACTCGCATTGCCCAAAGTATAACTAAGATGTACGGTCCAAAACTCGCTAATGAACGCCCCATACTGCCAGGCCCTATCTTAATTTGGAGAATGTGGGTTTTGCAACTGCACAATTCATATATTTTAATATTAAAGAAGATCTCGTTGCGTCTTCCAAGACCGGACAAAAGAAATGCTATTCTTTTCAACTTTTCCCATAAAAGAAAGTCGCTCGATAATTGGAGACAATGTATCCCTTACGGAGTTTCATTCCATTTGGCTCTCGCCCAAACCTTGAAGTGTGGGAAGAAATTAATTTTATTAAGAAGTTGATGTGTTCTCTTATGCACAATTCGAGAATCGGGCATTCATTAATCATTTTTATTCATAACGAGCGTTAATTATCCCACCCTGTATAAATTAGAATGAACTTTACTTGTACTGTTCATTCAACTCTCTTTCTGACTTATATTTTTGAGCTTCAATGCATAGAAAATGAGTAATTGTCTTAAATGATAAAAGGTTTCTTATGATAGAACATTGGGCAGTATAGTTTGCTCACTCGCAAAGACATACATTTATGCAAAATCAATGATAAAGATTGACTAATTAAATATCACAATAAAATAATAGTACATGTATCCAACCTCTTTATTTGAGCTATCGTTAGAAGTTTGGTGTCAAAATTTTATATCTATTTTGACTGGCTATATCCATCTCGCAATCATGCTAGAAAACAATGAGACATTTAATTAGAATTTTACAAAAGTTACTATTAGATTTGCTACATTTTTTAATTTTAAAAATATACCAGTTTAAAAAAATTTAATTCGGTAAACAACACAGCATATGGAGTGTTTAGAGTAAAAGAGCTGCGAATTTTTAAAAACATATTTTTGTCATAGTTCGTATTTTTATATGTCGGAGTTATAACATTTCTAGTACATAGAAATATAATGGCCAAATGAAATTTTCCGTCCCAAATTATGCCCTGTTAATCGCATTATCAATTATTCTGTGGCACCACATCAATTAATATTGAAAACTCAATTCAAGGACTTAAACAGGAAACCGAGGCATATCCATCAGCATTACGTCGATAGAATAAGGTTGGGTAAACCTTCAATTAATCAGCGAATTCCGATGCTAATCGATCTTCGCAAAAATCCCGTCACTGCAAAGTTGAGAGAACACATGTCAACAGTCTTTGAATTGCCAACCAAACATCCTGCACCTCCTAAAGTTTTCTTTAATTAGTTGCAAGGTGCTTGTTTGGACAGACGAGAGTTGACATGTTTCGAAAGGGACTCTGGGACTGTATACCAAAGGATTTCGGGAATTAATTTAACAGGATTTAATGGGAGTTCGTTACTTGGATAGGTAGAGGTCCTTAACTTGTGTGTATGTTGCATTAGTTCAATATTTATGGAGGCAAGTTAAATGAGACTGAATTAACATTAGAGTTGAAAATTTCATTTCTTAGTTTTAAATGAAAGCAAGCTTTTTAGTTTTTGTATACATAAAGAGAAGTATGAGTATTAAATAAAGCATAAATGTGTTTTTAGAGCAATAATTCCCTATTCTTGTGACTGTTCTGCCTTATTGTTTGCACAATGGGACAACTAAATAAGTTTTATTGACTTCACTTTGTCTATTTTCAAATAATATAAAATCCTACTAAGTATATGAACGAGCATAATTTTGGTATAAAATTGCCGAAAAACTTCATTGTAGAGGTACTATGTGGTTCCGATTTATTGAAAATTCGGAAGCTTAAACTTGTCCTAAAAATATAATCTGTATTTGAGAAGCTGAACATTTCAGAACCGTCCAATACTAAAAATTGATTCATTCAGCATATTCCCTAATTTTTTTTTATATATACTAGCGCACCCAACACAATGCATACATATTCATAAGAAAGTACACTTGAAGCATCTTTGTGAACTGTTAATGACCCTTTTTTATCGGTCGAATTCACTTCTAAGTCACTTGGTATTTTGTTTTTGTCAACTAAATTTAATTTAAAATTTACCTAAATTGTCTTTTAAAGAAGGAAGTAATGGTTGAAACGGTTTGAAAAAAGTAAAAAAGAGAAAAAAAAACTGAAAAAGTGTTTATTTTTATGTTGTATAAATTAAACAAACTTCATACGATTTATTATCTTAGTTACTAACCTTCGTTCTTGCTTTGTATGACTTCAGCACAATAGCTACTGACTCTCCTTATGAACTTCTAACAATGTAATTGACTTCACTATTTATAATACACGAATCACCATCTCCAATGGTTTTCAGATGAAATATGAATTAATCCCAACCTTCTAAACGCCCCTGAATGCGTAACCGATGCCCCGTGCCAAAAATATCTGGTACCTATCGCTGCAATCTGGCATGCAACCGTGGCGTGGGCCGAAGCTAATAATGCTTTAAGAGTTTCTCATAATGAACCTAATTGTACCATCCATCTTGCACTATCGGTGACGGAATCTGGAACAGGCTGCAATCTCGTCACGTTCTGTAATAGATTTGCAATGGAAATATTATTCACCTTTCCTTCCACATGCTGATGTACATAAGCCAGCCTAACGTCTCAACTGTGGAGGTGTATAGGGTTCAGATTTGCACAATTGTTTTGCAGTCGTTGAGGTCAATGGTTGGTATATTCAGAGCTGTTGGATGCGTGTGAGGGGAATATCTTAAGATTCTGAGCAAAATTCTTGACTGATGCTATTTCGAATGGCAATATAATTAAATTTGTATTAATATTAATTGACGGTTCTCTAAAGAACTCGAAAATCAATAACCCTAATTTTCTATCCTCATTATATCCTAATTTCTTTTAACTAATAACGGAGTTCGAACTATGTTTTGTGCATAATATTTAGAGTTATTTTTCCCTTTTTCAAGTCATTCTGAAGAAACACTTTTTGTTGTTTTCAGTCGGCCATTTTGAAATTATTAGTATTTTTGTTTATTTCGATTATTCCAGAGATAGAAATATAAGGAAATTTGGGCGCCGTATAAGAGTATTATATATCCAGATACCTTTTTTTAAAATTAAGAATAATACAAATAATTTTTGTTATTTAAATCTACAACGGAAAAGTTTATTTTATTAATTTGTGGCTTTGGATAGGTGTACACTTCAAACTTTTTATAAGTTTGTATGTGCGTTAAGACTGTCTTTCTCTGATGGCAATATAAAAAAACCCTATTAATTGTCTTTGCTCAAACATGACATCACAATATTTCTGTTTACTCGAACAGACGCATTCTATGCTTTGGATCGTGACAAACAAGTTTTTTTTTAAAAAATCGTCGTATATTTTGAGCTTGAGTCGCATTGTTCAAATATATCAGGATAAAAAAAAACTAATTGAAAGATGCTCCTTCGCTCCTGATCTCGTCTGTTTTGTAAATTTGTTATGTTGTGCTAACTTGTAAGACTGGGATTTTTAAACAAACTATTGTTGCCAATAATAGGTTCCTTCTAAGCGATTAAAACTCATAAAACAAATTTTCAAGACTGTAACTATTTTATTCATAATTTACAAAATATTTTAAATTTAGTAGATTAAGGGGTCATAGGACTCTTAAAAATGTGCAAAGAAGGTACTATAAAGTTTTGTTTGATCTTTCATGTAATTTTTTAACTACTCAATATATAAGTATAATTTTTTATATGTAATTCTGAAAGATTTATTTAATATAAAACAAATTTTAAAATTTATGAAACTTTAGCCAAAGCTAAAATTATATTAAACATAAAGCTATTTTAACACATTGGGATTAGGCTTGTGCTGCAAATTTTGAGGTCAAAATTGAAAAAATGACCAAGAAAATGACTTTATATTGTACAAATATGTACAAACAAAGACTTATACCTAAATTCTCATCTCAATTTTAATTAGAAATTATTTAAAAAAAAAATTTAAAATAAAAATTTAAATTTTATTAATTTTTTAGAAAAAGTTCTTAAAATAATTTCTAATTAAAATTGAGCTGAGAATTTAGGTTTAGGATAAGTCATAGTTTGTACATATTTGCACAATATAAAGCCATTTTCTTGGTCATTTTTTCAATTTTGACCTCAAAATTTGCCGCGCAAGCCTAATCCCAATGTGTTCAAATAGCTTTATGTTTAATATCATTTATTTTAGTTTTGGCTATTGTTATTTTAGTTTCATAAATTTTTAAATTTGTTTTATAATAAATAAATCTTGAAGAATTACATATAAAAAATTATACTTATATATTGAGCAGTTAAAAAATTACATGAAAGATCAAACTATGCTTTGTAGTACCTTCTTTGCACATTTTTAAGACTTCTGTGACCCCTTAAAGGGAGTGCTCCCTTGCAATTCAACTACCGAACTCGTACAATCGTTTTCGAATCGGCTGAAGAACATACGTATTTGAATATTATTTGAGAAAATTTGGCAATTTTATCAGAATGAAAAGCGTATTTTTGTTAAATTGTATTCAGATCATTTTGTATGTAAATGTTACCTTACAAGAATTTCCAACTGACGGACCAATTACGCTTTTCCCTTTGCCTTTTTTTACCCAAGTTAGGTTGGCACGGAGTGTATAGAGAAATGGGACGGGACCCCCCCAACCCCTAAGTTTGAGCCTTTGCGGAGGATTGCTCGACACCAAATGGCGAAATTGGTATAATATTGCAACTTATACTTGACTATGGTATTTAACATAAAAAAAAAAACTCGGATTCACTAAATTTTTGTATGCGAGTTGGCGAACAGTTCCCTGTTAGAGCATTCTGTCTTTTAAAAAAATGTACCTACAAGACGCTTAGATTCTAATATTAAATATAAATACTCCTTTATACAAAATTGAGGAATTTTATGGCTGTTCAAAGTATAAAAATTTTTAATATTTAAAATTATAACGATGCTATTAATTATACCACTTGTAGTAGGTATTCAGGAAATGAAGTGCATACAATATTAACTAATGACTGTTTTTTTTGCAATGCATAAATAGAATAAATAATGATTTTGTCTCGTTCGCTAATATAACATTATTGCTGCTGCTATTTGCTTTGAGATAAGTAAATTGGTTAAAGACGTAATTCGATTAATGCTGAAGCAAATGCAAATTTAATTATTCAGTCCAACTCATTAGTTTCATTGATGCAATGCGTATTTTCGGGTAATTTAATGTAAGATATGAAAATTTGATTTGCTAAAGTACAATTATTAACAAATGAGGCTTTTATAGTTGGCCTGGGCGCATTCTTCATTTGGAATCGAACTCGGATCGAAAATAACTTACTAGCATTACTTAATTTTTTTTTGAAACTATGAATATTTTTTAAAGAAATTGTCACGTTATTGGGATAAATTAAAAGGGGAAAAGAGACGCAAAAAAAACGCATCTTTTCTTTTTTTATGCATTAACAAACACTTTATTTTTTCAAATCAAATATTACAGAATATTTTTTTGTTCGTCACAAGGGGGTTAAAAACCGTATATGTTACTTAATAATCATAATTATAATTAATAAGACACAATAATACGACACATAAGTCAATAAACATACACAAAAAAATAATGGAATTTTTATAAATGCGGCTAAATTTTTTTTGTAACTTAATTATTGCACAGTTTACATTAGGAATGCATCCAACCGATATTTTTATTATATTTTGATTATTTGAACTATTGAACTTTGGTAGATTTTTGCAGGTTTGCCATTCTATGGTTGTTTTAGAACTTCACGTATTTATAGTACAGCAACAAAAATCCGCAAATCGAGTTCTATGGAAAAAAACACACAGCTATTTTGAATGCAATTTTATCATCCTCAATAAAATAAGAATTTTTTTAAAACCTTATAAAGCTTTTAACTATTTCTAATATTTATTCTATTTTACGAGTCTAGATGGCCTAGTTCATCTAATACTCCACTAACTAAATATGCTATTTCTGCTGCACCACATTTATCATGGAGGTTGGCAAACTTTGCTTTGAAGTGCAAACTTTCACAATCTATTAGGAAAAGTTTAGTGGTAGTTTAGAATCGATTATATATTAGATTATTGGTGCATGAAAGAAAAATGGAATACGTTTCCGATAGCTTTGAAAGTTTATTTCGTCTTGTATTTATTTGAGTGTTAGTATTGATATTTCTTTTAAATATATTTAGATTAAGATTAATGGAAAACTGCATAGTCTATTTTTCAAAGTTTAGACATTCTTGTGTGTGCTAGATACCTTTTTTACTATCATGGGTCTGGATCTCAACGCTCTTAATTTGTTTTTATAAACTGTGGAAATTTTTTAAAATAAAATATATTTATTTCACAATATTTAGTAATCGTTTTTTTATTTGTTTTTCAAAGAAAATTTTTGTCGGTGTAAGCCCATACTTTCCCCCCCCCTTGAAGGTATTTATTTTTATTCAGCACACTAAAATTAACATGCAATTTTAAGCTTCTGAGGGTAGTTGGAACAATTGTGACAGTATAATTTTAAGAAAGAGTGGCAGAAGATCGAGAAAAAATATATGTATCATATTTTTGTGTATTTTTTATAAGGAACCTTAGATGGTTGTTAAATTGCAAAAAACAACAGCATGATATATTTTGAGCGCGAGTTTAGTAGTAGTTTCTTTGATTTTTTAAAAAACTTTACAATAAAAATTTTTCCGATGCTACTCTTATACTTAATTTAAAAAACATTAAAATATATGTTATTTTTGGTAGTTTGCAAAGGAAAAATTTGTTATTTAAGGGTGACTTCATCTCGTGACTTCCACGAATAACAGAAACGCTCGTTAAAGAACTCTTGGTCAGCCAAGCAAGGGATTAGAATCCAAATCGCTTGACTGAAAACACAATTGATTTCTAAGAAAATTCCATTTTCTAAACACTTCTGGTAGGATTTTATTTTTTGTTCCATTGGAAATTCAAAGTGTAGGGTTCACTCTTCCTTGCACACGCTAACAGATCACTTGAACTCGTTTATGTGAAGCCTTACAGGAAGAACCCGGCCATTGTGTTATTTTTCCAAGAAAAGAAACGACGTGTGTAACTCATTCGGTCAAGAGCAAGGATTCTTTTGTTAGTTTTCTTTTTTGGTTGAATACAGGTGTAACTGTTTTTTAGGGCTTGGCTGATCGGAAGTTAGATTTCATGAGTTCTGGAAGTTAGATTTCAATGAGTTTTCCTTCTTTCTTCAGTTTACCTTTTTACAAACAACTAACAAATTTAAGAATAATCCATCGTCGTCCTTTGTCCAGGAGACTGTGATTTCGCTGTATGGTTCGTTTCTTGATTTAAAAAAAAAATTAAAGAAACTTGATACCAAACATTTACTCTTTATTTTATTTGGGTATTATTTGGCATAAACAACTTTGGAGCTGATTTTGGCTCCTTTGAACGACCCATCATCGCGCAATTATAATTTCATCGCTATCATTTAGCAATAAATTTCTAAACATGTCGAATGTTGTAATTTTTGCTACCGGGCCATTTTGCGTTAGCAGGAACTGGTCGAACTTTTTGAAATGCGTTTGCAATTGGAAAAGTCCATCCACATCATTTTATTGGCGAGGACGCACATATAACATTATAAACTTATTTTCGCAGATATGTCAGTTTACAGCTTTTCTTTACCAATCGTGAATCCTGGACTTCAAGAAACTGAAGTGGCGATTTTGAGTGAAGTGTCTTTTGTTTCTTTATAACCATTGTTTTTTCTCTATGTCATCAAGTGCTCAACAAGACTGCGTTGTGAGCCTTCAATAAACTTCATTGGGAATCGAATGCCTAATGTGCTGTTGATTCAGAAGTAGTGAGATTTGTAAGAAGCGGATGTTTAGCTACTTTAATATATAGCAGAGATTCTTTCTCGTAGAGTTATGCAAATAACCATTGAGTAACTATATTTTGTATTCATTTACTAGACATTTTTGGGTTTTAAATACTAGATCTGCCGTGGGCAGGTAAACTGCAGTAACTTCCATAATGATTTGGACCATTGTTGCAAGTACTCAATTAACCTTACCTTTAAGAAAACATACCGAGAAAAAATATTTTCGAGCAAAAATAGTACAATTCATTGTTGCGATTACTGCAGTTTACCTGCCCACGGCAGAGATTTGATAAGGATACGTACATGCGTGTGATAATTGAAAATATTTAATTGATAAAGTAAGCTTTTGTAATGCAGTTTTGTGTATTCAATGGTGTTATGAAATAAGCAGAGGCACTTATTGGAATTCATTTATCCATATTTTTCTTCAATTCACATTTTGTTAAAAATGAAATTAGATATTGGATAAATTGTCCTCCGATGTGTACAACATTAGTTCTTGAAAATCTTACTACATAATGCAAAAGCGACCTTCTAAACATACATTATTTGGCTTTTCCTCGGGCACTAACAACATCGCCTTCTACGCAATTCCAATAAATTATAAAATTAAACTGTATCTCGAACTTGTGGTATTTGTACTTCGATATGAATAATAAAGAGATGGCGAATTTTCATCCAAATCTACATTGATTTACCGATTCCCGACGCATAATTCCTAGATCCTGGAATTCTTTCTCTCCTATGCCCATGAATATCGGAATATATCTTTCTCTGCCTATTCATTACGTCTACTGACAACCCTTTTCTCTTGGGGCTTCTCTTCCATTTTCATAAAACCCCCTCGGGGTTTAGTCCTCGGTACAGTTATGCATAATTTCTTTTTTTTCCTTAGCCATCTCTTTATTGGATACCGCCGAAATGCCAGAATACAAAGCCGTCTGTATGGATTGCTCCTTGACCGTGTCACCTTAGTTATCTCGTCACTATTCTTTTGACGCCCTTCTGGTATTGATTCCTTGATGAGTATTGGACTGTACTTTAGCCTGGATGATGCATTGGCTGCCGATTTTCGCTATGAAACGTGATTTTTTCTCTCTGAAAAATAAGCGAATATGTATTGTTATCTATAATTGAACGAAATGTCTTTCTCAAAAATAAATTTTATCGATTGCTGTTGTTGCGAAAGTTTTGTTTCGAAGTGGGATAATCATAAATCGGAACTAAAGGAAGTCGATAAAAGTGTAACTTTGCAAATCTATTGAAATCTACTTCAAACTTTAAAAGCTACTGGAACGACGTAGAAAAAGATGTGTAATATGTTGTCTGAAACTTATAATTGCATTCAATAAAATATCTCTGGAAATTCCATACTTAGTTTCTAAAATCTTTTTGGAAAATTCTATCGGCCTATTTTTTATTTGTATATTACACCGTGCCTGTTTCGTTCGCTAACTATTAGTCATACCATATTGTAGGAAAGAAAATTTAAAACAAAAACATTGCGAATTTTTCAGCCTAATAAAATCGCTGCATTTTACTATATTAAAATTCCTATTTTAAGGACATAGTATAATCTTGTTACTGTAAAGTAAATGTTTTTGTTTTCTTTCATTTAAAACGATCTTCTGATTAGTCTATCGGGATTTTCAAGAATAACTTCGCCGAGGTTCAATCAACATTAGATAATCGCGATATCAATACTACTACAAGGAGCGAGACGTACTGTTGGCATGATGCCTTGTATGTCATCGCATTAAGTGCCAGATAAAGGAATTGAAGTGATAGTTGTTATAAGGAAGAGTTGTAAGGATGTTTTTTTTTAATATAAGAATATCTTTACATGTAATGAGAGACGAAGATAATGGTCTCGTAGAAGGACACCGACTTGAAAAATAAACATTTTTTTGTTGATAAAATAAGTAATATAGGAACTTACATTAAATGTAAAAATGGTAGCGGTGTTTGCTAGTTTTTTTTTTACTCTGTCCATTTTGATGTTTGAAGACGTTCTGTACCTGAAATTCAGAATGGAAATTTTTGAAAGCATGTTGCAGATTATTTCTAGATATTAGAGTGACAAATGCACCAATATAAAATGTTAATACAGGAAAAATCTTCAAGAAAGAATATTTTATTCTAATGGGTTTTAAGTAAAAGAGCAACTTCGCTGAAATGCATTATAATTCATTCAAATTAATTCTCGTGTAACAAAACATTCATCTGAGCTTTCTCAAATAAATTGAGCCCCTGATAAAAAAAAGAGGTCCCTCTCGATATGAATCAATTTGTAGGGATGCTATTTTACCGTAAAAATGAATTCTTTTAAATAGTGAAAATTATTATTTTTAGGTAATTTTTTGTTCTATGCATTGATGTAAATTTCAGCCATAAATAAATTTTAAAGAAAAACATACTTCTATTCAGTGTTTCTCCATTCTCATTTTACGGATGACCAATTCTATGGAATATAAAAAAAGGGTTCTAAGCCCTAAGACATTTCACCCAATAAAAGACAACAGCAAAAAGACCTTTTGCTGAAAAGCCACCGAAATAAATACCAAAAAGCACCCATAACATCCCTTGAAAGCCCTGACCGGAAGAAATGAACTCCTACACGCCGAAAAAGAAAGCTCGCCACATGTTCCTTCCTCCGTGTTCCTCTTCATGTTCCTCTTTCTTGGAACACTACCCCTAAACCCACACCAACTTCCGATCACTGGGTTTTCGGGCTGTGGGATGTCTTTATTTTTCTTGGTGCAGAGGGAATGTTGTACCTTGTGGCATCTCTTGTTTGAAGAGAGATCAGTCGAAGAATCTCTCGCCTTCCTGGTCGCTGCCTGCTGGCAAAACAAACACGGAGCTGTGGTTATTGCCCTAGAGGTCGTGTTGTGGTGCGTGTGTTCTTTTAAAAAAGTTTTTGTTGGACGTTTCTGTTTTGGAAGATTTAGAAAAACTAATTTTTGATGTGTTTAATTGGTGTAAAAAGTTTGAATAGCATGTAATCATTCACATTTTTTTGGTCGTAAAATAGTACTGGTTTCTCAGTTTGGATATCATTTTTCGTCCAAAAATCCCCGGTTTTATGAGTTTTTTTCCCTTCTAAGATATGTCTTAATTAAATTTAGTATTTTACCACACTACAAAAATGCCGATGTTATTAATATCAAGAATGCTACATCATTGTTAATCTTTAAATTATATGGGCGCTTGAGTTTTGCGGTCGGTTAAGGAGTTACCACTGAGGATTCCTTTGAAAAAATAGCGTGGTATATATACGATTGGTGCGCGTTAAATCTATTACAGTGAAAACAAATGCTGGCTTGATGTTAAAGAACAGCTAAACAAGAGCTGTGTTTCCTTTTCTTTACATCTAGATGTATAGTAGAGTAAGGGCATCCTGCTTTTCATCCTTTCTTTAACTTTTAGTGGGATAAGTGGGGACCTTTACGCCGTTGCCTAGTTTTGAGTTCCGAGGAATTATGTTGAATCTTTTTTTGTGTGGTGGGATAGGGTTTATTTACCAGGTTTTTTTTTTAGTATATAATGGTTCTGAGTTGTTGATTTGAAGTACCTAAGTTCAAATAAAAGCAATGGAAACTGAAAAACAATAAGTTGTAACGAAGTTTAGTGATTTGTCTCTAAGTTAGGATGAAAGTTAATAGTAGAGAAATGGCTTGTTTCAAATGCCTCGTTTACACCTTTATTCCTGCATTTCCCCGATTTCATTGGTTGTTTCTGCTTCACTCTCTGTGTTTGTTCGTGTGTGTACATGATTTATGTGAGTGGAGAAAAACTTTAGTTCTACTAAAAAACGTGCACACACAATATTCGAAAACATGAAAATTAAGTTCAAACCTTAAAAACTCACTTTCGCGAATACCAAATTAAATGTAATTACTGTTAAGATTAAAGATGGCCAGTATGAATGGTACAGGTCCAAAGAAAGACTGCTCTTCTTTCGATCTGTTAAATTATTTATGCTATTGGTGCTTAAATGCGATCTCAATTATTGTTTGAAATAATTTACATTTTTGATCCAAATAGATTCAAACTTTTGTATCGATAATATTTCTTTATTAATTTAAAAATCCTTGCATTTCCATTGCTACCAATGCATTTGTAGTTACTTAATTATATTCATTTTGGTGCCCGAATAAGATTTAAATTTAAAAAATCTTATCTTGTCACTTCGTATTTCGCTGAATTTGAAGTTTACCATAGACCCTTACAAAAGTTTCGCAACTTGATTTAAACAACCATTTTAAAATCCGTGTATGTATAGTTTTAAATGTAAATTTTTGAAAGCATGTTGCAGATTATTTCTAGATATTAGAGTGACAAATGCACCAATATAAAATGTTAATACAGGAAAAATCTTCAAGAAAGAATATTTTATTCTAATGGGTTTTAAGTAAAAGAGCAACTTCGCTGAAATGCATTATAATTATTCTTTGTGGACCACGAGTTTTTAAAAAATATAATATATACGTTACTCAACACTTCTGTCCTTTTTTTTCATGCATAGTTATGAGATTTTCGAGTTTTGATTATTTTTTACCCTTGGATTTTATTAAAAAAATTCTTAATCATTCCGCATTAATGTTTTTATAAATATAAACCATTATTGTGGATCGAAGAGGAATATGATAATTTTTGTCAACTTAAGTCGTCTGCAACATGACTTGCTGTGACTGCTGAATTTTCTTTTAGAAGATTTTTTTTTATATCGCTAGTAAATAAAAAGTTTTCTTTGACTGAATTTATTCACCAGTTACACAATTACTCGAGTTTACGGTACTTTTATGCAGGACCTTTTTAATAACTAAGTTCGTACCTAGAAATACCGGATAATACTTCAACTTCAGACCTTTATAGCCCTATTCGGTATTCTGACATTTGCATTTATGTCCTATTCTTCTCTCGTATTGCGATCGTATTGAAATTCATTTCAAGCACCGTCACGAAACGTTATTATGACTGCACTAGCCATTTGTATCCTTCAGTAGCTCGACTGGTAAACTGCACAGTAGTAGCTAAGCATCAATTTAGTACTTAACCTCTTACACTGAATGTTGCTGAAATTACAGTTTCCCCATTCTCACAAGCGCTCTCCATAATTGTTTAATTGGCATTGTTGCAACGATGGAATTACGCCCTATGCCCCATTGAGCGTTCTCTGTTAGCAACGCATGAGTCTAAATGCAAGACATAAATTGGAAACTTGCGCCTTGAGTTTGCTTTTACTTGGCTATCTTGCATATAATCGGTTTTATTTGGTATATCTAGTTAACTTAGGTACTGTAGTGTTTAGTTTACTTTTAGTACTAAGTTTTGAAATTTATTCTTACAACTTAGGATAGTGAAAAAAAAAACAATCAAACGTATAAACTGTTTGTTTGGTCCCAACGACCCCCCCCCCTTCCCCTTTCAGTCCCAATGACAATTTGGCATTATCATTTTAGAATTTTTTTTCTGCTTATCTGTAGCCATTCATGATATCAAAAGCACATCATTCGATTCTTAATTTTTTTTGGAAAATATTTTATTAATCCCAATAGATGTCAGCCTTATTTTTTTAAAAAATTATGATCAGAAAAACGATGATGCCAAACGGCATCACTGGGACTGAAAGGGTTAATAAAAAACAATTTTATTAACCCTTTCAGACCTATTTTTTTGTATTTTTATTGTGAATGTAAAAAATAGGGGAAAAATCTTAAAGAAACAATATTGTATTAAAGTTTACTGTTTATGTATTCTATTTGTTCTTTTTTGAAGTAAAAATTAGTTAAATCCCAATAGTTTCCTGATAAGTAAAAAGTAAAATGGAGGCAGTCATTTTTTTTCTTTGTTGATAAGAAAGTAAAATGCATCCAAAACTCATCGATTATTTTAAATGTGCGTTTCTGTCGGCAAGATTACAATCGATAAAGTGATACAATGTGTGGAATGAAACATGTTTTCGTTTCCAAGTTAAAACCATGTATGAAAATAAAGCTAACCTAGATAAAAGCAAGCATTAAAATAACATCTATTTTTAAAAGTGAATAAATAAGTAGATTGTATGGCTTAATCAAATGAAGTTCAACAAATTAAATACTATCTTTTCATTTCTATAATAAAAAAAATCAATGCCCAACTTTAAATAAGTAACCAATTCAAATGGAAGCGTTAATTGAATTTTCTTCCAGTTCCAGTTTTCTTTCGAATAAGTGGGAACAATTCGCTTTGCCGTCTACTCGGTATTTTAAATTGGAGTGATTAAATCTGTATCAGTAGAAGAAATAGGACGACGCTCGACGTTTTAAAATTTGACTTTGCCCCTTTACTTATAAAGGTAAGAATAATTTCATAATGGACGCCTTTTCATATAACACATAATTTTTCAAACTACTGGTCCGTTTCCATTAATTAGCATGTCTTGTGTAACTCAGGGGAGAGGCATTTTACCAATAACTGCTGTTTTTTGACTTCTATAAAATCTAAAGTTTGTATTTGGGGGATTTCAAAAATTCTTAAAAATAGATAAGAAATCCCCTATCATGTTGAATCACTTTCGCTCATGTCTTGTGATATTTTGACAATTTTGAAAGACAAATAATTAAGGAAGTAATTTCTTATGTGATATGTACAACTAATCACATATATTTAACCCACAAACACTGTAGCTCTTAGAAAAATCATTTGGATTTCCCTGACTCCTGAAAATAAATCCCTTATAAAAATTCACATTGCATCGCAGTCTTTAATGACTATTATCACTTCAATTTACAACCTGTTCCGAAATAAATTTCTTTAGCAAAACGTACAGGTCATTGGTCTCGTTGTGTGAATCTAGTATTGGATGAATGTTTATATGTCTGTCGCTTGCATTCAGGTTTTTCATTCCTAAGTTTTTCATAGGTGTATAACAATCCTTTTTTCACACTTGCTTGAACTGTTTACTTGTGTTGTCTATAACTTTTTCCCATTATGTATTCTTTTGTGACGCAATATATTTAACAATGGTCAAAAACTGCTTGGCAACACATTGAAAAACTCTCGTTGAAAAAGTAAAACCACGAATGATATTCCTCACTAAAATTTTTTGATTCTACAGAGGGTGAATATGTAAACAATTCAGGAACATTTGATTTCCATCACTTAAATTAAACGAAAAGTACTTGTTTTAAAACTTTTAATGATCGAAGAAATTAATTTCTTTAAAATGATTTTTTCAATAATTTATCACTTCATTGCTAATTTCAAATTATTTTCCCTTTAAATGCGTCAAAAACATGTATTGCATCAGTCTGGCTTTTGTTGTCAGGAAAAAAAACTAGTGTGATGTGACAAAATAAGCTTTTAAGAAATTGCTAATTATCCGTTAACACCTGGAAAAAATATGTTTCGGTATTATTATTCATAAATAGTACACTGTTATTGAAATTTTGCATCATTTTTTGGATTAATCAACAAAATTATATTTTTCTCTTCAGTAAAATTCTTCCCAATATTTTTTTTCTAAGCGTGAAAACAAACTGTATTAATTAGAATGGAGTGCTACAAAAGCTTTAGTTCTTATTTTCCTGAGAAGCTCATTAAAATGCCGCATTTGAAGTTAGCTTTACACGCAATTTCTTTAGATAAACTTTTTCCCCCCGTGCTTCCTCATAAAAAAAAACTCAATCTTTTTATGATCATCTCTGTTTTAATCATTCGGAAACATTTCTTTTTGAGGCAGAAAACCTAATTACAACTCGCTTAAATAATTAGAAGCAAATAATTTTTCTGATAACAGATAGAGAAATTAAAAATGCATCTAACTCATGTAGTCAGCTCGTTTTTTATTTACTTTTTTTATAATGTTAGTTAGGTTTTAGTGTGCGTAACTAGTTTTCTCAAGAAAGCTTTGGATCAAATGATTCATTGGGGAAATTTTATATTTCCATAATTAGATTAATGGCTAGTTAAAAAAAATTATTCTTCTTTCATTTTTATGGATGTAGGATTAGCATTATAAATAAAACTCAGTCATAACAATAATAATGACGTATAACCAAATGTAAATTGTTTCCATTTCTTAATAGTGGATTCCAAACGTTGGCTTTTGGCTGAAATCTATCTATGCAGAGGGGAATATATTTCTACTACTTTTAGTATAATAAAATATGATAAAATAAACTACAAAAGGGAAATAGAATATGCTGTTGTAGATAT
The DNA here is from genome assembly GCA_023701765.1 of Hylyphantes graminicola. Lineage (NCBI taxonomy): Eukaryota > Metazoa > Arthropoda > Arachnida > Araneae > Linyphiidae > Hylyphantes > Hylyphantes graminicola. The sequence continues at coordinate 35,095,631 of CM043117.1, read as the reverse complement.
GTGTCACGCTCAGGTTGAACCGGGAAATACATTTATATTTCTCCTCGCTTTACATACTTCGATATTCTTTCCGTTGAACCACTTAAGATATTTGCATTTTTCTAAACTCTCGCGCATTCGTACATTTTGCTTTAGCAATTCACGTTCTTTCAAAGTATTTCCATATTGTCTTCCTGTCGAAAGTAAATTCAATTTTATAAATTATGCTAAAAAAAAGTAGGTAAAAATATCGTCGCTTGACAAATAATAAATTTTTACCGATTTTCCTTTTTTGAATTTTTTTGCTGAAATTGTTCCTCCTTATGGAGAATGGTTCAGAGTGTTGGAAAGTCAGATTTTCTGTTATTCTATCGACTGCGATATTTTTTATCACGTTATTTATTGCCTTGGATCGAATTCAAAGAAGAGAAATTGAAATTCGAATGTCGCATATTCTTCTATTGTTTTAAATCTTGGTGTGAACAGATAGAACTATTGAAATATTCGATCGCCCATTGTACGTTTTTGACTTTCCTTGTTTTGTAAGAGATAAGAAACACTGGAAGAGAAATTATACAAGATCCGTTATTTTCTCTTAAGCTTTATGGGACAATTTCTTATATTTTTTTTTGTTAGATTCCCAATAATAGAAACGCCATTTTAACAGAACTAAAGTTGATTTTGTATTTTTTTAAAATACAGGCAATCACTTCGCATTTTTTTTTGTGTGAAAATCGAAAAACTGTTAAGCTCTGAATCGTATAATGAAGGCTGTGTATATCAGTGTCTTCTCAGGGCTGATAACTGTTTTTGATATCGTCTATGTAAATGCGTAATCTCTCGAGACTTTATGTACTTTTGTTATTTGTATTTAAAAACCACATCCTTATTTGTGTCCACCATGAGTTAAGGGTTAATGACATCAGCACCAAACTTTAAACTTAATTGAGTGAGTCAAATTAATAAATTTAAACTCTTATATTAATTAGTATTTATTTACCTTGCTTTGGATTTTTCTAATTTGGTTTGTTAAAAAATAGCATAAATATCTGTTTGTTTTTCATTTAAGAAATTTGTTTTGTTCTTGAGCATCATTAATTTTATTTCAGCTTTCTTGATTATAGTTTATCTATAAATAGTTTTTTAATACTTCTCATTTAATTTTCAATCGGTTAGCAGTTTTGTTTTTGTTTATTATCACCCTGAATTTATCGTTTAACCCATTAACGACGATCGACAAGAAAATTTTCTGTTAGGGAAAAGAAGCTTATTGTTTAAATTAATTTAATAAATCAAATAGTAGAGAAATAAAGGCTAAAGTGTGTGATAAGTTATGTAGGAAAAATTAAGTTACACGAAAACCGAATTTTTAAAATTTAAAGTTAACGTTTTTATTCGGTAAGGAGTTAATTGTATTCAAAAATGGGTCGTTAATTGATTAAGAAGGGATTTCTTACTTGAACGGTCGTATTAATTACATTAAACTTCACATTTTGAAGATTACCCTGTGTCTATTCATGTAATTTAATAAAACGCTTAAGCACCATTGAAGAATGATTAGTCTTGCATGAAGGCGATTTATTAACGTTCGTTAAAATTGTAATTATTTTTTGTTAAAATTTTTCTCTCACCAATGTCTTGTTATCGTTACCTTTAATGTGTAATGCGGTTGTTTGTAATTATGGTAATCTTATTTGTGCTAATGAGCAATTATTTCGTTTTCTATTTTTTGTTAGTTTAGGGAGGCTGTAAATCTTGGGGCTTTTGGTTGTGTTCGCATGGCTTATCGTGGAAACGAATCCCTGAGGTGTGTCATGTGCTTTTTGTTTCTTTAGTGCTTTTGTTTTATTGCTGAGCTTGTTTCGAGTGTTTCGTTGGGGAAAAAAGTAATGAAATCATTTTTTAGTTGGACCAAAAAAAGTCATTAAAACAGAAGGTTCCATTTTTTTCATTGTTTGTATGCAATTATGTCACGGTAACTAATACATTCACTTTTAGAACTTATATTAAACGCTTTCTGAATTAGTTTGAACTTGTTATTAAATGCAATCAATTTGTGTTGACATTTAGGCTTACTTTATTTTTAGCATTAGTCACAAAAACTTTGTAAAACCAACATTAAATTTATTTAGATTGGCATAATTTGTGTCCTATTTTTTAAAAGCTTGGAGCATTTAGATGCGATCTTTACCCTTAAAACGAACGAGCGATTTTAACTCAGTCTGAGTAATTTTCACTCCTCCAGTCTGGAAAATGAACTTCTCCTCTTGGAGTGGATCCTTTGTGTGTTAAACCTCCGACAGGATCACTCCAAACGAGTGATTTTAACTCAGTCTGATTTAATATTCACTCCTTTCGAGTGTCGAAAATGCACTTCTCCTACTGGAGTGGATTTCACTCATTTGTTTTAAGAGTGTTGCGAAGACTGAAAGCAAAATAAAATATAAATAAAATATTTCTTCAACTGAGTGTCCACTCGCAAATCGATCTGTATCTCGGTCATCAAACAACCCCTCTAATCTAACACCAATAATTCGTGTCAGCCCCCTCCCAAATCGCTGACAGGGGCCGTTTTCTGTGTTTGTTGGGAGTCCCCAGCATTGACGGAGGAGCACATCTATTTGATTTCTCCCGCTGTCCCAGATATAGGGTTGAACGTGGAAAAGTGGCTCTTCTCACCATTGAATGAACACTGCATAAGCGTCACTTTACCGCGTGCTGTTCGGTTATCTTCCGGTCCCTGAGCAGTGTGTGCAATTTAGTGCGCTGGGGGAGCAAAGAAGAAATGAAATGGTAGAAAAGATATAACCATAGAGTTGAGAAGAAGATGGAGATGCTTGGCGTTAAGTGAAGCCGTTAGAAAGTGGATAAAGTAAGCCCAAACGAATCGCTCACTCAACAAATGCAAAATGCATAATTTATTCTTTAACGTAACCCTTTCAGTCCCAATGACAATTCGGTATCATTTTAGAATTTTTTTTCTGATCGTCTTTAGTCATTTATGATATCAAAAAGCACATCCTTCAATTATTCAAACTTGTTTCTATTAAAAAATATTTTTATTAATCTCAATAGATGTCAGTCCTATCATTTAAAAAAAAATATGATCAGAAGCAAGGTGATGCCTAATGGCATCACTGGGACTGAAAGGGTTAAAAAGTGCCGATTTTTTTTTAAAAAAAAGTGACTAAGCTGTAGCACGAGATCTCTGATTTTGCTCTAAATATGGATATTTCTTTCATGTAAAAAATGCGTTGTAATTATAGTTTTAGAAACATAGTCAGAAATAATAAACCCAAGCAAACTTCACTGTGTAATAGCGCCAAGTACTTCACCAAGACCTTGTTTTGGGCTTACTACAAGGCGATTGATAGCTTCACTTGATGAACCGATTTTTGTATTGGTTTCTGTCCGGTGGCATCTCCATCTTCTTCCTATCTCTATGAATTTAGTGTGGGGGAGTAAAGAAGAAAGGCAATGCTAGAAGAGATATAACTCAATAGAGGTCTGCTGGGGTAGTCCTGTCGGCGCCACAGCAGTCCCCCTCGTGTCTGCTTGCTTTTACTTAGTGGAATGGTGGTTTATTAGGGATACATAAGCGAGAATATGTTGTTTTTGACCTGTTGTGGGAAACTGATTTAGAACTGGCATTCAATGAATTAAATAGGTCTTGTTGTATTAACTCAAAGTTGTCGAACTTTGAGAACGCCATATCTAAATAGAAACGTTAGCTTTAAAGTTTTTGAATTCTTTTTTTCGTGTAATCGAATTTGCCCCACATAAATTTGCATGACTTGTCTTGTTTTGTCTAAAATTTTATTTACTTTAACAGAAGTTGAAAGTTGGAAATTTTGGTGTGGAAAATATTCTTGCCAACCGTAGTTAACGGGTTAGGTTTATAGAGAGCCCAAGTTATGGTGTCCGTTACCTTGACCTCTGTTTTAAATTACGAAGTGATACTACAAGACGAGTATTTGCTCTTTTCCCATATCTCCTCCTATAACACGCACGACTCTGAAATGCATAAGTAATTTCTTTTTGAATATCATATTTACGACTTGTCTAATGCAATTAAAAGTTAATGATCTGTAATGTATGTAAACATAAGTTATAATACATAATTTAAATTGAAATATTGCATGAGTCGTAGGGTGTTTTGGATTTTCTTGTAACACATTCGCACATTTAAATTATGTTAATGCTTCATTTTGTTTTTAGAAATACTAATTTCTTTATTTTAATATTCTGACTTGTGTTAGCTAAATAATATACGTTACACGGGTCATGCTACTATTACTATACAATTTATTTAAAATCTCTATTTTTAATGTTCTTTTTTTGTTAATTATACTTTGTTATGTTCGATTAAATCTCTCCCCCCCACCCTCTATTGGTACAATAGTTTAAAATATTACTTCTTTATTGACAGCGTAATTTTAACTAAATAATTGAACAATTTGTAAATGCTGAGGTAGTGTATGCAACTTATATTGTTTCATACTAAAAAGAACATGCTTTTTTTTATTTTTCTTACTTATTTTTCAAACATTTAAATGGAATTAATATTTGAAGAGCCTTTTCTTGAACGGCAAAACCTTTAAACAGCTGTTCTCGAAATAGAACCTGCAACTTAACATCCCTATCAGTTTGTGCATAGGAGGAAGAGGGATGTGGTTCTCTACGGATGATCCCATATCCGCTCTGAAAATGTCGGAGGAATTAATGAAAAGTTGTCTGCTCGCAATTGACTTTATGAAAGGGCCTCCTCCATTTCGTTCAATTTTGAAAAATTTAAGCGCAGTATTTTTTCTTTGTTCAATCTTTTTACAAAATGAACTTTTGTAAGCAATATCTTATATTTCAGTTATGCCCTCGGATAAATTGAAGTATTTTAAATATTAGAGGTAGTATTTTCATATTGAGCTTTGCTATTTCTAAAGAATTTTCTTCTTTTCCATACTTTTGCTCATATAAGCGTTTCTATTATATTTCACAAAAATAAATTCAGTCAAATAAATTCAGACATGATAACTATTGGTCTAGTGCGACGTAAACTCACCCGAGTAACTTTCCAACTATCTTGATTTGAACTCGGTAAGAACCATTTTCCGGATTCTGTGGCCAAGAGAAAGTTTAATGTTTCTCCCTTCGAAAATCCGAGAGTTGGTTACTTGACACGAAAGTTTAGAAAGTAGTTAAAATTCCGGTATTGTCTCGTTAAATCTTGAGCTAGCAGGCTTATAAATTATTAAAATTAAATTTCAAAAACTTTGAAGCATGTTCTTGGTGAATCATATCATCCGAATTTTTGACGGTTGTTAGCTTTCATAACTATCTTAAAAAGTAATTTAATTGCCTGTTTTCTATTATACAGTTTTCTTAAGCTTTATTTTAAATTCATTTTATTTCCTTAACATTTCTTTAAGCTTCCAGTCTTGTTATTTGATCAATTTTATTTTAAAGTTCTGAACAATAGTTTGAAAACTGTAAGAGCAAATAGTAGGTTGGATTACCGTTGTTAGAGATTACTCCATCATCCCACATCATTAGTCCGTCCTTATTTTCGCGGTATTGTTCCTAAAATAAAACCTTACTTTTGATTTTTGTCTAGACATGGTCTATATCTCAAACTTTTGACATAAACTCAAGAAATAGCTTACGAAATACGCGGCATGCATTCCAAGCTAACTTTATCGTTTTTTTAATGCGCTTTTAACTTACAAATAATTTTTCTAATTATGTTTGTTTTGTGTCTGAATAGAAGTCTAAAAAATATTCTAAATTGAAATAAATTTTATAACATTATTATACATACAAGCACACAAACTCAAACTAAATAAATGCTGAAATATAAAATGTCAATTGACGAAATTCAAAAGTAATATAAATAATTTTTTAAATCTCAGATTTAAAGTCATTTAACTGTCATTACTGAGGACTTAACAATTTGGGGTTGAAATAACTAGCTCTAAAATCTAATATTATTTAATATCAACTTTAAAAAAAAGTTATATTTAAATAAATCATTTTATGGGAAATGCTGATTACATTGAACTATAAATATTGTTCATATTTATATTCCTAATTCATTAAAAATATATTTTGTGATTTTAATCAAGTGAAATTGGCACTTAGCTATTTTGGATTAGGTATATTTTGTATTCAGAATAGTCGAAAAAGAAACAAGTCGCTTTTCAACCCACTGGCAGACATTTCGAATCTCTGACACAGATAGTTCAGCCCACGCAGTTATTGAGAAAAAAGTGAAAGGTGTTGACCTGACCACTGTCATCAAACATGGGACGTTTCCTTAAAATGACATATCGTGGTCGAAAATCTTTCATCGTGGGTTGGGCAGATTTGAAATAAAATAAAATGGTGGAGGTAGAGAAATGAAAGTAATAAGAACGTTATTTCATCAAGTTTGGCAAGAGTCAAAGGTTTGAAAGAAAGTCGTGAAAACCATTTGGTTAATTTTCTGCTAAATAGTTAAGTTTTGAAATGCTTTTGTAATTAGTTTGGCCTTGTGTCTACGCAATTATGTTTTCTTCTGTGAGCGTATTGTACAATTGAATTATATAGTTTTATGTGCATAACAATTATTTTTAAATTTTAGTAGTATACATTCAAAATTTAGTTGAGACCTTCTTGTTCTTCTATGTAGAAATAGTAACTCGAAAAAATAAATAAATCGTTCCTCATCCTGATTGTAACAAATAGCTGACAGTATAACAATTGCTTTCCTCTTTTTCGGCTAAGTTATTCAAAAGATTTCAGAAGAAAGGAAGAAAACAAAGATAATCTCTTTGGGACTTAAAAAATAAATTCAAGAATGCTGAAAGCCATAAGTTTGTAGATAACGTGTTGGCTTTCTATAAAACGCTTTAAACCGCTTTGGAAATTCGCTTTTTTTCGAATGCAAATTATATTGTGCGATTACTTTTATGTTGTTGTTGAATTTTTGAACTTATAAATTTGACAGCCATTCCTATTTTTTCTCGATCAGTGCTTAGGGGTATTATTTTTTGTGTTTCTTGCATGAAAAATAAGATGCGATGAATTGTTTAGAATGCCTTTGGCAATTTGAAGATCTTTACTCTGTGCTTTCTTTACTCTTTATAATTGTTCGTACTTGTTTCTTTCATGTATAAAACTGCAGTTTTCCAAAATAGTTTTCAATTTAAATGAGCTCGAGAAATAAGTTTGCGTAGATTAAACGTGCAGTGTGTAGACCAGGGTAGAGTTTTGATTGAACTTCGGTTTTTAGGCTCTTATTCGGAGAACTCAAAATTTCTAAGTATTTTTGTATGATCAGAAGAAGAAAAGATTTCTTGGAAATCTAATATTTCTTCAAAGAAAAATATACTTTATTTTGTTCGTATTTTGTGCTATTATACAAGTTTGATTTCAATTGGTACATAATATTAATTTTTTTGCAGTTTTTTCCTATAAAATTAAAAGTAATAATTTTTGAACACTCATATGCTTGGTATTTATATAAAATAAGTAATAACTTAGTTTCATATTAAAACGTGTAATATAATTGAATATATTAATGTAGTTCATATTCATTTTTAACATGCATTTGATAGAATGCTTGACTCATGTTAATATAAAAACGAATAAGTTGCATCTAGTTTTTTCACGTGGGCATTACTATACTCCTTGCCTCATCGTCACTTAACAGTGGTTAAAATTACGAGACTCGTCACCAATAGCCCTCGTGTGGCTCTAGTGCATTTTTCTGATAAACCTCTCGCCTTGAATTCCTTTTCGACGCTGTTGGTAATATATACTCAATTGGGTAACATTTAATAACGGAAAATCGGGTTAATCAGTTACCACTTATCATTAAATATAGCATCTAAGACGCTCTTTGTCTTTGATTCTCTCATCATGTCTGCGCTTAGCTAACTGCAGTCCAGAGCAACCTCCCAAGTTAAGGATCGTTATTGGATTTCACTCAAGGAGTGGATTTTTCACTTTTTCTTGGATTCATCCACCAAGCTTCTTTTCTCCTTTGGGAAGGGGTTTGTGGGGTTATTTTTAAAGAGCCGTGTATCCTTGTATCTCGTATTGGGAATAAAGCTTAAAAATGTGAACTTTTTATAGATGTGATTGTTAAGACAATTTAAAGCTCTACGAAATAAAATTCATGTGTACTGTTTAAAATTGTGTGCTTGCTTGACTTCACCATAATAATGATTCCAAGTAGTTTAAAGTATATTTTTCAGTATTCGGTTAAACCATTTTTTAATTTTTGTCAACAAGAACCTGAGAAATGGTTCAACCTGAGATTTCGATTTAAAAAAATACAGTGAAACATTTCACCACACATCCGTTGCAGCTACTATTAACCATATTTTTGATGAAGCCAAACGCCGAATTTTAACAGCTTATCAAAAAATAATAATAATACTGCCGCTCTCCCAACCTTGGAATTAACAAAGTAGTATAGTTTGATTTAAATATATTTAGTATCTGTTTCGATATTCATAATAATAAAATATTTTACTCTAAGAGGCATTAGAAATAATAATATCAGAAGTATAACATAAAGATAATAATCCCTGTATAAAAAAATGATCCCTTGCACCCTAAAAAAAATTAAGTAACTTTTATTTTTATTTAAATTGAATTTTTAATGGGGCGATGCACCCTTATGCTATGGAATTAACACATTAAAATAATAACAGCTCATTAGGTCATTACGACGTGTCGGAATTCTAAATGGTAAATGAAAATTGGTATTTAGCTCATTCGGTTGGTTTCGTAAGGTGATCAATGTGAACATGTAACAAAGATCTTGGCCGATCTTCTTTTTCGTATCAACATTCGCTTTTCCATTTCGGATCGTTTTCGGAGACAAAGGCTTTCCAAAACTCATCTTCGCTCGGACTCAAAAGGATTTGTTCTAAACAGTTCGATGGCGAAGATGTTCTGGACGTTACACCGCGGCTTCTTTCTTTCTTCTTATCCCTTTTGTCGGATATTTTTATTTATTGCTCTTTTCTTGTGTTTTCTTTTTGTGGTGACGTTAGAGGGATTAACCATAAATGAGATTGTGGACGGAAACCTGTCTTCAGATTGATCTAGTTTTGTTGTTTTCATTTTTAGATCGATCAGGATGAGTCTTGTCATGTTCTGTTCAAGAGAGAGATTGTGTCTTCTGAAAGAATTGGTTTTCAGCATCTGGTCGAGTTTACGAGGATGGTTGTAAAAAGGCTAAACGACTTCAGAGAAAGATTCCTACATATCCGTCAATTCTATAATACTGAATGATGTACTGTGGTCGTAATTTCAAAACCAGCTGATTTTGTTAAACACATGTGATGTGATATAAGGAAATATATTTGATCCTAAATAAAAATATATTAATTTAGAAATAAAAATTAATCTATATTTTAAGTGATTTTATATAATTATATACAATATTAAAAAATTTAATGATCTTATTAAAATGTTATTAAATGTTCTTATTAAGAAATTAAATAATACCGTCCGAATACGAGTCCTATTTGATTTGAGAAAAAGATTGGGCGATATGAATTCTGGATTGAAATCGGTAAGTGTATCTATATGATAAAAACAGCTGAAGAGTACAGGAGAACCGCTTGATTTATTAGAAGTCGTCCCGTAATTGCTGCTTTGCAGACATTTGCGACAGAAAACCAGTTTCTCTCTCTTCTTCGGTTAGTCCAAACGTCCGAATCGTGCATCACGTGAATCTCGGTAGGTAGAAAGTGGTTTCTTTACACTAGTTTTAACGATTACTCGCTTTCATATCCAAAGTGGCCCTTCTGAGGAAAACTCTCTACGAAATCAAGTGTTTTTTCCCCTGTACTCTTCAACTATGTTGACCCATTCATTAAGATTGCCATGAAAATTTGCCTCACCAGAATGTGCTTTCTGCTTAAATTTATCTTAAAAAAGATAAGTGATGACAATAGTCCTGAACAATTTCTGTTGGACAATTTTAACTTTGTGAAGAGAGATTAAAAAAACACACACATTTTATTCGTAACTGAAGGTGCTAATGGTATTTAAAAAGCCGCGGTTACTGGGTTAATTACAGAAAATACTTTTTTCTTTTTAAATTGGACTTTTCATCTGTTTTAATCACGGAATAAAATTGACGACTCATCCAAAACGCTATCTATTTGTTAGGCAATAAAAGAGAATAATGCAAATCCAATTCAAAAGGACTTAGCTTTTAATTAGTTTTGTGAAGTGAGCAGTTAATCATATTTTATTTTTTACGAAAATTGCATTATCATCGCAGTACATGCGTTAAAACATGACTTAAAAAAAAAAAGTGTGATTACTCTAGCTTTCTCTTGTTTTTTCCCTCCTTACCTAAAACCATTATCTTTGGTTTGAAGCACAGTAGATAAGTACGCGCCAAAGGTGATATTTTTCTTTAACAGCCCTCATTATTCGCTAATTACTTTATTAATTAGCTAACGGCCATTATTTGTGAGATTTTTTTAATGATTTCCCCTCACGTCCATTCTATTTTGGTCCTAAATTGAACAGACGTTTCCCCCAGTGTTTCGAATTCCAAAATCTTTTGTTAGTGAGGTTCCAAAGTAAGCGATTACCACTTAAGCTAGAATTTTTTTTTGAAATAAACAAAAACATAAAAATAATAAATAGAATATAAAAAATTCATTTTTCAGTTTATTTCTTTTAAACAATCGATTTACGATAATTTGAGTTCGTTTGCTTTAAAGTAATGACAAAGTAAAGAGAGGGGAAAAAATGATGCAGCAAAATGTCTTCTTGACATTACGGCCATTGTTGATGGTTGAATGGGCATCTTCTAAAAAAAAATCCTGGAACGGAATATTTTTTTTAATGTCGAGTGAAAAATACCGATTTTGACAAGAGATTTTAAATATGCACATAGTGTTCATAAAAAAAGCTGAGGGAAAAAATATCGCCCGTTTCCGACAAGAAGAATAATGTATTGAGACAGTTTAGTCAATAAATTCCATAACTGAAATATTCTTCAATATTTTAATTTTCTGTTAAAAAAATAAATCCTTCTCTTATATTTAAAAAAAAATATGTGAAGTGTGTTTATATTGCTCTTGTTTTATATGCGTTATGCAAACATGTATTGTGAATTGAAAAATTATGTAATCAAAATTCATGAAAACTTATTCTGGTAAGAAAAGAGTGTATTTATGATTGAGAAAAAGTGCATGTTATTGTTAGTAATTGCTTAATTTATTTACTGCTGCACGAAAATGCTGCCTAATTCATTAAAATATATCAATAAGTATTAATTCAAAAATTTTACTGCATTATCAATTGTTTTAAAGTCTTGTGATTTTGAAGTCTTTCCAAAAAATCAAAAGTTCAGTATTTAAATTATTGTTATTGTTTATATTTATGGTCATGCATACTTGACAGTTGACATAGAAACAATATAGTGTCTTAGGTCCTATCAAATAATATAGTTTATTAAACACATTATTTTACGCCTTGGCATAAGTTATTAATTTGTCCTTTGTATTGATTCAGTTTTCTCTACAGATCCCGATTATTAAAAGTGTGGGAACAAATGTGAACACTTTGTCGAAGTTGTAATCTGTATAACTCGATAGAAAATTATGAACTTTTTTAACAACCCTTTTCTTGTATAAATATTTTTAATACAAAGTGTGATCTGAGTTTTCTTTTTTATTTGCATCATAGTTTAGCACAATCAAATACCATATCCTAGTTTTTTTTTACCAATTAAAAAAAGTCATCCAGCTTTGCAAATATATTTCATCATTACAGTTTTTTCTTGTTAGTACTAGCTTCAAAAACATGAAATGGGATTAAATTTGTTCGTTGTCTAGTTACTTAACCTTTTTTCGGTGGCACAAAAATAATTTAGCAAGATAACAGCAGCCGAAAATAAACACAGATCACCCACTTTTCCATTCTTCTCTCTGTGGTTTAGCCTTTTCCAGACTAAAATTGCTTTGAACTTTAAAGGCCGGTGGTTTGGTAGCAGAGTAGAATCCGAACCTGACGTAGGTGGGGCCGGTTTTCAATTCAACAGACTGGATTTGCAAATCTATTTTTTGTTTTAAAAAAAGCTAATGTTTAATGAAGTTTGAAGAGGGACCTTGACTCTTCTATATGAGTCACTTGTTTGGTTATGTTACTAAGGGCAAGGAAAACCCTTATTTTGACTTCAATAGGAAATAGGCTTTTTGTTTTTGAAGTTTTTAAATACGCAATGGGCAGTTATGAGACTTAAATGTGGAATCTTTTCAAAGAGGAAAGCTTAAAAAAAATTCTTATATGAATATATGGAATATTTTAAACTTTAAAAAATGTCCTTTAACACTTAGAGGAATTTTGTCTTTGATATATTGTAAATTTAATTAATGTAAAAGCAATTCTTTATTTTTAATTAAACAAATAAAAAGTTTGTAATTGGTGCTATGTTTTAGATTCATTTATCGAAGTAAATTGTAGCATAATCGGTAGAAGGATTTTCTTGGACATCACCGTGACTTCAGTTCATGGTTCTGCAGAAACCCACTTTGGACTTCATTTCTTAGACGAGACTTTATTAGACTTTTTTTTTTAATCAAGGAAAGAAACCCTAGAAAATTCAACCCACTCCGAGAACGGTGAAAGGTCTCTTGAAACAAGTCCTCCATAACTAACAGTCTGTTGGCCTTTTGCGGTGCATTGCTATCTTGAACAACTTTTATTCACACCTTTCTCGTTTTTTTATTCATTTTAAACGACATAATGGGTGGCGATCGAATTTCGACCGTTTGTGTAGTTTCATTCATAGAATTTGTTTCTTCCTTCTTCGCTTATCCGAATTTATCAAGGTTGTTGAATTGTCTGAACGATCTCAATTGTTAAGAATGAACCCGGTTCTTCATTCAAAAACCTCTGCTCTTCTTTTATGAATAAAGGGCCAAATAGATGCAGCTATTTTTAGCTCTTTGATTGAAAAAATTTGAATTTGCTTCAGAAGAGCATCATAAAAACAGTTTTAAATGAAAAAAAAAATATTGTTCTAAATATATATTTATTTACTTGTCTCGCATACGTTTTCTTAATTTCTTACAGCTATTTAAGAGAATACACGGGAAAAACCGCTTGATTTCGTAGAAGGCTTTCTTCACTAGGCCTCTTTGGCGATGATAGCGAGAGATCGCCTAAACTGGTGTAAGAAATAAACTGGCTACTCGCTTTGTTTTTGTTTCGCGGCAACCCTGATTCCCGCCAGAGATCAGTGGACAAATCACACGTTTGTACAGCGAATGAAGAACCGAAAGAAAAACTGGTTTCCTGTCGCCAATGTCCGCCAAGCAGACACAATTACGTGAAGACTCCTAATAAATTAAACGGCTCTACCCTTGTACTCTTCAATGGTGTTAGAAAATATATCCATATTATGTTTACTTTTTTAATTAAAATCGCAATATTCAATGCATTCTTCGGCAATTAGAACATTTCAGTCAAATTTACGCTTTACATGCGTAACAATCCTTCAATGCCAATTACGGATTGGTAACAGCTGAGTATGAGTATTAATTTGCAAGCTATCAAGTTACCTTAGCAATGGGCTATAAGCTTGACGTGATTACGCCTAATTTGTACACTCGAATCAGGGCTGATGATAGGCCCTAAATTATGCCCTGTTAACGATTGCCTGCCATACCGTGAAATTCCAAAATAAAGCGCCCTGCCATTAGATTGCGTCATTTAATTTGTACTGCTTCCTTATAATTAGGGAATATTATACGCCACTTAATTTATGACACCTTAGGGTATAAAGTATATTAACTCGGATCAATTTAATTACCGTCTGTGATATTGATGGGAATTGTTTTGTACTTTTTATTAAAGTGGGTAATTTACTTTTTGTTGTCCCTGGTTTTATTAATTTTAATTAATGTTAAAAATTATTCAAACTTTTTTTAATGCTTTAAATTACTTTATTAACGAAATCCATTATTTAGGGAATCCGTATTTTTTTAAGGACAACATAAATTTTTGAGCTATTACTTATGTGCGTATAAGCTTTATATTCAGCTATTCCTTCTTTTTAATATGATTATTTATGACTATTTACATTTAATTTATTCATATTTAAATTAAGGTTTTTACAAGCATTTTTTACGTGGAATTAAATTTAAAATCGGCAAAGCTTTTAATTAGTATTGCGATAATCAATTATTAATCTAAACGCTTTGTTAATTTTTTGTTTGAAAACAACCACTCGTTTCATTTCAAAGTGTGTTAATTACGTATAATTTAATGACTTTTTTAAGCAAACTAATTAACATTTTTATTTCTTTGTTAACTACTCTTCATGATACCTTCTACAGCTGTACCTGCACGTGTTAGTGTTTAAATTGAACTGTTTTGTTTACCATTGGGTTTCAGAAGTAAATATTTACATTACGCAAATATAAACACTTAATATATTTTTTTTGTATTAACAATTACTCCGATGGCATAGACCCTATTCCCAGACATTATTTAACGCCTTTGCCTAATTGGCTGAAATATTAGCTGGTATTAATTAGCCCTCAAAAGCAACAAACAACCCTAATAATCACGAATAAACCACCCTGATAACCATTATTAATACGAAGCTAATTTACTTTCAAGCCACCCTTCCAAACACCCAATATTGATTGCACATCATGCGAGCGATAAGGCTACGCAATTCCGTATTAATTGTGTGCATTAATTTAGTGTTCATTACCCGAGGGTCATTTCCCTTGCAGATGATATCTGATCTCAACATTGAGGCCAGAGTGGGATTTAGAAGCTTGGCGCAAAAATATTTGGAGCCGTATGAATTGTCGCCAAAACGATATAAGCGCCCAAGCAAACCTTTAATGCTTACTATCAATTTAATTTTATTTCATAAAGTAGGTTTATTAATTTTTAGTTATTTTTAAGTAAATTATAAAAAAGTCAATTTTCAAGGTTATTTAATACATAATTACGGGTTCGAACTTAAAAATTTCAAGGTCATTTTTTTTTTAATAAAGCACTTTTAAATTAACTTTTTGATAAGAGCTATTTTTAAATAGGTCAAGTCGAAAAGTATTCATGCAAAAAAAAAATTAGTCCTAAAAAAGCTGCATCAAGTTTTTAGTGTGAGTAGCAAAAATGTAAAGTAAAAAAAAATTAGTTTTTGTACTTTAGTGTACAAATCTAGTACTGGTCAGTGTACAAATCTAGTACTCTGGTTTGGGTTATTACGTGGACCTGACATATCTCCGAACTAAAGATTTAAATTGATATTTATTAATTTTTATCCAATGCAACGTAGCGGAAAATATACATTAGCCAAGAGTTAATTTAGGCCTATTGTTTAAGCGGTTAATGGCTTCATTTGAGAAAGCAGTTTTTGTTTAGATATTTCGTTATGCAGCGTTTGTCTTATTCCAACTCCATAGATCTCAATGATTTTCAATTGTGAATTTTGGAAGGATCTATTGTGTGTCCTGAGTGATTGTGGAGTATCAGCCATTTTTCCATTAAGACTCAAGAAATTTGTGGCGCGTGGCTGGCATTCTTGTTGGAATTGTGTTCGTTGTGGTGTAAGGAAGGTCTTTAATTTGGAGATGATAATTGCAGTAAGTAGCACGTTTTGCTGATTGTTCTTCACATTGTGGTTATTTGTCATATAGAATCAAATTTTATTGGGATTTGGAATGATAATGGTATGGATGCCACTATTTTTGATATCTGACTTTAATAAATTTATGGAAACCGGTAGAAACTGATGCACGGGCAAAGACCCTCATTCATGACAAGCTATTTAATTTCATCAGAACATTAACAGTATAGAACGAAACTTGAAATTTATATAAAGAGCAAAAAAAAAAATAAATCTTTTTACAATTCTTGAAGACGTCGGATTCAAAGATGAGTTGTTCTGCTGCTACTAAACCCAACTTCCTTTTTTGGGGGGGTCAGGACGTATATAAAACGTATGGATACAATAAATTTGGTGTTTTACATTTCGCGAGTGCAAGCTATAAGGTTGCTTAAAATTTACAGCCGTCGCTAATATTTCAAATGGTAACATTTAACTGTGTATACTGTGGTTCTTAAACTGCGTATGCTGTGTTTTGTTGCCTGAAAATTATGTTTGCTGCCAAAGATTCTATTTGGCAAGATATTTGCACCCGCTAAATGGTAAACTACCTTAAATATTCAATTGGGTTGTAATAATTACTGTAGTGAGTTATTATTATTATTTTTTTTAAGTAAAGCAAGATATATAGAATTGTTTTCTTTTGTTGCAACAAACAATGATAATTAAAGTCATAGTACTTAAACTTTAAAAAAACCTATTCACTAAAGCTTAACGGACTTAGTTAATTTTGCCATGAATTCCTCCTTCTCATTTATTTGCTGGTTAGATCTAATGCAATAAAATCCCGCTCAAAACATTTTCTTTGCTCTAATTAATTGTAGGGAACAAATTGTCTTTGGTCAAAGGAATCTCTTCGTATCCAAGAAAGCGCCTCGGCAACTCGAGATCCAAGGATTTAAGAAGTTAAAGAAAAAACAGCAAATTTCTTTCCCCCTAATTTGAACAATAAACGGGAACATCTGTATGTCAGAAAACGATTTTTTTAAAGAAGATGCAATATTATAAAATATAATTATCTAAAACACTGATTTCAGGATCTATCTCATTTTTTTAAACTCGGGCTTAAATCGTTCTTATTCCTAATGTCGCTATTTATGTTTTACGTACTTCAAATGTTAGTTGCCTCTCCTTGCTTTAATTAACCTTGTTTTTATAGTTATTATTTTTTTCACTATGAAAACATGGCTTTGGTTTCAAATTTACGAGAATTATTTAGTGCGGATAAATGGCGCTTCTTACAGAAACCTTAAAATGGAAACCGAACAAGATCTTTTGTCAACTGCTTTCTAAGAAGCCCACCAATCGCATCACACCGTAGCTGTGCACTGTGGCATGGACAGTAATTTGGAGGAGATCTCCTGGTAATCCCACTCATTTGATGTGTACTTCGCAACCCACTGCGGCAGCCAATCCCTTAATAATCGGATAGCGGAGTAAGCTCCTCTGGATCAGCCGACTTATATTTATCGCTCTTTTTGGTAGTGGCTCAGTGGCTGACAAGTGACCCTCGAGGAATGGAAGGAGGATGGCATAAATCTTTGTGGCATGGATTTGAAATGTGTGCGGGATGGCTTGGGAAAAGTGTCTGGTTGCCTCGTCTGAAAAACGAGAGTATGATTCTTTCGCACTATTTTTCTCTCTTAACTTCTTTGTCACCAACTTTTGGATACTAATCTGAAGTCTTGAAAATTTTTAAGTTTCTCCTAATTTCTTTTGCCTCGGTAACGGTATTTTTAGTTCCATTAAGGATGGGTTGAAAGTAGCATTACTAATTTGAAATTTAACTGTTAAAAGGACGCATTTTTTTGTTGGTTACGATCTAAAACTTTGTATCCGAACATGTTGTATTCGCAATACTACTTAACTGAGTATTTACTTCTGGGCAAAAAATATATTCGCAAAAACAAAACTAGAAGTATTTTGCTCCGATATACAGAAAAATATATATGAAAGAGGGGGGGGGGGTTACTTGTAATACGATAACTAAATGAAGACTGACATAAAATTGAAAAAGCTTTAAAAAAAAATCTATACTTAAAAATAATAATAATAATTTTATATTTTGGGGGAAAATCCACTTTCCAATATTTCCATACCCTGTAAATTGAATTTTTTCCCTTTCTTTTATATGCATCGAATGGGGGTTCCTCATGGAAGTGCATCTACGGGGATTCAATTCCAGGTTGGAGTAAAGTTCCATTCATTTTGAAAATACGTGACTTTTTAGAAGAGTGTCGTACAAACGATGAAATGCTTTCACTTCATTTCGAATTGCTGCCATTCAGTTCTTCTCTTCATTTCTCTTCATTGTCTCTTAAGCAGATTTGTTCTTAAAATAAATGCGAGTTATGGAATGTGTTTTGTTGAGACGAGTGGCGAAATTTTATTTACCTTTTTTTAAAATATCAAACTTTCATTAAAGGCTATCTTTTTGCGACGAAAAAAATAGTATATTAAGGGCGAATATGAGATCGAAATGATTGTCTCCAAACCAAGTTGCCTGTGTGTTAATCCAATTGATGAATTTTTTATTTTTATTTTTTAAGCAACCTGACTTATAGGGCTTTTTTTACCCCCCTTTTTGAAATTAGTTCGAACATTTAAAAAAAAATCATTTAATAATTTTACAACAGAATATTCGAAGCAATTTTAAAAAGTGGGATTATAGGACTCTGTCAGTTAGCTACATTTATCATATGAAAACAGTTTTAAAAAATTTTTTGTACAACCCCAGAAATGTGCCTTACAAAATAATGTTTCCATTGGATTAGCACAGAGGCACTTTCTTTTGGAGACCCGTTTTCATTCGGCCTCATTAATCTGTAAGTCAACTTCTATTTAATGGATCCAAGACTATAATAACTTAAAAAAATTATATACCTAAAAACTTATTGTAGCTTTCCCACAAATGTGTAGCTTTTTTTTATTTTAATATTAAATTTTGAGATTCCATTATTTAAAGTAATTTGATCAAGTAATTGAATAAATTGAGTTCGTTAAAAAAAGTTTGTCTATCCCAATTATGAAAAAATATTTCTTGCATATCAGATTGAAAAGAAAAATCAACCTTTTCATATTACATTATCGTTGAAATAAAACTTTTTCTTCGAAATTCTTTTGTTGTTCGTTAAACCTTTTGGATTAATTTTATCTTCTAGCTTAATGTTTTTCAAACTAAATTTTTCAGATCGGCATTGTACGTGTTTCTAATTTATTTTTGTGTAAAAAGTATGAAGGAGGTAAATAAGAAATTAAGATGGGTTTTGTCATGATTTTGCGGCATGATGGGGTTTGACAAAAAAAGGGTAGAGAGATTAAAATTTTGTTATTTTGTTGATTCTTCAAAATCAAAAGAAGTAATTTAAGTAAGGCGAATAAAGTTTTAAGGAATAAAAAAAACATAATTACTCTTTTTGTTGATAGAATAATACATATTTATGAATTTTTTTAAATTAAAATATCCAATATCAACACATGAAATGTTTTTTTTTTAAAAGAGGAATTGACTTTTAAGGCAAAAATTAGAAATTTTATTGTTATAACGCGAGGCTATCACTTAAAATCAGATTTTATTTTTCAAATTAAATTTATGGACAAGTTTCGAATAGACGGAGATAACATTATGAAACACTTTTCGAGCTCGATATTACTTCGATACTAAATTCAATTGAAGTTAAGAAAAAAACTGGTATTTAAAAGGGTATTTTGGAAGTAAGAATTAAGAGTGCTACTACCTTGTTATATTTCGTTGAATTATGTACTATACTATATACATTTTTTAAGTACAATCTGCAATTGGGGAGTTTAAACCCTGATAACTAGCTGGCACTGATAACTTGTTTACTCTGATAATGTTATAGTTATATGATTCTTCATATGTTTATTAAAGTTTTTTTTTTTCTTTTTTAGGTGAGTGGTTTTTTCTCCAATGTGTTCTCCAATGTCTGTGGCCTCAATGTATTTTCATAACAGAACTCAGGTATTTAAGTGTTATATTTCCCTGAACTATCAATGAACTAACAAAATTCGATAACTTGTTTGCAGCTGTTTTACGCATCTAAAAAATATATGTTAATATAAAATATTTGTATTTAAATGTTTTATCTTACACAAAAGGCATCACATTTGATAACTTTAAAGAATGGTTAAGGTTCAGCAGCTTTTTTTGCGATTTAAACTGTTTTATACATTTAAAAAATTTGTGAATATCATATTTGTGTGTCTCCTGATGTAAAAGTGATTATTAAAAAAAAAGCCTTATTGATACATAGATATACGAAAATCAGTCAAAAGCGCGCAAATAAACACGATATATTAAATTAACACGATCATTTTTTGAGCCAATGTTCGAACTGAGTGTCACCACAAGAGTTTTAAATTAAGTTGAATCTCGCAAATACGCCTAAACTGTAGCACTTCGGCATGTGTGCCGATTCATGCCTGTGTTGAAATACATATTTTTAGTTCTGAACCTGACAAAAGAGCTCTTTTATACAGCTGCCAGAAATGAAGTGTTTTGGGAAATATTTTCTTAAACACTTTATGGGGGGGGGGGAGGGGGGACTGATTCAAGATATCCTTATGATCACTGTTTATGATCTGATTTATGTATTGAAGTTGGCAAAAATTTCCACCGCTTTCGTGACTTAACGGAAACTCCATTTTGCAGTACATAAAAAAGTAATGAAAAAATACTATGGGGCTTTGATCATATTCCCACAAACCTAAGTCTTTTGAAACAATACAGAAGTGATTTTTTTAAAAAAAAAATTTATGAAGTTTGTGCGAATTTATGACACACTCTGAACCTTTGAAATTTTCTCAACTAAGTAATGCTCTAAAAATATTATTTTGAAAAAAATATCGTTTGCCGGGTTTATAAAATTTTATTTTAATTGTGAAAGAAAACCTAATCTGAGCTTAAAACATTATTTCATTTAACTAAATATAAAATTTTAATAACAATAAATAGTAAGTTTCAAAAGGAATATTCTTTGTTCACAAGACTGAAGTAGCAATTTTACAGTTTGTTTTCTTCATTTTTATTTATCTTCAAAGCCGCATTCTTAATTAAGAGTTAAAATATTTACTTAAAAGACGACAATTTAATTTTGCAGAAAGATAAGTCTCCACAACTAATGTGCTCTCATACAGGCTAAAAAAAAGCCAAGAAATGTTTTTTTGAATTTTACCTTGTGCTTCACTAGAAAAGGGCATATGTTTGGTATTATATCATAGAAAATTAACCGTTTTTAAATTCACAAATTTCACATTTTTTTGTTTGTTATATAATATCTACACATTTAAAAAAATACAAAAAAGGTTTTAAAATATTTAAGTGTTAATATGTCTTTTGTGTTAATTATACAAAAACTATTTTATACCCACAAGTAAATATTTAATCTTTTTTTTTTGTATAAAGCAAAAAAAATTATCAATTGTTTATGCTCTATTTCTGCGTTTGTTGATTCATCTTTTAGGCAAATATTTTTAAGTTTCATTATTATTACTTATATTTATTTTATTAAATACTCAGAAACATTGAAACGTATTTGCAAGCATATGCGCAATTGAATTCAATATTTTAGCTAAAACAAAATATTAAATCAATCTGTTTAAATAATTTGTTTGGAGAAGAAAGTATTTTATATACAACATATATTTGTTATAGTAGTTCCTTTAATAATTTCTTATTTTTCACTGTCAAATCCAATTAATTTGTATTATTGTATAGTATAAGTAGAAAGTATATTTAAACTTTGTATACCTAAGGAGTTATTCAACTGAAAATCCCTTTAACTTTGGTTTATTGAACCAGATAACCTTATGCTTTGCACAAAAAAAAAAAAAAACACTTAAGTGTAGTTTCCAAAAACTAAACAACTGAATTATTCGAATTATAACTTTATCTTCCATCTTAAAAAAACCCTTAGTCTCAAAATAACATCCGTACATAAAAAAAATCTTATAATATTTTGCAATCGAGATGAGAATACGACTTTGTTTGTTGATGTAATTGCTAAAAAATGATGATTGCTATTGCAACAACTTTGTTTATAGAAGCATAAAAACAAGCATAATAGGAGGGAAAAAAAGCAGGTTCCAAAAAAGTATTTAATAGCAATTGGCAGGTCAAAACAATAATCGTGGTATTAAAATTAGAAACAATAAGGAGCAATGCTCGTAACCATGTTTAGATCAAATTCATGGCTATCTGGGCGATGCGAACATTTTAATCATTTTGTGTAAAATGTTAAACAAATACCCCTTTAAAAAAAGATAGTAATTAATAAACATTAACACTTTAAAAGATTACTTTTTAGGAACAAAAAAACAACAATTTCAATTAAAATAGTTATTTATGCAACTAGTGCGAAAAGTAATGCTTTTTAAAACTAGTGGATTTTATTTCACGAGCGAGGTACGAGCGAGTGAAATGATGACACGTGTTTTAAAAAGTTTACTTTTCGCACGTGTTTCACACACTATTTTTTATAATTGCGTGAAAAAAAATCAAATCCTATTGGTTAAAAGTAATTCACGTGCTAATTGGACTAAAATTAATTTTGATCTTCCAGAAGATATGTCAAAGAAAACAACCAATGAATTCGCAGTTCAGAGCGCGTGACGCTATAAAAAACCAATAAGCGTGTTTCAACATTTTGTCAAAGAAAACAACCAATGAACTCGCTGTTCGAAGAGCTTGACTTAAGAAATATTCCAATAGCGAGAAAAAAATTTCATTGATTAAAAAATAAATCACGTGCATAATATTTTTAAACAAAGCAGATCGATAAATCTTTGGATTTTATGAGTATTATCAAATCGAAATTTTACTTGAAATGTTGGCATCTAATGAAAAGAGTGATACAAAGTACTTTTTTATAATTGCGTGAAAAAAAGCCGACTTTTACATTATAAATTCAATATCAGACGCGTGCACAAAGCTAGACTTTTTGAAACAGTGAAAAAAAGTACTTTTTTTCACCCAAAAGCAGCGAAAAAAAGACTTTGTCGCACTCTTTTTATAAGATGCCAACATTTCAAGTAAAATTTCGATTTGATAATACTCATAAAATCCAAAGATTTATCGATCTGCTGTATTTAAAAATATTATGCGCGTGAATTATTTTTGAATCAATGAATTTTTTTTCTCGCGATGGGAATATTTCTTAAGTCACGCCCTTCGAACTGCGAGTTCATTGGTTGCTTTCTTTGACAAAATGTTGAAACACGCTTATTGGTTTTTTATAGCGTCACGCGCTCCGAACTGCGAGATCATTGGTTGTTTTCCTTGACATCTCTTAGTCTATTTTAGTCTAATTAGCACGTGAATTATTTTTAAACCAATGAGATTTGATTTTTTTCACGCAATTATAAAAAATAGTGTATGAAACACGTGCGAAAAGTAAACTTTTTAAAACACGTGTCTTTATTTCACTCGCTCGTACCTCGCTCGTGAAATAAAATCCACTTGTTTTAAAAAGCATTACTTTTCGCACTAGTTGCATAAATATCTATTTTTTCACTGCTTTTGGGTGAAAAAAAGTACTTTGTGTCCATAGAGATCTTAATAAAAGTATTAGAGTGGAGATCACGTGACCTATCTATGCTAACGACGGGACGAGCCTGGGGGCCGCCATCTTGAGTCCGAGACCAACTTTTTTAAGTCGAAATTGCTTAGAAAAAAATAAATTTAATTCTAAAATATTAAAAAATACCATAAAAATACTAGCTGCATTTTGGAATATTTTTAGTGACTTTAAAAGAACTTTTAACGCTTTTCTAGTATTTTTATAATATTTATTTTGTAATTTTAGAATTAAATTTTACTTTTTGCCCAGCATTCTTTTTCTTTATGTGATGGCGACACTGGCAACTTGCAGCCATCGCCGTCACATTAAGAAGAAGAATACGTGAAAAATAAAATTTAATTCTAAAATTACAAAATAAATACTATAAAAATACTAGAAAAGCTTTAAAAGTTCTTTTAAAGTCACTAAAAATATTCCAAAATGCAGCTAGTATTTTTATGGTATTTTTTAACATTTTAGAATTAAATTTATTTTTTTCTAAGCAATTTCGACTTTAAAAAGTTGGTCTCGGACTCAAGATGGCGGCCCCCAGGCTCGTCCCGTCGTTAGCATAGATAGGTCACGTGATCTCCACTCTAATACTTTTATTAAGATCTCTATGTTTGTGTCACTGTTTCAAAAAGTTTGACTTTTTGCACGCGTTTGATATTGAAATAATAACGTAAAAGTCGGCTTTTTTTCACGCAATTATAAAATAGATATTTATGCAACTAGTGCGAAAAGTAATGCTTTTTAAAACAAGTGGATTTTATTTCACGAGCGAGGTACGAGCGAGTGAAATAAAGACACGTGTTTTAAAAAGTTTACTTTTCGCACGTGTTTCATACACTATTTTTTATAATTGCGTGAAAAAAATCATATCTCATTGGTTCAAAAATAATTCACGTGCTAATTAGACTAAAATAGACTAAGAGATGTCATGGAAAACAACCAATGATCTCGCAGTTCGGAGCGCGTGACGCTATAAAAAACCAATAAGCGTGTTTCAACATTTTGTCAAAGAAAGCAACCAATGAACTCGCAGTTCGAAGGGCGTGACTTAAATTCCCATCGCGAGAAAAAAAAAATTCATTGATTCAAAAATAATTCACGCGCATAATATTTTTAAATACAGCAGATCGATAAATCTTTGGATTTTATGAGTATTATCATGTTGAAATTTTACTTGAAATGTTGGCATCTTATAAAAAGAGTGCGACAAAGTCTTTTTTACACTGCTTTTGGGTGAAAAAAAGTACTTTTTTTCACTGTTTCAAAAAGTCTAGCTTTGTGCACGCGTCTGATATTGAAATTATAATGTAAAAGTCGGCTTTTTTTCACGCAATTATAAAAAAAATATTGAAAAATTGAAATTCTCCTGAAACGGAAAAATAACTTCTTTTAATTGATTCAATATTTCGTTTTATGATTCCACTTTTTAGATATTTTTTAGAAGATTAAACCTTTTTTTAAATTAAAAGCCATTGACAATATTGATACATTTTTTTATATTCAAAAGGATCCATTTCCATGCTTTGGGTGATATATTCTGAGTACACATTTATACGTGTACGATATGATATAAACCAAAGAATTATATACATAGCTTGTTTATACAAGCAATGTTGAATCATGGTGTGCTTTGATCCCTTTTTAAAAAGTTCAAAGGATACATGTATAAAAAGAAAGTCGTTTAGTTTCAATTTTTTTCTATTTCATCGCAGGGAGTATTTTTTTCACTCGATACATCAAATACTTGGAGTTAAGTTCCATTCACTAAGTACCCAAAACATTTTTTTTACAGATTTATTTTTAAAAGTTCACTCCAGAATTTTGTTTTTATACATTTCTATTTAGCTGAAAATGTAAGGATATAATTTTCGAAAAGCTGCAGTTTCACTTTTTTTCCTCTTCGCTTAATGTCAATGCTCGTAAAAGTTTAAGAACTTTTTATAAATGTGAAGGATGTGATATTCCTCTTCATAACTTTTTGCTCTTATCCCCAAACTAAAAACTTGATATCTTGTTCTTATGTATTTGTTTTTGCTTCAGATATCTTCTAGCACGCTTTCTTTATGAACTGTCACAAATAGAGAAATAGTTCTGTTATTATATCTATCCATTCCTTAAGAAAATATCCCAAAGTTTTATGTTTCTGATGAAATATTAGTTGTTGGTACCGTATTGTACAAGTATATCATATTTCTTATAGATTAATCAGTGTCTAAAATACCCAACAACTTTTGTTTCGATTTCTCTTTAGTAAATTAAATTTGTCCCTCCCTTTTCTTCGATTATCGTCTCATTCATTTTCTCTTGCATGCTTTTTTTAAAAATTTCTTTTAGTCTTGCAAAATAAATGACAGATTTAGGAATATATTTTTATCAATATTTTAAGTAGCCACTATTATGTCTGTCATTCCAGAGTATAAAAAAAAAAGATGAAATATCAAATTATTACATTTTCCTCTCGGTATCCAACCTCCCCCCCAAAAAACTCGACTACTGCACAGTCCAATTCTGCCGGATAATTACCGAATAACCGGTCCGTCGTTATTGACTTCCTTTTATAACTACTCATTTGGCACCGCCATATTGGAAGATGGGGGAGAGAGAGAGAGCAAAATCCAACAGCACACATTACACCCTAAACCGCTCAATTTAACACGGTCCAGATAGGACGGTCCAGTAATCCACTTTCAGTCGGTGGGGGCGGAATGAAGTGAAGTTAACTCAATTGCCGAGGGGGTGGAGGGGGGGGGGGAAGGGGCGTAAAAAATAGAACAAAGGAATCCGTCCCTCCGGACCCAGAAGAAAGTCATCGTGCAGCAAGCGGTCCATTTATCATTTGATCGACCGAGAGATATAGTGGTTGTCATAAGGATGATTTTTTTGGTGGGACTGCAGAAATGTAATTTGTTTGGATGATGGGGCATAACTTGAGACGGGGGCGAGGGCATAAGATGTTGGGTCGTTAAACGTTGACATCCTCCTTGACGTAAAATGGATGTTGCATTGCAGTGCCGGATAATCCTTCCTGAGGAATTAAGTTTAACCAACTTTCAGTTTTGAATGTCCGATTGCGCAAGCAAATTAAAGTAAGTAAAGTTAAGTAAGTTAGCAAATAATCCGGTAAAGCAAATAAAGTTAATAAAATAGCAAATAAGCCGTGTGGCTAAGAGGTTTTCATACCTCTAACCCATACCTCAAATATCATTAGGCGCGTTTACATGAGCCATCGAATCCATGGAATGAAGAGCAAACTCAGCGATTTTTCCCTCTTGTGGATTTTCTCCCAGACAGAACCGGAATTGCAGGGTTTTCATTGGGGTTTTTCGCAAACCCTCCAATAAAGGAGGGTTTGATTTTTAATTCCATGGATTCGGCTACAGACTTAACTATCATTTGGGTAAGAAATCATGTTCCATCTCTTTCCCATAATGGGGATTTTGGCATTCGATGGCCCATGCATACATGCGCCTTCTGTTTCCTTTGACCATGTCGGAGTGAGGTCGTTGGGTTGCAGTCACTACCATAATTATAGAAAATTGTGGTTTAACAGGCCATTCTGATATTTATTTTTATTTAATTGTTCTTAATGGATATAATATCCGAGTCAAAAGTATCTGAGGAATGGTTAAGTGCAATCATAGTAGTAGTTTAACGGCATACATTAATGCAATTGCGTTACGCTTCGTAACTTATGGAAATGGTTATTAATTACTGAGCCTGTATTTATGTCTTGTTCTGAGTGAGTACCACGGAAAACGAATTCGTTGTTTCGAGTCCCGTCTGATACGGCGGATTTTCAGGATGAGAAATAAGTTGGCATGCAGTTTATATGATTAGGTGGCTGGTAAAGTATTCTAAAACAAATTTGGATAGACGAGTAAAATTTAAAAAAAAAAACTGAATTTCAATATTGAATTATCAGGTGGCTTCTAAAATAATTTCAAAGTTTAAACTTCGTCAGATTATTCTTTTAATATAAACATGTCATAAAACAACGACGAGCGTTATTTTAATATTACTGAAAATTTATTTTTAAATTTAATGCAGCTTTTTCTGTTTTAGATTATTTGCAGGTTGATTAATAAAATTTGGAAAAAAAAAAGATAGTACATATCTTCAATAAGTTTTAAACCAGTCCAATTGTATTTCTCTCGATTTCACAGTATTTCACTATAACACGTAGTCGAAGTGTACTACAAAAAAAAAAGTTAAATCGTCTTCGTATCGATTAAGATTGTTAAAACTCGTTACTGCGCAAGGCGAAGAAAATAGGGGTATATGGTTTTTAATGTTTCTTTTATTTAACTGAAATACAGTGCCACATTAAAAAAATCGGTAGATTTAGCTTTAATAAGCATATAAACGTAGTAAAATATTAACAAGCATAAAAACGAATTTTCAATTGCCAATGTAGAAGGTATAAAAAAAAAACTATATGTAAATCATCTAATGATTTTTTTTAGATGTTGCATTCATTTACAATTTGTACATACCGTTCCTAAAAAAAAGTTTCCTTTTTTGTTTTGAAATATGTGCATAAAAACTTCCTTGAAGGTGCACATCCATTTGTGCAAGTGCGGAAGATATTAAAGGAAATTGTTGCTTGGTTGGCACTTTTTCTTACGATTTCGAATGAAAGAATCCCTGTGTTTCCGGGAAAGAGCGGGTGACATTAAAATACTGCACGAGTAAAAGGTAGCACGAGAGAGTAGATATGAGTTATGTTTTTTTTTAAAGAGTAGTTATGTTAAGTTTCTGTACTTTTTTTAAACACAAAATTAGCACATTTAACAATATTTTTTTAATTGTCGGCTTATACAATTTTAACAAAAGCGTGTGAACGAAAATTTCTTTGAAGTTTTCTTGAATAATAATTTATGAATTTCAAATACATATTAGTTACCACTTGATTTGATATAATTTGGCAGATTTACCTGTCAATATTCAGTTGCCTTTTTCGTAATTAAATAATGATTAAAGATTTAATAAAAATTATTATCATTAAATTATCAATTATTGTCATCATCGTCATAAATGTTCATACATTTAAAAGTTATATGCCCATAAATTTCTTTAACTTACTTTGAACTGTTCATTCTGCCGAACACTTATATCAGGATGTTCTTTCTTTTCCATCCACATGTGCAAGTTTAGTGGCATGCAGTATGCTCAGACTCGACACTCTCTGCCTCAGTAGGGCCAAAGTCTTATGGTATAACAATGGACCTAGGTCCTTTTGATATTTTAGGGGGCAGAGTTTATTCCGCGCGTGCTATAAACAGGAAGCTGTCCTGTTACGAGACTGCACTCTTCACTCATAAAACACAAAGAAAGCACAAATGGCAAGCGTTTAACCTCCAAATGAAAAAAAAACACCCAGGATGTTATTTTTTACACTTCTATTTTGGCAATCTTTTTTTTTTTTATTAGGAATAAAGTTTTTTGGTAGACAAACGGTTCGTTATTTTTTTAGAAAAATACTTGCGAAAATATTTTTGAAAAATCTTCACTTGTTTCGTAGACTTTATACTATTAACATATTAACAGCCCATTAGTGAATACCATTAACTTCCTTACCGAATATCACTTTGTTAACTTTTAAGTTTTTTAAAACTAGTTTTGTGCAACTCAGTTTGCCGTACATAAATTGTCCAACATTATTCTCTTCATTTGTCTATTTTGTTTATTTAGATAGACTTAGGCAGAAAGCTTATTTTCGCATAGTAAATTTTATTTACAACACCAAACCAAATACCACAACCACCACTCGTGAACCGGTGTTTAGCTGCACGCGGTTATTATGGGCTCTTTTTTAATATGAATAGCGAGAACATAAAATTAGGTTTTACTAAATACGCTCTTTCACTATCCCCTATCTACCCTTAAAATTGACATTTTAATAGAATTAACCCTTTCAGTCCCAATGACAGTTTGTCATCGTTTAAGAATTTTTTTTCTGATCGTCTATAACCATTTATGATATCAAAAAGCACATCATTTGATTCTTCAAACTTTTTTCTATTATAAATATTTTTTTACTGAACCCAATAGATGTCATACCTATTATTTAAAAAAAAATATGATCAGAAACAGGATTATGCCAAATGGCATCACTGGGACTGAAAGGTTAAATATGGTGGCCCGATAGCCCATAGAGGACCATGGCTTGCTGCACACATTTCATCTATACAAATCAAGGATGAGTGCATTGCAGCTAATTGTCTGGTCCATTTGATCACATACTAGTTTTAATAACATTTACTTAACCAAAATTATAAAAAACTTCATAAGCGTGACCTTAACGTTCATACCAACAAGGACGTACTTTTTTTTTTTAATTAGAAGCTTGCTTCTTTACGCTACATGTCTTCAAAATGAGGGTTAAAAAAACTTAAGCGTTATTTAGTTGCTTCATTAAATTTTATTTAAATGCTTTGTTAAGTTCAAAGAGTTTTTCTTTTACTTTGTCATCACAAAAAGTAGCGTTAAGAGGATTAAGATAGTCTGGTGCTGGGCCACTTTCAAATTATGACTTTTATTCGTTGTACATGGTATAAAAAAAACTTTTCTAGTGCTAATAAAAAACGATACTGTCAGATTACAAATGATTACAAAACTTGTTAAATTTTAATGTGATTTTCTTGTATAAAAAAGTTAAATAATTTTTTTTTATATTGAATGGAATTATTTATTTTTAGTAATTTACCATGCCTTACAACGTAGTTGTATTGGGCAAACGTCACTTTATGTTTGCCCAATTAAGTTAAATTTTTTTTTGTATCATTATGTATAAAAGTTTCGACACAGCTAAAATGATTAACATTTGAGTTAATCACGTGAAATTTTTAAATGTAGTCTTAAATTCAGATTCATAGGGAAAAAGTCCCTGAACTAGTACATTGTGGGAGTGGTCCAAAGTCCTTGAGGTTGGACTTATGTATAAAATGTAGGATTACCGATTAAGTTGATAAAATGATATTAGAAACTTTCTCGGGCTTTTAAACACCGGCATCACTGTTATCCTCTGTAAAATATTGTTCGTATCAGTTAATTTTGTGTTAACGAGACTTAACTGCCGTGGGCAGGTAAATTGCAGTAACTTCCATAATGACTTATACCATTGTTGAAATATTCAATTACTCCAACCGATAAGAAAATATACTGGACACAGCTAATTATTTCAGAGCAAAAACGATACGACTTATTGTTACGATTGCTGCAGTTTACCTGCCCACGGCAGATAATTTCTAACCCCTTATACAGCCATATATGTATTTCTTATACATAAAATACCGATAGCAGTGTGTCGTTGTCAAATATAGGGTAGACTGACCAGTGAGTGAACAGGCTCCAGTGAAAGAACATTTGGTAAATATAATTAAAAAACAAATATTGAAAATCATTCCACTGGATGGATTGGCAACACTGACTTCTTCCCATCTAGTAGGAAGCTATCTGACATATGGTTGGTTGCCTGGTCATTATATCCTGGTGTTTATTCACTGGCGAACGCAGCGCCTTAAACGTTCATTCACTGGCTAGTCTACCCTAGTCTATTTATTTTTGCATTTTATTTAAATTTTGTTTTTCGTTAAAAAAAAAACCTTGACATTTAAACTCTAGCTTTAAAAGATTAAAAATAAGTTTGTATGCCCGGTAATTTATAATCGTTTTTCTCTTCTAAACATTAATAATAGATCGAAAACTGTTTCAGTAAATAAGGCTAGAAATTCTTTTATTTCGAGTGAATTTTGTTTTATTCACCTACTTGTTATTCAAAATATCTCCCGCTCTTTAGTCATTTTAAATTCTGTTCTACACTTGTTTAGCTTCTGTGATGTTAAAATTTAATTAGACTCGCTATGCCGTGTCCATTAGCTTTGAGACTGTGTAACTTTTGTTGTTACGGATTCGACTTTTGTTTCAGGATAAAAGTTAGTTTTCTAAGTACATTAAACATTAATTGCTTGTTTTCCTTCAAGGAGAAATATTCTTTTTCAAAGCCAAATAAAAGACAAATTCTGCCTTTGCAACAAAATGCCCGGAAAGTTCTTCGAAATCTTTTAGTTTTCTGCTGATGAGAGGTTTTGTGTTTTAAGATTATCTCTGTTGTATTTTGTAATAAAATATTTAATTGTGCTTTTTAAATTAGGTGAAATTTAAGTAATAAAAATAAATTTATTTAATTATTTTGTGTTGTGTAATTGAAAATAAACTTTCGTGATTTTTTTTAGAGCTTGATTTGTATAACACGGTTATTGAGGCTTTACTACAAAGTTAATTGAAACCTAGGACTTTTTTTAGTTTCAAAAGAATTAACTTTTTATTTGTGTTAAAGAAACAAACTTTATAATGGGTTATTTACTTTGTCTAGCCTTTTGCTTAACTAGTTCTCTCTCATAATTTTCTTCCTAGTTTTGTTCTCAAATATTTTTCTTTAAATTAATTATTTTTATTATTATATTTGCTTTGTTTTTATCTTGTTCATTAACCCAAAATATTATTGATAGGGCCGAATTATAGAAAAAATATTTTTAAAAATATTTAGAATTAAAAAAAAAACCTAGTGTAAACTTATCTATTATTCATAAAAGTTTTCCTTGGCAGATGTCACGTCTTACAGAAACACCATGAAATATTAAATAACCGTCTTGCTCTTTTTCTTAATCAAATTTTTATAGATATGTTTAGTTAATTTTTTTGAATATTTGTTAAGGATCCCGTAGTTGAGTCTAACTAGTAGTTGAGTTGTATTCTTCAATCAGTCGGCATGTAAATGCTGTTTTTATGAAAAAAATGTCTTAACAAGAGGGAAATTCAATTGTTAATTCGGTATATACATCTTAATTCAGTAGGGGCCATATTATGGTAGGGTCAAGTGGGGTAAGTGTGATTGGGGGTAAGTGTGATAAACAGCTCTTATAACTTTGGAAATCATTCTAAAAATCTGAAAGTTTGCAATATAACATTAGACCACTTATAATTAAACTAAAAAGAAATATTGACCTTATTTTTTGTTTAAAGAAAGTTTTGAGCTTTTGAATTTAAGTGCAACTGTCTTCTTTTTATGTGGGTTTTCCTATGTGGGGTAAGTGTGATAAAACAGCAATGGATTTTGAAATGCAAATTTTGTACACTTAAAATTGGAATTCAAACATATAATTTTTTTCTACATATGTATGTTTCTTATAATAATTCGACCAATTTTAGGATTTGGAATTTACTTGAAACAGAGAACGAATTTTCTTAATGAAAAATGCAGAAACCCTATCACACTTACCCCACTTGACCCTACCAACTGCACATCGAACTACCATTGTCCTCCTCAAATTGACCGACTTTTACAGTGACACTCCCACTTCAATTCTTCCCTTTAATCACCCCTCGCAATGACCTCTAAACTGCTCCATTCTCTTAAGAAGGAAAAGAAAGAATTAATAAAAAAAACTCATCGTTTGCCCAAACAAAGCCCTTCTAAACACTTAGAACACTTCCCTCTCAATTAGGCCATTTCAACCCATTTTATCCTGCCCTTTTGTAGGGTAGGCGTAGAGTAACCCTTCACACCCCTTAACGGCATTTACCGTTACCCGATTTGGGGAGGTATCGCTTATAGACTCTTTTTTTTTCTCTTCAGGAAAGTTAATTTGGTTCTACATTTTGTTAGTGATGGACGATCTAGTTATGTTTGTTAGCTTGTTCTTATTTTGACGTTTAGGCCTTTTCGGAATATTTCGTGTCGTAAACCTCACCGACACCCAAATACCCCTTTCCAGAGAAACTTAATTAAATTTGAAATTTCCGATTAAAAATCGATACAAATATTTTAGAGAATGAACATAATATATATTACTACTATATTGTTTTATAAATATGGTTTTGTTTGTAGAATACACACATGTTACCTTGTAATTTATTAATCCAATCCCGAATCTAACATTCAACTGCGTTGTATATAAATTCAACATTTTTATTAATTATTCCAGTATCATTTTGAATTTCCAATTTCCGTGAGTTATAATTCGTAATTTTGGTAGATGAACTATTTTCTTCAAAAATTTACCAATTCCTTCCCACCAAACATTTACCAATATCCCAACATCATCCAACCCACAACCCCTAAACAGCGTTATTTACAGAACCACCCCCTCCAAACGACTCTCCCCTTTCCCCAAAAGTTTGTTGTCGTCTGCCCCCTGCATCGCCCCTCTCGCCTTCCCATGATGCCCCACTCCGGAAGCGGGGTGGTAGAGGGACATTCCGAGGAAGCTGTTCGGGGGAAAATATCGTTTGCGTTTCTAGTTCGTCTCTCAACTCGTCTGCTGCGGGACGGTTTTGAAGCTACTGCTGCTGCTTGCGTAAAAAGTCGTCTGACGCGTGTTGTCGTTTGGACGCTGTCGTTTTTCATCGTGGCGTGGGATTTTTTCCCATAATTTTTTTTTGTTCGATTGTTGTTTTTCGGGATTGCCCTTTGATTGTGGAATCGAACCGGAGGATGTTTGTGTGAGTGATGTAGATGGGATTGTTTTTTCGCTGTGTGGGTAAGTGTTTGTTTTGTTTGTGATTTCACACTAGTGAGTTTTTTTTGTTCCAGTTTTTAGTTAATTATTAGAAGGTTTGTTATTTATCTGAATTATTTGTTGGATTTTTTTAAGGAAAGGATAAATTTGTTTATCTTTGAGATCATTTTATGTGACAATCTTATAACTACATTTTAAAGTTCCTCCAAGTTCACAAATTTTTAGTTTTTATTGCATTAATATGTAGTTTTGTTTTTGAAATAAAAAAAAATTACTTGCAGGGCATGTTGTTATGTAAATAACAACATAGCTAAAACATTTGTTTCATTATCATATTTTGATCAAAATTTAAATCTAGACGTATATCATTAAAATATTGCAAAATTTTTAGCTCTGTATTTGGATCCATTGTTATTTGGTGTTGCATTTCCTACTTGGAATGTTAATTTAATTGGATAACTTCACGCAAGCATTCTTATGTTGATATTTTACTTGAAATCTATTATAATTCCCTTAATCGAAAAGTTGATTAAAATGTGAATAAGGCAGAAGTTGCTTTTAAAAAGTGGCTTAAAAGCAATCTATTGTATTTTATTTAGTCAAAAAAACCTTTTCCATACCTATTGCATACTTTAATAATTTTAGCATAAGTAAAATTACTATTTAATTCAAATTAGGAAAATATTTAATTAAAATTAAGTAATAATTCAGTTCTTTTTTCGAATTAAAGTTACGATTAGTTTCGTGTATTTTGTTTTGTTTTCGACAAATCTAAATTTTTGACGTATTAATTAATACTGTCGTTTCATAATTTATTATAAAATCCAAAAAATATTAAAGTAAATCAACAAAGAGTTGGATGGGGCATCTTTTGCATTATCAAT
Source organism: Hylyphantes graminicola (assembly GCA_023701765.1). Taxonomy (NCBI): domain Eukaryota; kingdom Metazoa; phylum Arthropoda; class Arachnida; order Araneae; family Linyphiidae; genus Hylyphantes; species Hylyphantes graminicola. Next base: position 35,061,013 of record CM043117.1, on the reverse strand, counting down.
TATTGGGTTTTTTTTTTACTGAACACTTTCTTTCATCTTATTTTTATTCAACAATTGTGTGTTAATTTTTTAAAGTAAAGAAAAACATGAAATAGTTCACTCCATTGACAGTAAGTCAAACATCTCGGATCTTAATTAGCGCCTATTCAAACTGATTTCTTCTTTGATTTGAGGGGCAAAAAATAACCTCGGCTTTAGAAAAGTACCTGAGAAATATCTATTAACAGCTGTAAAAAATCACAGAAAAAATCTTCCTATTCCTGAATTGAATTGAAAGGTTTCTTGAGCACTTCTTCCAATTTCCACTGGTTCTTTTTACTTAACAATTCCTTGAAGGCATGAGGAATGCGTTCTTGTTGTGGAACAGCTGCTATTTGATCTTGCTTTTTTTTAAAGGGGGTATAACCGCGGGTCTCCAAACCAAAGTGCCTGTTAAAATAATGGAATAATCATAATTATAAGAATTCTTCTACAGCATTGAATGTTTATACAAACGGTTTTTATATGATAAATGCAACTGACTTACAGAGCTGTAATCCCACTTGTTGAAATAGTTTCAAATATTTGGTTGTAAAATTATTTTTCTAAGATAAAAAATTATTCAAAGCAATTTTAAAAGTGAGGTTATGGAGGCACTGTAAGTCTGCTACATTCATTATAAAAAGAAACTTTGCAAAGTATTCTATGTAGCAAATGTGACTTAAAAAATCATGCCCCCCCCCCCCCCCCTTTGGATTAACACAGAGACACTCTTTATTAGAGACCCTTTATCATTTCCCTCTTATAGGAACACTGGTCTGCTTTAATCTAGTAAAAATATAGAGTTTTAGCGGAGCAATTTTATGGAAAAGAGTAACTGGTACTATATTGTTTTAACGTTTCAATAACAGGGAACTGATGTAGAGAAACTCTGACTATAGGCACAACAAATTATGGGGTACTTTTACGGAACATGTTGTATGATTGCCCGTAACGATGTTTGTTGGCCGATTATCATTATTGCTATCATTCTATCGGCTTTCTTATTTCAGCGATTAAATCAATCACGTTCTGCCCATGTCTGAGTCAAAATTAAGATAAAACTGAGAAAGGAAAATATTAAAAATTACATAAATGCTAAGGGTCAACAGCATTTATAGGATAGAAATAAAAGAAACTAAATTTTAGTTCTTCTAAATGTCATAATATAGAAACTTAATTTAGGGGACCCGATAGTTTTGGGCTTTAGCTAGGGCGTGACGGGTCTCGTGGCAATATCAGGCTCTGGTGAAGAACAACAAATAACTGAGAACTACCTTTTTTGTGTTTCTCATCCCCCATCCCACCACTTCGTTAGAAGTTGTAAGAGTTCCGTTCACGTTTCCCGAGAAGTGCTGCAGCAGGAATAGAAGAAAACGAGGAGAAAAAGAAGCAAAATAGCGTCTTTTGTCACGACATTTGGTGAGGCCATGTTTACATTCGTTCTGGGATCTCGTTCTCTTCCATGGCTAGTTTCTGAAGCCTTGCGAACACAATAGCCCGCACCACCAGAAGAGAATCCTTTCGAATAGCGTCTGGTGGAGATGTTTTTTTGCGTTAGGTTTTACTTGTAAGTGTTTATAAGGTTTCGGGACTTCGTGCATAGAAAAGGTGGTTTGAAATTGGAATGGAAAAAGCAATTTGATGTTTTATTTTTGTGTCCCTTAAAATAAATCGTATCTTTGTGCAAATGAATCTGAAACCCGTGTGAATTTTGTAGAAGTTTTTTATTTTTACTTCTATAAATTTTTTTATATCTAATACCTATTGCATACTTTTTTTTTAAACCATACGTCTTTTTTTAAAAAAACTGAATTAGTTTTTATTGTAACGATACATTTTAGCCAAAAAAGAAGACAAACGTAGCTTCGCAATTCCTTTCTTTTTTTCTCAACTGTTTTTATTATCTAATCCAGGGGTTCCCAACCGGTGGTACGCGTACCACTGGTGGTACGCGGGAATGTTTCAGGTGGTACGCGTGAGTGATGTGAGCAATTAATAGCTTCTGTACGCATGAGCAGTAGCAAACATATTACTCATTATTAAAAACAGTAACATAATATTAGAAATCTTTAATTAACTTCTGGATCAGATGTAAAACCTAATACTAATACCCTTTGATCTTCAGGAAAGCTCTACTATTTTTGATGCCATTTGTTGCGAGTTACTTGTGAAAGTTGATTTTCTAGTTCCCCGCTAACGACTATAAAAGTGTATTTTGTAGGAAGATAAATTTTTTACTTAATCATTAAATGTGAAGTTTTTTCGTGTCCTTATTCAAAAAGCCTTTTAACACTTTTATAAAAATCAAATATTATACGTTCACTAATATATTTAGGTTTGGTGGTACGCCAAAATTTCTGAAAAAGTCAAGTGGTACGCAGGCGCAGAAAGGTTGGGAACCCCTGATCTAATCCATATAAAATAGTTAATCATAATGCATCAAATATTCCGATAAAACTATCAACTCATTTTACCGTATCGTATACATACATTAAAATGCTAATAAGCTACGCAATAATATATTTTTTAGTGATACTTCAAATCCATAAATCTTCCTAGCATCGCGATATTCAAATGAAATATTTATCTATAAATCACATCAAACTGTCACGGCTCACCATTCGTCATATTTGAAAAATATTTCTAGCGGTAAAAAAAAAATACTCGAATGGCCAGTTGCAGACCGTCTTGCAGATAAATGCGGTTTGAAATACTATTCCAAAGGGAATATTCTTCGGTTCGAAAGTTCTAAAACTCCTTTGGGATGCGGGAGTATTTTCCCCTGAATCGGTTGGTTTCAGTTTTAACAGACGACTCGTTGAAGTATCGAATCTTTTTGTTCCTCTCTTTGGTTTCGAACATAAGAGTCATAGTGGCATAACATATATTATTTTAACATATAAATGCATCTATTTTTGCTCCTAATTATTGAGGTATTATGTGATTTGAAGGTTTTATACTACACGAATTTTTTTAAAATTTTAAATATTGATAACTGTTTTATAAATCTTTATAACACTGATTTTAGAATTGATTGAAAATGATTGTTCCTTTCTTCAGTATTTTTGAGTCCTTCAAACTTTTTTTATTTACTTAAGCGCTAAATTTTTATTGTATGGACGACTTGAACATTCTATAGTTTTGAGAAAGTTTATAGTTAATAGTGTTAAGTTATTGACTTCAAACGCTTGGTAACTCAATTTTGTGAAAGTTAAAAAAAAAAACTTTTTTAGCTTGTTTAATTTTTTTAAAATTCATCTTTTCTTTTATTATGAGTAATCTAAATAATCATATTTTGTCCCAAAAACTTACGGACTTTTAATAAAGTAATAGTTTTAAGAAAATACTTTTAATAAAGAAAATACGAACTACATTTTCTTTTTTCAAGTTCACAACGTCTCGTAACTAATTTTGTAGTTAAATTAAACAAAATCGTTAAAATACGATTTTATACGAGTTACATAAATTTTATAATATACATTTTCTAACAATATTTTTTGAAATTTAATAGCTTTTCTCTATATCTAGTTCCCTCCTTCTTTGTAAAGATACATCTTCAACTCGACTTATAAAGTACTCGAAATTTCATAAACATTTGATGTTATATATTTCCGGATGATTGGAATACAGCTGTTTTGTGTAAACAATAATCTGCTTTTGTGAGCACATTTGCATGCATTCTGTCTGCTCAGCTTCGCGTTCCAGTGACTATTGCATCTTGTTACAAAATAATATCGCTTGTGTTGTTTAAGTCACTAGCAAAACATATCGAAATTGTTCTTTCACCTATTTATTTTTGCAGATGTGCAAATATATATTGCAAATCAAAATGTCCCAATTATACTGGTATTCTAATGTTGTTGGTTGTTGCATTACGTACGGGCATTAACCTCTAAAGAATTTATTTCTAACTCTATTTCTGTTAATAGCAAACATGGGCACTAGATTAACCCTTTCAGCCCCAGTGATGCCATTTGGCATCATCACTTTCAATATTTTTTAAAAAATGTTTATGTCCCGTTACGACATCGAAACACACATCATTCGATTCTTCACTCTTAGTTCTATTCGACAATATTTTACATTAATCTCAATAGTAGTCGGAACTACTATTTTTTTTTCATTTAGAAAATAGCTAACAAGCGTTTCACCTGATTTTTTAAAAGTTCACTTCAGTTCTACATATTTAAAACACAATTTAAACTATTTCGGTTAAAATACTTACATTTTTTTAATAATATGGTCAGACACCTTAAAATATATAACTCGAAGTGTTTTTAGGTAATATATATATATTTTTATTTTGTTGTTTTCCACAGTTAAACAATTTTGGCATTATTTCAAAAACCATATAAAAAATTAAAATAATTTTTTTTCTTATGGAACTCTTATTTTTGACCTAAAATAAGCTTATTTTGTGAATATCAGATGTTTCTGTAGTGTAGTAAATTTTTGGGACCGGAAGGTTTAAACAGCGAAACCTAAATACTTATTTCAGTAATTTAAAAGAAAATACCAAAATAGAGAAAGAAAAAGTACAATTCCGTGAGTGTGACCGTGTCAGCTCATCGCAAAATCGATTGAAATATTGTAGTCCAAAAAAACGTAGCAAGAAGACTGCAAAAAGTTGCAAAAGAGAGAAATTCTAAGGATTATTCTGTGGATATCTAGAGGGTAATAGAAATAATAAAAAGAGAGGGCTTCACCCACAAACCTCCTGAAGAAAATCCATTTATCAAGTGCAGTTTTGAAAGAACTTGAGGAGTTTGGGTTGTTGAACCCAGCTGTGCTGGAGCAATTGGGGGTTCATCTGGTTTTGAAAACTTGTGTCCGATCCGCCTTGTGAATAGATTCGCATAATCGTAAATAATTCGGAATGTAGGTCGGAGGTATTGATCAACTGGTCCATTAGGTTGAGAAGTTGGAGTGTTTTGCTGAGGTGAATCTTCTCCTTAGAAAGTGTCATACACTTCAAGATAAAATTTGGGTATTGTCAAGTAGGGTTATTTTTGTATTGTTGGTGTAGTATTCTAAAGAAATTTGAGAGAAATATTTCTCGAGATTTAAATAGGTTATTGACGGCTGTTCCTTTTTATTTAAAGTGTTGAAATTGTCTAAGAAAGAAAAATAATATCCAAAGCCTTAGTATTTCTATTTTAGCGTATTTTGAAATATTAAATCAAGTTTACGTGCTGAATGAATATTATGAAAGTTTCTGTATAATTATTTCTTCATAAAATGACACGTCATAATTCAAACTGGGGAATGAGTGGATAATTTTAATATCTTAAGCACCTTTAAAAATACTCAAACATATCGCATTTTTTTATGTCAATATCCTGTTTAATATGTTATTGCTGAAACCTTTTAAATATTAAGTTCGGATAATATTCAGAAAAAAAAAACAGTTTAGCAAAGAAAATCTATTTAATAATTAAGTCTGTAATATAACGAGCGAGTCTCTGAATTCTCAGTTATGCTAATTGACATAATATTCGCGAGTAGATCGGTGGTTTTAAGCTGCAGTGTGTGGGTAGAATATACGCCTTTAATGTCCATTGAATTAATAAGGACGTCATTCTAGGGGTCATTTAAAGTCTTAGCTAGTTAAAGAGCCGTAGTGTCATTTTCTACAGAGGTTGTTAGTTTTAAGTGGGGCAAAAGGGTGCTTTATAAGTTTTACATGCATAGAAAATGAGCTTACTTAATCTTAGAAAGTGGTGGTTTGTCTTGAAGGGACTGGGGGTTATTGTTTAATTCAGGGGATCTCCAAAGTACAGTCTGGGAGTTGCTTGATGTGTGAAAAAAGCTTCGAAACCGAGATTTGGCAAGTTCGGTTGAATTCGACGAAATAAAAATTTAAAAATAATAATAAATGATGATCTTATTTGGTTGATAAATTAAGTTTATAAACGAATAAGAGTTCATCACAAATCTTAATGAAATCTTTCTTATTACGTTACTTGACTGATTTGCTATTAAATAACATGATATTCCGGAGGCAGACAAATCAACTTCATTTCAACAAATTTTCGAAGGTACCCACTTTAACCCTTTAGGACCCTTTCAGATGGCGCTGATTTAAGGTTATGAGACTAAAAGGACCCTTAGCGAGTTTTAAGGAAAGTTGCCCTTACTCAGGTGTCGGCTCGTCACTTGCCTGTCAAGAGTTCTAAAATAATCGGAAAGAGACGATTTTTTAAAATCCCTACAAACAGCGTCAATAGCATTCCATTTTACTAACGATAAATTAAACCTATTTAAAGAATCGCTTTTCTATCAAAAATTTTTTTACATTAAAAATAATTGCCGGCTTATATAGGGAGGTTAATAATATGTGTGGTACAATTCTACAAGTGAAAATCGACAGCGACAGATACCCGTTACTGAAGCTGAGTTTTTTGATCGCTAGTTCCTCGCGTTATGGGACATAGGTAACTTTCTGATTTTGGCGAAGGTTGAGATTAGTAACTAAGTAAAAAAAGCCAATTACCCAAAATACTGTACATACTTGTAATTTTAGTTTTATATTGACCATCATACTTCTTGGTCTGCATCATTGGACATAATTTCTGAAAACAACTCTGATATTTTCAATGGAACTATCGATGCGAAGTTTGGAATCCCTATTTTAATTCACGGATATCGAAAAAACTACAGACAAAAAAATTCCCATTGTTTGTAAGTTGTTTATAAAGATGATTCGCAAGCTGTTCTTAATGTTTTGGTCTTTGACTTGACTGTTCGAAAAGATTCTTTTACTTGAAGACTCCGTGGATCCAAACTTTTCCACAAGCCAACAGCAGTTTCTATAAAAGTGCTTTTATGGAAAGAAAGCTATTTTTAGTGTCGCCGCCAAGTGAACGTAAATGCCAGACACAAGAATAATTTACCGCTATCGTCTGTCTGTAAATTCTTACTTAAAGCATTCATGCACGTAGAGTTGTTTTGTAGGATTATGTTGCAATATGGAATTTAACTTTCTGAATTTTCATGGCTTTTGAGTTTATTTTAAACTATTTTATTCTAGATATAATAAAATGGGTCTCAAACTATTCAAATTTGACAAATAATGTTTAGAACGAAATATTACTTTAATAATTTTTTTTAAAGAGGTTTGCGAATTAAATAACGTATTCCCTAACGGATAGTTAAAGTGCGTTCGCATACCTCTTTTGCAACTTTATTCTTTAATGAACGACCAATCCATTGTATCTGAAGTATAAGTTCCAATGGCAATTCGAAATAACATACGAGTATCATCTCTCTCAGTTATACTTATTACTATACTTCTCTCCAAATACAGAAATACACGGTGAATTGGCTTTTTAACTTCCTCATTTCGTGATCATTGAATATCAAACTCGTATCTTTTTACAAGGCAACCGAAATGCTTCCTTCTAATTCTTTAGTTTAATCATAACACTGATTGCAGTGTTTGTCTAATTATGATCTCTCCCAGATGACGATCATGACCATTTTTCTCTTGTGGTAAATGTCCCGAAATTGCTTGGGTCATCTCCAAATTTCTCCATCTTCAATGTGATAGCGAAGAGGACATCTTTTGTTAGGGTTATCAATGTCGTCATTACCTCTAAGTACTCTTGGAGATGTTCATTGTATTTGCTTCAAAGAGGTCTTCCAACCGGGCTTTCATCATCTCATTAATGTGTTGAGTTTTTTCTATGTTATTTTTTTTTGTGTGGTTGTAAGTAAATACTATACTTCTGTTGCAAAGCTTTTATTTTTTTTTTTTTTTTTTTTTTTTTTTTTTTTTCTTTTTTTTTTGTTTAATTTTTTAAATTTAGCCAGGTTGAATTAATTCAAAGGTCATAGCATCATAATTTTCCTGTGCTTTTAATAAAATGTTGTCTTACCTGCTTTATTTACATGTAGTAGAGCTGGCCAAATTATAATATTTGGCTTCTTTTTTAGTTATTTAAGGTGCACTTGAACATATTTTCTTCAGTTTGATACTCACAAATACAATACTTTTGTATTTCAATGAACTTATACATTCATGGAAGTAAATGTGAAAATATTTGAAAAATTCAAATGCTAGTTAATTAGCATTTTGTGCATGGTTTGTGCATTAATTAGCATGGTTTGTTTTCGAACATGCACTCATAAACCCAATACCTAGTTTACCAAATTGCTGTTTACATATAAAATAATCGTGCAAATTAACCACTCAACCGTTCTCAATTTTGTGAATCCCAAAATATTTTGCAATTTATTTAACTGAACTATATTATAAATTATGTATTCCAGTTCCCGGATTTGTGCTAAGTTCTAAAGTCTAGTCCTTGTAGTTAACTTGCTTGTAAAATAATAATAAATATTAAGTCTGCAATTTAAAAATAAGGTAATATATTATCTCGTTTAAATATTTCGCTACTTTGTAACTTTCAAATCCTCGTAGCAACAACATGGACCAATTTAGATTAACTTAAAATTTGGCCTATCCAAACATCTTTAAATATTTTTAAACAATGTATTGTATGCAATTTTGTTAAAATTGCTTATCCACAATTAATTTTTAAGCTTGGGGTGACATGTTTTCCAAGATTTATGCCGTGGCACATTATAGCGATTTCAAATTTTAATACAGTTTAGATATGTTTTATGATTTTAGATTTGGATATGATATAGCTAAACTTCACACAGTCGGTGTCAGTCAAAGTAAATTAAATTTTTGAGAGTGTAACATGTAGGCAATCTAGTCTCTGTAGTACAATTGCGAAATTATAAATTTATAAAATATATATTCGCAATTTTGCATATACATATAAAGATAAAAGCCTCTGAATATATTTTTACTGTATATGAATATATATATTTAAATTATATATAAAATAAATAATATATAAATATTCAATTTGCCATACAGCAAGAAATTATGAATGCACGTATATTATTTATTCTAATGAATATATAAGGCATTTGTTATGTATATTAGCGGGGGTGAGCATTCTAGCATATCGAAGAGGTCCCATGCTATGACACGGGCATTTACTTGCCAAAATAACTGCCGACCTATAATTACACCGTGTAATGGGCACGATAAATATCCTTCTGCAGAGTACCAACACTGAAAAAAGGTGGTCGGTGCGTAACGTAACGGTTGCGTTGTTGTGGTGCGCTCGTCCAAGTGTTGGGCTCGTCACTTAACATACGACTCGCCAATAGCCCTCGTTACGGCTAGTGCGACATAGCCCTCGTGTATTTCAATCAACAAAAAACAGATGTCTCGACTTGAATTCGCCATTTTTTCCAACGTTTAGCCTCCAAATTCCCATGCCCCGAATAATCAGAAATCACAAGAAACCGAACTGGTTGCTGCACCATTAAAAGACGGTTTGGAAGCCACACAAAGAGCCTCCTGAATGTTTTTACACTTGTTTTTAATTTCTCGTATTTCATTTTTAGCAGTTATCAAATGGTGCCTTTTATTTGGGGATTTCTTTCTTATTTCTCGCCATATTCTTTTTGGTTTCGTGCCTCTTTGATTTTTTTTCTTTTATATCGTATCTTCCACGCCAACCTTGATAAGAACAGGAAAAATTCCGGACCCCTGGAAAACTTTTTTCCTTGTGGAAAAAAGTTGTATTTATTTAAATTTTGTTCCGGGGGGGGGGTAATATCGACTCTTAAGAGCTTTAGATATTTTTTTATTTATTTATTTGGGTCACTGAAGGGAATAATTTCTTATGGTTTTTTTTCCTTCTGGTACAGATTTTAAGTTTCCCAAGAGTTAAAGTTTTTCGATACTCCTAGTGTGGCTTAGTCTCGCTATTTATTTTTTTAGCATTCGAAAAAAGAATTATATGTTTATAAAAAGTAATATGTCAATTTCACCTGTAAAAATAGGCTTTTAGTTTTCAGTTTTTTTTAATGCATATTTTTTATTAACTTTTATGTAAATTGCAGGTTTTTTTCTTTTTTAATGATTTTCAAGTTAAAAAGAACTTTATAAACAAAACATTGAAAGATAAAATTTTGCTCAATATTTACTTCTAAATGATGTATATTTTTTTATTAAAAAAAACTCTTCATAAGTGAAAAAAAATAATCAATACGACCTTAGTTTTTAAAAACAATTTAAAAAAAGCGCGAGTGCATTGCTTAAAGTTTTATTCAATAAAACTTTCTTCATGTGCCCTAAATATTTTATAAAAAAATTTAAAAAATAAACTTAAGAATTGGTTAAATATACTATCGAATATTTTTCTAAATTGACGAAAAAAACCAAATAATATTTTTTGCATTAATAAATAAGTGTTCCAGCAGTCGACCTACTAAAAAAAGTAAAATATATTTACTTATCAAAAAATACAATCGTATAAGACTTGTCCTCTAATCATATCAATGTCCAAATATAATTGAAAGGAAATACTTAAAAAGTAGGGCCCATTTAACAGGCTTTCAAACTTGCGCCAGCATTGAAAGGACGTGAGGAGAAAAGGGAAAAGTGTGAAAAGTAACTTTTCTCTAGAGTTGCAGCTCTACAATCTTTCACGGTTCGAAACACCAACACGGAGAGAGAAGGAGGGGAAAAGAATCTGCAGACACCGTTTCCATGTGGGCTTGGTAGCGTTGTAAATTATTTTAAAGATTAGTTTTGAGACAAATTGGTTTGTACAAAATTTGTATTAACAATTTCTTATAGTGACCAATGGACTAGTTAGATAAAAACTTTACTTGTTAGTATTTATAGTTCCTGTTTTTGTCAACAACGGAAACTCAAGTTAGTTGTTAAAGGAATTTTTAATATTACCGTTGAATGAGGTAACTTTGGATCTGGGAAGTAACATTGGCCCACGCTTTTTAATCTAGTAACTTCTAATTAAGTACATTCTTTAAAAGTATGCTTCCCTCTTTCATTTATGGGCAGTTCTGCCTTGTCCTATGAGTTAAAAAAATATTCAAGAAGGGAGTCAGTACTAGGAATTTTTGCTTGGGCTACAGTTGCCTCTCCAGGGCCAAAGTTACCGTATTTAAAGGTATCTTTAAAATAATGTAACAATAACTAGTACGTATATCACTTAAGTCGAGTTATTCGTTTAAATCTGTTGTCTCAAAATTCGTTAAAAACTTACAACTACTTTGTTAAAAGTCTAAGTCCGGAAGTTCTTACGCATTAAATGGGTATTTTATATCTTTTTTTTTTTTTTAATAGAAGCTCAGAAACAAAAATTTATTTGGGTTCGAATTTTATTGTATGCATAACTTAAAAATTATTTGCAATAGCCATAACTCAGTAACTATAATAATATCTTGTTATTAGCTTCAATTGCTTCAATAGGATTTGTAGTTTGTGCCTATTAAAGTAGCGAACTGGCAAATGAACGCTTCCTAATAGCATTTCGCCTTGAATCTTCTATCTTCGCCTTTTACGTCTCATTAATTTGAAATTGTAGCACTTTTTGACCCTTATGACAAAAACTTTAGTTATAATTTTTCCAAACTAATGCAACGCTCCTACAAAAGAGATTGAGAATTGGCTCCGTTATTTGATTTGATATCCCGACGGGACAAATTGCTCGTACGGAAATCTCGTAGTCCAGCAATGGCACCCGGTTCAATGCAATTCTAACCAGGAATTTCGGTCTGTTTTCACTCGTTACAGTTTATCGATTCAGCCCATTCCTTTTAGCGTTGCTCTTTTTAAAGAGATACGGCTTAAAAAATAGGATTTGAGGAGAAAAAAAGTTAGTACCTGGAAGGCTTTGAAAAGTTTTTTTTTCCTTGAATCAGTCTGGAGGCTTATCAAATTCTCAGTGTAAAGTGGCTACCTGGAAGGATCGATTATCTTCTTGATCTGTAGTTGAATTGAAATGTTTTAATGGAAGTTTTATTTTTTTCTGTTGCTTGATTTATTTCGTTTCCTGTAAACATTTTTGACTATATATGTTTTTATCCATTAATTTTGTTGAAAGTATTTAATTTTCATTCACCGGTATCTTAGTCTGGAGCTCTATCGAATGCAATCCCTTAAGTGTTCTCTGAAAGGTGTTCAAATATAAATTTTATAAATGCTGTAAAATAATTGGTATTTTTAGTGATGTATTAGATTTTTTTTTCCTGCTTACGAAGTATAACTTCGATAGGATGATCCATTCAGATGAATTTCTCCATCATACTTTTCTATCGGTTTTGCTCTACGCAAACGTAATAACCCATTTAACTTTCATCATAAAAAAATTAAATTGGAAAAAAATTGCAAAATATTTATGTATGGTTAGAATTGTCAATAATAAATTTCTCGATACTGCTGCACTAAAACTTATATAAACTAGACTTTCATTCAGGTAAAAAAATCTTTAAAAAAGATAGTACAAGATAGATAAACCAAGAATTTGAAGAAACCGGAATTGCTGTGTGTGTAAGTCTTTTCAAACTTAACGCTGGTAACTGCTTTATTTAACTTTTGTGTGCATCATAGATGAATGTTGTATCATTGAGTATTAACGCATTCTTAAAAATATGAGGTATTTTGTTTGGTCTCTTATGAAAATGTGGCAAATCGCAACATGGTAAAACATATTGGTCGTCCAGTTCTAGAAGAGAGGTCTTTCTTCCGTATAATCTCCCTTCTCCCGCATTCTGAACACGAGGAGGGGCTCTAAACAATGAATATATTTGCATTCCTAAAGTTTTAATAAAAAAATGCTCCCTTGCAAATCAAATGAAACCGGCCTTCACTGTACCAAGTAAATTGTCTTTTGCGCCGAGAGTTTATTCGTCCAACCATGATGCCCTTACTTGTTTATGCGCCATACTTGCCTTGTTAAAGGGTTTGTACAAGAATATGTTGCTTGGATACATGGCGCATGGCCACATTTCCCATGATTTTAGATACAAAAATTGGATGCATTTAGCTTCTATTCCCTACTTCGCCAAGGTTTATTCGTGTAAGGGAAGTGCTTCCTATGTACTGCATACCTCCTGTTAACATGACTGTCTATGTGCTAAAATGTACGAGATTCAGTTTATAATCTATTCTAATGGTCTCTTTAGCATTTAAACGTAATGAAATGCCTTTTTATTTACCCGATTTTATAATGAAAAACATTTCTGCTTTACATACATGTCTGGTTCCTTGGTAGTTAAGGATTCTATAACCCAAATCCTGAACATTTGAACGAATGCTTTATTTTCTTTGAATTTGGATCTTATTCAATATTAGAAGCACACTTCTTTGTTACACCCGAAATAAATTTAAAACTACTATTTCGAAGTTCAATATTTTGTATTAAGTATTTTGTATTTTTTTTATTTGTTCAGAATTTTAAAACGTTAATTGATTAACGATATATTTTTTTTTTGTTCAAGTTAGCTAATATTTAGTACTTAACATAGTAAATATTTTTTCTATCGATTAATTAGCTTTAAGAAAATATAGGTTTGTCAAAGAGACTACATAGAAAAAATTTATGCAAAAACTTTTTTTGTTTTAAATCGAACTTGCTAACGATATTCGAGTGTCATCAAAAAGGAACTCTTCTTAAATCGAACAAGCAATAAAAAAATTTGAATACCTTATCCTTGTGAAATGGATTTTCAGCGCCTCGGCATGTTGGCTTTAACGTAAGCTTCCAAGCACAATCGACATGAGTTATCGACACCGAAATTTTCAAGAAAATAGATTTTTCGATCCCTATTTTATTTATTTTTATCCCTTTTTTCACCATTTACTCCCCCCCGACCCTCCTCTTCCAAGTCTGATAAAAAGAAATGGCGGCGCCGCGAAAAGCGTAAGAATGAATTCGTTCTTTTTTTTTTTTACTATTCCGGCCCCCTTTTAAACTTTTTTTTCTTCCCCCTCTTCCTCATTCATGGCGATTTTTTGGCATGGTTTTTCTCTCTTCTATCTTATCCCTATCCACACCGCCCACGCAGTTAGAATGTTTTTTGAAGTTCGAGAACGAAGGAAAAAAAAGTTCGAATTCTGGATTCCAGAATGAAGTTGGTGCAAAAATTGGAGTAAAAAAAAGCAAGGATAGGGCGCCGTATGCACGTACTGAAATTTAGAATTTGATTTACTTTTTTTGTGTGGTTATATGGTCAGTCTGCTTGCTGATCGAGTGATAACATTTCAGTTTGTGGCGAAGATCGATTGGTTATAAAATTTTCATGTTTTGATCTATGGCTGAAATGTCTCATCTATATTTATTAGATGGTATAGAAATGTAAATAAATTTTTTTTTATCTTTCGTAACATTTTGAAATATTTGCTTTGAAGGAAACTTGAACATGATAAACAAAGAAAAGAAAATATATAAACCTTTATAAATATAAGAAATATGTGAAACTTAAAAAATTTAAATGCATGAAAATATATGGACATTTTTAAAGAAAAAAAAATTACATTATAGTTAATTTTTTTATATCTTGGTTTATATAAAGGATTGCATAAGTAATTTATAATATATTTTTGGCAATTTAAATTCAGTGTTGCAAAACCGAGAATCAATACCATGAAAATATGAAATTTGTATTTTACTCAAATTCCAACTTAAATAGTTTTTAGTCGGTATATTTATGCCGAATAAAATTGAAATACTAAAATCTGATTATTTTATATTCAAGGTATTGAAACTTCTTTCAATTTCGAATTTGAGTTGAAAATATGTATGTTGTTAATTTTTTTCAACCCTCTGTATTTGCCACGAATTCTTCCACACATCTTTGAAAAACTTTCTGAATGTCTATCTTAGAAGAAAGGATTTTTAAATCTTTCGAATCCTTTCTTGTGTTTTGTAACACCTAATCATGGCACATCATTCCAGAAACTATTATTTTTATGTTGGTCCCTTTAATTAGATTATCTCTCATAGAAGTTTATGCCGATGCTCCAGAAAGATTTTCCATTGAAACAAGGAACACAATTTTTCCCCTAGAATCGGGGACTCATTGTACTTACCTTTTTTTTTTTTTTTTTGCTTTGCAATGCTTTACCGTCTGAGCTGATCCACATCTATGTTATACTAGTTTGAAAGAAATGTATCCAATATATTTTTTATTTTTATAAAGTTGGTTTACAAATATTACTTTTAAAGAAAGTCAAGGGAGATAATTCTACTTCTTCCTCTGTATCATGGCTTGTACGTACCAAATGCAATACTTAGAATAACATACTTAAGCAGTTTGATTAATTGAATGAGATTAATGATTATCGAGACCACCTCCGCTTAAATTAAAGAATTTAGATACATGATGTATTGGTAGAGGAGTTAACGTTTCAGATTTCGACTCTACTCTTTTTTATCCAGAGGTCCTAAACAAAATCTATTCTGATTAACCCATAGGATCTGATAATGTTGCAGACCTGCCAATTTTTCGGATTCATTCCGTCAATGCCAGATTTTTAGCTACTTTTGAATCTTGGTGTTATATGTACCAGTTGCCAAGTTTCCGAATGGAAAACATTGAACTTTCTCTGAAAGGAATGAATATTAACTCAGACTGAGTTAAAATCACTCGTTTGGAGTGATTCTGCCGGAGTTTAACACACAAAGGATCCACTCCGAAAGGAGAAGTGCATTTTCCAGGCTGGAGGAGTGAAAATTAATCAGACTGAGTTAAAATCGCTCGTTCGTTTTAAGAGTGTACATTTGACAGGTCTGATATTGTATAGAACCTAATGATACAACACTTTGGTTAAGATATATAACAATGATATTTTTTGACAAAAATTTCAGTTACAATTTTGTAAAAATGATTGGGTTCTTTTGAATCCTACACGAGAGTAAATGAATTAATGATGCCGAAGTGCAAGTTGATTCGAGCATAGGTTGTTATTCGATTACCAGATACAATAAGAATTGATTTATATCATCTTTTTTTTCCATGTATATATTTTGATTTAATAATGGCGGATTTTCGACAACCGTTCTCTTCGATTTCGTCAAAGCATCCGGATTAAGGTCTTTGCCCTAACGAGTTTTGAAGACTTTTCTGGGTCCTTTTCTGAATCCTTCGATTTAATCGAAATGCCTGGAAACGGTCAGATGTGCCGTTAAAAGTGGGTTCGAATAAAGAGGGACTGTTTAAGATAATTGCTCTGGCTTTTTTTGGATGGGTTTTTCCGGAAAAATGTGTGTTAAAGCAGCCGCAAAAGCTCTTTATTCCTGCTTGAAAAATTTCGAGATAGCCCTGGCAGTTGATTTAGTTTTTTGTGTTGTGGAAGTGCTTTCTTTCGTTTGAGATAAGTTCTGTATTTTAGTGAGTTCATTAAGTTTTTCTGGTTGATGTGTTTTGTGCATACGTTTTTTGAGAAACCCTTTTATATAAAGAAAGAATTATATTAAATTTTGTATAATCAGGTGGAAACTCTTCTCTTAGCGAACTCATGGTATTTGCGTAAGAGAAAATAAATGAGATGAAAATATAAACTTAAGCATTCAATTCAGAATTTTACTTTTTCTGAAGTGAAACCCTTTTAATTTTGTCCTCAAACCAATGGTATTAATAGACGAAAAAAAAAAATATTTTTGGCAAAGGAAGATAAATCCATAAAAATATCGGGTTACTAAATGAACTACTAAGAAACAACAATATAAAAATGATAAAATAATATATACTTTCAGAAAGAATTAACTTTTTATCCCTTACTGTTATAGAGCAATATTTAGTAGTGTATAATGCTTTTTGTAAACTAAGCCTTATGAATACTTATACATTGTACGTTAATGTGCTGAAAGGGTTATAACACCAATTCTTCCGCCAAAATATTTCTAATGCTTATAAAATTTAATAATTCAGATAATCGGCATCTACAAAAGCATCTCAAAACAACAACCATGCCCTCGAATCGTCTCCACCCCCCAAAAACTCCCATAACCATTATCCATTTCCAAACCATTTCTGCTTCAGATCCAACAGAAATCTCCCTTGAAGGAATCGGTGTGTGGGATGCAATCTCTTTTCCCATTATCCCATCAGTTCACGAACAGACGATTCCCTTTATTTTTGCACAAGGTTCTATAACGAATAAAACATTATTTCCTCTGGAACAAGAGCAAATGGAATGACGAATAGGGGACGTGTTCCATTGTGGTCCCGTGAACCGGAACGACAAGGCCGGGGAAGATCTGTCTATCGTCTGCCGGGCTCCTCCGCCCCCGTTATTTATTGACACCTGCCTAAGGACAGGTTTTCCCTTTTTATTTCTTTATTATTTCTGTACCTGGGAGCTAAAGGGGTGTAACGTTGTCCCATTCCCGGTGTAAGGGTTGTAGCTCGGGACCAGGGTTCGAAATTAAATGTTGCTAGTCGAAAAATGTTATGCCCAGTGGTCTAGTGGTAGTGCTTCGCATTGTCAAGCCGCAGGTCCGGGGATCGAATCCCGGATTGGGCGAGGTTGACTCAGCCTTTCACCTCTTAAGCGAGTCGATAAAATGAGTACTAAGCATGCTTGGGAACTAAACCTTGGAGGTTAAATGTGAGGCTGACCACCTTACTGGGACACACGCCTAGCACCCCAGAGCCCTTAGTTATGTAAGCTGGAATGGGCACGGTAGGCCTTGGCCCACTAACGGGCTGTTGCGCCGGGGAGTTTAGAGTCAAAAAATGCTTTCAAATCTTTAAATTTTGCGACTCCAGTTACGCTAAAATGCGAAACTTGGGTGATTCTAAAATCGCAAAACTCTATGAATTCCATAATCACTGATGAACTCCAGCAACTTTAAAATTACTTGATTGGGCACTGTAAAATCTAAAACTTGTGGTGATTTTTATTAAATGCTTCTTGGTAATGTACATTTGCTCCTAGAGTTGTTGTTTTCTTAAAGTTTGTAGCATTTATTGCGTCTAAATTTCATTATCCCATGTCGAGCACTGTTCTGGACCGAAGAACTGCGGGTCCGGCTTGACTTAGGCCCCTGGTAAAGACCGGTTTCATCTGATATTGTCCAGATGATTATGAATATCGCTGGTTGTTAATATGGTATGTCCCAATAGCTTTTTGTATTTAATGCTTGCATATAATTTCAGTAGATGGCTTTTATGTGCAGACTAGACGAGACTTAGTTAACTGATAAGTTATTCCATTGCTTAGCTAATGTCTATGCAAAATGTAAATCTGTTTTGTATAATTTTGTATGACAAATATAACCATTTCCTTAATACATGTTTATTTTTTTAAATGTATTTCGACGATCTTTAAATATCGCCCAACAATGTATCTATAAAAAATAAGCCAAATTTCTAAGCACACAAACCACTAAATTAATTTAAAATTTTATTGTTTAATTATCTTATAGGTGATAGCAAAAAAACTGTATGCGATAGATTTTGATTAAAAAAAACCTATCTGGTTTCTTTTTCCGTGAAATTATTTAAATTGCTGTAATTTCCGATTTGACAGCAGAATTTGGCCTTCCGAAGCTGCTAATTTTCATAAGATAAACGTCAACGAATCACAAAACACTGTACTGCAACGCTATTTACTTTTCAGAAAATCTGGATGCACGGCAGTGCATCGCCAAGTTCATAACGAAGGCGGCACTGACTATCCTTTACTGGGACCATTTCGGCATAATTTTGGAGACCCAGTTCTTTTCTTCTACGCACTTTAGATTCGAGTTTAGATTTTTTTCTTAGTGTCCTAGTGAGACTTAACCTAGAAAAAAATTTCCAGCGTTCGAAATTCATTTAAGCCAGAGATAAATGAACCAGAAAAACGACAAATATGTCCCTCACTGACTCACTGACTCACTGACGGGCGATCATAATGTTTAGGTACAACGGCTTGTTATGGAGTTACGAAAATTGGAACACTTATAGAATAGAGCATGCATATAACAGGAAAAATCCGAAAATCGAAGATTTTACCCGGGGTTGGGCGTAAACTGATTGGCGCCCTTTTTCATAAGCAGTTGCAATGCTCTCCATACGCTGATATACCAGCGGCGATTAAACGTCGTCGCCAACAATTCAAATAGTTATTTGCCTTCAGATACGTTAAAGGTTTTCATGTGTGGGATTTAGCACACGATATTACTAATTTAATGTGTCAACCTGAGCTGGCAACCAGCACCATGTTTTATAAAGAGCCATTGGTTGTTTGGAGGTAGGATTAACATCGCACAAGGGCTACATATGAGTAATGGTTGGAACCAATGCTTCACAACGGGCAAATGTTTTTTTTAAGGATTTTGCTTGCAGTAACGTTGTACTAGAGCTACATAAGGGTTATTGGCGGCGATTCTCGTATTTTTTAAATCGTGGTCAAGTGACGATTTCTTGAACAGAATCTTTCAAACAGTACCATCGGATTTAAAAAAAATATTTTTTTTGTTAGAAAGAAATGACATATATCAAAGGCTTGACCTATGTTTTATACTTTTTGTCCGTCCGTCTGTACGCTTTTTCGTCTGTCTGTTCTTTATAAGACGGTCTGTCATAATTTCGGTTCTAATCGTCCGATTTTAAAAAACTTTTTTTTTATAAATGTATGGCTTCATATTTCATACTTTGTGTCCATCTGTCGGTACGTTTTTCTGTCCGTCTGTCAATCTGTCCTTTATAAGAATTTCTGTCATATTTTCGGTTCTAACCGCCCGATTTTGAAAATTATTTTTTGTTAGAAAGGTATGACATCAAACACCTATATTTCAAACTTTTTGATTTTTTTCTGTACGTTTTTCTGTCCGTCTGTCCTTTATAAGACGGTCTGTCATAATTTCGGTTCTAATCGTCTGATTTTAAAAAAATCTTTTTTTTTATAAAGTTATGGCATCATATTTCATACTTTGTGTCCGTCTGTCGGTACGTTTTTCTGTCCGTCTGTCAATCTGTCCTTTATAAGAAGGTCTGTCATATTTTCGGTTCTAACCGCTCGATTTTAAAAATTATTTTTTTGTTCGAAAGGTATGACATCAAACACCTATATTTCAAACTTTTTGATTTTTTGTCTGTACTTTTTTCTGTCCGTCTGTCCTTTATAAAATAGTCTGTCATTCTTTCAGTTCTAATCGTCCACTTTTAAAAATTCTTTTTTTTGTTGGAAAGGCATGCTTATAAAAGTTTAAATTACAACTAAATGTTGTGTTTGGCTATTTTTTTCTAAGGTGTATAAATTTTGTGTGGAAGCAGTTCCAGGTGACAGTTACTATTACAAACCTACTTGTTATTCTCTAAGAATTTCGGTGAGTATTAAAGTGACAGGACATCAGTAGGCTATTTTAGTTCTTTTAGAACTTCTTGTTTAAAAAGCAGTCAGAACAGGAAATAATTTCACTATAGATATTGTTTGGTTTCAGCTCTAGTGCGACGTTAATTCAATTGTTGTTACAAAATATACTTAAAAAGTTATAAACTATTTTTACTGCTTGTTGCCACCAATATATATTTCTTTTAAACAGGAATTGTAAATATTGTACTCGCCGCAGTGTAAATCTCCATCCTATGTTTATTTTATTAGGATACTGCCTATTCACTAAACACATTATTCATTATACTTCACTGTGTGTTCCCACTTACAAAAAGAAGTGAAATCCCAACAAAAACATCTCTGTAAAAGAGGGCCAAGTTCTTACAAAAAAAGGTCTGGCCTACAAAAGAAGTGAAATCAACAAAAAGACCAAGTTCAATGGAATTTGCTGAGTTAAAGTTCTAGAAAAAATTAAGCCTGGACAACCAAAGATTTGAAAACAAAAAAGGATCAAGTTCAATAGAAGTTGATGAGGTTATAAACCCCAAAACATTTTGTTTTAAGATGCAGCTTAGGTCTAACACATTCTTACTAGCTGTTTGTGTAACTTGGCCAATACGCATCGTGAATATGGAGTTGAACCCTTCGTACCTGGTTGAATTTCACCTCGGGGCGTTTGAGTAAGTCTGTATTTGATTTATCCCTAGTTAATCAAATGGTTAATCCTAGTGGTATTCTGCGTGGTGATGGCTATGTGTTGTATATCTATAGAACAATAATGTGCTGTGGTGTTTTAATAATGAACTATAAAGTTGACACATTTAGTTAGTTTGTATTATGTAGTTTTATGTATATATATGTTCGAGATTATTACATTTCTGTTAGTGTTTTTATATTAATAAATGCTATTTGCAATTGAAAAAACATGTCTTTCTCCTTATTCAGCTGAAACCTTATTGATAATCAAGTAAAATAAAATAAAAAAAAATGTTTTAAAAATTTTAAATAGATCAATACAATAGTCGATGGAGATTCGAGCATTTCTTTAGATCACGTAAGTAAATGTAGCATCTCGTTTTCCAATGCTTGAATCTTGTAGTAAAACCGCTAAGCTTTACTATAATATATGGAGCTTTGATTACTCTTTCTTACTTTCTTTGAAGGAAATAGAACGATTACCTTATTAAAACGCTTCAACAGTTGCAAACAGCTAAATGTTCATTCAGATAAGTATCACCAACTAAGTGTGATGGTAATCCTGGCAACAAAAGCAAACGTTTTTATTTTTATTATTTACCTGCAACGCCAACGCATGTGGTACGACTACTATTTTACCCCTTTCCACCCGAGAGGTGCGTGTCATTCACCACTTAACTGAGGATAAATCAAATACAGACTTACTCAAACGCCCCGAGGTGAAATTCAACCAGGTACGAAGGGTTCAACTCCATATTCACGATGCGTATTGGCCAAGTTACACAAACAGCTAGTAAGAATGTGTTAGACCTAAGCTGCATCTTAAAACAAAATGTTTTGGGGTTTATAACCTCATCAACTTCTATTGAACTTGATCCTTTTTTGTTTTCAAATCTTTGGTTGTCCAGGCTTAATTTTTTCTAGAACTTTAACTCAGCAAATTCCATTGAACTTGGTCTTTTTGTTGATTTCACTTCTTTTGTAGGCCAGACCTTTTTTTGTAAGAACTTGGCCCTCTTTTACAGAGATGTTTTTGTTGGGATACATATTTATAGCTATAAAAATAGTTAAAAAGTTGTCACAGTTAAAAGAAATTACGCCCCTTTGCCTGTGAGGTAAAAAAAAATTGCCAATGGTTTTCTTTGTTTAGGTTCGTTGTCTGATTTTGAAAGGAAGAGTTACTGCTCGACCCACATTTCGAAGTTTTTGAGGTGGGACGAAAGCTTCTCTGATTAATTTCTTTTCTTCTGCAGTTGGAGTTTGTTGTAGTTGGATAGATTTTGGTAGGGCTGAAATGTTTTAGTTGTAGTTTTGGTCAGGGGAATGGAAAAGGGTTTGTTGGATTGAGTGTAATTAAACATTTATTATTTTTATTTGTGTTTTGGAGATGGTGATACTTTAAAATGTTGTTTTTGTTTGTGGTGAAAGTAATTGATCCTACCCGATAAACTTTTATATAAAAAAGGAACAGCTTTAATCTTTTACCTCTTCTTAAAATAATTTAAGGATCAGATAAAAATTTCTTTGCAGAAAAATATTACCTCGAGAATGGGAAATTGTAACTGTAGTATAACTTCTCGTGTTAACTGTGTCAAAAATCAAAAACAAAAACACAAAGGTCTATTTAACAGTAAACTGTAATTTTTAACGATGTAACTATTTTTCTATTTCTATTTTAGATTATTAGCTGCTTATTTTCTTATCATGAAAAATAAAGCATTTTACATGGATATATCATGTGCAACTTTAATCTAGCCAATTCAGGCATTTTGTTCGCTGCAAAACAAAAGGCTCAATTCTGGATAGTAAAACATTTCTGACGGTTATTGCTAATTTTTTTCTTATTTTCTCCTTATATTTGGATTAATGACAGATGGATAGGAAAACAAAGGGACGATTAAAAATTAAACACCATTATTATAATATTTATATCATTAATAACGTCGTCAGGCACAAAAAAGCTCAAATCAATACCTGTTTCTATCGTTATGGTCACTATCCTTATAATCCATTATCCATATGAAACAAAAAAATATATTTATAATACTTACTTATTCTCTTATTTCCCCATCTTTAGTGACCTTCCCTTTAGTATCTTCTTTTACAGGTGATACAGTAATGCCTGCAATTGAATACTGATCGCGTAATACGAATCCGGTAACCCAAACTTATCCCTCTCTTATCATAATAACATGCCATTCCCGATTCTGACCGGAGGGGCCAACATACCCCGAGATTGTCTTTTCACTTGCATTGTTTCTTTGGATCCCTAGGCCTCTACTCGGCTTGCTTAGAAGCAGATGTTCCCTAAGGTTTTTAGCTTATTGTTACTGGGGTTTTGTTTCTAAAGAGGAATTCTCTGGTTTCATTGTCTATTCGGTTCATCCTGCCAATTGAATACGTTCGGGGCATGAATAAGGTTCTTTGCAGTTGGTTGTCGAACCTTTTTTTTTGTGTGTTTTATTTTGGTAAATAAAGGACGTTATCGAATTATCTTATTGAAAGTTTTATCCTGTAGTTTTTATGTAGGACAAAATCCGCTCTTTTAGTAAATTTTTTTTTGTTATTTAAAATTCGTGCATGGGCTTTCAGTTCTTATATTAATTTAAATATTCTATTCTAGTGATTGTGGGTTTTCAATAAAAATTGTGTAATTAACTGTTATTTAGCTTTGCTGTAAACGTATCAAATTAAATTACTCACGCTTAAACAAAATATGTTTTAAGAAATCCTCAGGTCATTAATTTATTAGTATAACATTTATGGTCATTAGCATTATTCTTAGACTTGTAGCAATTTTTATAATAAATTTATTGTTCTATTACACCTAAAATCTTTTTAAGATTGTACTGAAAGCTTGTATAGTGAATGAATTCGAAAATTTACGAATTTAAAAAACCCATTTTATAGTAGATTATTAATCCTTAATTTGGTTGCAATAAATATAAATTAACTTTCGCATTCATCGCTTTATCCGTATTCCGTATAGCCATTGTTCAAATATGCAATTTAAAGTTGTTTAATTTACTGAATTTTCCCAATTTTCTCATATAATCGGACATATCAAGCATTCCACTTTCTCTTTCAATCTGTCTCCTCTAACTTTGGATGTCGCGTGCCAATGTCAGGGGTGTGTCGAACTCTGGCGTGGTTGTCAATTGACAATCGTCCTTTCCTTCAGCTCTGGAATGCGGGAGGGTGGGGTAGAGTCCCATACCTGTTTATCGTCTGACACAAGCATCTCGATTGTTTTTTTTATGGCCTACAAATGCCACTGGCAAATGGGAGACTCTTCATTCTCTTATAAAGGCTACAGGTGTATCTAATGGCTCTTTTACCCTTTGTGGCATAGCGTGTCAACTGATCTTTAAAGTCGACTTTTCTGTGTTGGGTTTGGCTTGGTTGGAATGCATAATACCGTCCGCCGTGTGTTTTTATTGTTCATTGAAATATATTAAAACTTTTTTGCTTTTTTGGAATTGTTTAAGTTGCGTTCGATACTTCTGTTTAGTGATTGCTGTGGTTTTTTTTTTAACCTTTGGCTTTCTGGGGAAAATGTGGGTTTAAATTAGCTACGATTTGCTGTTTATGTTTAATAAAATATCAATGTTGTATATTTAGGCAAAAGGCGTGCATTCAATCAGGATGTTAAACAGTTTAAGGCATACAGATAGTTGGGTTTACTAACTTGTTTGGAAAACTCCTATGTGTAATGTTATCAATTAGCAGAAGCAACTTAATGACACAAAATGCAAAAAAAAAAAACTTTAATATTTCTGCGAAATAAAGATTCAGTGTCTTCTATTTTAGTTGGTTTAAAAAAAAAAATCAATTTACCAATTACCATCGTGTTGTTTTGTTGAAACTATAATTAATTAAACTATTAATTCATTTTAATATAAGTTGTGAAAGGTAGGCATAAATATTGAGAATGTCTCCTACTCGTTTAAAAAAGTATTAATGGCATAAATGTTCAAATTTTCATTGTGCAAAAATGATAGAATGTTAGACATCCAAAATTTTAGATCGTAAATCAGACCAATATCTTACAAGTTTCAGTTTTACGTAGCCATAAAAATTTCTAAAGAACTATTTAAACTTCTAAAACAGAACGGAAACTTATATTTATAGGCCATGCCACGAAATATTGAAAACCGGCTTAATGTAGTATTTCATATCCAATAATATCTCCATTCATTACTTTATTGCTAGTCTGCTGTTCTTCTCGGTTAATCAGACATACGATATGGCAATGTAATAAGATGGCGACCTAGTTTGATCATCATAAGGATTATTTTTGTGCGGCTATTTTAATATAGATAGATGGCCCCTATAAGGCCTATCATTGCGGCACATCACTCAATCCAATATGGCATATTCATTACCGTTCATAAATTGCTACAGTGATATTGGGCCCAGAAATAAAACCCCGAGCGGTTTTCCGCTACATAAAAAATACTTTATAAGGCCATCAGCCGAGATCGCATATTCTCGCTCAATTCGTTTCGTTCTTTATAACTTTATCTGACCGGGGATTCGTAGGGCACGTTGCGGGCCGTGCATGGTTCTTGATAATGCGGTATTTCACTTGCCATAAATAACCTTCCCCTCGAATTCGATACCATGTAGTAATGGTGTTCTTTCCCAATAATTGTGGTTTTGTGTTTCTAACATATTCTAAAATTGTATCGGTGTAAAAAATATACAGGGTTAGTCAAAATGAATAGGACAATAAGAAAACTATTTTTAGACGAATCTATGTATTGTAACCAAACTACAGCTATGTATGGACAGATAAACTATCAACCTATCAACTATCGAAATATTCATTTTGACTAACCCTGTATATTGATATATGTTTGAAAAGCGCTTCTTCTAATTAAAATTTTAAGTACTGAGCTAAAAAAAAAAACTTACGCATTTTAATTAATGAAAAAGGTATTGCAATACTTTCACCAAACGTACATTTTTGGTTTATATTCAAACTCTTGACTGTACTACCTGCATGAAGTTGGTTATTCATGATGAGAGCATTTATTGACATGATTGTTCTATATTTTACTTAACTTTTATAAATTATACTAGTTTATGGCATTTCGGAAAAAGCAAAGCAGTTAGTTAATTATCAAATGGGGGACGCTCCTCTATATTTGTTTAATCTCCAAAGCTACTAATGAAACTCTTGGGAATTCAAACAAAAACTATATTGCATTTTTTATTGTTGAAAGTTTTAATTATGAAAATAATTTAAATACTTCAAGGAAATTTGGAACATCTATACTAAAATCGCTAATTTGCGAAGAAAAACAAAACTTTCATCTTTATTTACTATGAGTATGGCCCGTTAGACTAACAGGATCTTCGAAGATCATCTTGTTATCATTTACATTATGTTGGGAAAAAAGAGAACTGTTATCTCTAATTTTTATTCAATACCCACACCCCCTGCGGAATTGGCTCCATATACCTCGGAGAATTTTCGAAACGGCGAGATTTAGGGTACAGCTACCGTTTAGTTCTTTCCGAGGAATCTTATCTGGTGAGTATAGGGTTGAATTTATGTTCGGCACTGCATCAAAATTTTAATCGGTGTCAAAATGAAATGCTTTGGAGCTGGTATCTTATGATAGCTCTTCCACCCTGAAATTGCTTTTGGCGGGGGATGTTCCCATCACGTATTGTTATTTGATGAATCGCATTCAAGTTAAGATCTAATTCATGCATGCTTTGAAGGAGATTTTTAACTTATTATAGATAACTTAAATTTACATAGTATTACATCGTAATATTTTCAAGATGACTTGATGAATTTAATGCGGGCTTGTGCATACCCCCCTCCCTTAATTCTGTTTGAAGTATACTTGAAAATTAGAAACTGGAAGTAGGCTTTTTGGTTGGAATTAGTTTGAATGATTTTTTTAATAGGGCTTTATAGTTAAAAACAGTGCATGTTTGTATAAGATGATTAGTACGTCTTGAAAAGTATTCTGTACATATTATTCATTCTAGTCGTCAGTTCTTTTACAATTACGTCTTTGTTTGAAATTGCCTTTTTGTTGTTAAAAAAGCAATTAAGAAATTTAATAATAATAAAACACATGCAATTTTTTTTATAATCTATTATTTACTTTAGCACCCAAAGATCATTTCTCTAGTTTACATTATCGTTGCTTTTCCGCTGTTTTGAGCTTACAAGGTATTATCTTATCTTCACTCCCTGACAACCATGGAGGACTACTCATTCCTCCATGCTGACAACAGGTTGCATTTATTTCCCTAGCCAAGCTTCATTTTGGTTCTTAAAAGCCACGAAAAATGACGTAAAATTCTATGTTCTGTGTTTAAATTCTTGATTGTAGCCATATTCAGCATCTGGTCATAGGACATAACTATCTGTTTGATTTGAAGAAGCTGTAACTAGCATATACATCTTATTAAATTAACCCGAAACTAGAACTGTGCATTATATATAACCTATTATTATGTACTCTTTTCCTACACATTGAGTGATAGTAAAAGTTCTGATTGATTGTGGCTGTATAATTCACTTCACTTAGCGATGTTACACATTTGACAGGAACACTCATGAGACATTGGAAAATAAAATATTTGACTAGTTAAAAATATTTGATCAATGGAGTGTAACCAAATTAAACATAGGACTAATAGACACCAATTGCACATGCACGGCAATACTTAATCTGATGGCAGATCCATATTGAACGTTGTATTTTGAGGTAATCTCTACGATAAAAGTTATTTATCTCGGTGGATTTTCGATTGTAATCCATTGCTAGCTAGAACTCCATTCTCGCCAAATAAATTCTACCTTCTCGTGAGTGTGTTATCGAACTTTACATAACTCTGGTCAATGATTTGTCGATTACAGTCTTATAAAAAAATGCATTAAAAAATAACTTTTTATGAATGACGAGATATGTATGAACTATTTTTGACAAACACTTCATTTACAACCCTATCAAATTCGCACGACAATGCAGTTAGGCCAAATTGGCCATTTCAGAAGTGTAATAAATTGGACAGTGTTCAATTTTTCCGCCCAGAAGAGACGCTCTGAGTGTGCCAATGACTTCCACCGCAAAAAGGAATTGATTTTTAAGAAGCATGCTTTTCCGAACTTTCGCTAATCGGTTATCATTAGGCCTTTATTTGCTCTATTATGGTTGAACTTCAAAAATAAATCCTATACTTTTAGTGCTTTTTTTATTTTTGTCTCTAATAGGTTCGGAGAAATTGAATATATTTTTTTTAAAATAAGAGAGAAATGTACTTTAAATATGGGGTGTTATAAAACCCTTTTCCTTTTAAAGGCTATACATAAGAAGTGGCTTTATATTATCAGTAGTTTTTTTAGAGTTAAATAACACATTTTAGAAAAAATAAATCCTCTTAACCATATGCTGAGTTACTATCTAAAGAATTAAATTTAATTCATTGTTAATCACCTTAGTTCTCGTTTTTAAAACCTCCCTATATTTTATTAAGACAAATCCTTTTATACCTAGGGTATTCTTTCAATTGCTTTTATCATTCAATAAAATATTCAGTTGAAATTTTTTTTGCTGAAAAGAAATTTCGAGACTTCGGAAAAAAGAACAAACTAAGGAATTTCTTCGTAAGCGTGTAAAATAACTTTATATGTTTTAAATATTTGGGAGTTTCGCCATTATTTAAAAAAAGAACTTAAATTGACATTAGTTGCGAGACCGAATGTCATTACTATGGTAATAGTTCTTAAATGTTAAAACCAAGAACTGCATTAATAAATGTTAATTATGCTTTGTTTTAAGCTTAAGGAATGTGATTTTTTTTTAACAAAGTAGTTTGATGCTTAAGAAAACTCCCATACTTAGAGTATATTTTTATTTAAAAGGTTAAAGACTAGATTTCCACACAAATGTTTAATTTCGTTTAAATTGCTTTTTCAAAAATAAATTTACTTAATTATTTTCTTCCGAAGAAAAGCTTTGAATTGAAATACGGTAGGACCGTCAAAAAACAAAAACAAAAAAATATTTCATTCCTTCCTCAATTTTCTCTTTTCTCGATTTTAATAGGTTTCAGTTGAAATGGCATAAAAAATAAGATACTTGAAATAAAAGTAATAGCTTTGACTTCCTCCTTTTTAGTACGATTCTAAACGGCTTTTCAAATTGGCACTTTCTTTTTCCACATGTGCTTGTACTTATGCTAGGTAAGCTCAGAAAATAAAAACTATGTTTGGTATTTTTTTAAATGTTTTTGGTAGAAGTTAAAAACTTTCGTTTAATTAAATATTTTTAACAATTCGTAGTTGTACTAACTATTAAAAAACTTTCATTATTCTCATAGAGAAGTTGAGAGTGTATCGAAGTTTCGGTGTTTTTTTTTTACTGGTTGTTGAACAGATTAAATTTTGTATTCGCATCTGAAGTACATTCTTCAATTCACATTAATAAAAAATATATTCTGTTAACGAAAGAAAAATAAAGATATTTTGCAAAGACTCTGGATTATCCTCAACTTACAAAGGAGGTAATCAATTTTTCAGCAGTATTTTCTCTGAAAAAGTTTATTTTTTCTAAAAATAGTGTATACTTATTCATTTTAAATTTATTCTCTTTCACTCTTTTTGAGTCGCCATATCCAAAAGAAGTCAAAACAAAAGCTAAATGCATATTTTTTACGCTTGAATACTTTCATTTTAAAATAACATTGTCTTCTCTGACAAACAGCAAAATATTCATTTTTTTGGTATTGTATTCTCTAGAAAGAGAGTAGAAAAATTGTAAAAAGTTTCAAATAATATTCTGTATATTTTCTACAACCTTGATTATGGGCAAGTTTTCGGTGCTAAAGTCGACTGGCTGTACTGTTGCCAGTGGTTTCCAATTGTGCGCAGTTATCCAAGGGCCTCTTCTCGGAGTGACACCAAAGCGGCGTTTTACGTAATAAATAACAATTCTTTTTGTGAAATTTTATAGCGACATTTTTTTAATGACAGAATATAATTATAAATCCATATTTTATAGTAGTGCTTTCAAACCTTAGAAACCAGTCCCACGAACCGTTAAAACAGGTCTTATGATATATACGCGACTTCGGCTTAATAGTGGTAAACCGAAAAGAACTATAAACGCCGAAATCCTGATTCCAAAATTTCTCTGTTTATCTTGCAACAGGAAACTCTAGAAATTAACAAATGTCATCTTATATACCAACGTGAAATTGCAACATGAAGAATTGTTTTCCCGTTACGTTGTACTGTCTTCTTTAATGTTGTATTTGTGGTATCTTGACACTAAAAGTCGACAACAGGTATCCAAATTGATTCGAGAAGTTTCTAATTGTTCCCTTTTGTAAAATTCAATTTTGGTAAAACTCTCCTTGGTTCCTTTTAATTAACTCTGTCCAGTTGTGGTTGGGTGCATGATATCGCGTGTGATAACTCCTTTTTTCGCCGTTTCTCCCCCTTTTCTTGCCTCTTCTTCTCGCATCATTTGTCTTGGCTTTCTTAAGCAGCACAACAGAAATGCACTTTTCGAAAATGAATATCGAGGCAGAGCCATTATCTTCTATGTGGGGGATGAAATCTTTTGTGTTGTTGTTAGGGGAATTTCCACGCTTTTCCGTGTGATGTACGACTTTACAGTTATGTGTGAGGGGAGGGGTGTGAAAATAAATTTGATTAAGTTTTTGAGGATTAATGTTTCAGTTATTGATATATTCCGTTTTTTTGTTTGTTTTTATAATTGCCTCTTTTAAGAGATAAAAAATTTCGGTTTTTTGAAATGTAAGATGTGGCTGAGGTAACTATTTGAATAAAGTTGAATGGTTTTTAAACCAATATATATTTTTTGCATTAAACCGAGAAGCTATATAAATATTATATTCTTTTACTGCTACATTAAAAAAAAAACAAGAACTGGGAGATCGCAGTTTTTTAGATTACATACATGGTATTTAAGAGTACTTGAAAAATAAATTCTGTCATTTTTGTAAATTTAATGTATTATTTGTCTTACACACAGCTCTGCGATACAGAATAAATCCAATCTCAATAAAACCCTCACGGAAACCTTAGATAGCACAATTTTATAAAAGTCTTCAATGCCTTCAAATTATAATGTCCTTATTCTCCAGCGTCGACGAAAGAAATACGTGCGCATCTTTCCATTGTTTACTCACTTTGTTATACTACAGAGTAAACAACTTTACTGCTTTTCGGAAGCAATGTTTCTTGTTGTGAGGCACGACACTCATGGCAAATCTGGAGAAGTCGCCCCTCCGAGGATAACAACCATGTGGAAGTAGGAATAAGATGGGGAGGCCGCACGATCAAAAACCAATGCGAAAAGGGGTTTGCGGGTGAAGCCATTCATCGCTTCGGAAATTATCCCAAACAAGCTATTGGTGCCATTTTTTTCAATAGTTTTTGCGTAACAAAGATGAGATGCGCCTAACTTCGGGGTATAAAACTAAATTTCTAATAATTATTAATTTATATCTTCCTCTTAACGGGAACTAATAAAATTCTTTATTTATAGAGTTTTAGCTACAGTCTACAATGTGTACAAATCGTCATATTTGAGTTTAAATGCTGCGAGTGTGGTTTGTTCGGGCCTATCACCTTGATTTGGCGAATTATAGACAGCTTCATTTTTTTTCAAGCCAGGCATCGTCATCTTTCCTTCTATACCTGAGAACCGTGCAAGAAATTGGTCCATGCATTCTGTGAAAATGTTCTCGAGGGCGTCGTTATAAGGGAAAAAGGAAGACATTTCGGACAGGATTTGTCACTTTTGATCTATATTGGACTCGGGCGGAAGCCCTTTGTTGGCTTGACATTTCCTACCTTCGGGGCGCAGGTTCGCTTACCCTTTTGGGATCTCACTGACTTAGGCACCTGGCTGCGTTGGATTGATAAAAATGTATAGTAACTTAAAAATATTTTTTGCTATACAGTGGTCTGATAATGATCCTTATCGCACTCGAATTACGCCACGTTAACATCCTCATGAATTTATGAGATGATTATCTAGCGATTTTTCGAAAGTAAGCGACCACTGCATATATACTGCACTCGTAAGCGACAACAGCAAAATACCGAAAAACCGCACTCGCAGCATTTAAACTCATATATGACGATTTGTACACATTGTAGACTGTAGAATAAACTTTATAAATAAAGGATTTTTATTGAGTTTCTGTGAAAAGGCATAAAGGCAAAGTGCATATTTGTTTTCTTATTGAGTTTCATCTTAGCTGCATTTCAGTAATCATGTTTCTTGACTTCATAAACAGTGTCTCATGTCCCAGTCGAAAGCAGCGTCTTCGAGATTTCCATCCTAAGAAAAAAAGGATTGTATATGCTTAAAAAATAAAATAAAAATCAGTTGTCGAGGTTTGATGCACGTTTAAAATAGCCAGGTCCAATGTTTTGGTAGCTTTGTAAAGTTACTTGTTCTTACATATTTCAGAATTGCGTTAAGTGAATAAGTTTGTAGTTTGTGTTTAGCCTCTGAACAAAGTTGTATTATTTACAAAGAATTTAATATCTCAAAAAATCTTTAAAATACTAAGTAGAGCTTTTTTTCATTTATGTTTTAAATCAAATATGCCAATAAAAATAACATTTTATTTTATATTTTAATAACTTTTTCTATTTTGTAATCATTCAGGAATTATGCATTCTGTAAAACTGCAATTTGAAATTTGAAACGGTCATTTGGTTACTTCCGTGTTTTGTATAAATATAAAAATAGTTTACAACAAAAACGTTAAAATACAGTTTTGTCAAAACCACAGAATGAAAAAGTTCTGATTCAAACTTAAGCACCTTTTCAAAGGTTTTATTTTCGCTGTTTTAGCTTTATAGTACTAGGTCCGCTTTTTTAGCATTACATTTTATCTTTCGTTGGATCGTTGCTTGACATGCGAGACCTGTTTTTTACTTTAAAAGATACATAAATGTCAACCTTTGTGTGATGAAAACGACTGCCTTCACAACGTCATTAATACTAAATGTGTTTTCCAGTTCATATAGTGTAAGAAATTTCTTGAGTAATTCATCTATGTCATAACCGTGTCTTAAAAAAATAAAGGTTTCTTTGCTTTTGCAATTTTCAGAACATCGTAAAGATACATATCTTCAACTGCTGAAAAATATATAGTTCACGGCCTTTTCATATTCTGCTGACACTCACCCATCACACATCAGTAATCAAAGCACTTTTGTGTTTAGCTCATATATTAATTAGAAAATTTATGAGTAAATAACATTTTACAGGGCCACCTCCTAGAATCCCAATAGTTTTAATAACATTAACACGATTAAAATAAATACAGTCAATGTTGCATTGCATTCTCTCATAAACATTCAAGATTCATCGAAAATTGGAAACGATGTGTAGCTATTTTTAACCTAACCATCAATCGCCTTTTGCTACAAATTGTTAGTAATTCTCCCATTTCCCACTAGCTTGAACGTTTCACTGATTTAATTATATCAACCCTAAATTAAAACATAGCTATTATATTGCTTGCCCTGGAAAATCGTAGCATAAATCATTTTTCCTGGTCCAGGAAATCAGCATAAATAACTTTTACGACATAGCTAAAAATAAAGAAACCCCCTCTGAACGGTCTGTTAATGGAAATTGAATTACACGTGCTGTCAAACATTTTCCCTGTCACAGTATTGTTATAAATGAGGAAAACCATTTTTAATAATGACAAATTGCCCATGAGTCTGACCATGTTGTTTTAGCTTTCCGTTGATACAATTCTTAATTTGCTTTATAGCTCAAGCATTTGTGTCTCAAATCAACAACGACCCAAGTCCAGTTATGACTTGTACATCTTTTTTGCTTCGAAACACTTGAATTAAACTCATTTGCCTAGATTAGAAATTAATGGTTATCAGCAAAAATTACCTTATCAGAAGTTAACTTGGATCTTTGTTGCTCAGACACACCCACATATAGATTGATTCAAAAATAAATACATTTGCCTATCCGACGCGACGATAAAAAAAAGATCTCTACTAATTCTCAGTTAATTGGATTATTAATTATTTCCGACAGTTTTTCTGAATTTCTGATATTTAGGACACACTTCATTTTCGAGGGTGAGATGAAACTCAGTCCCCCAGTACTTAGTTAATTAAATATTTGCCGAGAAATTATAGTCCTTCTCGTTTTCTGGTAGTTTGTTTGCCAAAAATATTCTGGGATAACCTCTAGGAAAGTTTTTATCTTTTACTTAAGGGACTAAGTGTGACATCTGTGCCGTTTCCTGACAATCGAAAAAATAAAATTAATTATTATTATTGTGGAAGGTTCATTAGATTATTAAATTTGTATTACTTTTTTGCGTATGCGAATGCTTCTGTAATGGATTATTAATATATTTTATCTACATTTCTAATTTTATTAAAAGTGTGATGGTAATTCTCACTATGTTTAATCCCTTCGTGATTCTATTTGATCTTTGCATTGATTTTCGTACTAAAAAAAAATCTTTTGTATCTTGGTTGAAGGATAATCTTGATGTTCTGTTTCTTAAATTTTAGAAACTCATAATAGTTTTGTCATGCAGCGTTTTTTATGTAGTTCAAGAATTCAGTCCTAATTAAAATTTAATTGTTTTTTTTTTAATTTTAACTATAAAGAATATTTACGAAATTTTTTTGACTGTTCGAATATTTTTTATAGATTATTAGCTAAGGAGGGCTGCTAAAAAAATTTGAAATAAAGAATTTATATCAAAGTTAATAGTTTCTTAAAAATTAGCAATTTAAAGATTCCATATCAAATATAGTTATTTTAATTGTTCATTTTACTCAATTTAATTCTATTTTTGTTCAACTATTACTTAACATTACATCCCACAAATTAAGTGGCTCAAAACTCGAAATTACAATTTGTGTTTGCGGCGCTGCCAGCGGTTCTTGCATTCAATTTCAATCATCATCTGGCCTTTATCCATTCCCGATACGTAACAGTTCACCAACCAGTGCAAACATTGTAAATGCTTCTAGTTTACCCTACACAATCCAATTCACGTTATGCAGTTGGCCCGAGTACACAAACATACTCAGTACTATCTTATTTTGGTAGTAATTATAAGCGTGGTGTACGTATGCGTGTGTACATATGATTGTATCCGAGATCTGATACCAAACCTAAACTTTACCTACATCATCAACCTTCGGGTGGTATCCTGATGGATGGTTGATGAGTTAGATGAAGGTAAATGGATTGACCGTTGTCTAGTTTCGGAAGCTAAAGAGTAATAATAGTGGTATATCCGCGTTTGTATGTCTTAGCAATTTCTCATATAGGCCCAGAGGTTGTTTGCGTGTACTATGTTGCTTAAAGTATAGTTTTCGTTCCTAAACATGTACCCCGTCACAGTAAAAAGTTACAGGCTTATACATTAAAGTTATATTTGTTTTATGCCACTAGAAGTCTATAAGGTACCTTCAAATCGATTGATGCCAATTTAATTGAATTTTTGAACAGATTTTAAAACAATACTTTGAAAGCTATAATTTTCTAGAAAATGTAAAAGTTTGAAGATTGGATATCGACCCCTTACCTTCTTAAGTGCAGGAAAAAAAACGATCTACAATTATTCACGTATGACTTATTTGGTTAGAAGTTCATTGTTCGGATCACATCTGACCCAATCACATTTGAAACGCTTATTCACAAAATCCTCGTGAATTTTTAATCGAATTTCCACACTTTTCCATCACAGCGTGAACCGCTAGGTTACACTTTTTGGGCGTCAACTAGAAACCATGTAGACTTTTCCGCAAGTTCTCGAGGGTGGAGTTGCGGCGGGAAAGAAATCTGCTGCTTGTCAAGTAAAACATATTGTTTGAGTAATCTCCAGCGTGTAGAAGAACAGCGTCGTTATCGCCATTGTCCTGGATTGGTGAGATTATGGATGATCTGTTAATCTTCTCTGCTGATCGCGGGGTCTTCCGAGATGGATTGTGGCATTTATCTTCCTTTCGCCAACAGATTTTCTGGTGCCAACTTCCTTGTCGCCGTTTGGTTTGGATGAAAAAAAAAACGGGTATAACTCGTAACAATTAAAAGTATTATAAGTGCATTTAAAATATTTGTAATTACCGACTTTCTGCTTAAGATTTTATTCTAGAAGACCATTATTGACAGTGTTCACGCGTTCCTTAATAGTCATTAAAAACTACTTAATTAAAAAAAAGTTTTTAAGAGCCCTTAAGAAAAAAAAGCTCTTCATTTTCATTGTAGGTCCTTTTTTTTTCGTGTTCTGGGTTTTTCTTAGAAGAATTATATAAGTTGTTTCAAACATGAATTCTGTATTTCTTCGTTTTACCACGTGTTTCTCCCTTTAACCGGTTTCTCCGTCTCTATTTTTGCCGGTTAAAAATTAGTTTAGTATTTAAATTACAGTGTTTATATCTTTATAAACAGATCGGAATTTCGACATGAAATGTTGTTACGAATTATTTGAGTTATCACGGAATATATTGGAATTTCTTCTTGTTCTTATTGGACATAAGGAAAATTAATAGTACCATTCCGTTATTACATAATAATATAGGATCCCTGTAAATCCACACATATAAAAAAATCAACCCTATATGTTATAATAATATAATATTAGCCATACATTTGTAGCCTGCTTCTTCGACATGTTTAAAACAATTGAAGAGCTTAGTGGAAGAACGTGCCAAGTGACAAAAAATTGAAAACGAGATAATGAACTTAAAATTTTTTTTAGTTTGCATCCGGATCTGTTGAAAGCGTAACTTGTAAAGCGCAAAAAATACAAGTTTATGAAAAAAGAGAAACTTGTTATCGTTAAAGAAGTTATTATTTTGGTCATTGTCACAAAAATCCCTATTTTTTCTAAAATGTCACTTAGCATGTTCTTCCACTAAGCTCTTCAATTCTGATTTGTAAACACAATTGTGAGCATTGTTTTAAAACGGTCTTGGAATAAACTACTTAATACAAAAAAAGTGAATGACTACATGATTCATAAAGAATGCATAAGTCATAAATAATAAATGAAGGAAAGCGTTTTGAAATTCATTATGATTAAAAAAACTTTCAAATATTTGCTCTTATACTTTTTTTAGTACTTTTCATTTGAATTGCACTGATAAATAACGTGTTGTTTATATTTAAAATAATTTTTTTCGCTTAATAAAATAATCTTTGCATCACGAAGTTCTCATCAAATTATTTTTTTTTACCTAACTAATTTTTTAAGGAATTATAGTTAAGTGCCGGATATACCTTTGTGTTGCTTTTTCCTTCCTCGCGGATATTGTTGAAGAAAAAAAAAACTGTTGATCCCCCGTAAAGAAATGCTGACTACTTCTGAAGTTTTACTTTTTTCTAGAAATTTCCCGAAACATCTATCCAACCGTTCATAATTATCCTTTGATATAGAAAAAATCCCTTGATTTACTGTATTCATCTATCTTTTGTGAAAGAAAAATGTTTTTTTTATCTCCTTTATCTCCAGTTACTGTACTATTTATTCTTTATTCAACTTCGGTTTGATATTTTGGATTTCGTTTCTTCAGAGCCACCAATTGAAATATTTTTTTCTTGTATAGTCGGATTCATCATTTCTATTTTAATTTTTATTTATCAAAATTTGATTTATTTCTTTCGAAATAAAAGTTGAAATAATATTATGTCGAAGGCTCATCTCAGTTTCTTTTTATAGTTTAGTTCTTTTAAAGTTTTTGGATTAGCGTTTGTTTGAGAAGACTTATATTTTTTTATATTTGAATGAAGAATTTTTTTATTATTATTGTCATGCATTGGTTTCTTTTGCGGTGGTTTTATTCATGCATATAAAGGTATTCAGATTTAATAAACGTTTGACTTGGTTCCGTTTGTTTTTTTACCCTCGATATTTTAAAGTTTTAGTTTTGAAAGGTGGACTAAAAAAGGTCACCGCATATTTATTCAAAGCTCTTTGTCTTAATTAAGTTTCGTATTGTTTTAAACCTCGTTGAGGTTTTGTTATTGTATTTGCTATTGTTCTATTAATATTAAAGTTTTCGTGATATTTCGACAGAAAGGTCGTATTATTTTCTTAAGATATTTTTTTGATAATTGCTTCTAAACGAAGTTTAAGGAATTCTTTACAGGAAGTTTCTGTAGGATCGCTTAACGATGATGCAATTGATAAAATGCTTTACAAATTAAATTCTGATTTTTGCATTCGAAACATTTGTATATAAGATTCGTATTGTAGTTCAAAATTGTACTTCTTCTAGTTATTTATTTATAGAAAAATTTATTTGAAAATTCATCTTAAATTTCTCAGTAGACTTTACAGGGAGTTATATTGTAAAAAATATTAAGTGGCTTGAGAAAATGACATGGGTGCAATGCTTTGCCTAAGACTATGAACTTAACTTCCAATAAGATTTTTAATTGTAATTTAGAACTGAAGAGAAGTGATCTGTGAATCGCATGAATCAGATTTTAATTTGCAAAGCACTTTATCAATTGCATCATCGTAAAACGTTTCTACAGAAACTTCCTGTCCAGAATTTATTAAACTTTGTTTAGAAGCAGTTATCAAAAAAATATCTTTAAAAAATATAACCTTTCGGTCTAAATATCATGAAAATGTTTTATATTAATTGAAAGGAAAATAAAAAAAATTCCGGTTCTATGAGAAATAATTTTAAAAGAAATATATTACGGTGAAGAATTATTTGTGTAAATTGAGCAAGTCAAGCCGTTTAACTGCCCAACATGTCCCACGGGTTTAAAAATGCTTTAATTATTTTCGTCTTTTTTTTACCTCAAGGAACTAAACTTTTAAACATTTACTGGTCATTTTCCCATGTTCTTCTCCTTTGAGACTTTTATCTTTATCAAGAGGTGCTTAGATATGTGCTGTCCAAAATAATGTATGGGATACATTTTTTTTAAATACTTAACTAGTAAGTAGAGGAGACGAGTCTACAACATGCTGTACGTCTAGCCAGTCACTTTATATTTAAAGACTTGAATTTATTATAGTAATGTCTGCAAAAAAAATCTGCCTATATTGGTATCAGAGATCATATTCAGTGATTATTTGGTTTATTGAAAGCTCTTGTATAATAAAATACACCAATCACACCCCTTTTGCCATTTACCAAGCTTCGACCATTATTGACACTCATAAAGTGCAGTTTTATTTTGAGGAGAAAATGCTATACTATTTCAATCATATGTTCTTATTTGTTTATTTTATTATTTAAAATAGGTTTGTTAATGATCATTTTTTTTTCAGAATGGGGACCATTTATGAACTATGAAGTTACAGAAGAGGTGTGATCTATCCTATACACAGGAGCATTAAGGTAGGTAATACTATGCATAACTAACTTTCTGCCGTGGGCAGGTATACTGCAGTAACTTCCATAATGACTTGGAACATTGTTGCAGGCTTTCAATTAGTCTAACAATTAGGAAAACATACTGGAATTTTTTAAAACTTTAGATGAAAAGTGGTACAACTCATTGTTGCGATTACTGCAGTTTACCTGCCACGGCAGTGTTCCTCTTAAGTTAATATTTTTTTTTTTTTGTTAAATATTACCGAAAAGTTCAATGATAATTCGGAGTACGAATGCAAGCATGAGGTACCGAATGTATATTCTAACATCATAGAGAAGTTCTAAGGACTCAAATTCCTCTACAAAATGCGGAAAGGTTCAGTTAATCAAAGTAAAATTCTGTAATAAAGCCAAACCCATTCTATGTTCAATATTTAATATAATGGGGATTTCTCGAATAATTTTCCCGTGTCGTCTTAAAGTCGTCTAGTTTCTATATCGTATAATATATGCGTGCACATGTTTAAATATGTGTTTGGTGAATTATTAATAACATAGCTGACTCCTATTATTTTCCTATTTAAACGTAATGATCTCTATATATTAAAAAGAGATAAATATACGCAATTTATATTCAGATCAGTTCCACTTAACATTCAAATCTTTGATACGCTTCTTTTTTCAGTAATAGGATTGTCTTTAAAGATTCTGAACCTTTCATGTTTAATGTATATTTACATATTATTGTTTTTAAAGAGGTAAACAATTTATTTCAAATGCGACTGCAAGCGTGAAACTTTTTCGTAATACAAAAAAAAAAAGCACCTTGATATTCTGTAGCGCCTGTAATGCTGTGATAAATTTTCTTCTGTTTAAAGAGCTTTCAGCTGAATACAAAAGGCTTTTAATAAATGATTCCCTGAATTTTCTTTATCCATCTTGACTTTTGACGGAGTGTTAGCTTTTAAAGTTTTTATGGAATGATGCTCAAAAAAAGAATTGAAGCTAAATCCTTATTATAGTTTCCTGTGTATTCGGTGGGTAAAATAGACTGTGTTTCGGTTTTTATTGTTACTTTGTGATTTTTTTTACTAGTTGTATGATTTTTTTTTGGTAGAAAATGATATATTTCTGTGCTGTAAAATCTATTTGTCTTGGTGGTGGGAAATTTAGCAGATGGGAAAGTGGCTTTTGTGCTGATAATAATGGTTTTGCGTCAATGATGTATTGGCCATAGCTGTTTCTTATATTTAATGATTTATAATGAGGAAAGTTTATTTTTGCGGTTTCGTTAACTCTTAAAAAAATATTTTGTAAATATACAAAATAGTTCGCAATTTAATTTGAATGTGAAAGATATCTCTTTGAGACTTAAAAAAAAATGTTGGAAACTTCAATCGTGATATTTTTAAATCATTCTACGACAATTGAAAATGTTATCCTATATTTTTATATATTATAAATTCTTTACAATAGAGGAGAGAAATAAACCCTTGTAAATGTATCTAAATTTATTTAGAGAATATCTTCAATTTTCAAATAATTTATCCAGTTGAAATTTGCAGGTTTCGATTGGAATTTTACGTCTCCCACCGAAACATGTAAATATCTACTGAATAAACTACTTGAACCAATCTTCTGTATCTCTCTATTTCTTTACATCAGCATATCGGAGTCTTCCTATCTTTTATGGGGGGAAATATAACTCGATTTATTTTAGAACTGTCTCACGCCTCAGTTTATTCATCTTTTGATCACGGTTACTTTTCAATGGAATTCCGTATTTGGTCAAGAACCTCTTTTGAATACTTCAATCTCCGGATTGATGGGGTCAAACCAGAGTGAATTGGTTTCTTCGACTTGCAAACAGGTCCTGACTCCAATGATATTCGCTCACGTAACACAGTGAAAAAAAATATTCAGTCCAGCAGCCGAAGCATGTTTTAAAAAAAAACAATAATGATAGAGTACATTGAAATCGATGGGAAACTTACTGAATATCGATAAGGTTCTTGCTGTGGCTTTGGTTTAGCAAAGTTGTAAATTAAATTCGAAAGATTCTGTGTGAAATTTATTTCAAAATAGAATTTTAAAAGATGATTGAAACGTATTATTATTATTAGCTTTTTTGTCTTCGTTTCTTTCCTTCAGTATCTGTTAGCGATAGTTTATTCAAATAAGCATATGTTTAGACAGGGTTGTCATAGAATGTCATAGAATTAGAATAATAATGCAGGCTCTAATTTGTCTTTCTGCTGTTGTAACAAATGAAGTAATGAAGTGTCATGCTACGGTTCTTTTCCTTGGAGGTATTGTAACAGTATAATTATTCTGAGTTCATATCGCTATAAACGCGTAGGAGTAAAAATATTGACAAACAACGATTTTTCAGGACAATCGTAGCAAGTTTCTACAATTTAGAGTGATGTATTTATTGGTATTAGAGTTGTGTATTTATTAAGGTCAATGATGACATTAACTTAAGGATTCAAGTTTTTGGGAAGTTTTTGCATTTGATTGGGTGTGAAAAGTTATTGATATGTGATATGCTTTTTTGTAGTAAGTTTCACTCTAAAGTTCAACTTTGTCAGTACGCAGTTTTATGCGTGTGTATAGTCTTTTTTTTCTCCATCACATGATGATATCAGTAAAAATGCAAGTTGGAACCTTATTATACTAAGTCAGTGGTATGTGTGTTCCATGTTTCTATCGGTAGTTTTGGACGGAAATTCCGAGAATCAATAATGCGAAGTGAAAGCGTAAAAGGAAAACATCCATTTCGGTGATGGCTTGGCCATTTTTTGCGCCTTTAAAGTGGATTAGCTTGGAAAAGTTTGGCGGAATGTCGCAGTGTGGGTACCTTTCCCGCAGACGCCGAATCACGAATTTAGTGATTTGTGCCCTACCACTTAGTCGTTTTCCGATACTGTAACGAACGTGTTTGGTGGAATATTTAGTAGGGGAAAATCGGAACTGGCACGTTTTTAATTTCTTCTTGTATTTGCAAAGTCTTGTTGCTTGACTTTGATTAGAATGGTTTTACCGGTGAAGTGTATTTTTAATGTCGTTCGTGTATTTCGGCGCAAACAGCATCAATATTCTGGAAAGTTTATTGCTTTTCTCTTTACTATCAGGAGATAAGAAAAAGTTGTTGGCATTTCGATGCAAATTAACGCGTTAAAATGTTAAAAAAGTTGTGGGATCGTAAAAAAAGGTTGCCTAAAGTCCAATTCTGTGTTTGCTATTTACGGTGGTCTTTTTTATATAGCTTATAATCCTTGGACTAATGTTGTAGAATTTTTTGAAAATATGGAAACCGATTTTAAAAAAATGTGTTTAAGTTTTACTCAAATTTTTACCATCGCATTACACAACTATTGAATTTTAAATCTATCCACAACACTTAAAATCGTGAATGAATAAATTTTCAATTAATAAGAGTATGAAAATCAAATTCTTTAAAACCGAAAGTTTCGATGATATTAATTATCCCGCCGTGACTTCAAGAGTCTTCAGGAATTTGTATCGATCCAACTTCTATACTTTTCCATATATTGAAAAACAAAATTCTCTAATGAGTTGTATCGAAAATATTCTCTAAGGAGAGGCGAGTAAACGAGGAGCTTAAGTAACCGTCTATAGAGGAGAAAATCACGTTTCAACCATCTAAGGAAATGGGGATAAAGTTTTAATCGACCATTTAATTAATCGTTGATATAATGCAGGCTCTAATGCTACCTCGCTTATCAAGGGACACGGGCCGATATAGGTGATTTATCAATATTGAAAACCGATTCAAACGGTCTGGATTAAGGGTCATGCAGATATTCGATTAGATTCTTCTATTAGTTGTTTTTCCTCTATCTTGCCGTATTATGAGTCTGGACAGTTTTTAAGGAAACCTCTATTGACTTGTTTCAAGTGTGTGTGATTATTTTCTTCCTAGCTATCATTCCTCCTTTATTCGTTAT
Source organism: Hylyphantes graminicola (assembly GCA_023701765.1). Taxonomy (NCBI): domain Eukaryota; kingdom Metazoa; phylum Arthropoda; class Arachnida; order Araneae; family Linyphiidae; genus Hylyphantes; species Hylyphantes graminicola. The sequence goes on along the minus strand of CM043117.1, from coordinate 35,017,812 downwards.
ATCCGTTCTCCGATTGGGGATCTGCTCCCTCGAGAAGTTGATTCACCGATTTAGGATCTTGAATGAATTTATTTTCAATTTCCTCAGTAGACCAGTGAAAAACGTAAAAAAATACTTTAATGACCATAATTCTATTTTCACTTGCAAAAATACCAAGTTAGATGATGACAATTACAGTAACGATATCAAAAGAATTCGAAATTTTTAACATAAATGCAAAATTCGCAGGTGTTTAGGTTATTGGTGCCATCCTAACAAGCACTAATTAAAATCAAGTTTACCAAATATAAAGAAACCTTCATTTCAAGTTCGAGCTCGATATGAACAAAATACTATTCAAACACACCTTCCCGACTACATAACTATCTAAATATCCCTATTAATTCTGGTCCCCCACACCAACACTCCACCCTATGCTATTCAATTACTTTGCCGTTAAATCCACGCTAGACACAACAAAACTGCAATAACAACCCGTCGACTTCGAATCCGTTTCGAAGCACACCCCTCAACGATGTAATTACAGCACACACGTTAGAAAAGGAAAAATAATTCGGAAATAAATTAATGTGCGCGTCTTTTCCTGAGACGATCAAATTATACGTTTGGGCCGAGGAACCGTATAAGGCCCTGTATTTCACGGAGAAGGTGTTTGGTTATGTGCGCACAGGTTTTCGAGGGGGGTTTTGACGGCTTTTTATGTAATGTTTGTTTGGTGTTCTTGTTCTTTTTCAAAGGATTTTTTGTAAAAGAAAGCAACAGAATGATTTGCAAATTAAAAGAATTTGTAAGTTATAGATAAATAATTGATGTTAAATTGTAATTAGAAGAACGTGAATTTCTCCGAAATTATTTAGAAACTTACGAAAATAGCCCTGTAACGAGTTTATAGGGCCAGACAGACATCAGCTTTAGTTAGCTTTAACGTTTCATGAAATTAATCTTAATAGTAAAATATGGTAATTTTCTAAATTTAATTTTTTAAAGTCAATCACTGGTCTCTGTACGAACTAGCAGACATGCCAACTGTGGTTTTAATGTGACTTAAAGTCTGGTCAACCTGCAACTTGAAGGTTACTATTTTCTGGTTAGATTAGGTTAGGTCTGAATTATCGCCGCACGAGAACAACACGAGGGCCATTGGCGACGGGCGACGCATTTTTGGAACTACAGTCAAGTGACGAGCCGACACTTGAATAGGCACCCAACGCAACCGTTAAGGGCCACATCGTACGCAGCGTTAGGACTTTGAAGGATATTTAACGTGTACTCCCTTACACGGGGTAGTATTCGTCGGACATTTTTGACTGAACGGGCCGTTTATAGGTCGGCAGCTATTTTGACGATGCCGTGACCCGAACCCGGGACCTTTCACATGCTAGCCGAGTGCCTAACCGACTGGGCTCCCCAGCCCCCTTTCTTTAACATAACAGGTAAAACAGAACAAAATAGTATCTACGAATCCATACTTATGCTTCATCTGCTGCTGGCTAGTTACGAATTAAATGTAATTCTTATGTTCGTGTCTGATATCTCTTAAGTGACTTAAGTCGACTCGCAGGTGTGAACCATTCCAATGGCTTTTAATTATTCAAAAGCTGTTTTAAAAATGTCAATTCTTTCGGAGAGAATTTGCTAGTACTGGGACTTATTGGCGTAATTAAAATTAACCATTATCGATTTTCATTAGAATCTCGATGAATAAGTGGCAGAATTTGAAATATGTTAGCGAATTTGTGAAGCCACATAAGCGCCCTAATTCAGTGTCTTAAGTGAAACAATAACATGTTTTGATTGTTCTTGTTTGTAGAATGGTGTCATTTTACAATAGATAACACCAACCAACATGATTTTTTTTTCACTCTTTCATTTTAGCGAACAACAAATAGACTTTTTTTTCTCATTTCAAAAGTTGTACATTTAAATGTGTATTTTACTCGTGAAGTTTTTATAATTATGTAAATCAAAATACTAATACTTTGAAAATTATCAAACAATACTGTGCAAATATTTATCTTCAAATCTTCTTTCTGAAATTTAAATTTATTTGCATTTATGTTATAAAAGTTAATTACACGTTCTTCTATTTATTCTTTGCAGTTTTCGTTGAAAAAAATCCCAGTGGAATAGCGACTAATAAAAAAAAAACATATTTGTACATAATTTATAAAAGAAGCAATTCCCTATTTACCCAATACCATTTACCAAGTTTTTTGTACGTATATATTTTCATGCAAATTAAGCTTTAATATTTGAGCTAGAATATTATTTATTAACTACATTAGCTTTCATTGGTAGTCTACTCGGAATTGAAAGAGTAAATTATCTAAATATTTGAAGTAAAATTTTAAGAAAAAAATAGAAATAAAACTTTATACGCGATTTTTATTTGAAAAGGCTAAGTGTTCGTGCATTATAACATCGAACTTAAACCCTTTTTTCCTAAGGTCAAGAATTTAATTGAAACTGAATTATTTTAGGCGGGGAAAATATGAATGTTTTAGATATAAATTTTCAAAATTTCAAGATTACTCAATAATATAAATACAATGATATACAATATCATAATATCACCCACCAATACCATTGCGTTTTTTTTTTTTTTTTTTTTGATGGAGTATCTTAAATGATTACTCCCCGGGTATTATTGCAATTTCAAATTTTATCGTTAATTTTTCATGCGATATCTTACATTAGTATGATAGTTTTTGTGGTATTAATTTTTTTTAAAAACAATTAGGTATCTTAACAGTGCAAGAAATTTGAAGGAAATATATAAGTTTTCGTTGTTAAGAATCTATAGATTTGTTTTTACCATTTCAGTGTTTTTAGTAAAAATATATTCATGAACCTGCTACAGCAGCGATCGCTGATGAATATCGTTCATTACTTTAATTGCTAATTTAGATTCTATGTCGTGTTTTATTTAGTTTAATTAAAACATCAAATAAATTGTTTCGTTTTTTGGCAAATTTCTAACTCTGATATTCCACCGCTCTTCATTGAAGAAAATAAATACTTTTTGTAGATTCGTTAATTAAAGAAACCAAAAGTCAATGTAAATTTTCTTCCCGGGAGTCTTGAATCTTGTACTGCCGAGTGTTTTAAGTTCTTTCTTTAAAGAAAAATTCGATTTGCTTTCAATTATTCTTTATCCCCCATGCTTAATATTATTTTCCATTTGGGAATACTTTTCAGTGTTCAGCAGATGCTTGTAAGACAACTTCGATTTTTATTTTAGATATTTAAACTATTTATTTCGAGAAGTACAAGGCTATAAATCTTAGTTTTGTTTTGTTATACTGCTGCGTAGCAGAGCTTGTTTATTTATACTATTGAGGATTTTTCCTGTTTAAATTGTTTTTTTTTATTCCCCAATTATAGTATTTTCTTTTAATATTTTATATATGTTTTTTTTAAACTTTAGACATAAGTATTGGGGTTTTATTATCGAATTTATTTAATTGATATGCCAAAAATATAGTAGAATGCTAGGAGTGAAGTGATTATTTGCAGTTTATATTCGCATTTATTTTTAGTTGCTATACTTTTACAAATTATTCACTTTATATATATCCGGATATCTACATCCTGTATCTTTATCCATATCTGTTATCCCAGCGTTACAATAATCAAATACAAATAATTACAATTGAAACTTAATTCGGTGCATAAAGAGTTAAAATAGTTGAAAGACATTTGTTAGTACTTTTCAACTTGCTTATAGCCTATGTGAGTAACTTAATCCTATCAAATCTTAATTTATTTTTTTCCCAACAACTTAAATAATACACCTGCCTCAAACTCTGGATTACTTTTGTACTTGATTGTTCTTTAAACTTTCAATCAACGTACTCCTCTGAATACAACTTCGACCCCACTCAATGGATCATCTAAAAGAACCTAGTATAGGATGTTTCTCGATCTTTGTCTTTGAACAGTCGCCTCATCTGTGACATGAATTGAGTCTCAAGATTTTAAAGAGAATGTTTGAGTGTTTACGGTTCTTGATTTGATTTGAAGAGTTTACTTAACTAGTTCGGAATTACTTTTTCTTTAAAGCACCACAAATACGAATGTTCTGTAATTATACAAATGTGTTTATTCGCTGAGGAAACAAATATCATTCGTGTTTTTTTTTTGCAATCAAGAAATTGTTTAAGTTTGTGAAATTAATGTGCTAATAAATGTAATGTAGTACCGTTAACTGTGTATATTTACTTTGTTTTATAGTTCGATCAGTTTTCTATTATGCAAAATATCTCTTCTAAAACTAACTTGAATTTCAATTCCCGTACCCGGATTCTATTATTCAGCACTAGTCTTCTAGATTTCGAAACTCAACTAGATTCTGAATTAAAATAAACATTCTATCCTAAATGGTTGCAAACTCGCATTTGAGTATCTTTACTGCTTACATTGACAAAATGTTAAGTGTAATTGCTTTGTCATGGTTTTATTTCGACATAAATACGACGCCCGTCGCCAATAGCTTTCGTGTTGCTCTAGTGCGATGATAATTCAAACTAAAAAACAATCACGAATTCTTTTACAGTTTACCATCAACATAGGCTACTACAATGAATATTTTCATACTCATTTTATAGAATACCTACCTTGACAGTTACACTTCCCCCAGACCAACCCAGGGATTCCTCGAAGTTTTGCAAGACGATGAATTATGAATGCTTTCAATTATGGGAGCTAATTTGTTCCAGACCCTAGTTCTACACTTGTTGTGGATGACTCTTCCGGGTTATGTGATGATAGCTTCTCGGCGAAATTCATTTCAAAAGCTTTAAACCTGAACCCGTGATTTGGGATTGTTAAAGACACGCGAGAGGCATAGTCCTGAGGGGTTTTTAAATGAGCCCTGGTAAATTTTGTGGCTGGTTATTTTGTTTTAGCTAGGGGATAAGGGTTAGAACGCATGTCATTATATGAAGGTTCTTAATAATAAATGCTCGGGTTTCATTAATTTTTAGTCCCACCTTAATATTGTGTTTTTGTTTTTGGCTTGATTGAATTTAATTAAGTGTACAATAATAGTTTAACGATGATTATCTGTTTGATTATTTTCTGCATAGTGTATTCGTCTTTTGTCGGCTAAAGCTTATGTATGTTTTTATTATATAAAGTTTTGTTTAAAAAAAACTTTCATGTGATTTTTTTTATAAATCTTTCTCCATAGTAATTCTAGTCTTCATAAATATATATTCAAATGCATGTGTAGCGAAAATTTCTGAAACATAAGAAATTCTACTTCTTCTATCTATGAAGACAGTGAATGAAATATGCTATTTTTCATTTTCTAAAATAAAATAAAATATCCTTATAAAATATTCTGTCATAGGATATAACTTTTTTAGCATATTGAAACATAAAAAGAAAAGAATAGTCGAAAGTCATCTTTATTTACATTCACTCAAAGAAATGCCGTGTATAAAAGTAACTTTGAAAACTGATAAGTTTTTGAAAATAAGTACCAAAAAACTATTTTAATATTTTGCTGGTTAAAATTAAGCTTGTAAAATTGGCGTAGAAAAACCTAAGGGACGCTACAACTTGTAAACTCGAACTTAATTTCCTTTGTTTGTGTATCAGATCTTGTTTAACATTGAGATAGCAACAAAAAAAGGAAAATATAAACTGACTGATTAAAATTATTTTTTATGGTTATTAAATTATCTAATGTTAGACTTCCTTAAATCATTTTTATTTATTGTTTTCAACTGTATTACGTTTGCACATGAGTCGTATAACTATTAAATCAAATCAACAACGACAAATTTTCTCTTTAACCTTGCTTTTAATTGTACTTATTTCATTTGTAAAAACTAATTATCTTGAAAAATACAATTCCGAAGTCTTTCACGAATCTGCATCTCTTTAATTAATGTGCTGACTGCATTCCAATTTCTTTAGGGTGAATTTTTAATACGTTGTTTTTCTTATTGTTTAAATTTAGTCTAAGATTTAACCTAATAACGTCATTCCATTTTATGTTCTAAATTCCGCATTAACTAACGAGTTAGTCTGCATATAATGCGGTTAGTGTATATGGCTAATGTCCTTTTTCCAAATGAGCTTATTCGTCAGTCTTTAAAATAATGTGATTATAATTTCCTTTACGACCGCTACTTAATTTTGTAAAATTAATCGCAAGCTTTTCTCTTGTCTTCCTCCAATAGATTCTTTTGTATTTTTGATACTTTTTTATGCTAATTTTATTTGTGTAATATTTAGTTATTTAAGACATATATCCGTTCGTAACTTCTTAAAAATTTTGTTGTTCGATTATAATTACGATATTATTTTCTTTATTTTTCCTTCTAATTTTTCTCTTGTTTATGGTCCTAATCCTATCAAGTAATCCTATAAATTCGTAATTTTTAGCAAATGGTTTTAAACTTAATTAACAATATCAAGCTGTTGTATTCTATGTATTTAAATTTACTTTTTATTTACTTATTTTATTAAAAAATCCGATGCTGTTTTTTTAATCTAATTCGTAATCTAATTTTAAATTTAACTACGTTTTTAAGTGTGTGGGTTGGAATACTTTTTTTTTAGCATTGATAGCATATTCGTTTAGATTTTTTTCATAAACTGTAGGTCTTGGTCAAACAGTTGTAAACATATTCAGGGCCCTGAAATTAATTAAAAAAATAAAACCCATTCATTATAATACTGACGCTAATAAAATTCCTGTAAGCGAAAGCCAAGCAATGCTTCCATATATATCTGCATAAATTCAAAGAATGTCGGTAGTTTGACGTTACTTATATGATCAATTTACCAGCCAGGAATATATTATATCAAAAACTTCCGCCGAAGATTTAATGTTATTGTGAACCGAAGCTGAACAACCAAAGCAACCGAAAGTTTGACATTCTATATCGACGATGGTTTTATGTTCCCAAAACCAACTTATTTTCCATCTTTTAACGCCATTCACTACACAATACATATGTTTCATTAACCTTTTCAGCCCCAGTGATGCCATTTGGTACATCATGTTTCCTATCATAATTTTTTAAAAATAATAGGGCTGATATCTATTGGGATTAATAAAAAATATTTTCTAATCGGAAGAAAGTTAGAAGAATTTATACATAAATGGCAATAGGCGATCAGAAATAAATCTAAAATGATGATGCCAAATTGTCATTGAGGCTGAAAGGGTTAAAATAAAGACGAAATAGCAGACCACGATATAAAGACCACGAAGAAGTACAACTCATCACGGAATCGAACTGCCTTAGTTGCTTCTATTTTTGATCGCGGAAGTATTTTTCTTCGCATCATAAGTACGCTAGCAGTGAAACAACATTTACAGAACCTTTGCTCGGCACGGAAGCACTATAAAAGGATGTATTACTTTTTGAATTTTAAAAAAACTTATTCGATAACTTTTATTAGAATTTGTGTAATTTAGCAACTTATTTCGGAATTATTTAAGGTAATAAATATCAGCTGTACATTATATTTTATTTGCATTTTATGATAAATTCTTAATGCCAAAGGTGGGAGAAAATTGAGTTGAAATAAATGCTATTGTTATGATCATTGAAGTTGTTTCCTTGCATCATAAGTACGCTGGTAGTGAAGCAACATTTACAGAACCTTTGTTCGGCACGGAAGCGCTATAAAAGGTTGCATTTCTTTGAGTTTCAAAAACTTATTGGATAACTTTTATTATAATTTGTGTAATTTTTCTACCTATTTTGGAATTATTTACGGTAATAAATATTAGATGTACATTATATTTTAATTGCATTATATGATTAATTCTTAATACCTAAGGTGGGAGAAAATTGAGTTAAAATAAATGCCATTGTTATGTAGTTTAGTTGACTGCAAAATGTCAGCTTTTATGAAAATTTCATAGTTATTTATCTAAAGATATGAAATATATTTATGTGTACGATGCGCACGTCTATTTTAAACTGTCTTTCTTACTGAAAATTATCACTTTCGTAGTTATTAATGTGTTCACATGCTTTGCAAATTAAACCCTTGAATAGACAATAAATAATTATCTGATTGTATAGCAAGTTTTATAAACTTTTATTTTTGTAAATGGACAAAAGTCATCACATTGCTCTTAGTCAATCTACAGTACAAACCAACTTTTGTATTCAAAAGAGTTAGTTTCTTGTGTGGCAACAGTTCCACAATGAATGAAAATTAAGGTAATTAATGTAGTGGGTGGATGGATTATCTTGTCATACTACCAATGATATCCATTAATGAAAGCGGGAATGTTTTTACGTTAGATGAAACAAGCCAATTTCAAATAAAAATATCATATTTAAAGTTTTTTTTTGCAAAAAATAACCACTTAGCCAAACAGCCCACGTCTTATACATTGCATTCGAACAGAAAGTTGAACGAAAACTTTTGTTATGTTTCTTTTGACGATCTCAGGCATTTTTCAGGAAATCAAATTTCTTTTCCCCTCTTTCCCATCGTCGTTTCTTCAGTCCTGATATTTTCTGTCACCTGTCACTTGAAAAACCATCCGACGGCCAATAAAAAAAAGCGCGGGGTCGCCTTCTTGCCCCAAAAAATGACGAGTTAAGGGCGACTTTCTGGGGTGAAAAAAGTGAAAAAAGACGATTTCTGAGTAAGTAAATATATCCTCGATGCCTTTGTAAACAGAAGTTAGTCCGAAAATTGAAAATGAATAGTAAATATTAGATCAGTCGAGTAAGACTTTATGTTTAGTAGAAATTCGTTTGTTGTTTTAAGAAATAACTGTGTGACTACTTTTATGAGTTCGTGCAAAATAAAAATATGAAATTTCCAATTATTGCGGATTCATGAAATTAAAATATAAATTTGACCAAGTATGGGACTTATCTCCTTTTTCCGAATCTCTAAATATATATTTTCGCTTACACCCTAGATATTTTTGCGATCAATTTCTTCTAACGTAAAGAAAACATTCCAAAAAAGAACTAGGTCGTGGCATGAAGATTACAGACTAAAAAGGGAAAACTAAATATTAGTGAACAGTAAGTAATGACATATGAGAGCATGTTATGTTGTTCTAACAAGATATGTCGCTTTAATATTATATAAAGGCGTATATAGAATTTTCTTATTTTATATTTTTATTTCGTCCAACTTGACACTACTGTCCACTCCCGGTTATTCGGCGCATTAAATGAAAAAAAAAAATTAGTTTGTCGATGAATAAATGAATTTGGTTGGGTTTTGTTTATTTTGGACACTTATTTCCTCAAAAATATTAGTTTATTATCAAATATATAATTTACAAAATTGTTGTGGCGGATGTTTTAAACAATCTAAAAATCTATATCACGCAGTTCCAAGAATCTTATTATGCTGTCACTCATTTCCTCGTAAATAGCCTGAAAGCATTGCTCTTAATTACATCAAACGTTCTAGTTCATGAAAACAGTATCCACCTGGACCAGCGTTGTTTAGAAGAAAACATTGGATTAGCGACAGTGTAATCAAAAGATCGTAGACTGTACTACTATAATTTTTTTTAATCCCTGATAAATTCAATCTCGTTTTGCTTTTGGAGATTCGCTTACTTCTATTTTCAAATATTATTATTATTCAATCTTACAGAAAGCGTGTATGAATGGTCGTATACAACTAACTATATAAAAATATTTTTTTTGTCATTGAATTTATGATTATTTAAACTTACTGATGATAGTTATTCTTTGTCGATTAATCGCACTATTTAGATCAAATTAGCTGTTGATTATCCAAAATAAATAAGTCTTCAACTTTTTAAGACTTCAATTTAAATTCCAAAATAAATAACATTTTATTCTGATTCGCCCTTCCTATCATCATTGGTCCTCATTTGGTAACTGCTTTGATAGCCTAAATAAGTTAATATACTCATTTTTTTTATTTGCTCACTCCAAGTAGATAAATATTTTTCAAAAGCTTGCAGATACATCTCTAAAAATGGGCATTGTCAAACCAAACTTTAGCCGAAAAATTGACCTTTTCCCGATTTTTTTCTTAACTTTTGCGTGCTATTTCCGATTCACCATTTCTTTAAACCGCTTCAATAGATCAAATATTAAAGTTTATTTTGCGAAATGGAGCAGAACCATATTACGATAACTTCCACGCACACTCACATAAACTCAAGCTTATTCGATTTTCCGTTGTATTACGAACCTTTTATACTTTAAAAAGTATTTTTCTTTGAATTTTTTTTTAATTTCTTTGAAAAAATATATACAGTTAGAGTAAGAAATCGAAGAAAATAATTGTCAAAAGAGAAGAAGTTTTGTTAAAGCACATTTTTTTCTTCCGTTCACTGGGGACGTACCCCAACTGTTTTGCGGGGCGAGGCACGTTCGCAGAAAAGGGACATAATGCATCTCTGCCCAAATACAATTTCGGTTGGCTGCATAAGAGCGACATTTTCTTATCTAAATCTCTCGTTATTCGTTGTATTTATTTTTTATATGTAAATCGCCTTGGTGGTTTGTCTAGGCTGTAACTGATATTAGTGTCAACAATATCAGTTACACTACTTTGTTTTTCCATCAACTTTTCATTAAGGTTAAAGAGAAATTGACGCGGGTCTCTAAAACCAAAGTGCTGTCGGCTCGTCACTTGACTGTGGTTCTAAAGTACGACACCCGACGTGGCCCTCGTGTATCTCTAGGGCGACGATAATTCAAATCTAACCTAACCTAAACCAAAGTGCCTCTTTAAAATCCAATGGAAAATTATTTTTTAACCACATTTTTCCGGCTGTATTGAATATTTTACAATATTATCGGATATATTATCTGTTTAGCATATTTGTCTTCTTTCATTGAATCCTTTTTTTCCATTATTTCATGGCGTGATCATTTTTTAAAATTTTTTTTACTCATTAATATTCATTATTACTAATCACTCCAAAAAATACATTTTTTTTGAATAAATATTAGAATCACCTTTTCCTCTTTACATATAAAAATAAAATGAAATTACGAGGATCGAATTTGTTTCGAAATCAACTAAGCATAACATTTAGCGTAAACAAATATATTTTGTATCTCACTTAACTCAAATTCAGTTAAAACTTTCCCAAACCAACAAATTGAAATGACAACATGTTTAAGGGTGCGCGTTCTGGCCATAGTGAGAACGTGATCTGTTTTCTGAAATTATCCTTTTTATTTTTTGAATACGTGGTTTTCTTAATGCTTTTTGAGTCGCTATCCACTTTATACGTGTTTATCGAAAATTTAATATGGGAATGAAATTTATTTGCGAAGGAGTAAATCATATGTAACCGTGCTTTTGGGGTTTTATAAGTGTTAACATTTTATTTCTTTGTTTTATTGGGATACTTTTTAGATAAGTATAATTTAATCTTACCCTTCATCTTTTAACACATTTATAAGGAACTATTTTTGTTCCTCATTTCTTGTATATTTATTTATTTAAAATTCGGTAAACAATGTAGATGCCCCAAAAGTATTATCATCGGTGTAATTCAGATGTATTAAACTTAAAAAGAAACATTGTTCTTACTGATCATTTTCCCAAAACATTGAAGGAAAAACCGCAATTTATGCGACGAGTATAACTATCACGAGTTAACGTTTTTTCAGCTACTGAATAGAGAATAACCCAACACGTAATAAATTCCAAACTTTTTATTATAGTGAAGGCGTTTACACAGTTTTGCTTATTTTTCTGGTCCCAGCGTAACTATTTATTGCCCATAAAATAGATAACTTAAATTGTTCTTTGTTTCTAAGGCGCGGAAGCATAAAAAGATAAAAAATAAATTCTTTATTGGATATGAAGTGGCCATTTACCTACTTTTGTTTAATAATTGCATTACATTCCCAAGAAAAATGTGGAATCTGTATGGGCTTAATTGAGTAAGGTAGTTATTACACACATGGATCCCAGCAAGAATAGTTCTTACATTTTGTTTTGTTTATACTTTTTATTTTTGTCAAACCACATGGGCTAACATGGGCTACCACAACTTTTTTCACTTAGTAATCTCTTAAAAAAACTGTTCAAAATAAAAACAGTTAACGTAAAATCGTTATATATTGAAAAAAGTCAACAGTTAAGCATTATTTTATATTTAAATTACTTTATTCACAAATTTGTTTTACGCTGTGTCCTAGATGACTTCTTTCGGTAATACTGACTTCATATGGGGTAGCCCGTAATAATCTATATGGTTTACCCATCTTATGAATCATATTTATGAATTTTATCAAACAAATAAAGTTACGTAAATCAACATGAGGCAGTGTGGGTAAACTATACAGATTATCATGAGCTACCCATATATAAAGCTCTTGTTATCCAAAGGATTAATCGAGGACAAGGATTAGTTATTATTTGGATAAAGCAATTGTAATTCAACTGCAAAATTGTCTCATTTGATATCTTTCTGACACAAAAGTTTATCTGTTTATTTATTTTGAAAAATTTCTCTAAATATGTAAGTAAAAAAAAATTAACTTGAAGCATCTCTGGCGGGCCCATGTGGTTAGCAAAAATATATTGGATTTATTCTTTCTGTGCCTCTTACTTGCATTATCCAAGTGGGCCCATATTGATTCATGTTACATGGGAATAGATCAGCATTTATTTATAATTAAACAAATTAAGTATTACTCTTTCAATTTCATTAATATAAAAAAATACGTTTGTACCTAATTATTTTTCCTAGATTACAGGCCATGATCAAACGAAGTACTTTTATTTCTTTTTGTTTGATGAAACAAAACTTCATTTCCATTTTATGTTCTGATTAAAAATAATACAGGCGTTTTTTTTTTAAATAAAAAAATTCGGGATTAATAGCAAAAATAATTATTTTCTGTTCTTATAATATTAGAAAAATAACTTATTTTTGCAATTTATTTTAATCCCTAAACTTTTGTATATTATCTCTTTCAAACATAATAGTGAAACATATAAATTAGATCGTATTTATTTAAAACATCAAAAAAATATACATTTAATGTATAACTCTTAAAGTGAATTGCAATTAGATAATTTTCTTATGATGACCATATTCATTTTTCAAGCTTGTTCTCTTCTTTTAGAAATTTCATATTTTGAAAATTGTGTTTTTAATCTTCTTATTACCTTGTACTTAAAACTGAAGGCCTACCCAAAAAAATATTTAGCGTTTTCAAAATATCAACTCTGAAGCCTTCGCCAGTCTGAAGAATCCTTTTTATATGAAAACGATATTCAATCGCTTTGAATATCTGAAGGTATATTTAGAAAAAAAAGCGGCAACGCTGGGCGGAATCAATATAAGCTACCTTTTTATTTTGTTAGCTTGCTTCTGTTTAGATGCTCTTATGCATTTTGCGATATCTTATCTAAGAACGTCTATTCCTTTTTTTTTTGCAACCTGCAGTAATGCTTTAAAAGAAAATAACTTTTCGAAAAACGTTATTGGCAAAACCAAATAGAATACAAAATAAGCTCTTTTGCCCATCGTCGGCATTTATCTTACAAGGCCTTTAAGCTTCCCTGAAGAAATCTCAATCTATCATCAGTGTATAAAATGCAATGGATTGATGTACATAAACTTCATTTCCATCTTGTAATCTTGCTTTAGGCGAATTGGTCTTAAGGATAAATATATATTGTTGAAAGATGAACATTACTCTCGTATGATCACAGTATTTATCATGTTTTAATCCTAAAAACAATTTTATTCTGTGCCTTAAGATATTGTGTGGTTATACGAAGTTTCCCAATTCTTATTTTTGTCGCTGCATAATATGATGCAATGAAAAATTGCCACTGGAATATTTAGTAAAATTATTTTCTATTTTGTCAAGTTAGCTGATTTTTCTATTCTTGGTTAGGATCAAATGGATATCATGGTTATATTAAATATTAAAAAAGTGACTCTAAAAATGTTATTGCAAACTTTTTTCTATGCTTGGAGTTTTGCATATCTTTTCGAGAAATTAAATATTAAGTTCAAAAATGAAGAGAGATGTCGTGTAAAACTCTTAGCATTTTTAATATTTATTTTAAAGTAAAAGAACATTTTAGAATTTTTATCTAGTCTAATATTTTATTTATATATTTAATGTTATCACAATTCAAATTTGAAAAATTACTAAAAAAAAAAAAACTTGTATATACAGTAACAAACTTTCATAAAGAAATTTATTTTTCATACATACATTTTCAGTTGTCCACTTATTTATTATGATTTTTAATTATAATAAAAGTACTGGGGTTTTGTGTTTTACCTTTCTGTTAGCTGCTTTTTTTTATTGGAAAAAACATTTAATTGCCTCCTAACTTTTGCTAGTTTTTTATTATATTTAGATTTTTTCAATTAATCTAACTTCATTTCAAATTCAAATTCTGTTGGAGAAAGAATGCAAATGTTTTTAATTTAGAATTCTTTATTATTTTTTAAAACAAGTTACTATTATGTTGTTTCTCAAAATGGATTACTAAAGAAAATATCTTTTATAATAATTGATTATCATTATATTCTCGTTTAGTTTTATGTAAAATACTTTCGATTAATGTTAGTTAAATCCCCAAGTCCTTTTTATTTAGGAAATATAGCAGTTAATTTTTTTAATTATTATTTTACATCCTTTACAGACGAATGGATTGTATTTTATTTTCTAATGAACTTTTTATTCTTTATTTTTAACTGTCTTCTGTTTCTTTTTGAATTTCTATTAGCTCTCTGTGAAAAGAAATAAATGTTCATACTTTGTACGAGTAATTTATTTTTAATTTAAATATGTTGTACAGGTTTTTTTTTACAAAAGAAATTGTGTACCAATTAGCATAGCACCATTTCAGTACTGCAGCATCCCAAAATGTTTGAGTTTGTAGAGACAAAAATTTTAAATTTTGACATTTTGATTTAAATATTCGCTACACGTTAAATTTTCTTCCATCCACATAATTCTCAGTTTATTTTCAAAATTCTGTTGCCTTGTCCGATTAATGCTCAAGCAATATTTTAGGTTACATAAAGTTTATGCAATAAACATATAAACCTATAACTCATTTAATAAGAATAGTTTAATAATAATAAATTATTTAATAATAATAGTTTAAAACATATTTAATAGTTAAAATAAACTTATATTTCTTTATACCTTTTGTAAAATGTGCACCATTGTATTTGAAGCGTTACCATCCTTTTATAAGTGGTTTGATCGTGTCAAAACCAAAAATAAACAACTAAAATTTAATTATCTCTTAAGCTTATTATTACACAAAGCAACCCCTTCCCCCAAAACCTTATCAACTCGATATTTTTAACTTGAGCTTCAAGAAATTAACTAAATTCTTCTCATTTTTAAAATGTCCAAAATCAAGACAAGGTGTGTGTAAGCCTGCCAAGAGTGGATATGCAAAGTAACACGTGTCCGGGACGAGGGTTTGATGTAGTGAATAATGACTTTGTCGTCGAGGGACGTGCTCTTCATTGATTTACCAGCACCTCCTAGACGTAGAGGCCTGAGTGTGATGGGAGATAACCCGTGTCATTTAGCCCGCCAGCTGGCGCGATGCTGTCGATAACTCTGAAGAAAAAGGGTTAACTGCTTCGTGTGCTGTTTCTTTAATCTGTGACGAGAGTTTTTGTTGTTTGGTTCATGATGTGTATAGTAAGTAATAAAGTTTGTCATTTATTATTATTTTTTTGGAGGGGGTTGCTTGTGAGTATGGGTGTTATGGGTAGATTCGTTCTTGAAAATTATCCCGAAAAGTGTTAGTGATGTGCTAAAATTGTTGAGGTTTAAGATTTAAGCAAAGCCCAATAATTCGGATTGATGTTTTTCGCATTTTAAGTGGCAACAGTTCAACTGGAATGAAAATAAGGTCATGGTTTAAAAAAATGTAATGTTTGGGAATTACCGTGTCACACCACCAATCACCGAATCCACCATTGAATCCAAATATAAAACCAGTAATTAATTTCGTCACCCTCATTGAACAAACCCAAGATGAACGCTATAATGTTGTATCAGTAAATATTGTATGTACCCGACCATTAAAGTGGCACTTCCTAACAGGAGTTTGAGATTGATATAATAATTGTTATTAAACGTGACTAACTATTAATATGAAATATGACTGGAAAGTTAATTAAAAATATTTTCTGTTGTTGAAATAAAAAATGTAAAATTAATTTTGCTATGATAATTATATTTAATGTACAAGCATTTTGTTTTTGAATGAAAATAATTATTGTATGAATACACGAAGACTCAATGATTTTTTGTTCTACCAGTTTGAACTAACTTTATTTTCATTATTTATTTATATTAATGACTTTAATCAAATTTCTTTATCTTATTTTTTTTGTTAGTTTAACAAATACAATTTCGAAGTGTGCAAGATTCATTCTTTCACATTTGTGTTTTTATTTATAAACATACATTGTTTTGCTTCTGTAATTTGGAGTTTTCTCAGTTCAATAGGCGAAAAATATTTGAGGAATGGAATAAAAAAGCACATTAAAAAAACTGCAATAAAATTATTTGAATAACTACCTTTAGTTTATTTTATTGAATTCTGTGCAAGTAATTTTCGAGCGGTTGCATCAAAAGCACGCTTTTGCAGTTTTTTTTAAAATTTCTGTGGTTAAAAAAAAATGCATCCGCATTCTTAGCGATTTATACTCTATAGGCAGTTGTTAATGTCCCGTAACTAAACGAGAAAATAAATTTTCATATTTCTTTGCGGGCCTACCTCAAATAGCCCAATAAATCAATTTTGATTCATTTTTAAAGTAGTTGCCAGTGAAAGCGAGCGGGTGTAAGACTATTAACTAATATTAAGGGGATAATTTATGTATCGGATTTTAATGCGCATATTTATTGCCGTGGTTTTGTACATAACATTTCACTTTTTGGTAGGGTTGCTTTTTTAAATGTTCTGGTACTTTTTCTTATGGATATTTCTGAGGTCTGCGGTTTATGTTTTATTGGTATGAATTAAAATAAAAAAATAGGAATAGCTATTTCTAATAGCACTATTTTAAACTTTTTATTGCTTCCGCATAAATTTGTTAAATGCTAAACTTAATTGTACTTAACGTGATAAATGGTAATATTTAGGGATGCTCTGTTTTTTGAACACATGAAAAAAATAATTTTTCTTCTTGGCTGTTTGTTTTTGCCTATTTAACTTGTTTTCTAGTTAAGCCTGATAACACAAATGAGTTAAACAGTTTAGTAAATTAAACAAAAATATGCAAAAAGTTTATTTTAATTGCGACTTAGACAAAAGTTAAGTTTTTTTTTTTAAAGTATAGAACATTACTGTCTTGACTTACTCTTAAGTTTAACCACTCATTAATTTATATTTATAATTAATCAGTTATATATTTTTGAATGACTGTTCGTTATAAATTACATTTTCCCTGTTACTCAACTTTATCATAGCTGCCACTCCCTCTCCATCCTTATTGCTTTATCCACAATAGCCGAAACTCATTTGCAAGTGCATAAACTAAATCGTTACGTTCTAATACAATTAGAACAAGCAAAACAAAATGGCATTCAATGGTAGGACGACCCCGTCGTAGCACCCTGTTAATTATGCATTCCACTCCTGGAATAATTGAAGAGCCTTGCTTCTGAAACGCGTCAAATGCAATGCTTGTGTAATATATGTTAGCGGATTTCTGAAATGAACTGATGTACAAAAATATTCCACATTCCTCAGAAAGATTCCAATCTTTTGAAGGTAAAACCCACTATAGTATATACGGAATTAATGTTCTTGTCGTTGAAAATAACTATATTGCTGATTGTATTGTTTCGCTTTCGGCAATGTAGTTGGATTATCCCCCCCCCCCACCCCTTTGGATTCAGAAACAGTTTCAAATTTAGTCCGTTAATTTTTAACTAATCCTTACTAAACTATTATTTCGTACTAGTTAAATTTGGTACTTAATTATCTTAGCTTGCAAAACCAGTACACTTGAAGTCAAGAAGTATTGTTATTCCCCCCCCCCCCCCCTTTTTTTTTTAAACAATGCCAATATATAACTCTTTTAAAAGCAAATTCTTGTCAACTAAATTGATTTATGAACTCTATTACTATTAGAGGATAAGAAAAAAAAACATTCCAATAACCGTAAAGTGTTTCCACTTCGCTTAGATACGTAGAAAAATTCTTAACTCTTAAAATTCAATGCTACAGGAAATTGGTAAGAAAATTATTGAGAAAATCCATTTGGAAAATAAAAAAAAAATTTCAATTTGCTGTTTTAGTAACGTATTATTTATTGTGGATTTATCAAGTGCACCGTTAAGTCTCTTAAAATTCATCATGATAAACAAAAAGAATAGTTGCTTTGAAAATATTGTATTTGATTCACATGGGAAAACTAGTAGATCATTTAAAAAACTCAAGAGACATAAAGTGTCCTTTTTAACACCTGTCAATGGGCATGTTTCATGTCTTGAGTGGCAACAGGAATTCTGATTAAAAATAAATGCATTCTCTCGATTGGTGAATCAATGCCATATATGAACAGACCTCCAATCGGAGCACAGATCGAAAGAAAGTATGAATGAAACTTGGAAGGAACCGTCACCTGATTTGGTTTGGTTTGGTTTGAATTATCGTCGCACTAGAGCTACACGAGGGCTATTGGCGACGGGCGTCGTATTTTAGAACCACAGTCAAGTGACGAGCCACACCTGAATAGGCACCCAACGCAACCGTTAAGGGCGCAGCGTTAGGACTTTGAAGGATATTTAACGTGCACTCCCTTACACGGGGTATTATTCGTCGGACATTTTTGGCTGCACGGACCGTTTATAGGTCGGCAGCTATTTTGGCGATGCCCGGACCCGAACCTGGGACCTTCCGCATCCTAAGCGAGTGCTTAACCGACTGGGCTCCCCAGCCCCGAACCGTCACCTGAAGCAAACCAATTGATATTGCTGTAGGATTGTCCTGCAAGCCTTCCGGAAACCTTCTTTTGTTAGTTACCAAATGCCATTCATATTCATTCTATGGCGCGTCACATCTCGTTTTGTGCTTGTTCGCCGAGGATTGCTTTCTTTCGCTTTGGTTTTCCGATTGCTACATGGTAATTTTTCACACAGATCGGGTCCCATTATTCGGGGACCTTCGTTGTTTTCGTGAATGAGCGGCAATAATGGGCTTTGTCGTCTTCGTTTTTTGAATAGTTCAATATAAAGGAGATAGTTTTAGAAGTGATGTAGAATTGATTAGTGTCGTTTATATTATATTTGATTGAAATTTTGTGAGCATATTTCGGTAGCTTTTTAAGTACTAGGAAACTGATTTCAGGTGGTATGAGCAAGACTTTTTAGGGGTATAGGAGGGAAATGCTATTCTACTTGTCTTACCAACCAATCCGTCTTGTTCCAGGTCTTCAGATGCAGCAGAAATGCTGAATGAAAATGATTCTTTAACCCTTTCACTCCTAAAGTGGAACAAAAGGCCGTACAACTTAGGATTCGATAATGATATTCTTATTACATATTACGCAGAAACAGAAATCATACTTAGCCAAAGTGTTCGAGACTCAATTGGTCAAACGATGTCACATTGGAACAGTATGTTCTAATGGGATGTATTTCTAAACATCCTATCTTAAAGGCTAACTTGAGTTAATTCTTCATCTTTTTGACTTTCTATATTCGGTTAGATTTTTTTTTTTAAATCTGGACACCAATTTTTTTTATTTTTTTTTTGCTGTTGCAAACTTTATGAATGACGTGCATTATAAAAATATATTATTTTTTGTTTTTGTTGCAAATTTTTATGAATAGCAAGTATAATGAAATTTTTTAAACTAGATAAATTTATATTTTGTCTAATAAATTTTATATATCGCTATCCATCATGCATTTGAAATATAAATTTAAAAGCAGGATATATATTAGAAAATTCCTAGCTTACATTGAGGGACAAGAAAATATTTTGCTTGTCTAAAATATGAATAGCAAAACATATTTTAGCCCTACGATTTCTGCAACAAACATTCTCATCTTAAAAGAATAAGAATAAATAATGTGAAATAGAAATTAAATTCTTTTGTTCGTTGAAATTATTCTGTACACATCGTATCAAAAACGAAAAAAAAAAAAAAGTGGATAAACTTTCGGCGGTTCATGGAATTAATTTATTTTTAAGAATTCCTTAGAAACCGTAGAGATTGCCATCAAGATATAGTTTTTTTTTATTATTCTTTTTTTTCCAGTAGATCGAGAATAACGTACGATAATAAATGCGTCACCTTTAAAAATTAATGGTTAGGTCTCTTTTATTATTTACTTTTCGATTTGAAATCGATATTCTTGCACACAGTATATCGTTGTTAAAAGTTTTCGAGTTTGTGATATTGATCAATGATATCTGTTCTTTCTTAAATTAACTTTTTTCTTAGCAATGTCTCTTCACCCAACGGTAGTATTGAATTTTCTTATTTCTAAAGTGTTATTTGAAATTGGATTTTACGAAGTAGTAGAAGTTTATTATTTTTTTAGTTGATTTTCACAATGGCTGGCTAGGTTTCTTTGGCTAATGAATTTCTTTAAAGAAACACTTGAAATGTAGAGGCAATGAACTTTTGTAAGCATTCGAGTTCAGTTAGGCATGTTATTTTTAAATAAAATATATATACTTGGGTGGATTTTCAAATTCGATTTTTTAAGGATTACTTTTTGCAATGATTGGCGAAAAAAATCTTCTTTCCTGCAATGAAAAATCATCTTCGAAAATATAATTCTTATTTGAAATGCTTTTTTCATTATAAAATTTTATTTTTACTTAGCAGGCAACTTGGTTATTAAATTAATATGCCATTTCACAAACTGAATATTTATGCCATTCAATTTATCTCTGATTTAAACTTGGTTGTATTTTCACTTTTATAGAAAGCATACTTTAAAGGATTTTATGTAATGGTAGATTTAGCTACACGCCGTAAGTTTATTAGTTTTTATATATATTATTATTGATTTACAGTTGGAATCAAATAAAACATTTTCTTACTGTTCATATCAAATACGTCATTTATTGTTTTGGTTCCGATATTTGCAGGAATATGTCGTGTAATGTCATCTAAATGTAATTTCTGATTTCCCATTCTTTCATGGGTGTATATCTCATTTTACCCTAAACCCAAAACCACGAAAAATCATTTGCATGTTGTGCTTATTTTAAATTCATTCATCCGAAACCGCAAACAATTGCAAAGCATCCTGCAAGAAATTCTGAACAATGGTTTTTTTTTTCATTTACTTTAAAAATGTTGTTACTAATTTGCTTAAAATATGGCCTTATTGTTTTGAGAATTTATTTATGAAACGTACAAGTTAATTTTTCAACTTTGTTGTGAAGTCTCTAATTACAGAGAGAAATGTGTCTAATCGCTTCTAATGATAATATAATCACAACGCATTTTTGACCCACGTAGTACTTTTATTTATGAATGGCGATGCATGTTGAATTATCCGATCATCAAACACTGAGTATCTTGGGAGTAATGATGAGTTTGGTTAAATTATCGTCGCCACTAGAGCTTCACTATAGGACTATTGGCGACGAGAGTCTTAATTTTGATCCTAGTATTGATGGGATATGATGGAAGAAATGTTTTTATTCTAATAAAAAAAGCTAACTTCAGAAATTTTTATCACATGAATATTTTTTTAGTTCTATAGGTGTTTTTGAATTTTTAATTGAGAAAAGGCATAATTATCAAACATCGCAAATTAAACTTTTAACTGGCGTTTATTATCTCTAGTCCGCTTCGTTAACTTTCCCAACAAAACTGCCAAGAACTCAAACATTTCGCTAAATAGCGATTTGACAAAAGTGCATCTAATATTTCTGACGAAAATTACTTTTGTTCTTTTGCAACTATACTTCTGAAAAGCTTTTGAAAAATCGAATGTGTAATTAAAACCATCGAGTTGGAAAAAAGTCCCTTTTCTTAGATCCGCATGCCATAATGCCTTCTAAAGGCTAAAATTTTCCGGCTTTTACTGGAATTGGCTGTGACGGTTGGTTAATTTGATTGGGGCCATTCCATGTCAAATCATCCAGGGGTCGACACCCAAGGTTGGCCGATTTTAATGAAATTTGGTGGGTTTGTTCTTAAGGTAGATATAAGAACATTTGCCAATTTTTTTTGGATTCCATCAAATACTTTTAAAATTACGGCTGTTCAAAATTTTGCCAAGAAAGTTAACAGTCACAAAAAATGCTTAGTCGACAAGCACGCTTCCTTCAGCAATTTTGGCTGTAGAACGGTTATTTTTGAAGTTAGAATGTTACTGTTTTTTGCAAATTGCTCAGAATGAAGTGATGAATTGAAATGTGTGTTTGTATTTGGAATTAAGTGCCAGGATTATACTTAAAAATATCTTTAAAATTCAAAAACGTTCTTTTTTAAAGATTTTGACATGTACTTAGAAAGTGCTTAATAGCTCCCTGTTACGGACCAAGGAGCCCTAAGCCCATTGCACCATTAAAAAGTAGATAAAAAGTACTTCTAAAAACTGTAATAAAATTAGTGGGCTTTTGAGTTTTTATTTCTTTGGGAGAGTCTTTTTAAAAAAATTCAAAATTTCAAGCGCATCTTCACTTCAGGTGCCACAAAATGTATAAGAATTGTAATGTATAATCTCACAGAGAGAACTTTTTAAAAATGTTTTTAAATTCTTATTACAATATGAAACCTATTTTGTATTGTTCAATTTCTATGACCTCCCCCCACCTTCCAAATAAATGAAACTATCATTACGCATTTACTATCGATAAATATTCATATAAGAATTGTGGTCGATAATCATATATTTAATGCTTAAAAATTAGGATATTAAAATTAATTTAATATTTTAGCAATAGTTAACAATTAATTATTTTTTTTAAAAAATCAAAGAGGCAGGAATAAGGAGAGATGAACAATTTCTGACTCCAGTCTTTTATGTTGAGACAATAACAACTTCTGCATTTTGGTAGTGTTTAGTCTGATCTTGTTATTGAATACATGTAGAACCCCTGCGTTCTACGTCTCCTGTGTTTCCTTGTTTTTGATAGTGCATAACCTAGTACTTAATTTTGTTCGACAAGTAATGTCAAGTTAACATTTTTGAAATGTAGGTTGACTAATAATTAAGATTGATCTAATATTTTATTATTTTACTAAATTTTACTATGGAAGCATCATATTTAAGTACAGAGGTGATTCAGAAAATGTATGCAAGGTAGGAACATTGTTATAATCTTCTTGTTCTGATAAACATTTTGATTTAACAGCAAAAAGTTAATTATTCATTATTAAAGAAATTTAGATGGCAACCAACAGGAAGTATTAGCTTGGAGAACTTGAACAGGTTACCATGAATGTGGCAAAGAATAAACCATTTGTTCACATCACTTATATATTTATTTTACTCGTTTAAAGTGATCAAATGTCATGCTATGATCCATATAAAAAACACTTCAAGCCTGAAGCCAACAAAAAAAAAACCTTTAAAAAATTACTCTGCAAAAAACAAAATATTTTAAACAGAGAAACAATATAAATTTATTCCCAGGACACCTTTTGTGTAGTAACGTCAAAAAGTTTTATTAAAACATAATGACGTAAAGGAGGATGAAAAAAATTCAGAAAGTGATGACAATTAAAGTTAAGAAAAAAAAATTGAAATGGAAATGGTTTCAAGATTACCAGGAAAGAAAAGATGGAGCAAATCATTGGTTGGAATAAAATGTATCCCCAATAAAGCTGCAATCACTTTCATCTCTTTAAAAAAAAGAGATGTGTGCCAAAAAAAAAAAAAGCTAAAACAGGCTGATTTGCAAATTAAAAGAAAATTATCAAATGTTTTTAGTGTTGAGGAAACCCCAAAAAAAGATGACTTTGAGAACAAAAGAAAATGTGATGATATGGATGAATTGGTTGATCTAATGCAGTGGTTCTCAACCTTTTGTAAGTGACGACCCCCCAATGCCGCAAAATAATTTCGCGACCCCCCCCCCCCCCCTCCTGTCCTACACATGCTGTACTCTTCATTAACTATTATGTTTGGGTACTTGTTTTTTTTTTATTTTACGATGGCTGTCCCGTGGGAAGGTTTTGAACAAGTTATTTGAGCTGCGATCTGAATTGCTGATATTTTTACAAGATGCTAATCCAGAATTGGCCATAATTTTTTTAGCTCCCCAACTTGGTTGTTTCAACTTAGCAGACATATTTATGCACCTGAATGAGCTAAATACCGAGCTACAAGGTAAAAATATAACAATAATCAAAACCCAAGACAAAACTTAACGGATTCTTAAAGAAACTGAATGTTTATGCTGCTAAAGTTAAGAAATCTGACTTTGAAAACTTCCATTTATGTTACGAATTTAAAAGGGTTCCCGATAAGTTCCGACAAGCACAAGTTTCTCATTAGCTTGTTGCAACGTAACCCCCCGTACTAGAATTAAAATTATATAATAATAACTTAAAATTTTGAAATGTAAATTAACCAAGATATTAAGTAAAATAATGTATGGTGATTTTTTTCTTAAATTCTAGTTGTAAAGTTATTGTATAAAACGTTACTTAAATATATATTTTTATTTTTAAAAAACTTTTTGCGACCCCCTAGGATCCCTTCGCGACCCCCCAGGGGGTCGCGACCCACCGGTTGAGAACCACTGATCTAATAAAAATTAAATTGGATACCAATGCAAAAGAGAAAATATACAGTTCTGACAATTGCAATGCAATCATGCAGGTCAAGAAAAAAAGTTGCCCGCTTGATCTTATTCAATACTTATGAACTAACTTTCATGGTAACAACCATTTAGAAGGATATTGTAAATAAACAATATTTATTCTTATCTTTGTTACGCCAATCCACCTTAATAATTACAAATCATATGAAAGCCTGAATTTAACAAAGTATGTTTTTTTACATTACTTGTATATAAATACCATTCAATAAGATCAATGCTTATCAAAAAATAAATTGAATAATGTTAATTTGAATACTGTGGGCTTGGCGTGTGATTTACATGTTTTGCTTTAAAAAGTTTAATTTGATCATCTAAAAACATTTAAACTCAAAAGCCAACTAGTTTTATTGCAGTTCCTAGAGGCATTTTTATCTAGATTTTATTATTATGATTTTGATATTAGTTATTTTATTAAATATGATTATCTACAAAGCTTTTATTTGAATATTTTACTATTGATAGTAAATTTATAATGATAGTTTCATTTGGAAAAAGGGGGGGGGGGATAGAAATTGTACAACACAAAATAGGTTTCATATTGTAATTAGAATTTAAAAATTTTTTTAAAAAGTTCTGTCTGTGAGATTATACATTACAATTCTTATACATTTTGTGGCACCTGAAGTGAAGATGCGCTTGAAATTTTGAATTTTTTTAAAAAGACTCTCACATAGAAATAAAAACTCAAAAGCCCACTAATTTTATTACAGTTTTTAGAAGAACTTTTCATCTACTTTTTAATGGTGCAATGGGCTTAGGGTTCCTTGGTCCGTAACAGGGAGCTATTAAGCACTTTCTAAGTACATGTCAAAATCTTTAAAAAAGAACGTTTTTGAACTTTAAAGATATTTTTAAGTATAATCCTGGCACTTAATTCCAAATACAAACACACATTTCAATTCATCACTTCATTCTGAGCAATTTGCAAAAAACAGTAACATTCTAACTTCAAAAATAACCATTCTATAGCCAAAATTGCTGAAGAAAGCGTGCTTGTCGACTAAGCATTTTTTGTGACTGTTAACTTTCTTGGCAAAACTTTGAACAGCCGTAATTTTAAAAGTATTTGATGGAATCCAAAAAAAATTGGCAAATGTTCTTATATCTACCTTAAGAACAAACCCACCAAATTTCATTAAAATCGGCCAACCTTGGGTGTCAAATTGTATTTTGGCTGGATGATTTGACGTGGAATGACCCATTGTTGAGTGTGTACCAAAATGCTGTCAAATTTTTCGTTTATGTTCTTTCAGTGGCATTTAGAACTCACGTAATTTCTTTGATCGTTTAATCAAAGGCTGATTACTTTTGACCTTGCCATGGTAACAATAAGAATTTGCTTGTCATTGCTGGTATTCTAATGTTATTCTTCCTTCGTATAAGTAATTTTATTCTTAAAATAATTGGACCAGAAGTATTTAAAGTAGCAGTAGTTTTTAAATTCTCAATTCTCACTGCTTTGTTAGAAAATTATTAGAATAATACAAAAAAAATATTGTAAAACTATTTTAAAATATAAGTAAAATTTTTCTTTATTGTTTAAAATATAATATGTATTTATTACAACTATAAATTCGTAAAAAGCCAATCGTTTGACATTGGAAATGAGCATTTGTTTTCTTTGGCCTCTCTTTATAGATATTTTATAAGTGATGCAATATGTAGGTACAATTTATGAAATGTGCAACATGCAAATTAAGTTTTATTTCAAAGAGTGGTGATAGAATTTTCTTAAATTAATGTTTTCATTCCAACAAAAACTAACTTCAGAAATATGAGTCACAAAAATGTTTTTAGATAAATAGGTGTTTCAATTTTTAAATGAAAAAAGGGCACTATAAATCACATTATACAAATTAAACTTTTAATTGACGTTTATTATCTCGATTTCCGCTTCGTTAAACTTATTCAACAAAACTGCCCAAACTTCAAGTTCTTTCACTTAATCAGGGATTTGACAAAAATGTATCGAACATTCCTGACTGAAATTAATTTATTTTCTTTAACTATGCTTCTGAAATTCTTTTTAAAAATCTAATGTGTGATTGAAACCATCAAGTTGGTAAAAAAAAACCTTTTCGTAGATCCGTATACCTTCATTACATTTAATTTTTTAACGTTTAAAAAAAACTGAATTAGTAAGCTTTGCCGAAAGCTGGCTGATTAAATTACCTGCCGCAAAAACGAATTCTGATGATTCAATACATATCATAGCTCGGATATTAGAACCCTTCTAGAATCGTCTTTTGAAGAGTCTCATATAGACAAGCAATATTTTTGAAATTACAAGATCGGTTAAAAGATTGAATATGCCTACATAGCAACATTTTTCATCAGGAATGAAAATTGTTGTTAAAACAGCAAAAATTGTCAAATTTGAAGAAAGATGTCATCTGGTTATTAAATTGTGAGGTTTTAAATGGATGATACTTTCCCATCATTTTTTTTCGTTATTTGCTTTAGACGTAGTGAAAAATATCCAAAATCCTCACTAAGCAAAAAGCCAATATTTTAAAACAATGCTGTTAATTTAGTCTATGAAGCTGATCACTGACCATCCTTCTTGAGCATTAAGTATCTGTCTAAAAAGCTCTCGTGTATAGAAGCAAAAAAATTACTTCAATGGAAACCACACTAAATCAGCCGACCGCTTGTTACAACTACTTCGAACCAGAGCAACGATGCATACAAATCTCTACTTCTAAAACTCCAGTTTCTTTATTCCGCGGAACTGATAAATATGTAGCGATGATAAGTCCCGTCAAATGCTCTTTTTCACCTGCCTTTTTCGCAGACGAGCGGGTCTTAGTTCATCCATAAAATTATTGCCAGAGTGGAACTTGTCAAAGCAGCTTAAAGGATGTCAAAGGTTTTTGATTCTTTGCCTTCTAACACTCATTTTGATAGAAAAAAAAAAGATTTTAAAATCATCTCAGTACTTTTTCGACACGTTTGAAAGAATCGGAAGCTTATTCGGAGGTGTTTCTATTTTGGTAATACGCCTTATGGTACGCGGAGAAATGTGAATGAGATTTAGTTCTTTACGTCCCACTTAAGAAGGCATTAAGGACAATCGAAGATTGTTATATTGACGATTTCTTTGAAGCGTCATTTTGTTATATTTTAATAAAAGGTTTATTGTATTTTATTTTTATAACATTATTAGTATGTTTTTATAGAATGCAATAATAAAATAATAGTTTTTATATTCTCCGATTGAGCAAATAAATAAATTTTCTTCAGTTGTTACTTGTTATGTTTAAAGTTATGAAAAAAAACTTCAACAAATCCCTAAAAGGTGGAATTGATCGTTAAATTCTAAATAGCTAAACACTTTATTTTGTTAACTTAATGTGATTTTACTGTTATATATATTTTTTTCTCTATATTATACCCCGAATATGCTACTACTTGTTTAATATCGTGCAATTGTCCAGTGTATAATAACGTCCTTTCCAAAAGTTTTCTAACTCATAAAACTTCAAAAAATCTACTTTATTGTAAATATCAAAATATAATAGAAGTGATTATATCCTTAAAAAAGGACAACGGAAACTAAAAATATAACAATGTTTACTTATGAAAATCCCTGTTATTTTTCAAACGTTGTTGCAAATTCAAAATTAAAGTACACCATTGAAATTTAACTAAAATATACTTTACATAGGGTCCGTGGCTTTAATGCATCGTTAAATAGTTCCTTGCTACAGAAAACTTGATGCCTGATCTCGAAATTTTTCAACTAAAGACTCCTTAGAAATAAAATTTCTTAAACTTATTTACTCGGGTGACACTGGGCTCTGGTTTTGCATAATTAACTAATTTCTCGTCCTCGTTTTACCTTTATTTCTTTCTCTTTCTGTCGAATCGGATTAAAGAGTTTATACATGCTTCGGTCTTTAGTTTCGGTACGTATTAACCATTTGATTCATTGATGCGAAATACTCGTTTTTGGTACAGATTTTTCGACGCTTAGATATTTGGTTTAAGATTTGAAAATAGTCTTAGTATCTTTTCATCACTAGGTTGTTGCTAAGTGGGTGGGAAGATTTTGAATAAACTTAATTACTTTCAATTTTCAAAAGTTAAATAGCTTAGGAATTTTAATAACATGAAACACGAGAAAGAAGAATGCATGAATGAAGTTAAGAGCATCGTAAAATCAACGATGTTTCAGTTATATATTTTTAATTGTCTGCATGAAAACTGAGGGTTGTATTGTCTAACTAAATGTGTTAAAAATAAATTAAAGGTTTTAATAGATTTGTGTACATTAAACTGTTATATAAAGACCTTGTAATACGAACACTTCTAAAAATTAGCGGAATCATAGTATTAAACACTTTTATTTCGTTGATATTCTAATTTTATATTCAATTAAGTTTTTTTTATACAGAAAGTTGTACAAGTTTTATTTAATTACATAATTTTACCGCACTATACAAGAATTGAATGATTTTCGCCTTACATATTCAATGTTTCATAGAAATATTCTCATATTTTAAGGACCTCCCATGCATAAATACAAAAAATCAAGCTTATTTTTATCAATTTACTGCTGCAAAATGTATTATGTCTCGTATTTATTCTTTTGTTTATTATCTCGCATTATAATAATAATTATATCGTAAAAAAATACATTCAGCTAACATTATGCATTCCACGTTTTTGATCTGTGTCTCTTTTTCCAGTCAAGATGCCAAGTTTCGGCGAAATAAGTAAAATCTTTCTGGTAAGAGGAATGTGCCTCATTTTTTACGAAAGGCTGGCAGTTAGTTAAAACTCCGTAACCGCCTCATTTGTCTTCTGATCGAACGAGAAAGGGGTCGGGGAGACAGGAAAGAAAAAAAGTTGGCATTCCTGGAGAGTTTTTCCCGTTTTCCCGATTTTTTTCCTATTGATAGAGCCTGTTTTTTAGAGTTAGGCATTTAATCTCCTGCATGTCCCGCATTGTTGGGTCGAAGTCTTCATTTTACTTAGGCGTCCAAAGTTTTAATACTTCGATTCCTGTGTCTGTTATTTTGGCATCGAAACCTTTTATTTTATCAGCGTTTATCCTTTTTGTTATTTCTATTTATTGGGTTTATTCGACTGCGATACATTTAATTTATATTTGAAATGTTTGTGAAAAGGTGCCAATAAATTGTTTATAAATTTATGTGTGAACTAAAAAAAAATACTTTTATGAGCCATTTCTTTTAAACTGATTATTATTTCATTTCAACTATATCTTCTAAATTCTATTAAATATATATATTTCAGTAAACTTTATTTTTCTTATTTAACTTCAAACATCTTAATTGATTAAAAAAGCTTTCGGCGTTTTGCATTTCTTAATCAGATTTAATACAGCAAACATTTTCTATGTTTTTAATAAACACTTAACCGTTTATATGAATAAAGCACGTAACTTAATAAATGGGCATTTTAACGAACCAAATACAGTTAGTTACCTGGGGGATTATTTTCATACTTTAAATTTCAGTTAAAGTAGTCTTATCAAAGCGAAAAATGTTTTTAACAACATTATTTATCTTCTTAAAGTTGCAAATGTAAATATATTATAGTGTAGGTTGTGCTGCATTTAATGATTGAATTATGAATTCTTGTAAATCTATCAAATAAGGATTTTTTCTTTACATGATTGGTTACCAAACCAAGTGACGTGAATTATTTTTAAACATGTTTTTTTTTTTAAATTTCTAATCAATTTAATTATTTTTTCTAAGTATTTTTTAAAAAGAACTTAACTTTAAAATAAACAAGGAATTATCTCGGTGTAGCTAGTGCAACTGAAAACAAGTTTTGCAAGCGTTTGAAATTTAAATAAATCTGAAGAAGATGCCACCAAAATATTTTTTATTTAAATGTTATAAGATAAAATTATAATAATGTACAAAAATGACTTTTTCAAACTGTTGAAATGGCCGTGTTATGTACGAATGGACATCTAGTTTCATTTCACTATTAATTAAAGGTTGGTTTTCTCTAAATTGTAAGAAAAGTATTGTCTACCACTTTGTTACTTAAATCTTTATATGAAGAATTCTTTATATTGCAGAAAGAATTCTTCATTTTATAGGCCCCTATATACGCCCACTATTGTAAATCAAACCCAATTTACGGAAACTTATTTGTAAAGCAACTACCGAGGTTTCTACTTGAAAATAAATCCACCTTACGATGTTTGATTGCCACTCACTTGCATTTGTTTGCTTCTTAGAAGTTCTTGTTAGTCACATGTGGGTTTGAAAAGACCCTCATACATTGACTGAGAAAAAGGCTTCTTTCCCATTAGTGTTCGGAAAACAATCTAAGGCTTGTAAACCGCAGCATTTTAAAGTTTGAATTTATTTAAGGGCTGGAATTTCAAAGCTTGGTTTTGAACACAACTCTGCTTTCTTGTAGATTACTTTTTTTAAAATAAACTTAGGAGCATTCCAAGGAAAGTGGTCCTGAAGTGCCAAAAAATTAAAGTGCAAATAAAATTCTGAAAAAATTGTCACATGTAGTTAAAGGTTTATATTTCAAATAAATCATACTGATTTTCGAATCTGAATTCAATTTTAGTGTGAAAAAATGCAATAAACTAGACCGATTTAGAAATAGATCTTTCAAGTGAAATAATTGACAGATGTATGATAAACGTTTAAGGGCTAAAAAAACATGTAAAATTATTTTTTTGCGCATATTGTTGCAAATGCATCTTTTCTGAGTATCTTAGGCAGATATTTTGTGCATAGCTTTTTTTTTAAAAAAATTACTCGGTAAAATATGAACTACTTGATGCTCAATGTAACACACGGAACGAAAACCTATAACTTTTTATATAAAAACTGTAAAAAAAGCTTAATTAAGCTTATTTTATTAATTATAAGCTAGTTACACATGGGGAACATATAGAAAAAATTTCAAAACGTTTTTATAAAAATTAAGCAAGAATTTGGCATTTTATTTCTTGAAACACACGGAACGATTTTGGCAATAATGAAGGAAACGGGAGTGGGAGCTAGTTGACGTGTAGTATAAAAAACGAGATTTATCCTGAGAAATTCATTTATTGAAATGCGTGCTTATGGAAACATGCATGTATATATGTAAAAAACAACATAAAACAAAAAAATCCTTTACAAAAAAAAATTTAAAACAATTGCAAAACGTTATCATTTACGCTATGGAAGTTTCAGCCACCTGCTCTGGCAGATGTACACATTTGAGGATGCATTGGATGTTTACATTTCAGATCATTAGTAGTTGAAATATAGAGTGCTTCAGACGTTATTTTGTTTTTTCTTGTGACCATTTGTCTTTAGAAAAGTTATGTGTTGCGAAATCATTATTTCAAATTAAGCATTTTATTGATATTAATAGTTATGTTTTAACAAAATTAATTTTAACGAAAGTGAAATGTTTTACTTTAACAACTTTCATTTAAAATTTAAAAAAAAGAAAAAAAGAACATTTGAATGGAAGTATTTCGCAACGTCTCCCAGGAAAGTCATTGTCGACGGAGTTGGGGGCAATGCCAAATCTCTCGTGCGGAGAGAAGTTATGAATAAGAATCTTGAAACACACGGAACGATTTTGGCAATAATGAAGGAAACGGGAGTGGGAGCTAGTTGACGTGTAGTATAAAAAACGAGATTTATCCTGAGAAATTCATTTATTGAAATGCGTGCTTATGGAAACATGCATGTATATATGTAAAAAACAACATAAAACAAAAAAATCCTTTACAAAAAAAAATTTAAAACAATTGCAAAACGTTATCATTTACGCTATGGAAGTTTCAGCCACCTGCTCTGGCAGATGTACACATTTGAGGATGCATTGGATGTTTACATTTCAGATCATTAGTAGTTGAAATATAGAGTGCTTCAGACGTTATTTTGTTTTTCCTTGTGACCATTTGTCTTTAGAAAAGTTATGTGTTGCGAAATCATTATTTCAAATTAAGCATTTTATTGATATTAATAGTTATGTTTTAACAAAATTAATTTTAACGAAAGTGAAATGTTTTACTTTAACAACTTTCATTTAAAATTTAAAAAAAAGAAAAAAAGAACATTTGAATGGAAGTATTTCGCAACGTCTCCCAGGAAAGTCATTGTCGACGGAGTTGGGGGCAATGCCAAATCTCTCGTGCGGAGAGAAGTTATGAATAAAAGAACAAATCCGATCATCGTCCAGCATTCAAAGGATTTGGCGGATATTGTCAGAAACTTAATTCCGAATACCAAAGTCCTTCATCTTTAGCAATCGGATATAACATCCAAAATAACGGATATTAACCCTTGAGTGACTTTGTTTCCGGTACCAGGAATACGAAAAATTCACCTTGTTAAATGTGACTCTGGCAGTCACATTGAACTGTTCAATACAGTTATATAAAAATTGTGCTTGCTATTGTTGTGTAATTTGCAATATGGTAGGAATCATTTTTCACTACAATAAAACCGACACAAAAGTTTGCAGCATACAAATTTTCTACGAGAAATAGGTAAATAGTTCTCATTTTCGAGTGCGAGAATCGAATAAAAAAAGGTGTTTCACATTCAATAAAGAATTTTATTTGTTACTTCAAGACATAAATTTATTATTTTTATTAGTTTAGCTTCAGTTAGAGGGTATTTTAATTATTTTTTCCTTCGATTTTGACGTAACAGGGCGCACGAATATCAGGGTCAAAGGAGGAGCCAATCAGAGTAGGCAAAATTTCGGCGCCAGCTGCGTTGTTTACACAGTTTCCTTCTCGCAGTACATTTCTCTGCTGCAAACTCAAGGTCGGTTTTAGTGTTGTTAAAAATTTAAGAGTAATATTTAAAATTGACAATTGAACTTTTATATTTATTATAAAAAATTAAGTAACAAAAATGTGCTTTATAAAGTTAAATAATAAATAATTGTGTATTTAAATATGTCACTAAACTCCTATATTTATTTATTTGCTAACCAAAGTGTTTATCATTAAAAATATTAGGATTTTGAAAACTGAACTGCAAATCAATTCGCACGCTGTAACACACGGAACGTTGCGTGCAACACACGTGACGGCGCTATTTATTTTATTGTAGTCTGACTATTTGTAACTCAGATTTCTAACACAACTTTTTTTAAAGCTTGTTTACTTAGCTTGCTATTGATATTTTTTATTTTCATGAGTATTTGCATAATTCGCAGAATTATGCAAATAATAGAAGAAGAAAAGAAAATAACCCTGTTAAATGGAAACACACGTGACGCGAAATGAAAAAATTATATCTGCGTAACTTTTTAGTTTAAAAAGATTCCGATTAGCTTAATAAGATCATTAAACATCTGAGAAAAGATATAAGTTGTCATCTTATTTGTTTTATACTGCTTTCAAACCAAAAATGTAACAAATATACTGAAAATGTGGTCCGAATGTAACACACGGAACGCTGGAATGCTCCTTAGTTTTAGAGTCTCAAGCTTTAGAGTTAATAGTTGTTATTTAAGAATAATGGTATTGTAAAAGATCTTAATTTGAAGGTTCTGAGCTTTGCATGAATTCTTTATTTTTCGACTTAAGATTAAATCCAGCAGCTTTGTAGAAAGTAGCTTCTTGCATAGGTTTTAAGAAGACATGACAAATTCGAAACAAAGTGGTCGAACTTGCCCTGTAGGATTTTGTTTTTTTACTTATAACAATGATACAAGTTCAAAAAGATTACTCTAAATGGCAAGAAATATTATATTACTTTTAATTGAATGTATTTTATGAAATTCACTTAAGAGCTACGTTATCAATTACTTCAAATCCCCCCAATACATACTAATCCCATTTTCGTCATACCATTAACTTTTACTTATGCAATCTGTTAAAGTGACTTCTTTTTTTAAAACTCCAACAACAACACAAATTTCTAGCCATTCCTAAGTGCATCTCCTGATACTTGAGCATAAAGAACTAAAACCACGGGCCCCCACCAGAGTCCCATAACTAAGTCCGCGTGAGTCATATACTTCCCGTTGTCTGATGCGCAACTTGCGTCCTATTAGCCAGATTGAAATCTTCGCATGAAGCACATGAGAGGGTCTCGTCTCATTTTATGACCGTTTTATGTCTCTTTATGTATTTGTATTTCTCGTTCAGATCTCGTATATCTAGGGTTTGAACTATACTTGCTTTTTTGATCAAGATATTGTACTATAATTCGACTAAATTTGTGTTTTATAAGGTTGATAAAAATGTTATTAGAAAGCAAAAGTAATGAGAAGATTAATGTATTTACATTTCTATTGGTAATAAAGTCCCATTTAAATAATATTTTTCAAATAGTTTCCATTTAACATGCCCTTTTGCATTGCTTGTGTTAAGAAATTCAGTTTCTGATACTTTTTTTCTTCATACATTTTAAAATACTTATAAATATTCCACGAAATTATAATTCCAGCAAGCTTTTTTTTCCTATATAAAGTTCGTGCAAAATATTTATAACAAACAGTTGTATCCCAATTATTAAAATAGTACTAATACCTTCCTTTTCTTTTCAATTTTATTTGAATGTCCTCTTTCATATTGATATTTTCCCAACTTATGTTTTTCTGGCTTGTTTCAAAGATTTAGTTTATATTTAGAATCCCCAGTGCTTAGGCACTTGCTATCAATGTCAAATGAGACTTTCAAGAATGTCTCAACGCCGATACGACGTTCATTTCTTGAGTTTATGATGGACCCTAGTCATTAACATCAATTTTAGATTAAACAAAACAAAAACTTGTATATAAATTTGGCAAGATTCACAACTCCTCCCAGCACATCAGTGTCTCCCGCTGGTCTTAGTAGGAGACTTAAACCAGTCAACTCATATTGACAAAAGACACGACTCGCCTTGTCTTATGTCCCAATATTCAGTCATCCATCATCTCTTAAACTTAATTACCAGCTGTTGTCGTTGGCTCCATAGATCTCTGAAGTTTGGCGACGCTGTAGGAATTTGGCTTCGGATCCTTCTTACATTTGGATTATTTTTGGGGGGACTTGCAAATGAGTGGAAATCATTATCCATCAACGATGGTCTTGAAATGGGGTTGTTTTGTTTGTTTTGGAATGAGGTATATTTTGCGCCAAATATTGCGGTTTTTAAATTTATGTTTTGTAACGTCTTCTATTAAAGTGTTTGGAAAAATGCAAATTTATTTAAATTGCGTTTGAAGGAGTGGGCGAATGTTATGTCATCGATCAAAACTTTATTTTCATTTTTCAATTTAGTTTTTGAGGTGTTGGGTAGATGGTTGGGTTATGCCAGGAATTTCAAAACTCGTTATCATTTCGGTTGCTATATAGCTTTTCTTAATCATCCAAAAGTAATAGTCGTTTTGGCCGAAAAAAACTTTAATCATCATGTCTTCAAGTGAAGTTTTGCTCAAATATTTTTTAAAAAGTACCGAACTGCTTTATAAATTAAGGGAAGTTGAAAAACTCACATTCCCTAAATATAACTATGAAGTACTGGGTCTGTTATTCTAATTGGCGACTTTTGACTAGTTATTTCAATTGGACAAAATAGCAAATAAATAGACCTGCTCTCCATAACTTAGTTATGCTTTGAATGAGTATTGCAACTGCGCCCTTCAGATAATGCATTTTCCGGTATTGAAGCTAACGATTCTTTCGATAAAGTTACTTAAAAGGTAATAAAAGTCTAAAATTTACGTGTAAAACTTGTATATTCATAGTAATCAATTTAGAAAACAAACAACGATATTTCGAGGTTATACATAGAATTTTTATGCTCGTTGTTATTTGGTGTGTAAATAAGAAGGTTCAAATATGATAAATTTTACTAAAATTTTATTTTTTGTTTATTTTCAGAAATGCTGTCCTGACTTGAAGCATTTAAATGGCTAAATACCGCTACCTACCTTGGGGGCTGGCCCTCATCATTCTGTTTCTGATACTCCATTCAGTTTTGGCGGCGACTGAGGAACCCGAATTTACGAGGCCACAGTACAATGTCACCATTCCGGAAAACTCCATCCCAAAGACCCAGGCAATTTCTTCGGAAAAGATGGGGATCTTCGTCTCGGATCCGACTCTGCTGATCAAGTACAAGATAGTCGCTGGCGACACAGACCGGTTCTTCAAGGCAGAGACACGACTTGTCGGAGATTTCTGGTTCCTCATCATCAGAGTAAGGACTGGAAACCGAGCTGTTCTGAATCGCGAGTACCAGGATACATATCGGCTGCAGGTTCGTGCCGCTATAACTTCAGATCTGCGGAGAGCCCTGAAAATGAAAGCACAAACAGAAGTCATAGTGAAAGTGACAGATACGAACGACTTGCCTCCTCAGTTTTATCCACCTACTTATGAAGTAAGCGTTCCTGAAGATCAACCTTTGCACACCAGCATTCTACAAATAAGCGCTCATGACCCGGATTTCGGCATTAACGGAGAAATCTATTACAATTTAGAGGAGCCTAGTCTTCAGTTTGCTGTTCATCCAACTCGAGGCATTCTAACGCTGACACGATTCTTGGATTACCAGAAGCAGCCTGTTCACAAGTTTGTAATTCTGGCTAGGGACAGAGGAGTCAAGTTTCGAGCTGCTGAACTGGCCACTCGCCCAACCACAGTTACCGTCAAAGTGACGCCTGTAAATCTGTACACTCCGGAAATATTTGTTAGGCAATTTTCATCTCTCTTGTCTCCTACAGATCCTAATATATATGCTGTTGCCAGGGTCGTTGACAAAGATGTCGGAATTCATGGAGAATTGGATGCGCTGGAAATCGTCGATGGTGATCCAACGGGCATGTTCCAAGTCACTGCTGGAACGAAACAAAATGAATACAATATTGAGCTTGTCCATCCCATGACTCGTGACAACAGCATATCGCAAGATTACACAATTACATTACGAGCAAAGGACAAGGGTACTCCACCAAGATCAACAACTCAAGTCGTTAATGTTCGTTTAGCTGAAAACACCAACACCACTCCGACATTTAATCAGGCAGATTACGATGTTGAAATAGAAGAAATTTCTCCTCCCGGCTCTAGAGTACTTCACCTACAAGCTTCTTCATCAGGCAACAAACCAATTGTATACAAAATAGAAAGCGGAAATTCAAATGGTACGTTTTCCATTCATGTAAAATCTGGCTTGTTGACTTTAGCATCTTCGCTGGATAAGGAAATCAGGCCATATTACTCCTTAACAGTAAGTGCTTATGATCCATCTTCAAGGGGCCCCAAAAGAAAAGCTACTGCAATCGTTAATGTACGAGTTCTTGACAACAATGATAATGACCCTGTCTTCAATAAAACCATTGATTCGGTTGTTTTCGATGAAAATAAGCCTTCTGGCAGTGTTGTTTATACAGCTTATGCAACTGACAAAGATGAAGGTGATAATGGATACATAACGTATAGTTTAGCCAATTTGAATCCTGTACCATTTACGATGGATCCTTTCACCGGTGAAATTCGGGCCACAGAAGTTTTAGATTATGAGACAATGCGAAGAGAGTATAATTTAAAAGTTCGAGCCTCCGATTGGGGTGCACCATTTAGGAGACAAGCCGAGATGACAGTCAAAGTTCGTCTAAGAGATGTCAATGATCACCGACCTCTGTTCGAAAAAGTTGGATGTAAAGGATATGTTTCTCAATCGGCACCAATCAACACGGAAATAATTACTTTATCTGCTATAGATTTTGATTATGGAAGTTCTGTGAAGTATAGAATGGTACCTTCGAATG
Organism: Hylyphantes graminicola; assembly: GCA_023701765.1. Classification (NCBI taxonomy): domain Eukaryota; kingdom Metazoa; phylum Arthropoda; class Arachnida; order Araneae; family Linyphiidae; genus Hylyphantes; species Hylyphantes graminicola. The sequence goes on along the minus strand of CM043117.1, from coordinate 34,979,316 downwards.
ACGATTCTTGTTTCAGACTGGAACCCATATCAGGAGTATTGAAAATCATATGTGATTTAGCTAAATTGAATATACGAGAAAGAACTATCAACGTGTCTGCTACTGATGGTACTCATTTTGCTGATGTTATGTCTATTCATTTAAAAGTGATCAGCAGTGGCAACAATCAAAGGCTGGCTGATAGAGGTGCTTTGATGGAATGTCGAGATGTTGGTGTTACTGATCGCTATAAAAAGCAGTTGAACCTCGCCCAAGCAAACAACCGGAATAATGATATCACAGAACCTACCCCTACTAGTTTCTTCGGTAACAAATATTCACCAGAATTTCCGTTAGGCTTGCCCACTGAAGTCTGGGTTAACGAAAGTTTACCTGTTGAATCCGAAGTAACATCAATGAAAGCTCGCGATAAAGACAAAGGTTACAGCGGTCTTCTAGTATATGTAATCACATCTGGGGATGAGTTCAGTTTCTTCCGCATCGATTTACAAACAGGACAACTTTTTGTTGGTGCACCTTTAGACAGGGAGTTCATATCTGAATACAGTTTAAACATATCGGCTTTCGACCTTGGTAACCCCCAACGAAGCGCTTCCAGGACTCTCGTTGTGCATGTCTACGATGTGAACGATAATAAGCCAGTTTTCGAAAAGACCTCCTACAACTTCGTGATCACAGAGAGCGCAAAGAACGGCACAAGTATCGTTAGGCTTCGAGCAACGGACATAGACGAAGGTGTTAACTCTGCACTGACTTTCCATCTCGAGACCGACGTCGACGAATTTCACATTGACCCACAGACAGGCCTACTGACTGTCTTTGGAAATTTGGATCGTGAACGTACCGACACCTATCATCTAAAATCTCGAGTTACAGACGGATCACTCGACAATCCCTTATCTTCTACTACTGTGGTCAACATAAGGGTGTTGGACGTAAATGACAACGCTCCCTATTTCACCTTGAAACAATACTGGGTAAAGGTCCGTGAAGACTTACCCTTAGGAGTGGTTGTCATCGTGATGGCAGCCAACGATCCCGACTTGGACGAAGGTGGTCAAGTCACCTATTCATTGACTGGCAGCGACACGTTCACCATCGACCCTTTAATGGGGGTAGTTCGGCTTTCGAAAGCTTTGGACTTCGAGACGATTCAGTTGTACAATGTGACCATCACAGCCAGGGATGGTGGCGACCCTTCCTTAGAAACGCAAGCCGCTCTTGTTGTCGAAGTTGAAGATGTAAATGAAAACATGTACCCGCCTACGTTTGAAGACGTTGTGGTGGTGGGACAAGTTATGGAAAACCAACCCAAAGGAACTCTTGTGACTAAAGTGACTGCTCACGATGCTGATCCACCAGGGTTAAATAGCCAGTTTTCGTATTCGATACTAGATGGAGATGGAATGGGATTCTTTTCAATCGACAACCAAGGTAAGTCCCCTTAATACAATTCAAATTTTAACAAATAACACAAAAAATACTAATTACTAAAAATATCCTAAAAATAATTTGTCTTGTGCAATACTTTATTGTGTTTCACCTAGCGTTGTAATAAATACTGAATACAATTTAAATTTAAGCTATTATAACGACAAAAAAAAAAGAGAAAAAAAAATAAATTGCACTGGTAGGTTTTAGGTTCCTATGAATTAGGAAACTAGAAACCGCATGGTATTGTGTTTAGTTATCAAACTATCTCCACACCAGACTAATTACTTTCCTATTCATTTCAAAGTAGAGCGCATAGAACAAAACGACCCGTCATTGTGATCTATTAACAACCATTAAATTTTCTAAAGGACGGATGGAGGAACATTTCCCTTCTTCAAAATCCCTCTGGATTTCATTTATGTTCGAAGTGGTTCACGTTCTCTAAATTTATAATAGATAGAAGTCGGAACACAAAATGTGCTTAAACAGCGATACCTTTCTCATCAGGAAATTAAAGCAATACGAGGCAAATATCCCTAATTGGCCTTCTTATCTGTTTAAGGGGATCGAACTGCAATGTCAGAGCAGGATTGATCCATATGCCTCTTTGAACGTTCGGAAGAACTCGTTCCTTTTCGAACACGCGGAGCCATCGCTTTACGAACAATGAAAAGGATCCGTCCTACAGGGAATAAACCCTCTTTAGTGCAGCAAAAGGGTTGGAATGGGATTCCCGCCAAACTCCCCTTTTGTTGATTGAGCCGGGGCTCTCTCTCTGCTTTTGCAGCCAAGTGGCTCGCGTCTGATTGTGGCCGCTTATGGAAATGAGGATGGTTGGCTTTAATGACGGTCGTTCCGGTATTGGGATTGGCTTGTTTTTCCAAAAGGAACAAAATAGCATTTGTTTAAAGAAAAATTAATCACACGGTCATCTACTCTTAAAACATTTTTAAGAGTCGTATCTTTTTATTTTTTATTTTTACGGACAATTAACTTAAAAATTTTACATTGTACAACATTTTTGTTAGAAAACAAAAACTATTTTAAAACACGCTGCAAGTAATATCAAAATAACACAATTAGTTCTTAAAAGATATATAGATAGTAGTAAAAATAGATAATATATATATATATATATATATATATATATATATATATATATATATATATATATATATATATATATAATAGCTTTAAGCTAAATATAGTTTGAAACAGGTGAGAACTTGTCTCTTTAGAAAGCTAGCCCCGTTCTTCCCTACTGATACTTGGTCCGTTACATAGCGTTCACAGTTGCTAATAAATAAGGTTTATTTTTTGGATGCCGTTCAGTTGTATTTTCTGCACTTGACCTCAGTTCAAAACAACCTATACCACTTGCCATTTTAGCTAAAGTGGCAATAATCCAAAAAACAACATGTTTATAAGCTCATTGCAGCATCTGTGTCGCGAAATAAAATTTTGACGTTAGTTCCTTTCGGTTTAACACCATAAATTTGTGTACGTTGTTAGGACGAAGGGCTTAAGATTGAGACCATTTGCTGCGAAAATGACATCAGCTTTGTTTTTTCCCGCAGAAATAATGGTATTTTATTTCTGCTATGCTTTCCACAAAAAAAAGTTATTTCTTTATGTTGATGTTATAACATTTCGGCTCTTGATTTGTAGTGCAGCGTAGTCAAACATGATTAGGAAGTTGTATTTTTATTCTTCATCGTAATTCATAAGTAAAATATGAAAATTCACATCAGTCCGCCTTCAGCCCTTCTTACTGCAAGCAAAGTGAACATGATTTTTCCAACCACAAAGTTCGAATTTGAATAATTTGTACTTTTCCTCGATTGACTCATTAATTGATTACCAAAAATATAATACACTGCTCAAAACAATTAGGGGAGCACTTTTTAATTCCAACTTTAACTTCACTCCCGACTTTTTAATTTGTATCCTATAAATCTAAAATTTGTTAAATAGGTTCACTATGCATTCGAAATGAAATAGTAAAAAACGGGAGAAAAAATCTTAAGTTTTTAATACTTAAATTTAAAGGGGGGAAATGGAATAATAACTTTTAAAAAATTATAACAATTTTTTCAAAACTTTTTTTTGTTAAAAATAGTTGAAATATATTTTTAAACATCTAAAAAATGCAAGCAAGAAAAATTTAGGGTCAATTTCTTTTTAAAACTGTTTTAAAGTTAAATATATTTTACCATATTTTTCATATTTTCATTAATATAAAAAAATATATTAAAATCTTCAAAATACGTTATTCTTCCATCTAACGATGTGTCTAACAATACATAAGTGGCGAATTTAACTTAGTCAGAAAAAAATCACAAGCTGTTGATTCCCAATGGAATCATTGGGAGCGAAAGGGTTCAAAACATGTGCTCCCCTAATTGTTTTGAGCAGTGTAGAAGAATTTTTATAGGTTCGTAACGATTCTGAATTCTTTTAACATAGTATATCCCTGTAGCATAGGCTTTCATGCAGCATGTAAAAAAACCCGACCTTATAATATTTTTAAAGATCAATGTTATGGATGGTTAGAAGTTGATTGTATTGTTGAAAATAATTCAATGTGTAATTTTTAGCACTGGAATTTTTTTATCCTTTGCAAATAGTTTTATTACCTATTTAAAAATGCAGTATATCATTTTTATATACATTTTTTTTTATTCATTTTGAATTGTTTTTTCCTATTTATGTAATAGTTGTCTCATTTTCACATATTTTATAAAATACGAATCGCCTGTTACGAATTTTTATGCTAAGGCTTTTGTAAAATAGATAGATATTGAGCATTTACGATACATTGATATTATTTCGTTGTATGTAAATTTTATTGAAATGAAGCATTTTTTTTTTTGCTATGTGTAATATTACATCGGGTATTTATAATAGACTACTCATCTTAAGAAAGTCAATGCATCTTATTTGTGGGTATGGAACTTTATATTGAATTTTATATCCTCCTAAATCATTTAATCAGTTTTACCTTCAAATCGAATTTAAAATAAACCAGCTTATCTGCAAACGGAATAGATAGAATGAAAGAAGAAACGGCAAATTAAATAATGCATGAAGAAAAGCGGATAGATCGCGTTACATAAAATGGATACATTCGTTTAAGAGAGAACATGATTCTTAACGTGGTTAGAAATATCTATCGCAACTTGAAAAATAATACATTTTATTATTTTGTATCACTTCCCCTAGCCCCCCATATTTGGAGTATTTTATTTTAATTCCAAAGGGGGGGGGGGGGGGGGACCCTATCTTTAGCCGAACTTCAAAATTTCTCGTTCTATTCCGAAGGAGTCTGGACAAAGAAAAAAAAAATCCAAACTGGAATATTATTAGAACGACACTTGGCATCGGTCCCAGTAAGGGAAAATATCCGGAAAGAGGTTCAAAAAAGGAGAAAAACTAAAATTCATGAGCACAAGCACAGAGATATCGATTTGGTTTTTAAAGCATGGGGCCCCAGATGCAAGGGTTTTCTTTTGCTATGGTTATGAACGGTCTGTCATTTTCTTGTAGCTTTTTCGCTTTCATAGCGGTTACTTGGGATTTAATTTTCTTTTTTCTCCTTCGATGCTTAAAATGGGATAAAAATCCCGAAGGACTTTTAATGTGGTTTTATTATTGTACTCGCTCTTTTTCTTTCACTTAGAGAAAGTGTGATTCTTTTGGTATTGATTTAATTATGCTTCTTTTATAGCTGGACTCTAAAGAATAAGTTGCATTGCATTATAATTGCATTTGAATTTTGTGTGCGAGCATAAACTTTTCTGGTGTTTGATAATTATTCTTTTAAAAAAGACACCATTGGCATAATTTGTTGATTTTATTGAACATATATTATCTAAAAAATTGCCATATTGATGTAGTAATTTCACGAACTAATGTAACAAGTATCACATATTTTCTGACAAATTTATCAAAATATTTTGTAACAAAGTTTCATATTTCTGGAAAGTTAAAGATATCGCTACTACTGCAATAACTTAAGGTTACCAAGGATACTTCTGAAAGAGTTTGTTATAATTATTTATTCAGCTATTGATTACCTTTCTTATTTAGTTTTTTTTTAACACAGGCATATTTATCTCTTTTTTCCGTATCAATACTTTTTATAAACAATGTTTATTTTATAGCAGGGCTACTCTTTTTGAGCAAATAAACGATACTCATTAATTTAGTCAGTCTTTCTTCTCTTGGTGACTTGTGACATAAAATCAATTACTACTTCCTGCACGTTATAATTATATATTTTATTAAAAAGAAAAAGAAAGTAGCCTTATTAAAAATTACTTTTTTGTAACCTTAAATAATAAATATAGTAGAGATTCTATAGTAAATTTAAATCTAGTACAAATGAAGGGGATAGTTGTAAACTTCGACTAGACTAGCGACTATCGACTAAATTATTTGAAGATTACACGGGAAGAACCGATTGATTCATTAGGCGGACGCTCGCTATTGTCTGCTTGGCGGACATTGGTGGCAGAAAACAGGTTTCTCTTTTTCTTCTTCGCTTGGTCCAAGCGTCGGGATCTTCAATCGCCTGATTCTTGGTAGCTAAGTAGCACAGAGATAGTAGTTAAAGTATTAGAGTGGTATATCACGTGACCTACAACACTGGCTACATTGGGGCACTTCTGGGAGCTCCTTGCGCGTCCCGTATTTAGCATTGGAAGTCACGTGATATGCCACTCCATTACTTAAGCTATGATCTCTGTGGTAGGAACTGGTTTAATTACACAAGTTTAGGCGATCACTCGCTATCATCGCCAAAGTGGCCTGCTAAGGAAACTTCTCTACAAAATCAATCAGTTTTTTCCCGTGTACTCTTCATTTGCTAAACGTAATTTCGATTGGACGAAATCGCCAATGAATGGGCTGGACCCTAAATCTTCGCTATACTTTGGAGATTGTGAGTTTTGCCACAAGAACCTTCAAATGTCTGGCAACTATTTGAAAGTGAATTTTCCTTAACCTCTTGCGATATGGCGTCCCCGTTCGGGGACATTTTTTTAAAACATTCCCACAAACCATTAACATGTTAATTTGTTCCGAAATTGACCTAGTCCGATGGAAGAAGATTCAAATATTAGTTTTCAACCTTTGATTGCAGTTATCAAGCATTTCTATAAAAAAAATGATCTGAACTAGGATCAATATACGATATTAGAGTTCTTAGTTAAAGATTTTAATTTTTTTTCAAAAAGTTGTTTTAGCAGTTAATTTTAAAGGCATTTTGCATCAAAAACAATGTTAAAATTAAATGTAAACTACACATGTGGTACGGCCTCTTGTTTCGCACTTCAGCTCTTCAGGCGTGTCTCTCAGTAACTATTAAACATAATTCTTTTTATAAAAATTTCTTTGCTAAATATACTTTTTAACATAAGTTTGTATGAAAAGTATGTTTAGATTAAGAATATAAGTGTAGGATTTTGCTCGGGTCTTAAGAGGTTTAAAAAATATTTTTATGAAGTTATTGCATTTTAATTTATAACTAAAGCGCCTAAAAAATTAACTATGTTCAAAATCAATTTGTTTTTAACTTATTTTTTAAACAATTTTTTAAGTTGTACAAAGTAAGGTAAATAGCTATTTTTTAACTACTAATGTATTTGGTTAAAAAGTTTAATTAAATATCAGCCTGAATGTAAAAGTACTTTTTCCAACGTTAAGTATTCTTTTCCTTTGAAATAACTATTTTATGCTACGGAAAACGTTTTTATAACAAAAGTCGAAAAAACTTAATATCTTTATTCTCCCTCTGTCAGAATGATTTGATTAAATGTTTAATTTTGAACCTATCTTTCTTTTAGTTGGTTATGAGTTTTCTATAAAAAAATTGTTTCGAAACTTCCACTTGTAATACTTTAAATTATATTTAAACGTATGATTTTATTTAGTTATATATTTTTTTATTGAATTTTATTAACAATGTTTAATTTAACTTTCAGTTGTTTATTACCGTATGTTTCTTACACATTTATTTTAATATATTTCAGTGCTACATTTTACTTGCATTAAATATTAAGAAACTTAATAAGATAAAACTTAAGAAACTAAACAATAAATACATTCTTACTACCCATTAAATAGAAACAACATAACCTACTATTTAAAACCTTTGCGTAAATAATTAACTTGGATCAATTTGTGTTTCCTCTTAAATGGGAATGTCTACTGAAATATATATAGCTTTGAAGGGAATATTACGTTTGAAAGCTCTTACCTGCTAAATAATTCCACTAGATTTAATCTATATATATTTAATAGAAAATTGACATGTGCCCATTTTAGTTAAAATGCAATACCCTGTTTTCATTTCCTTATTGAAAGTCAATATTCTACTAAATTTAATTCGTAACTATTTTAATAACACTTACAAGTGTGTGTGCGTGTAATCTGCCGTCTCCGATCACGATCTTAGTCTTAAGCGAGTAAATATTATCATGTTTAAGCGTATGTTTGTTTAACTACTGTCCGGATTTTGTGTTAGTAAAGAGAGAAATGTACAAGTTGCTAGTGTTGTTTATCCATCAGTTTGCAGTATTTACAACGCTTAATGAGTTTTCTTGTACGTCAGAAAGGGAGAAAGACTATTTAAATAAGATTCGATCTCGTATTGTTTTATTCACATCTTCCATTTATTTATGTATTGAAAGCTTTTTACCTATTTTATTATCCAGATACATCAATTTGAAAGTTGCTGGAGCAACAATACTTTACTTTTTAAGAACATTTATTTTTTAAACCTGTAAGAAGTTTTATATCGGAAGTTTTTTATAAAACAATGCCTACATTCATTTTCTATTAAACTTCGATTGATATTGGCCAACAACTAGACACCATTCTTCCAACTATGTCATTAAACAATGATGATTTTATTTAGATCTAAAATTATTATTATGACTCAGTCAACAAACCTAGCAAAATATATTTTTATCACATGGGTAAATCAACTCAATTATGATTCCATCCCATTTTAAAATACCCTGAAAAATTTAAAATTTTCTTATTTATATCCATTTACCTTTTCTATGTGTTTTTGTGACAGTCACAGCTTTCCATCTGCATAGGAAATCCTTCTGCGTAGTAACTCATAACATTAATTTGTTTGGATTTTGTGCGTGCTGAATGTTTAAATCGTTGACGGTCAATGGAGTTTACGCTAGCTCAGTTAATTTAAATAAAGCATTGCAATGATTCATAAATACGACTCATTGTTAATGAGTTGTCTTTTGGTCTACAATTTTTTTTCTTATCCTTAGTGTCGAGGCTCCTTGACATCGAGACGTTAATCTAATCAAGTTATCTCTACGTGAAGGATTTGGGAAAAAATTAAATTGTACATTTCGATTTCCTTCATCAATCACTCAGAAAATAATATAACATAAGGTTTCACTCTCACCAGACCGCTGGACAAAGCGAATTGATTAACGGATACTATTTTTCTTCTATCGAATCTGTTTGCCTCCAACACTTGTCTTTGTTCTGATTCTGATATTAAAACAAAGATGTAATTCTATTAAACAATTCTATTGACGTGGAGTAAAATTCGTTTGAGTTTATGATTAATGAGTCGTATGTATTTGGGCCTTCCTATGGTGTTTGAAATATTTTTTTCCCTCTAAGTCACGGTAACAGTCTTAGACAACTCAGGTGTCATTTTATGTCTTTAACAGGGCTTGTTTAATAGCATTGTCGATAATACATAAAACTAATCTTATAAAAAAAATAACGTTTACAGCTTTATCATATTCAAGCAGCTTACTATCAAGATAAATATTGCCGCCCATAAGGGCCACTGAATAAGACACAGAGCAACACAAGACAATCATGTCCTCTCAGGCAGACATATCTGCCTTGTTCATCTCAGTTTTCTTTTGTGTCTCGAAATTGAAACGAGTCAAGAAAACTGATGACAACGCGAATTGTGGTCACGTGTTCATCATTGAGATCCTTTTACCACTCGCCCCTGGGCATAGTTTTGGTGTTGATTTTAAAAAACTTCTTTTCCTTGGGTCCTTTCGCATATAATTTTTCTTTCGCGACCCCCGCTACTACTGTACTTTCTTTTTCTATTATGGACTCACGTTTCCCAATAGAACGTGATGTCTTGGTCTGTTCTTTTGTTTCCTTCAGGCGAGTGATGTTTTATCTTCTATTTTATTTTATTTCTCCTTTTATATAAAGTTTTCGTTTTATAGAAGTATACTTTATATGTTATAGAAAAGAAAACGATTTTTTTCGAAGCGAGGATTATTTGTGTGATATTTTTCTGTAATTTCCCTCCGTCTTTTATTCTTTATTCCCTGCTGAAGAATCAGTTTTTGTTCTACCCCATAAACTTTTGTTTCTCTTTCTTTTTTTACACTGAAGAGTCTACGAAGTATAAAAAGAAAGACATTTTTTTAAGAGTATATTTTGCTTGACACTCTACTTGGATCGTTAGAAATGAATCAAATTACGGCAAAACCGAATATTCATGCAGACAGTTAATTGTAAATAACAGAAATTGGCAATTGGAAGCAATTAAGTGAAATATTTCGTATTAAAATAGTTTTCATTTTCTTTAATTTTCTACAAACTTATTATGTCATTTACTTTAATTTTCCATTTACTACCCAACTCTGATATTTTGCATTGATTTTTTTTTAAAAAAATAAAAATCCTGGTATAATGTAGTAGCTATTGCCGATAGTCGTGGTATGCTTTGTGGAGGGATTCCAAAGGTTTTATATCCTTTATATACATTTACACTACTATAATTGACGTTTATGACCCGCCTGCATCACACAGAAAATGAGTCAAACTTATCTACCCTGTTGAACTACTTCTCTATACTTTAGTTTTAAACGGTAGTAGCTTATTTTTATTTAGTTTGTACAAAGAGAAAACAAAATTTTTGAGTGATAAGAATTTAGAATATTCAGTTCAAGTGTCGGTAAAATATCTCCAAGATCGGCTGTTTTGAGAATTTGGTGATTCAGAAATGGATATTTTTGGTCTTTAGTGTACTAGGCTAAGGCATATACTATCAAAACAATAAAAAATAATAGCAAACTCACAAAAAATTGCCAAAAATTGACCTTAAAATTGAGTTATAAGCTTACTTGGGTTCGGTTCTTTTAAGACTGAGTGAGGCAAAAAAAAATTTATTTTAATTGACTCATCAAACTCAGCGTTAATAACTACATAGGAATTATTCATCATAGTTCAGTTCACAAAAACATCACAGGCTAGTGTATCACAGTCCAGCGTTTAAACTAACACTACACCATTAGAACACAATCCATAATTATGTTAGTTAATAGTTAAAATTCGGCAACTTGTTTCTTAACTTTTCTTAAAAATCTCTAGTAAATATATTGTCCCATTCGCGCGAACAAGTTTTCCGTATTAACATGCTTTCAAATGTACTGTTGCAAATAACTGTGCTAAAGTTCATAGTGCTTGCTTTAATCTCGTTAATTCCCTTTGTGATGACCGAAACTATTCCTAAATTTGCCTTTCAAAGGGCGAACCACTCGCCATTGTGAAATGTTCCAATCTCGGAAACTTGTACCGAATTTCTGCGTGGAATCTGCACTAATGTCGCAACCTATTGTTGAACATTTTCCGCATCCCTAAAACGAAGATTGCGCTCCACAAATCGAACACTGCGTGGAAAAGTGCCGAACTAGAAAGCAGATTGATTTCTCAGGAAATATGTATTAAGTTATGCGTTTCTGTGAATTACTTCTGAGGAAAATTGGCAGACATTCTAACAGAAGTCCAACTCTCGTACCCCATATAGACTTAATATCTAACAATTCTTTAACTATTTGACGTTTAAATATTTTAGTTATTTTACCCGTAAGAGTCAATTTGATTTGTTACGTCACTTTTACGCTTACAGTATGGCATAATCTGAAGAATTTCAGCTGTTTATATAGGATACACTTCGAAAAATGGTTTATAAGCGGGTCCTTGCGACCAAGCACACAAGCCTGAAAATATATGTCAAACCAACCAACCACTTCGAAAAATAGAAATAACTAGAAAGTTTCGTTGAAAGTAGCCGTAGTATACAACACATTGCAGTGTTATGGAACCATTAGCCGTTGAAACGCGTCATAGTTTGCGTTATGTTTGAAGTTGATAATGTATTAATAGGATTTGGTAAGATGTTTGTTTATTTTGCTGTTCTTGAAAATAGTGCTTTAAGGCATTGATTAAGGCAGGTTGTTTCTTGATTCTCTTTTATCCGATAGCTTCTAGCTATCGTTGATTTTGCGAGAAAAGTTTTAATGGCAAAAGTATCTTTATGAGAATGACATAAGTTTTGTGTACAATTGTATAGCTTTTACCTTTCTTGTGTAAACCTTTCAAAGAATAAGTTCTTGATAATGTTTGTGTTCTCCCTCAGGCATCGCAGCCTTTATGTACTTACTTATCTCGAAATATAATATTTCAAGGAAAACTATAGTTTATTGTTTCCTTTTTTTATCGTTACATTGACTGATGTATATTGTACACAGCTAAGAAAAAAAAATTCGTCTACGGGATGCTGATGAGCATTAAATCTTTCGTGGTCCTGTCCTTACGTGTTATAGAAGCTGCGTTGGGTTTCAAATCGCAGTAGTTGAAATTTTTAACTTCGTTGAAACGAACCCAATTCGTTCCATCTGCATTGTTAAAATGAAGCAATAAAAAACGAAACTGTTAGAAAACTTTGAAATTCGTTCTTTTTTCAAGTTTTTATAAATAGGGCATAACGCTGGTTCCAAACTCAAGTGCCTCAGTGTCAATCCAATGGGGGGAACTTTTTTTCTGCCACATTTCTCCGGCTGTATTAAATATTTTTACAAATGGTTTTTTTTTTACAAATGGTTATAATAAGTGTTTGTAGATAACTTACAGGTCTTCCACTTCTTTTCTTTATGAAATTGGTTCGAATATTTTGTGTAAAATTATTTATTGAAAATTCCTACAAATATTCGAGCCAATTTCAAAAAGTGGGAAGGTCAGGTCCTGTAAGTCAGCTAAATTTTTATCGCATAAAATTCAGATAGCAAAAATATTCTATACAGCCGGAGAAATGTGGCCGCGAAAATATTTTTTTTCTCCTTAGGATTAACACTGATGCACTTTGCCTTGGAGACCCTGGTCCAGCGCTCCCATTCCCCCTTAAGAGCAACAAGATTCATCCTTCTTCCGGTATTACTTAAGGGGGAATAGTACCGAGAATCGGCTTCTCAAGCGAAGGCTTCTCTCTGTGTTAATCCTATGGGAAAAAAATAAAAAGTCTGCCACATTTCTCCGGCTCTAATTAATATTTTTACAAGCGGTTTTTTTTATATGATGCGTGCAGTTGATTTGCCGGTCTCTATCTTTTCACTTTTTTGAAATTGGTTAAAATAATTTTTTGATTATTAATAAATAATTTTACAATATGAACTAGGTCGAAATTTGAAAAACTGAAAAGATAGAGACGTAGAACTTTAAATTTCCTTCGCATTGAAAAAAAAAAAGTTCGCAATTATTTGCATTTTTAGGGTAGAAAAGTGGCAGCGAAATTATGAAATTTTCAATATCCAGTCTTATCCAGGAAGTAGCGCCCCCTGGGAGTAGAAATTAAGCTCCTCCCCCTAAAGTTAGCTCCTCCCCTTTTAGTTAAAGATGCTGAAACTCAGATAAGATAAGGTACGTGTAGTTCAATTTCAAGAGTCTGCGAATTTTAACTTCTGCTCCGTAAGCTAAAGTTTCAATTCATTGTGTGTTTTGGACGCCGATTTCGAAAATACAAATGGATTTTTTACTATTGCTTCCAGTTTAAAAGCTTAAAAAAATTAAGTGGCATTGATTCATTCTATTAGATTCTAATTCTTAATTAGTAAAAAAAAATCTTTTTTAATTTCTTCCAAATGATTTATTTGAAAGAGTTTGAAATATGCTTTGGGGACTTGAAGTTCAGAAAAAGGCATTACAAAGTGTGAACAATTGCACAAATTTGGACTTATATATTTTTGTTGAAATATTAATTTAAGTTAAAATCCGAAAAACATGTACTTCTTGAAGTTTTTGTTGTATAATTTACCATTTCTTTCAAAAAGGATTTTTTGCATAACGTTTTAAATCTGTTTTGGCATTAGGTAGCAGTATTGGCGTGTTTTATATAAGGTAACTTTTTCAGTTTTTCATTTTTGATCTTCCGCGATTTTAATTAATGATTCGGTTCCACTCTCAATGCGAGGTCTTGTTGTGTTCCGTCCATTGTGTTCTAATATAGTTTAGTTTTAGGTTTGAATGATCGTCGCACTAGAGCTACACGAGTGCTATTGGCGACGGGCGTCGTATTTTAGAACCACAGTCAGGTGACGAGCCAGCACCTGAGTAGGCACCCAACGCAACCGTTAAGGGCGACATCGTACGCAGCGTTAGGACTTTGAAGGATATTTAACGTGCACTCCCTTACACGGGGTATTATTCGTCGGACATTTTTTGCTGCACGGGCCGTTTATCGGTCGGCAGCTACTTTTTGGCGATGCCCGGACCCGAACCTGGGACCTTCCGTATGCTAAGCGTGTGCTCAACCGACTGGGCTCCCCAGCCCCTCTAATATAGTTTAGTAAAGTTAGTTTGAAATATCTTCGCACTAGAGCTATATGATGGCTATTGGCGACGGGCGTCGTAGTTTACAACCGCGGTCAAGTAACGAGTCAACATCAGTGCACCTGATGCTTCACCCAATGCAACTGTTCAAGGAGCCATCGTACGCAGTGTTGGGACTAATAAGAATATTTGGCGTGTATTCCAAATGCAAGGGGTATTATTCGTCGGACATTTTTCTTCACGGACGATTTATAGGTCGGCGGTTGATTTGGCGATGCCCGGACCGAACCTGGGATCTTTCACATTTAAGGCAAAAAAATTTTCTTACCGACTGATCTGTTTTGTCTTCTTTATGTGCATCATTTTCTTATTCCTGTAATTTATTAAACCTTTATCGCTGCATACTCGGCATACCGAATATCCCGTATAAATCCCAAATAGTAGTTTCCGCGTTCGAATCCCGGTTGGTAAGCGCATGGATGATTGACTTGTCAATACAATGTTTGGTTAGGTAAGGTTTGAATTATCGTCGCACTAGAGCTACACGAGGGCTATTGGAGAACGGGCATCGTATTTTGGAACCACAGTCAGGTGACGAGCCATCACCTGAATAGGCACCCAACGCAACCGCTAAGGGCGACATCGTACTCAGCGATCAATACAATGTTAATTGTCTACATGTTGGTCTTAATTTGTGTAAAAAGATGTCCATCCTCTCCGGACGCTCTGGTAACATTCTTCCATAGGATATCCATGATCACAACAACAGTATTAAACCTTATTAGTTTCAATTAGATTAAATTTTCCCTCTCCTAGAATATAGCTAATTATTCGAGGTAGCATCCTTCAAATCCAGATTGCCGAATTATTTTCAAAGAAAATTGCAATTTGGTTGTTTTAGATTACATAAGTTTCCAGTTTTCCTTTTTGTCCATCGTGATTTTATTGGTTGTTTCAATTTTACTCTAAATGCTCGATAAAAATCGCAGATATTTAGTAATGGGAATTTATTCTAAAGTGTCTCCCAATTTGAGTTTGAAACAAGCATGAGAGGATTCACTAAAGAAACCACGTTATTGGCGCAAATACTTTATTTGTTGCTGTACAAATTATACAAGTTTCGGCTCGTCTTCTTCAGAAAAACACTACACAACTATAATAGTGCCTCTTATAATTTTTTTTAATTTTTTTTTCAAAAACTTCATTTTATTTAAGACAGTTTTTCTTTGCAAAATTGGAAATTTTTGAATCGTTACTTCTCGATCCTCATGTTGGCGCATACCCTTCCCTCCCCCTCTGAGCGTGCCGTAATTTATGTACGTCCCCTTATCGAAAAATTTAATATTTTGAAGCATATTCCATATATTTACTTTCAATGATCTTTCAATATTACTTTTATGATGTGGTTTTTTAATCTATCAATAACATTTGTTATAATTTTCAAAAAAGGATACGAATGAATTTTAAAAAATACACTTTTGTCAAACATATAATTTTTTTTGTTCTGAAAAATAATCGTATGATTATTTATGTAAATATGCATCGTAATAAAATGGAAGTTTTTAAAGAAAATTGTGTGGAATATTTTTGAGAAGAAAAAATAAGGCATTAAAGTGTTCTTCGATTCCAAGCACCACAAACAACCATTTCACCGATCAAACTGAACCGATTCCAAACACCACTATACAATTTCGATTAAGGGGTCACAGGAGTCTTAAAAATGTGCAAAGAAGGAACTACAAAATTTAGTTTGATTTTTCATGTAATTTTTTAACTACTCAATATACAAGTATAATTTTTTTATATGTAATTCTACGATATTTATTTAATATAAAACAAATTTTAAAATTTATGAAACTTTAGCCAAAACTAAAATAAAGGACATTAAACATAAAGCGATTTGAACACATTGTGATTAGGCTTGCGCGGCAAATTGTGAGGTCAAAATTGAAAAAATGACCAAGAAAATGACTTTATATTGTACAAATATGTACAGACAAAGACTTATACCTAAATTCCCATCTCAACTTAAATTAGAAATTATTTTAAAAAATATTTAAAATCGAAATTTAATTTTTTTTTAATTCATTTTTTTAGATAAGAGTTCTTAAAATAATTTCTAATTAAAATTGAGCTGAGAATTTAGGTATAAGTCTTTGTCTGTACAGTGTACATATGTGTACAATATTAAGTCATTTTCTTGGTCATTTTTTTTCAATTTTGACCTCACAATTTGCCGCGCAAGCCTAATCACAATGTGTTCAAATAGCTTCATGTTTAATATCACTTATTTTAGTTTCGGTTAAAGTTTCATAAATTTTAAAACTTGTTTTATAATAAATAAATCCTGTAGAATTACATATAAAAAATTATACTCATTTATTGAGTAGTTAAAAAATGATATGAAAGATCAAACTACGCTTTGTAGTATCTTCTTTGCACATTTGTGACCCCTCAAGCAAACTCCTGTGATCCCTTAAGCAAAAAAAAGTGCCATGCAAGTGCATATTTCATTAAGGGGTCATAGGAGTCTTAAAAATGTGCAAAGAGGGTACTACAAAGTATAGTTTGACCCAGTATAGTATCCGACCCAGAGATCCGATGCCAGGATCGAATGTAATCCTTCTATAAATCATAATATCAATCAAATATCTACCGTATAGAGAGGGTTTGTGCACATTAAATCCATCGCGGTGCTATGTTTCATAGTCTTGCACAATATTACGAATTGGTTCCCAGTCAGATACAAGCATCGTCTTTCTGACGGCATTTTAAAATTACGAGGCACGTCGACAAAATTCCACAGATAGATATAACACAATGTTTAAATAATTTCTAATATAAATTCTAAAACCGTGTGCAGTAGAACTTCAATTATCCGAAGCATGAATGATTATCCGAATGTCGAAAAAAAAATTGCACCCGACCCACCTGGTAATGTTTGTCTTTGTTGGATGTCATACCTGATAATATTTTTGTACCAACCAAAAAATTACTAGGCATGACATCCAGCAGAGATTACAACAATAGGTAGGCAGGTATAAATGTTTATGGTGTCACATAATAAACTTTAGTACCAACTGTAACTGCTTCCCTTTTTTGTAGTCACCTGTTATTTATGCAAATTATCTTTTTTTAATGCGTATAGTATAGTGTAGTAACTGTTTGTATATTTATCAATCACTTCTAAAAGAAACCTACAAATTTTAACATAAATTGAAAAAAAATTACAAAAGCTTGTAACTCAACTTGCCAAACGATACTTTATAGCTTGTATTTGATTGGACTGATTACAACCGAAACTAGAATTTACGTGGTGAGAGATCAGGCGTAGCTTTCGTGCGACGTTATTCAATTAACCTGCAAAGTGAGTCATCCCGTCTTCTCATAGGGAAAATGGTTGGTTGGTACATGTATTTCTGGGTTGTGTGCTTGATCAGATACCCACCTATAAACCTCGTCAAGTAAGACAGACATAGACAGATTTTTTACTGGCACACATATAGAGAGGAATTGCACCCAGGGCGTCGGCGGGAATTTCTCGAAGGAGGTGTGAGATACGTTGACAAGGGGAGGAGCTTAGGAAAGGTAGTTTAAAACTGACCAATCGGCTACTTATAGAAGGATTGAAAAATAAGATGAAAACGTCAATCAATGAATTAACCATTTTGATTTGCTAGTCTCCGAATTCTCTGAACCTCCCTCTATAGCAGTTCCGATATCTTCACCAGATGTCGCCCTCGGCCACGTTGAGTTGCCTGCTCGGTATGATCCCGCCTTAAGACCCTGTTGCAATGGACGGATTCACAAGTTTCCTTTTCACAGAAAAGGGGAAAATACAAACATATTCTGACATTATCATCTCTTCAACAGAAACCTATGAAATATCCGTATTTTCTGCACTGGCGTGACAAGGTGGTAACAAACAGTCGAATGGTTGTGAGTAAAATAGGTGTGAAAGTTCCTCTAATCGGTAAGGATTTTGCCTGTTACATTTTTGTGCATTCGGATATGACATTGAATCTTAATGGATCTGGTGCACGGGCAACTTAATTGAGCTGGTGCACGTTAAATCTTCAGGTCCAATGTTCTGGCGAATGTCGATATATCTGTATTATGTGGTGCTGTGTGCCTCTCATCCATCTCATTAATTGATGACAGTTCGAGACTAAATAATGACTGTTGTAAAATACCAAACCGTTTCCAAAAGCCGAAGGGGCTAGGGAGCTCAGTCGGTTAGGCACTCGCCTACACTCTTAAAACGAACGAGCGATTTTAACTCAGTCTGAGTTAATTTCACTCCTCCAGTCTGGAAAATGCACCTCTCCCAGATGAGTGGATCCTTTGTGTGTTAAATCTCCGACAGGAATACTCCAAACGAGTGATTTTAACTCAGTCTGAGTTAATATTCACTCCTTTCCAGTGTCGAAAATGCACTTCTCCTACTGGAGTGGATTTCACTCGTTTGTTTTAAGAGTGTACGTCCCTGGTTAGGGTCCGGGCTTCGCCAAAATAACTGCTGACCTATAAACAGCCCTTTCAGCTAAAAATGCCCGACAAATAATACCCCGTGTAAGGGAGTGCACGTTAAATATCCTTCAAAGTCATAACGCTGCGTGCGATATCGCCCTTAACGGTTTAGTTGGGTGCCTATTCAGGAGTTGGCTGGTCACTTGACGTGGTTCTAAAATACGACGAACGTCGCCAATAGCACTCGTGTAGCTTTAGTGCGACGATAATTCAAACCTAACCTAAACAAAAGCCGAAGTTGGCTCAATGACGTTAAAATCTAATACAAACAAATCGGCCAAGAAACTAGTTAGAAAAGAAAATTATAGTCTAAATTTTACTCGTAGCAGGAATAATTAGGGGGAGAAATAGAAAATACAATATTTAGTGCTTTTTGGACACTGAAAGTGATGAAATGAAAACATTATTAACTTATTCTTATACCAATGAGTTTTTTTTATAGTTTAGATGCTATAATCCACTATTCCTTCGTGCCATTTACAACTATTCCCAACCCGCCTATCACTATTTCCTCCGTATTGTTCTGTAACATTTCAAAACTCCACTCTTTCCGCAAGACCAATTTCACCCAACGCGAAAGCAATTTCCCATGGAAACAATATTTTCGGCCTCTTGCTCCGTGTGCCCGCCTTCCGATTCGAATCTATTTGTGTTTTTTGGGCCTTCACAGAATTCGGTTTTTATTCCTCTGGTGTGTTTTCCTTTTGTGTCGCTTTGATGGAGGGGTTCCGATTTCTGGAACGGAGACCAGTCATTGTTTTCTATACTAAAGGCGCTATAAAGTGCATGCAGCAAAATTGGTTTGCTATAAAGCAATGGGAGTTATGTTTTTGTAACTTCACATCTAAAGGTACTTCATCGACAGATGGTTTTGTTTTAAAACGGTTATAGTGGGGTTTTTTTTGCTCTAAAATAAATGCACCTGAACCCAAAAGTACCTTTTTTTAATAAAAAAAATATGCTAGGGGTTTTGATGAGTATTTAAAATACAGAATTTCATATTTAAGAAACATGATCGAAGACAGTTTCATATGGTATTCGAACATACCTAATTTATTAGTTAAAACTTAAGACATTATTTCTTCTAATATTTACTTTTCCGTACTGCTATGCTATTAATGTCTTAATCTCTTTACCAGTAGTTTTCAAAACCAATTAATGTTAACTATTTGAAAACTGAATTTTTGAAAAAATTACTTTGACCGCCGATCAATTACGATTACGAATAAAGTAAAGTTTCTTAGAGTTCAATCCCTTCTCACCCACCAACAAATACCAAACTTACTACAATTAAAATCTACACTATCTTCACCCACAGAACTTCATTCTATAGTTCATTTGTCATGTCTCCTCAAGTCTCGAAGCTTTTTAACTGCCACATTCACTATTGCTCATCAATCACTTAAAATACTCATAATGGATCGCCCCCTTCGAAGTGAAATTTCAGGGAACCGATAAAAAAAAATTACCTGAAAGGAAGAATCATTTACACTGCAAGAGCCGAGCTGAGGTTTTGTAGAAGAGTGAATTAAATCACAAGGTAAATTAATATTACTTTGTTTCTAAGCAGTCTTGTCTGAATCCTAATAAAAGACAAGTTCCTTGGTTAACCCTCTAATGCATGAATTTTTTTTTTCGTTTCGAAAAATATATATATGTATCTTTACTACTCATACATTATGGGGAAAATATTGAAAAAAAAATTAACTGCATTAGAATTTAAATAATTTCAATTTTTAAATTTTTTTCCATAAGATAAAAACCAACTAAAAAATTCCAAATTTGATAATGACTAGAAAACTACTAAATATAGTTTAAAATAACCCTTTTTAACTATTTTTTTAAAACAGTTTATTTGTATTTAGTACTAATATTATTATTCTTTGAATACTGCCAAAGACGTATTTTTACAACAGTTAATAACCTCACTCTTTAATTTTAATCTACTTTTACTATTGTAATCTATGAGGATTATTAGTTATTAAAACTTCAAAATGTAATAAATGATAAAAAAAAAAACACAAATTTGTCGAGAGTGCTTTATAGAATTGAGAGATTACTTTAATAGAATAAAGTGGATTATGTTACTTGTTGCCAAACGGCAACAGTATGCATTAGAGGGTTAACAAAGCGAGGTAAAATTTTGATGGAACTACAGTGCTGCGTTGGAACTTAAATTGAGTAATCCATACGCCAGGATTAAACCGCTTTGTTTTAAATCCGTGTCAACCGAATAACTGCAAAATTCAATAAGCTCCTTCAAAGAAAATTGATGTAACCTTCATTGAGGTTCAGTCCATTCTTATTCTGAGCACCTTAGCTCATCACGGACAAGGAAGGTATTAGTCCTTTCGATTTCGAAGGTTTAACCCTTTTTTTTTTTTCTTGGGTTTCTTTGTTCTTTTTGAGAAATCTTCTATAACTCATTTCGTCTCTGCATATTCATAAATTCGCTTTTCGTCGCTGGTATTGGCATTTCTGGGTCTGCATCTTTGGTGATGGATCGTCCGGGTTTTTGATTATGGTTTCCTGTTCAGTGTTTCATGGGGTCTTGAGTTTTGGTGATTGATTTTGTTTAACGAATGTTCTTTTGAACTGTCTTTGTGTGGAGCCGTCTTTCATTGTTGAGTTCGAAATGGATGTTTTGTGCATGATTATTGGTTCGATATAGTAAATAAAGTTTGTAACGAATTACTATAGTATGGTGCTAGTCTGGTTGTGTAAATTATGTTTTAGAATACTTTAACTATATATTGCTTTATAGTTTGCGATTATTTTATTGGTGATTAGTTATGAATTTCAAAAATGCAATCATTTCTTTTTATACAGTAAAACCTATAAGAGTGACCATCCTCCCGTTCTATAACAAATCGGTCGTGAATGGAGGTTGGTAGATCCTAGAGTACAAAAAGTGAATTAGCACGGAAGTTAAAATATATTTCTACAACGTTTTTTCCATTAAAAAATTTCAAAAACCTATTTATCGATTCGAAAATAATATAGGGTAGAGTGTTGTACCTTGGGACGCTTGTACCTTGGGACACTGACAATTTCTAAGAATCTATTGGCAATATTCATACATTGTTTATTTCTAATAGTAGCCTTAACCAACAGACATCATCATAATAAAATTTAACACTAGCATCATTGAATTGAATAATTGGTGACAAAAAAATAAGTTTTCATTACCCCAAAGTAAATATTTTCTCATTCTAATATAATTTTTTACCTTTGTACTTTTACAAAAAGTCAACTGCATTTTATTTTCTTCATAAAAGAGAATATTTTAAAATATTTTGGCTATGAGAAAATAATGATAATGCATTTAGATTGGCCACTATCTTGCTTTTATTTAAACCATGTAGTGTGTTGTACCTTGGGACAGTAAAGCATATTGTATCATCATATAATGTTAAATAATTTGGACTTGCAATTTTGCTGTATAATTTAAATTATTCTTGAATTATGAAGTTTTATTTGTGTATTTCCTTGAAAAAACAATAAAGTTTGTTTCCTGACACAAATTAGTTCAAGTATATGACTATTGACTGAATTATAAAGTATGTCCCGAGGTACAACATCATATTGTCTGGTTCATCCGTGTTCTGGACAACATCATATTGGACAGTTTATCCTCTCTACTTTACCTCTCTCTACTACTTTTTTTGAGTGGCAATTTTTAATTTCAAGCTGCCAGACTTTAAAAAAATATATTATAGAGGAATATATTGGTGTGTTGAAATGCTGCTTTTAAATTTTTATTTTGGCTATAATTATCGAAGAAAAAAATTAAAATGTAAAAATTGTCCCAAGGTACAACACTCTCCCCTACACAAAATTATACTTACTTTTGAAAAAACTGTAGTACAGATTAAAAAAAAAATTACACTTATTTTAAAAAACTAGTATGAACATTAAACCTTTTTTGAAGTAAGAAAAAAACTGTTTAATTTTTTCGATTTTTTGAAAATTCACCTATTAACAAATTGCAAGTGCTGGAAAACGATAATTTATCATGAAATGAGTATGAGATCTGGTTTCTCCCAGAGTGGTTTTTAACATTGAACAGTCGAAGTGGTCGTTTAATGGAGGTGGCCAGTCGTAGTGATTTCACTGGATTTATACTTAGGATTGGTTACGTAAGTATCAAATGCATCTTTTGATGCGTGTCATTTCAATGAAATTTATTGGATTTTAAATTATGGTTTAAATCTTTTATAATTAATATATTTGTTTTGAAAAATTTTACAACTTTAAATTTTTGTTTCATGTATTATGAAACTTAAATATACATACAAAAAATATATTAGTTAGAAAAAATTGATACATAACTCTTTATACCTTGGAGACAAATAACATCAATTTTAGTAGGAAACAACAATTTCCATTTTGAAATACATTTTTTAATGTTTCTTGAATTCACCTTAACCAAAAGAAACATTACTTTTCCCGTTATTAAATAAAAATGATTTAAGGCTTCTCTTTTTGTGGGAATTTTTATCACTGAAACATCCATCCCCTAAAAACTATCATTCAGAAACAATTTGTAAGGCATTAAGGTTCTTTATCTTAAACAGTCGTGATGGGGGTTTCTTTTCATTTTTCTACCATTCATCATTTTTCTAAATTACAGACGCGTCATAAAGCCATCTGTAAGATCGATTAGTTTACGTGGTATGCCCAGGTGTACGAGTACATGTGATTTATATGAGACTTATACACATTTTCTTGTTTGTGAGAAAAATAAAATGTTTCTTCTTGAGAAAAATGAAGGTAATTTTTTAAAAACTTTATAAATATATTGCTTTCTGTCATGTTTTTTTTTAACCATTGTAAATGATTGAAAGCGTATAAAAAGGGAATTTTCATTGATGTGGTGGCAAAATATATTTTTTTTAAAAATCCATTTTTTTGGTTTGACAGGATCTGTTAGATTTTCTTTTCCGGAAAATGTAGCTTTCTTTTTCGTCCTCCTTATTTTTTTGACATTTGACTTCGAACAAAACTTAAAATACCTAAAAAAAATTTCATTGCAAATAAAAGTTAGTTAATTGTGTATTTATATTTTTGTTGTTTCAAGTTTATGTTATTACCTTCTAGGTGGCACGCATTCGTTAATACGTTTTTTGATATTTTTCGTATCGTACGCAGACGTTTCTTTTTCATCTTTAAGTACCTAAAATCATTTTCTTTTGAATGATCGTCGTCCATTTAAGACAAACTCCAAAAAGATGTGCTTTAAGAAAGATCTTTAAACGCTTTCTTTGAAAGCTTTTCTTTATAGGGAGAGCTCTTGCAGTAAAATAAAACTGTACTATGCAAGGTAGCGCCACAAATATATTAGAGCTCTAGTTTTAAGCAGCTTTTCAAATAACGAAAATCTCTTAAGTCGGTATGCTACAAGCATAGTTTTAAATATTTATAACAGTCCAGTAGTCTTCCAGTTGTTTATCTAACACTCCGAAGATTTGTTAAGCTTTGCCTCAGTTTCTTTGAACTGTTTGTATATAGTCGGCCTTTTTAGAGAATTTTTTTTATACTTACCAGACGCATTATTTAACGACTTGTCTTTAAAAATGCAAATTAATTTGTTGAAAAGACTGGACTATAGTGGAAATAACTAAAGTTACTGTGCCACGTTAACTGTGCCACTTCTAAATGTTTTTGAACTGTAAAAAGTTTGTTTCAAAGTAGAATGTTCGTTACATTTTATTTATTTCAAACTTATCTATACTTTTTGGATTATATTTATCCGTTTTGATATATCTTCATCTTGAGTTTCCAGTATTGCCTTTTTTATATTTAATTTTTTTCTACCGTTATATTTTATACACACACTCTCAAAACAAACGTGCGATTTTAACTCAGTCTGAGTTAATTTTCACTCCTTTCGTTGTCGAAAATGCTCTTTCTTTTTTTTTTTTGTTAAGCCTCCAACAATCTTAACAACAAACGAGCGATTTTAAGTCGATTTATTGCGATTACGAGCGTTTTAGGAGTTAATTTTCACTCCTTTCCGGTGTCGAAAATGCACTTCTCTTATAGGAGTGGATTTCACTCTTTTGTTTAAAGAGTGTACATGTAAGGCCGTTATACTCTTCTATTCACTTCACACTTAAGTTAGTATTAGTATTTTTTTTATAATTAAATATTAGAAATTACTTGTACTGATAATTCGGGATGCTAATATTGCAAAATTAGTTCCTTCGCGAACCTTCTGCATAATTGATCAAAGAAGTGGTATGCATCTTATTAATGCATCCTAATTTTGAACTTCGAGACGTACCCAAGACGCAGCTATAAGCAAATCATTAAGGGAGAGCTCCCCTCTCTCAGTGCTGGTGTATTGGGCGCATCAAAATGTTGCATTTTCTGCCTCAGCTGGTATTTTAACGGTCTTTTGATCGTTTTAAGCATAATTGGAGAATGCAGTTAATTTGGAAATTACTTAATCATCGCTAATTAACGCTCTCGGAAGAGTATTAATTGATAGTTTAAGTGAATGCTGCGTATTAATGATGTTTTAGGTATAGTTAATTTGGTGGGAGGTTTTACTGCTAGCTCTTGCACACCTGTTCAACTGTCGATGGAAAAGTTTTATTGTCTTTAGGGGATAATAAGGTTCGAGGTATTATAAACTAGGTTAATGTGTTTCATATCCTACATGGAATGGCTCTGTTCAAATAATATTAAAGTACAGCTTATATTTGCGCAGATGAATGCAAATTTGGTTTAACTATTTAAGTATTTTAGGTTAATTACAAGGTAGTTTAAACTTAGCAAATAAATTCTTATTAATTATGGGAGTAAAATATGAAAACTACTAGAAGTGTATGTGCGATTTAACAGGGCCAATTTTCAGGCGAAAAGTTTTGCTTGGCCTAAATCAATGACTTAAAACCAAAAGTTTAAAATGAACTACGACGTATTGAGGCGCTGTTCTTGTATGGGAACTTCAATTGTACATTTACCTTGCATTTCGCAAAAAAAAAAAAAACATTAATTATTCAACTTTAAGCCTTGATTTTATTGAGTGACAAAAAATTTTCAAGTAACATGGAATCGGGCAGAACTCCTTAACAAATACACATGCCCATCAAAGATCATAAACATGTGCATCCACTTATTTTCCTGATATGAGTTAAGACGGCGGTATCCCAAGCCTACTATAAAAAGTAGAAGCATCGAATATATTTTATTATTTGTGAACCAAAAAAAAATATCAATTATTTTTAAGATAATTATGGATTCGATAAAAGAAACCCCAGATACACTTAATATTTTGTTTTTGCTAAATCGTTCTGAAATGCGCCCAAATAAGAGCCATTTGCTTTTTGTTAATACATACAATATTTTTTATTTTTGAAAATTACGTTAATATTCTATGGTTATTTTATAAAATCGAACAAAGCGGAACTTTTTTCCTGGAATTATATAGTTTAAAAAGTACCTTTTGTAATTATTTATTTAAAAATCTATTACATTTATAAAAGTAATTCCTGCTTCTCTTCCTAATTTCATCTTTCCTCGTGTCGAATTTTATTCTCTTTATTTTAATAAAAAAGGGTTTGAAGCGGATTTTAATTATTTCACTCTCGCTTCTTTCTCACATAAGCATTTTAAAAATAACTTTGCGAAAGAAAACTCAATTTCATGTAAGAGAAGAAAGCAGATCGTAGATTATTATAGCAATAAGGAATTCGAAAGTTCACTTTTTATATCGTCAAAAAAAAAGCTAATTAAATGGACTTTTTTTGTGGAATATTGTTTCATTCGTATAAAAAACGTTATAAAACTTTTGTTTCATAAAAAATATGTAAAGACGTTTTGATATTTTTATAATGAAGCTCTAGTATTTCATTAATGAATTCCGTAACTATTTGAAATGCAATTCATTAAATCCATTCATAGTTTACAAAAAACTAAGATTGTTTTATATTATTCGTACAAAATATATGTTTTTGA
Organism: Hylyphantes graminicola; assembly: GCA_023701765.1. NCBI lineage: Eukaryota > Metazoa > Arthropoda > Arachnida > Araneae > Linyphiidae > Hylyphantes > Hylyphantes graminicola. The sequence goes on along the minus strand of CM043117.1, from coordinate 34,952,763 downwards.
TAAAAATTTCTTTGTCTAGCGTATAGTTAATTACGCATGAATAGGTTACAACCACTTTACAAAAAAAAGTTAAAGCTTTTGTCAGAAATCCTATTCATTATTTTTACAAACTCGAAAGTTACATTTATTTCAAATATTTATTAAATGTTACATTTTTGGGGAAACGTAAAAGCTTCTTTTGAACCTTGCTCTAGATTATATTTTTAAAATAACTGTCTGGAAATGTAAATTCAATCTTCTGTACAGTAAACGATTCAATAAAATGTGTCGAATTCTTAGTTTAAGAGCTTTTTCTAACTTTTTTATATTAATTTACTCTAGAAAAATATATCGATTTGACTCTTCTAACTTAGTTCACATGGCAATTTACTAAGCTGTTCTTGGGTAGTTTTTAAAATATAAAAGTTCTGTTACCCTTATATTTTTCCAGAAGGTATCTTGTTGTATATTTTGATATTTCGTATATTGATGATTTACAGACAACTGATGGTAAAAATGTTTTGATTGAAAAAAAAACCTCATTCTTAATGCACTTAGGTTACTGAAGGCAGTCATTAATATTCTCTATCAAATCTCTCGGAAACTTTCTCGTCTAGCCTAGCGGCACATCTCTCACACCCTCCATATTCAATAATAAACACAACCTATCGCACCAAACTTCTTATTAACACGATCAATGGAAGAAGATTATCCATCGAAGCTGCAGTAATTACGAGATCTTTCATCCCGAAAAATATGCCAAGACACGCCATTTTCAGCAGCCTTTAGGGCCGAGTCAAAAAGCAGATCCAGAAAATGTGGTGGTTACTGCTCTAATTAACCCCCGGTATTCAACTATGACGTGTTGAGTTGTCTTTCCCGCCATTAATAACGACCTTTCCGCATTGGTTAATTTAAAATCCCGTTAGGCGGCTCGATCATTAGGAAGGAGTTGCGAACTTTCTCAATTTGGAACGGTTCCGGTCTTAATTTCCATTTTAGACTCCCGTCGCCAAGTTTCGTATTTCATTAGAATGGCCCCGGGTCCATTGTCTTGTGATATTTGGCAGGGTTTTAAAGCTCGATATTGGCATGTAGCTTGAGTTTATCCAGTATTGCATTCCTCTAGTTTTGTATGCATCACGAAACATATATTTAATTTTGAATGGATTTGCTTTATTATATCCGTGAAACATATCTGTTTGATACGACTTTGTTTTAATATCTAACAGCAAATAACTTTTGGAAACAAATCTCATTTCAAAGAGACTTATTGTTGAGTTCTTGTTAAATTGATGGAATGGATTTCTGAATATTCGCTGGTATCAGCTGGATTACGTTACACAGTTTATTATCAATATGCTATACTCATTTTCACTGCTGCAAATTGTATTTAAATGAAGAATTCATATTCCTATTATTGATTTAAAATTAGCTGGTACTAAAGTTACTTTACAATGTAAGGTATGTTTAGAAATATATGTATTTAGTTCTTAATAACTTGTCCGCCTTTTAAATTGCAAAATTAACTAATTGGCACATTCGTTAAAATATAACATATTTAGCAAAATATGGGTTTATGTGTTATACTGTTTAACTCTAATAAATAATTTCCTTCATTAAAAAAATCTTTCAAATATCAAGCACGCAAAGCAGACTTTTATATCCCTGTTGTAAATAAACAATTCTTTTTCGTAATATATAACAATGTTCACTTTAAACAGACCTTATTTCTTCTAACTAAACTACGCTATGCAATTCCATTCGACTAACCCCTTTTGAGGTATCGATCACCAAGTTGGTGCAATCTTTATTCACTTGCCAGATCATGCTGACTTATCGCTCAGGGGACCCACAGCAATAATTTGGGGGGGGAAAAAAGTCTGATAGTTCACACTTGGGGAATATATTAAGACTTTGGATGAATTCTCTTCACGTCCTTTGCGAAGAAGTTGGAAGAATAAGAAGTCTAACTCTGCCAACAATGTGAATGAAATATATTGAGCTCTTCTCTGGGAACACGTGTTTTCCCTAACATATTTCATTTCCTTCAAGAATTTCTGGTTGCAAAAATGTATGTTTTTGTTATAAGTGAACTGTAAATATGTATGTAAAAGTTTGTAAAAATTAAGCACTTCTGCCATACATTCAAAGCATGTCCAATAAAACTTTCCTGAATTAACTATACCTCTGGTATATTAGATATTCGTCAATAGTAAACGAACCGCAGTAATCCTAGAAGTTGATGAGTAATCAGCAGTAAAGTAAGAAATAGTTCGTTAAATGACTCTGATTTCTCTAATCTCCGTGCCAACCTAACTTGGGTAAAAACAAAGAGTAAAAAGGCAGAGGGAAAAGCGCGGTTGGTCCGTTATTTGGAAACTCTTGTAATGTAGTATTTACATACAAAATGATCTAAATACAATTTAACCAAGATACACTTTTCATTCTGATAAAATTGCCAATTTTTCTCAAATAATATTCAAATCTGTTAGACCTTAAATGAAATTAATGTATTAACATGTTTTCTGAATGGATTTACAAATAATTTATGGAACTCTTTACATCCGCGGAAGGATCTTCTCCGTGGCATATTTCTATTTACCCAACTTAGGTTGGCAAGGAGTGAGGTTCGTTAAATGACTCTGATTTCTCTCGGTTTCCAACCATTGCCCATATAACAAGTTTAAAAGACCAAGTCGTTGTTTACCCACCATCCGCCACTTTTAGTATTCCTGGGCGCTTCTGGATGCATCCTTCTTCTCTCGTGTTAAGTGTGTCCAAGTGGGTATCATCGCTCCTTGGGTGACTGATGACGCCACCTTGGCAGTCGGAATGCCCGTTTAGAGGCGTTAAAGATTGCCCTCTTTGGCAAGGCATCCATCCATGCAATGGAGGTTATTCTTTCTATAAAAAGGTTCGGTTTTTTTTTTTTTTTTTTTGGAAAGCTTGTTTATAGAAAAGAATGGGTAATTTGGTTTTTAAAATAAAATATCAGCTTAATTGTGGTACATGGTCGTGTGAGCTTTTAATTTGAGAAAAGATTCGTGGTCGTTGCCCTGAAAATAAAAATGAAATTGTTTATAGATTGCTAAATGCCATTAAAAGGACACTGACTTTCGTAGGTATGTTTATATTGCATTTAAACAATTTTTTTATTGCATTTAAACATAAAATTAAGTGGACGTATACATGTCGGAATGTTTTTCTTATGTTATTTGAGCTCTTATTGCTCTTTGTTTATTTTTTCAAATTTTTTCAGCAAGGAATTAACATTAATTGTATTTGGAACTTTTTGACCAACTAAGGCACTCAGATGGGGCAGGGGAGCCCAGTTGGTTAGGCACTCGTCTAGCATGCGAAAGGTCCCAGGTTCGGGTCCGGGCATCGCCAGAATAACTGCCGATCTATAAACGGCCCGTGCAGCCAAAAATGTCCGACTAATAATACCCCGTGTAAGGGAGTTCACGCTAAATATCCTTCAAGGTCCTAACACTTCGTACGATGTCGCACTTAACGGTTGCGTTGGGTGCCTATTCAGGTGTCGGCTCGTCACTTGACTGTGGTTCTAAAATACGACGCCCGTCGCCAATAGTCCTCGTGTAGCTCTAGTGCGACGATAATTCAAAATCTAACCTAACCTATCTTGCACTCAGATTCAACAGCACACACTTTTCTCCTGATTCTTCTATCCTTTCCCCCCTAACTGCAATTTATACACCAAAACGTCTCCTTTCCGTCCTCATAAACCGAATTTACCACGCGATTTTTCCACCCATAAAATTCCCTCACACCAAACCAACCTCGAATTTATTAAAAGGATAAAAACGAAACGAGTGAGTTGATTAAGTATTAAAATATCTCGCAGCGCCAATAAAAATGGCATAAAACCCCAACTCTTTGTGTGAACTGGAGTGCTAAAAAGTGGGGCTTTAAACGGGACCGCAGTGACTATCAAAAAGTCAACAATATCTGCTCTAGCGATGACATCGTTAAACACCTAAGTATCGCGTTACATCCATAAAATTCTGGCTAACAAGGCGAGGCTTTGAAAATAATGTATGCTTTGAAGCAACGTTCTTGTATTTCTATTGTTTCAATGCACACGTTGTGCGGATTATTTGTGGGCATTGAGTTTTTGAAAAGATTTTGTGATATGAAGCTCACTGCATAGATTTTTAATGGAGGTTCTTATCGAAATGGTAGTTTTATTTGTGCGTTAAAAGGAATGAAGACTTCGTATCTCAAACAAATAATAATTCGTCGTCAATTTAATGTTGAATCGGGCCATATAACGTTAAACTGGTCATTTATAAGTTTAATATTTTAGTGGAATTACTTAAGGTTTTCTTGTGAAAAATAAATTATAAATTGTTCTTTTTAGAAGTTTTATTGTTTAATAATTACGCAGACGATAAGATTTGTTTTATTAAATTTACTAAACTTGAATAAGCTGCTAAGTTAAGATTTATTTTACGAGTTTCATGTCAACCAAGCATTTTTAAGAATTTGCTATGATCAGCTTCGTTGCTTGCCAAAAGAAAAACTTAAGATCCATATTTTCTCATATCTTATTTAAAAATCAGTTTTTATTGCTAACCTATTTTAATTTTACCCATTCGCTAAGTTTAACTTTAACTAAAAATTAGTTTTAATTATTCAAGAAAATACATGTGTATTAATGACCTCAGAGCCAACTTAATGCATTTTGGGTATAAACTCATTTTCATCGATTAAGTTGAGTAATGACCTCTTCATCTTTATTGCATCAAGCTTTTTCATTAATGATGCGAACCGTTTCTTAACGCGTCATAAAATAGTAAAAATTCACCTCATTCTTTGTGTTCATTTTTCAAAATTCCCCAAACCTTCTTTTAATGTAAATGATCGACCATATTAAGTAGATAAGAGAAGCTTATAAGCCAAAAATATCGTTTCATTCTCTTATTATTGATTTTCTTTTATATCTTTCTATTAATGTTACAAAACTAAATACTATGTTAATATTATAAGAATTTCAAATTCTTAGCTGATTTTCATTAATGTTATTTGTTTTTAAAAAATTGAGACTAGTAAATAAAGAGCATTTTTCTCGTTATGCCATACAATAGCAATTTCTTGTCTCACATAGTGATCTATACATAATGGTTACACGAATCGTGCCAAAAATTGTGGCTTGGTTTATTATAATGATGTATCCATGCTCAATAGGACTCAAATACATTTTGAAAAGTTTGTCAACAAACAAATAACTTTTCCCTGCTTAAGTTTCTCATATTAGAAATCAAATCCTTTTCAACTGAGTCGAAGAAGTATTTGCCTATAGTTTTATTATTTAGTATATTTATGTATTGTTTACTCGTAAAAGTTTGAGCCTCCGTCTATAACAATGAGCTAACAATATTTATTTCAACAAAACACCCAATTTAGTTGAAACAGTATTCAGCTGAATACCACTTGCCTTCTTCCTTAGACCCTCGCTTTCGTTTTATCAGCAGAACAGCATGGAGGTCCCTGGAGATTCAAACAAGACAGAAAATCCGAGAATCTCGAAAAATAAACCAGCTGTTTGGTGTGAAAACAGCCAGTGTTTTGTTTTCGGAGATAAACTGATATGATTTTCTCGCGAAAATAGGTCTTGTTACTATTGCTTCTGTTGTGTTGGTCTGAAATAATATGAATTATATTTCGTGTTCAAATCAGATAAAAATATAATGTACAATCTGGGGGAGTCCTCTAGTTTTTGTATCTTTCACATATTGTGTTATTTAAAGGCTGGATCCAGATTTCATGTTTGGATGTATGGCATATATCAAGGGGCTAAAAATGACGGACACTTATAAAATATGCCTGTCTGGGGTATTTGCCGAATCTGTCTGGACAAAAGTCGATTTTAAATAACAAAATTGTTGGAAAAGTTATCGATAGTTCTAGTCAAGTATCCATTAAATGATATACAGTACATTTATTACATTACCTTTTTCACTTTACCAATCGTACGCACAGTGGAAAAGTGCGTAAATTTTACCTTACATTCTAATAGCTCAATTCATTATAGCTTCCAATACCATAGCTAAACAATTACAATCAACCATCAATCAAATAAATGTTGCGTTGAATAACAATGCAGTATAACTCGTGCATATGTCTATTTTAATTTCAAGCATTTCTAAACATTATTACTACATTTCTTAATATCTAAAGTATACCAGGTTGCAATTTTTAGGTTGATAAGAAAAATATCATTGGTGCAATATTTTTATCTGTTCGATTGATTTAAAGATTTTCTAATTTTATTTTCATAAATATACTTTTATTCGATCAATTCAGCCACGTTACAACCAGAATACCTCACAGTATATAAAAAAACAGAAACCAAAAGTACATTCCTCTTATCCAACTTCCCATCTATAAAACCTTTTATTTTTTACTCGCCAAAAACGCAAGAGCACTTTCCACGATATAGATTGCTCTCGACATACTCAATCAAACCCCGAAATCTTTATATTGCTCCCACATCTGAAGAAAATCGAACACTTACTTTCCCAATCCCTTCCATAACCAAGTTTCCTCCTCAGTCAAAACTTTTAACAGTTCACAATGACTCCATCTTATTTATCCCTTCGAAATGTATCGGAGTTCCCCCGACCCACCAAACCCATCAAAACTGTTCGGTTTATGACTGTACTCGTAACTTGGGGAAGTCGAGCTATAATGTGGATGCTGCATCGTTCAGATTCAGTATCAACCGCTAATATCTTCCTATAGGGAAAGGGTGACTTGTCACCATGATTTCTGAAGTTATCCGAACTCAATATTTCTATTTTTGTCAGAGAACACGTTTTTCTAGAACACTTCGCATGTTCAGTTGGTTAACCCTTTCAGTCCAAGCGATGCTATTTTGCATCATCATGTTTCTGGTCATAATTAAAAAAAATAGGGCTGACATCTATTGGGATAATAAAAAAATATTCTATAATAAAAAAATGTTTGAAGAATCGAATGGTGTGCTTTTTGATATCATAAATAGGGCTATAGACGATCAGAAAAAAATTTCTAAAATGATGATTCCAAATTGTCATTGGGACTGAAAGGGTAAAGTCCATTTTTGACAAGAATGGAAGTAGAGTGGTAAAGGATGTTTTTTAAAGATTAAGTACATGTTCATTTTTGTTTAAAAAAAATTGACTGATGTAGGTTTTTTTTATTGTGTTTCCGGCTGTAAAATGTATGCAGGAAATAGAATGCGAGAAGTACATACACTTTAAATAGAATTTCAATTTAGTAAAGGCGTTCACAAAAAATAATTGATTATTTAGAAAATTACCAAAAATTATTTCACCAACAAAGTTTTAATTACTGCCAGAAAAAAAACATTGGTTAGCTTTCAAAAGTACGTCAAAATAAACCTTGGACATCAGTCCTTTTACGGTAAAGATATATCTAGTAACATAAAAGGGCATAATTGAATCGACTTAGTGCAAAAAATTTACAATGGACTATTATAATCGCTTGAGCATGTTTCAATAACATACCAACAACTTCAAAGAACCCATGCAAAACAACAGAATGCTATTAACGTCTTCCTTTAGCATCTCTTACCACTCCCTATACGGAATGGCTACCCTTTTTTGTTATGAAGAAAAGAACAAGGGTATTGAGAATTTTAGGGGGAAATTTTATTTTGTTTTTTTACTCAAAAATTCCTCCGGGAATAAAGAAATCGAAAAGGGAAAGAAAAAAAGTTATTTCTATGGGTTGCTGATATCGATATGTCGCGATTTGTCAAGATGGTGCCCTCCACTGAAGAAGCGATTGGAATTTCTAGTAGCGATTCAGATAAGCGATTTTTTATTGTTTCTTATTTGGCTATAAAAGGTCCTTGGATAGATAAAATTGATCGTTGTAGAAATAAAATCATGCATTTCAAAGTAAGTTCTCTTAAGCAATTGCCAATACAATTATAAATGATATTTTTAAAAAGAAAAGTAGTGAAATCTGTGTATCCTTAAAGCAGCTTCATGAATAATGTGAGAATTTAAAAAAAAATTAATTTTATAACGAATTAAGAGTTAAGGAAAAATTTTATTGATGTGTTTTGCTCTATAGAATGCTTTTAAGTGGAACCTAAGTGAAAATTACTTCATTAAATTAACCTACCGAAATGCTGTAATAAAAGATATATGTATAATTACAAAAAAATATATGTATGCATTTTGATGAATATTTGCTGCAAAATGTGTCATCATGGTGCAGTTAAGCTCAGCCTTAACAAATATCGATTCTTAAAATACACTAATTTTGGTATGTGAAATGCATCATATCTTATATAAGATTTTAAAACTGTCAAACACATTCTTTATTTTTCAAAAGAGTAACACATTCCAAAAATGATCCTTCTTAAGACCTTTAAACCCGAATTACTTTTCATCTCGTATGACCGCAAAAACCATTAGCTTACCTCAAATAATATCCCAAAAACCGAATATCTTTTTATTTTATTTTGTAAGCCTAATGTTTCGATCGATCAAATCTGATGATCACTCAAAAGAAACCCAAATTGAAGAAGATTCTACCATTCCTAAAGCATTCTGTGAACTAAGATGTTCTTATTTTATATCACATCAAGGATCTCCAAACTACAATCCACGAATGGGAGATAATCATTGAAGCCTTGTGTTATTCTAAACTTTCTAAAATAACAAGTCGTGAACGTCTAAACTTAGTTAAATAAAAAAGAATTCGAGAAGATGCAAAATTTTGAAATTTGAATTTGGGTTTTATTTCTCCGAATGACGAATCTGGACTAAGCACGATTTTTTTTTAAATTAAACTTTTAGATTATTTAAATTTTTAAACTTCATGTTTCTTTTATTTATAGATGCCTTTTATACAATACTATAATTTAAAAAAAAAAACGTAGTTATGACTAAGTTAGGATCTTTGGGAATTAGCCTTAATGACACTTTTCCCTGAATTTACAGACCTCTCTCTCTAGGGGAAAGTCTGGAGACCCCAGCTCCACACCACTCTATTTCTTTATTTTATGTTCGACTTTTTTTTTCAAACAAAAAAGAGCACCGCAGCTATCTTAAATGACGGAAAAGACAAATTGCTACAAAGCCTGGGTGACATGTAACCAGGCAGAGCTTAATGCAGGGGGTAGATTTTTCCGGTTGATACTTTTTTTTTTAAAGTTGGTTGGGGGGTGTGGGGCTAGAGTAAGGAAATCAAATGTCCTTTCTCTATATATCTATAATTTTTTCGCCGTCCCAGTGGCGACACAGTGGCGTGTCATGTTACCGGAAATGTCTTGATTGTGTCGCTACGGGGTGATGGGAAGAAAATGGATGTTACGAGGGGACTTTAGAGATTTTTAGAGACACTCATTTTGATAGACCCCCTCCGCGCGTCGTAAAATGGTATCCATTGAGAATAGTTTAAGATATTCTCTGACTTCTGAGAGTTATTGAGGAGGGAGCGTGAATATGTTGATGCCTTTTTCTTTGTTGTAACTTTTGCATGCTTGTCAAGTGGCGTCTGGAATGAACAATTTTGTTGATTGCCAGTGCATGCTGATGTCAATTTTGAAAGTTATATCGATGGTATGTTCTGTGTGTCTTGTCTCGTGTAAGTGTGTCTTCTCCGTCATTTATGCATATATTTCGTACGACGTGATTTGGATTCGTAAACATGTTATTTCTTAAAAATGTTTTAAAATTCATTTCATTTAAATAAATGTCTGCAATATGTTTAAGATATTTTTAAAACATTCATCCGAGTTCGATAAAAGTGTATATTATAATTATAGATATAAAAACGATTGGTTATTCATTCATTGTAAGAATATGAGTCACTTGTGTGGAAGAGCATTAAACAATCTAAGACCTTTTCCCGAAGCCTTGATGAGTTGATAAATTTGCTTCTAAAAATATGCATACGCAACTAAAAGTAAAACTAAAATTATTTGTTTCTGTTAAATATTTCAATATTAGATTCTTCACATGTAAGTCATCTTATATGAAGGGTGTAGATGCTAAACTCCCATTCTCATAAGTATAACGAAGATACAGAGAGTCTGTTTACTTCATTGGCGACTTTTTATAATAGTTAATTCTATTGGACGAAATCGCCAATGAAGAAATCCGACACTATATCTTAGTTATCTTTTGGATAATGTTTTGCTACTGATATATTTATTTTGTTTAGTTTTATTAAATAAAATAATAGCAATTCGTCATAACTCTTAAGTTTTCATTTCTCATTTTAGCAACTACATTTATTAACACTGCATCATTTTCAAAGAAATAAATTTATTCACTTGAAATTCTTCGAAGCACGAGTAACCAAAAGTAACGATCGCAAAATTCCACAAGCCAAATCTCCCCATAATATCAATTCCCTTCCCCACATTGGATATGATTCAACTCAGCGTGAAGCCCCTTTAAGGAGGTTTCCTCTTAATAAACATCACCATGACCAATCGCCCCCAATCCTCCTTTAAAACAACCCATGCCTCGAATTAAATCCCGTGTTCAATAAATTGCAATTTGAAGAGCCTTAACGTTCGCAATGGCTACCATCTTAGTCTCTGAAGCGTAAAATAGATGTTTGAATGCTGGCAGCAAACACACCAGGACATGGCGGTCCAGTGTTGTGACAAAAATGTAACTCGTAGTTTCCATAAAAAAAAAGAATTTATATTAAAATCGACACTATTTAAACAAATACTTAAAATAAACTTATATAGTTCTAGAAATAAAAACTTAGCTATCAAGAATATTTTTTTTTCTCCCCATTCTTCACTTTATCTCTAGGTCTTCTTTGACTTCTTAGGAAGCTTGGAGCTGGAAAGCTGACTTGCGTGTAAGCGTTGTACTTAAGATTAAAACTACCCTAGGGGAAGACCCTATGATTGATTTTGTTCTTTTGCTCTGTCATCCTATAAATAGATTGGGTGGTAAAAAATCCAACCAAAAATATATTTCCTCTATGAAGGGCTGATTAACATTTATTCCATCTTGTTCATTTGTCCAGATGAGAGTAATTTTACTGAAAGGTTGCTTTGGGTGTTCGTCTCGTTACTTTCCTAGGTCGGCTGTCAGTCTCCTTACTTGACTTAGGTTCAATAATACTATGAGTTCTATCGTTTAACCATTTGTATAAACCATTCTTAATTTAATTTGCAAACCCGCATTTTTATCTAAAATCGATTGCAACTTTGTCACATTCTCTCAGTAATAAGGAGGGGGAAGACTCCTGGCGCCGGACTTTGAGGTGCCGTATTCCGACTCCCGTTTCTATGGAAACCGGGAGCGATATTTTTTCCGGAAAATGTCTCTGTCCCCCTTTTGAGGATGTCTACTCTGTTTTTGTTGTTGTTGGTCTTCTTTTCCTGTTCCGCTCATGGCGCCAGCATTTCTGAATAGGGACTGGCAATGTGTTCTGTTTGTTGAACGGTTACTCTCATTCAGGTTTTAGAAGTTATTCGATAAATTGTTCTTTTCGATTACTCTTTCTATTTGCTAAATTAGCACAATAATTGGAATTTTAAAATGCAAAATTAAAATACGTTAAAGACACAAATTAAAATCTAGTTATTTTATATCATACTGCAGTAACTTCTAGATTTACTGTGTTATTTACAGAACACAACTACAACGCATAAAAATTTAACTTTAAATACTTGTACACTATATGCCACGAAATAAAAAAGCATATCACCATTACAATAGATAATTATAAGCTTGTATAATTTGGGGAGTATTTAAGTTGTTATTTATCTACTTTTAATTAGCATTAGTCTATAAAATTCTTTATTGATGGAAAATAAGTTCTGACTACTAAAATATAAAGAAAACGAGTTTCTAACTTTCGGGCATTTTCGAAATCCCGAATCCATTACTTTTCTCACAAAAAACACTGGCTAGGAAGCATTTACTTTATTTCTTCAACATCCGGCCGTTCTGAACTCCTGTCTCGAGGGATATTGTGTGTGGCCAAAGATTTCTGCGTCGTCCTGTATCGTGTTTGAGTCAGCTTCTTGTGCGTTTTCCTTAACTTTTTCCTGTTTTTTTTGTGTGTGTTTTGTGCCGTATTTGCCATGCTGGTTCTTAGGGATGTTCCGGGCATTAAAGGGTTAAGCGGGTAAATGGGGTGATGTGTTTTCCTTTATGGGTCCCCTTCGTGAGTGATGGTATCCCGGTAGGTTTATCTGTTTGATGTTTTTGACCTTCTGAAAAAAACTTTGCTACGGATAGTTTTCTTTTAGTTTTATTCAATAAATCTTTGTGTAACTTATAGTTTTTCAAAGTATGGACGTCAAAAAAGATATATGGGGTTGTTACAAATGTTTTAGTTTAATCGCCCGAATTGGAAAGGGTTATTTTTTTTTTACTTTTCATTGGTAAAGTCGAACATGTCTGTCATATAGTACAGCTTCTCTTGTTTGAAAGGTTTATAAAACTTTGCTACGAATATATTTTTATTCAATAAATCGTTGTGTACTTAATAGTTAAAACTAGTAGCTTTCAGTTGAATTTTGCTGAATCAGTGTTTTTTTCTACGGTTATCGGCTAGACAAAAATAATTTCAGGAAAAATGTTTTTTGTTGTTGTTATAAATAAGAAATGTGTGATATTTCGTATGCTCGTATGGTTAGTACTCTTACCTGAACACCCTCAGTATATATAGATATGAGTTTGCTAACTCTTGCCTTATTAAGTTTTATTTTCAAAATTTATTTTAAATTATATAATATTTATTACAAATATCTTACTTTAGTTTATAAATATTTAAAGGCATAGCATGTATTGTACGGTTCTCAGAAAAACTAAATTTTATTTTCTTAGAAATAACTCTAATAGTAATATTTACTTTTTTTCAGTATACACAGAAAGATTTGAGAATTTAGATGAAATTTTTTATGGTATATGCAAAACTTAGCTTGCGTTTCACAAAACCTCTCAGAATTTGATCAAACCTCAAGGTTTTTACCGCGAATGTTTTCCATTTCATTTCTTTTATATATTTGCACTTCTTCTAGAAACATTTACTTTAATGTAGAACCATTACGTCCTGCAAAAAAAAAAACATTGCAACATTAACAAAAAAAATCATGCATCTTCAGTTTACCCAGTTACCGAAACATCGTCAACAATGTCAAAAAACAAAATGCATAATACGCACTTTTACCTAGTAGAGTATGCTTAGCAGCCTGCCCTGCGGCTACAGATGCAGAATGTTCTTCGAAGAAAGGTACTTTTAGCATATTTATTAAGATATATTCTGAGTTTTTCCTCCTATTTGTCTTTATTTATTGTGGTCGGGTGCTGCTACATGAATCATCTCCAATTACTAAATTTCGGTATTATTCTGCGTTGAAGCGAAAAATGCGTGTTTTCGCTACGTGGAGGACTTTGCTTTTTCCACACTTAATATTGAGATTTTTCTTTTCCCCTCTTGAGATCCTTTTATTTTCTTGTTGGGAAATTTCGAAGCTGCCGGTTCTTGTGGTCCATGAATTACATTGAAGATAACTTGAGTATTTTTGTTCGTGGTTTTTATTCATAGAAACGTGTTTTATGTAGTAATTCTTTATGGCTGTTGTGGAAGATTCGAAAAGGAAAAGGAGAATATTTCAACTTGAAAAAGTTTTTTAAACAGCTTATCAAAAGACGATAAATATAGTTTGCCTGTATGACTTTTCTGTTCGTTAAAATATGTATGCAATAAAGCTTTCGTCTAACATTTACTTCTTAAGCATTTTAAATAGAAGTGTGTATTCAGGTCAAGTGTAGTTTAAAATAAATACAGATATGTTTTTCAAAGACTCATTTCAAGCTTGATGATAGAAGTTAAAGCAGTTTTATGGGTGAATATACTTTGATTTTTAAAAATTAAATAAATATTCAATGTATCTTAAGTACACTAGAAAGTTATTACTTATTAAGATTTTATTTTTTCCCACTTAAGATATCTTTCTATTGATATACATCAACTGTCAAACATATTTTTTTAAAATATAACTTTAAATTTGTTCTTTTTTTAATTTTTATAAAACGAACCTTTGATTTGAATAAAATACAAGTGTAAGGAATTTTATTTTGAGACACTTTGTCTACAACTTTCATTAAATCTTTCTGGTTTAGACTCCAGCTCTCAATTATTATAATGCCACAACCAAATATCTAGAATAAAGTAGCCACGCCTACCTCAAATCCATCAAAATAGATTTTTTTATTACTCTCCATATTACAAAAAAAAAAAAAAAAATCCTTCCACATAATCAAACCCACTCGACTGCTAAAAGCTCTTTTGAAAATCAGATTGCCAGTCCCTCTCCATGTGTTATTATTTTAAACATTAGATTTTTTTTTTTCAAAATCCCCTAGTCTCTTTTTAAAACAACCGCAAAAATTCATTACCCTTAACGTTGATGGACACTTTAATTGCCAGTGTGGCAGTCTGTCTTTTAGGATGCGACATACTTACTTCAGATTTTTCCGTTTTTGTTTCCGGTTTGATTGTCACGACGTAGACTCGATGTTAAATGCTGGTTTTTAATTAATTTAAGATTTCTCTCGTTTTAAGTACAGTGTTTTCATTTCTTATTTGAAGGGATTTATTTCTTTTCAGTCCCTGATCGGAAATGTTATTGTTTCGGTCTTTTGCGTTGCCGCTTTATTAAATTGTTGATGCTTTGTGGGAAATGGAAATAATGTTTTCCGGAGTTCTTTTGATTTGAATTTTTATCCCTTTCGATGAGAGGATCATTTGTTGCTTTTTGAAAAATTGGAATTTTGTATCAACGGATTAATTAGGCTTCTTTGTTATTCATCGCTCTATTGAAAAAAAAAATCTGAAGTATAATTAATTTTTGAGTGTTTTGATAGCGTTTTTATAGTTTGGGGACCTGTCACAAAATGCGATTTGTCGGTTAATGTTTAAAGATACTCATTTTTCACTAAGGCATGTATTCTAAGCTATTATTTTAAACAAATACAGAATAAACTTGCTTAACGTTTTAAAGGTATACTTTTTCTAAGATATTAATAAATTTATTGCATACTTATTTTATATTAAATTAATGGTTTAATTATTAATAATATTAATTGTTTTTTATGACAATTCTAAAAACTGGTTTTTCCCGACTAGAATTCAGCAAAAGGGGTTAAAATATTTCAAGCAATTTTTACATTATATTTATCATCAAACATGCTACAAACAATTTAATTTCAGGAAACTTGTTGGTTCAGATTTCTAATATCTTTTTAGCCAATCAAACTTTCGATGACTGACACTTTTGTCCTAAAGGTCTTTATGTTTACTTACGTGTTTTGTTATTTTGCAAACATTTAAGAATATTTCTGCACATTCCTACACATTTTAAGCCCAGAAAATTTCCCAATTTCTACATCTCCATAGCAACTTCCTACTTAAGCCTTCTTAAGCTGTATTTATTCTCTTGTGTATAATTGCTCTCATTTGTCTTTCAAAGTACTCGCCAAACTTTAGCCCCTTTTATCCCAGATTAATGCCTCACGGCCGTCGTAAAATGCACTCTTGTTCATGATGAAAGTTCGTATTTACCTGGAACAGAAATTGCTCACTAACTTTGACGTTACCCTCGATAATTGCCGCTAATCTCGAGCCATAAACCGAAACATGAACTGCAGTTTTGACCGTACGTTAAACGACGATGGTATGCTATTACACGTTACCTGGTGAATACTTTATTGGGGAATTTTTGTTTATTTATTGGTGTTTCGTACATGGTGAAGTTACGAGGAAAATGCTGGCTCTATTGAGTTCCAGTTTGATGCATGCTGAACAATAACAATTCTTCGGCATAAACATATTGTATGAGTTAAAACAATATTGTATGAGTCAAGTTTGATTATTTAAGTTCTTTAAGTGTTACTGGAATAATTTTTGTAGGAGTAAAGCCAGTAATCCATTCACGCTGTAGCTGAATTTTGTGACGTCATTTGCTGTATCCAGCGTGGATGGAAGTTTCTTGACTTATGGGTTATTTCTCTCATTAAAAAGTAATCAAACAAGAATATTAAGTTAAAAACCACGGACAATTAAAAACTAAATGACTCTTATGACTGCTCATGCTCGAAACCAATTTACAGCTTTGATATCGCTTTGGAAACGATTCAAAAATCCAGCTTGAGAAATACAGCTTTGACCTCGCGCGCATCCGCACTACTGACAGTTACGTCACAAAATCCAGCTACAGCATAGCAGCAGCGTGAATGGATTACTGGCTTAAAGCTCCGATAACTTGCATGACACTGTAAAGATTACTAAAATATTGATTGTTCATTTGAAGTGTTAAAACCGTGAACTTCAACCTGCTAAATCGAAATTCTATTATCACTTTTTCTCATGGACAGCAAACATTAAATTACTTTTTTGAGGTCAGTGTTAAAGACGTTTGACACTATAAAATATCTAACAATATACATTTCCCCCAAAAGCTGCTATTCAGCATTTTCCAAAATGCTATGATTTAAATACATTGATGGGAATCCGGACATCGCAGTGAACCTACAAATTGCGAATCTGCAAGTAACAATTTAAAACTATTTTCTAGTGTCTTTGTACGACCCATAACGTATCTTTTGTTGCCATTCCTATGAATTGCACAAAACTAATTTTCGCAGTGGAGCGGCGCATTCATAGAATTCGGCAGGTAAATGTGATTTTGATGCTCCAAAGTTGTTTGTTTGCAAATCGGAGGGAACAAACGGTGACAGTGAAAGGGGAAATAAATCGGAACGAAAAGTAGGGACTGTTTCTGTCTTTTGTTTGGAACAGTTTTTATATTCGTATGAATTTTTTTATGTTGTACTACAGTCGAATAAGGTAACTTTGGCCCAACCCTAAAATTCTAGTACCAATTTTCTTTTGAATATTTTTAAAGTCAAAGATCAAGGTAAAGTTGACTCGAATGAAAAAAGTCAAGCACATATTTCAAGAGTGTCCATTAGTGGAGAATGTCTGAAGTAGTTGCTGCACATTGCCCTTCCATGTATCTAAGTGCCTGATATTTTTTTATTTGTGTAATTTCTGTATGCGAAATGCTGCACTTGTTTGACTCGATCTCCTCTTCATAATCGAGTTTTTTTTTTCGCCCCGAGTTAAGGGTTATTTTTCTAGGCGCGAGCTGGGTGATTCCCGATTATCCGGAAATTCCTATTGAATCTCGATTAACCGAAAGTGCTCCGGTCCTGTACCTATCGGATAAGCGGGACTCCACTGTATTTAATTATGAGTTTTGACAGCTTTACCGAAATAACCCTTATTTGTCGCAAAACTAAAGTCGACAATCTTAAAATACAATTATTACTGAAGAAACTGCCGTATAATCAGATGAAGATCGAATTAAATTAGACTCCTTTAATATTTTACTAGTTAAACGGTGTATAATTGCGTAACCTTACTCTGTTTGGCTTTTTTTAACGCTACAGAAGAAGAATTAGGAAAATAGAAAGTCATCGGCAATTTTGCCATGCTTTCAAATGCTACTTCGTATCGAACCAAAAAAACTCGTTTAATAAAGGGAACGAAATAAAAATATAAGATTCAAAATAAAAAGGAGAACGAAGTCTTCTAAACACTAATATATAACAGATAAAACTGAACAAATATTTGCATCTACAACATCACGAATTGTATCAGCTACAAAACAGTGCAATTTCCGTTTCCATCTAAATGTATTAGTTTATCAAAGCTGTAACGCCCGGATGATTTTTAGTAAACAAAACGAAAGTTTCAATCCAAAAGATAATAAAAGGTTCTTGGGAGATTAAAAAAAAAAAGTTTTTAATTCTTGCTATTTCCTGTGTATGACATCCATATTCAGACGATTTATGAAATGATATTTTAGAAAAGATACGAACATGCATTTCACTTGTAATGAACATTATTAGTCCGAGTATCCCAGTTAATGAGAGGTTGACTTACAGACCTAGTGATACCAGAAAGCTAGGGACCGAATGTGGTAATGACACTTCCATCCTTATAAACAGTATATACTTTAATTCTGTTTGGTACAATGTCCCATGTACTCAGTTGTGTTATGTTCCCTGTTCGGTTGCATGCCAAGGTTGTATTCCATTTGGTTGTATTGTACTTTACCCTAGTTTAAAGAAACGAATCCATCACTAATTGATGTCCATGTATAGCTCTAGTTCAACGTTAGCTCGACCTTTAAAAATATATCGGGCTTAATTCCATGCAAAATTACCCTTTCTGTAGCGTAAGTCAGGAGTGTAAAAAGTGATTTTAATTACACTTTTAAAGTTAAACGAACAAAAAATTGTGGAATAGCTGATCTGCACTTAATGAATATAAATAAAGTGGCGTGTGGCGTGCTTTATTTAATTGTAATTATTTTTTAATTAAAAAATCGGGTAAGCTGCTCTCAAATTGTGACTTACACTACAGTTACATTAAACAGACATCGGTTACATCTTTTTCACAGCAAATGGACCGTCTAGCGAGAGTTTTCTTACATTATTTCTCGCCGTTTAGAGCTAAAGCACCCTCTTCCCCAGAGTGTAAACTCCGTGCATGACGCACCGGACTAATGGTCGGAAGCGAAAGGGATCAATTTCCTTCGAATGCACGTCTCTCTCTTCTTCCAAAGTCTTGAAAAAACAGAAATGTAAAATCGCCTTTTTATGTATTTGGACACGATCGTAGTCCGTCCGGAAAGCTTTGTTTTTGCTATGCATTTCGTTTGTTGATACTGTTGTTGTCGGTAAGGAATGCATCAAGAGATTTTTTTGCGCGTTATGTCGCACTTTGTGTGGAAACGTGACATATCGACAAGGTACCGATTTTTTAGGAGAATTGTCTAAAGTTTGTGTCGTTGCCATTGTATTTCATTTGTTTCAGTTGTGGATATGTTTATATTAGGTATACCAAAGATTGTACTTATTGCTTGTAGAGTTTTGCTTATCTTGTATCTTGAAATTTTGAATTTGGTGCTAAAGTAACTAAAATGTACCAATTTGTGGTATGCTGGGCTTATTTAGGTGTCATATCTTCCTTATTTTATTAAATAACAGTATGTGAGAAAAATAAGAACTTTTTTCATTTCATGCTAAAAATTAAAGAAATCCGTAAAAGATTCCAGAAATTTTTTTGCTTACTTTCATTGGTATGATTTGGCAAAAATGCCTTTCTTTTTCACTTTTTCCTAAATGTTGTTTCTACAACCAAGTAGATGGAATGCAAGAATAGAAACGTGTTCTGTAAATGTGGCTTTACAATACGAAAGTCTCCACGTAGCAAAACAACATGTACAGGGTTTGAAAAGTTCTCATTGAAAAGATCCTACTGCATAACTTTTTGATTTTTTTTTTGTTTAAACTTCTTTTTTTGGGTAGGTGTTCCCTTGTTTAATATCAATTACCCAATATTAAATATATACAATAATATATAGTATAAGGTAATTCATACTATTGCCATGAGGTCGAAAATCCGAAATGGGGATTCGTATTTTTTTACATGTTTTGGAGAGAGCTGATTGTAAAAAAAAGGGTGTTCTTGAACAGTAATCGGTCTTTCTGAAGTTATTCTACAGGTTTAACTAAAAGAGCTAAGGACTTCACATTTGGTACAGAGTTTCTTGTAGCTGTCTGACGTAGTAATAAGGCTTTCGCGAAAATCGCGCGTAATGAGTAGCTGCCATAGAACTTTATTCGTTTTAATGGTGTTGTTGGAAAACGAAACAACGCTTGACTTCAAATTTGGTTTACGAGCTCCTATTACCATTCGTAAAGGGTTACCAAAGAATTTTTTATGTTTTAAAGGTAGTGAAATTATCTTTTAGGGTATATACTTTCCTTTAAATGTATTGTTTTATTATGTGGTGATTGAAAGCCGTGTTATGTTAGAAACAACCTAGTTTTCTGGCAGATATACTTTTGTACTAAATAACTTGTTCCTACGTAGAATCTAATGAGATGTTAATTAAACCGAAAACCAGACAAAAAACTAATTAACTTTTTATAAATTATCCACCAAGAACTACAGTTGATAATTGAATGTTAACTTAATTACAAATGAAAATGCTAAAACAATACTGTCCATACGACAGCACCAATTACTCTATTCGACATTCTTTCCCACACTAAGTCCTTTACAAACCCCCTTCACTTTAATCCTTGATTAAACTACCGCGTCGTGGGTAGTTTCTATCCTTGTGATAAAGCCCCGTGGCTTCCTATGTTGGTTTGACAAAATTACCGTTTAAATTTGTATTTAAACTAGTAAACTAATTTTTTAAATTTAATCTAGTAATTTCTATTTAAGCTTTTAAATATAGTAATTGTATTGGGTTTTTTTTTGGTTTAGTTTATTTATTTATTTTTGCTTTACAGCTGTTACTTTTAAAACAAAATAAGTTTGCGATCTGTAAATAAAATAACACAGCGCGTTTTTGCACTTACAAAGTAGTTAGTTATAACAAAAATGCAACTATAATATTAATGTAAACAGAGCGTTTCGCAACTGTTCCTGGCTAAAGCAAAATAATTAGTACTATAACGATTGAGTATGCTTACACAGCGTTCTGGACATTTTTGAAAACGAATTTTGCTTTTTGATCTTTTAACTGTTCCAACTGCAATTACTTTTTATATATTATTATTATCTTACTGAAAGAGATTATTTTGTTTGATTGAAAATGTTTCTGCTTAAGTTTATCCAAATAAACAAAAATATTGACAAATGAAGACCTTGCCGAAACTTTTTGCTGGATCAAAAACGAATCGTCAAACGAAAATAAAAACGAATTTCAAGGTAAACATTTTTATTAGGAATAAGCAAATATGTCGGTAATAGGTTAACCAACAATTTTTGCAAACCTATTCAAAACTGTCGACACTATTATCAAAACCACTTAAATACGAGTTACAGCTTTACCGAAAAAGTTCGATGATCTAGGGCCGGACGCTACATTATGTAAATAAACGTTCATTTCCGATTTCTATCCAGAAGACAAGTCTATGTCCCGATTTATCAAAATGCCTGAAGCGGGATTTGGCGGAATTTTCCCGGACTTGGCTTACCGGTTGAGTCGGGATTTTATTCTGATAAGAGAAGGTGGGGTGGAGGAAGATAATTAGTTTAGACTAACAATATGTCCTAAACGCTTGGAGTAATTGCTTAGTTTCATCCTTCGTATCCATAGAGTTTGTTTACTTTAATACGTTTCGTTATTTTTTTCTTCTTTTTAACATGGTATGGGAATTTCAGTTCAAAGCAGGTGTGGATTTAGGATGTAAATGTAGTTTAAAAAGAATTTTAGTTTTAAAATGACGTCAAGAGAAACTATAATTATTAGAAATAATACAAAATATTTACCTTGGCTTAGAAAGTTTGATGATGTGTAAAGAACTTCATATGTTTAGGTCATCTAAAGGAAATATTATTTTTTCTGGTTTAGTTTATTTATTGATTATTTGGTCGTATTATTATTGCTTTTAATAACTTAAGAACAAAATTGACTGCTACATCAGTCGCATAACCTAATGTAAGACAAATATTTATTTTTGAAATGGGACACCTCCATTTAACTGAAAATTAATTCTGTTTTAAGGTATCTGCCTACCTTGAAAATGGCAAATTTTGACAATTTTCATAATTGTTTTTTATTGTTTTACAAACAAGCCCTATTATTTATCTTTCAAAAACAGTTGAGATTTTTAATCTACGATATTTGAATCAAAAGTTATGTCTAATATTTCCGAACAGTTGTCAAATATTCAAAAGTTATCACATATTTCCCATAAAAATTTATTTTATCTGTATGTAATAATTTTTCTCGTTAAAAACTTATCAAAACTGAAAAATGCGCCTTGCAAAATATGGCACAAAATAGATATTAAGCCAACATTAATTAAATCCTGTGTTTATGTGTCTGTAAAGGTGTACACAGTATATAATAATAGCAATTATCTGATTTCTAAGTACTTTATACTAAGGAACTTAATACTGTTTTCTGAAGAACGGTATTTTTCAACAACAATGTCTTTTTAAAACCTGATATCTCAAAAACTACTTAATGTAATGTAATAAAATTTTCATAGCATGTATATTATAACTTCATGTATGTTTTGAAATGAGATCTAAGTAAAATAACTAAAAGAATTTATTTTATAGACTTTTTAATATTAAATTTTCCCTTTTTTAAAAAAAAAATCTATGAAAGTAGCTTTGACACTATGTAATTCCTAAAATATCAGGAGTTTTGCTTAAATCTCATTTCAAAATAAGTAAAAGGGTCTAATAAATGACTCTGTAAAATATTTAATGAACAAATGAAATATTTTTTGACTTATGGTGTTTTCCAAAACGCTTATTTTTAAGGCAAATTTATTCAAAATCAGCATTTTTTTTTAAAAAATTAAATTTTAATTTAATTTTTTGTGGTCAAATATTTCATTTAACATTATTATTCATCATTACCACTTAAAAAAATAGTTAATTTTAAAGTATTAAAAAATTAGACCCCTCAAGGTAGGGAGCTACCTTAAAATTTAGTCTGCTTTGAAAGTTAATTGCTTTAAGTTTACATAATTTTTTGCAGACTTAATTCTAAGAAAAAAAATTAGCACTAAGCTTTTGAGTCAAAAGATATATAATCACGTGTGCACTTATTTCAATATTAAATGCAAACAAATCCGTAATTCACTTAATGTAAAATAAATTTACTTATAATAATTATTCTTGTTGACGCTAGAAGGAAAACATTTATAGACTGCAATTATCTTAAATACACAATTACCACAAGCATGATCTTTAAAATTCTTCGAGGTTGAAGCAACTAATTGATTAATTTAATATTTGGATAATGGGCTAAGTTTCTCAATACAGCATTAATATATTATTTAAAGTATTATTTGTTTAAAGTTTAGAAGTATAAAATTACAGTAAGTAATATGCAGCTATTACATTTTAAGTATGTAAATATCACCATAGTGAGTTTCTCCTGAAAATAGTTGATGGATTTAGTCTTTAGTCTTAGTGGGTTTTTTTTTTGTTAGGTTCATCAGGTTATTATTTTTTGAGTTACTTGGACAGGCTTGCCCTTGACGACAATTATTAATTGGCTAAATAAAATTTCTTCTATATTTCTCGTTAAAATGTGCTTTGCATTGCAAATCTCGGAGGCCTATTAGCTTTTATAACATTGAATTAAAAAAAAACCTAATACTCTAGCTTGAAAGATTTCTAATGTTTATGATTTAAAATTGAAAAAGTGAAATGTGAATAACATAAAAACTACCGTTAGGTATCTCTTAATTTGCATATTTTCGCGACGAATCTCTGTTAAATGAGTGCAGGAAAAATTCAAATTCAACGATTTTTCTTAACCAATTTGATTAACTATTTCACTTTGCTAAATTAGCTTATAAATATTACCTTTGTGACTAAGTGCATGAGCATTGGGAAGTAGAATTATTTTCGTTACTAGACATTTTTTTTCTTATTTACTTGTAATTTTCCATGTTCTGATTTAGTAGTTGTTGTTTGGCATATGTTATTTAATTATATGTTTTCCTTGTATTGCGTCCTCAAGAGAGTTGCCGAAAAGCTTGTTAATTTTGTTTTGCGAATATATTTGATAGTTAGAACGCACTTGACTAGTGCTATCAAGGCATATTGCAGCAACAAACAAGTCAAAATTAGTTTAATTTGTTTACACTTTCTTAGAATAGGAAATTTTTCTTAGAAAATTTCTATTCACTTGTTTTATTTAAATTGTTTACCGTTAGTTTTCGAATTGTGATGTTTGTTTGAAAGTATCAAGCTTGCACAAATTTCTCTCAAACACTTTAATTATTCAAACTCGTTATATATTAAAGTTAGTGGCATTTTATCATCTGTCTGCAAGTCTAACTGCTTGGAAGAAGCACATTGAGAAATCCTAGGCCTGCACTAAGCTGTGGCGCTGATAAAGTAGTCAAATAATCATTAATTGGTTTGTTGGGTAGTTTCTTGACTCAAATCATACTCTAATCCATATAAGCAGTGCTTACCAACTCTCCCAAGACCATTTCACTTCTACGGGCTGTTATAATTATGTAAATGTTTAGTATTAACACCATTAGGGTGACAAACATGCAGTAATTGCATCAACAACGATTAATGCTATCACATTAGGTTCCGATCTTACCCCTATGGTTTCCGGTTGTTCCCTAATAATTCAGCATGTCCATGATTATAGGACAAATATTCCGTAGCCCATTGTGTCATTAAAGCTGACCTGGGCGCTTGCAAATTCCTGTATGTTCTTCGGTGTAATAGGAGAGCATAAATTCTTAGCCTTCGCTAATAGAGTATAATAAGGAGCCCGGGATTGACATAGGGATTTAATAAATTCGGTTATTTATGAACGACTTTCAAGTAAATAGTTAAGGAATTTATTGAAAACAAGTTTAATTAGCTTAGAAATATAAATTGGTGCCAATTTAATTATTTTAAAAATTAGGGATTATATAATTAAATTACAAAATGAGGGTACCTGTGGAAATGACTTATTGTTAAACAATACATATGTATTTATGCCCCAACTATTATAACGTGTAAGCAACGTAAGCTTGATCTCCTTGTAATTTATTTTAATGCCACATTTTTCTATAATATCCGGGAAAAAGTTTTATTGAAATCTATAGAAAAATGTGGTTTCAACCAGAGTGCTTAAGAAGTACAGTTTATCGCCATTGCAGCATGTTGAAATTAGCTTTACCGTAATTGATGATTGAATGTTTCGCCTTTACCTACATCTTAAATAATATGCACCCTTTCTGAATTACGATCCCCGCATTTTCCAGCAACCAGTTGGATGAATGATCTTTTCCCCTCCAAATGTAAATCAACCTTCTAAGCATCGCGCGGTCACAATTTACTCTTACCAATGCTGTAAATACTTTCCTGCTTCGTGCCATAATTAAAAGCCTTCCTAATTTACAATCTAACGTCGCGTTTCCCCCACTTTCTGCGAAACATAACAAATGCTGCACTTTATCCTATTGACTGCATTTCTGCACCTAAGTGTACTCCTTTAAATCCTCTTCGCGGGAATTCATAATTCAAACTGAGGTTAGAGGGAGTTTCTTAAAAAGAACGTACAAATTAAACTGAATTGTATTGTAACCTTACTTTGACTTCATTTCGGCACTAAATTTAGCCTTATAAATCCTCTTCCGTGAAAATCCCTTATTCGTTTTGAGGTTTAAAATGCATCTCTTAAAAGGTAAGTAGAAGTTACGGAGTTGTATTTTAATTATGGTTGGTAGTTGAAGGCTAATTCCGGTTGCTTGACTCTAGTCGCATAAAATAATTTAATGCAATCTATTTGAATGCTTTACTAGGTATTTCGTATCACAGCCACAACATTTCAATAATAGAAAAATGCTAAAAGTTCAATTGCATTTGAAATATATATATATTTTTAAACTTTGTTACGTAAACGAGTCTAAATTAAAACTATTTCAGTGTATCTATTTATAATTTAGCAAACAGAGAAGTGTACAAAAGTAATTTAAGTTAATTTCCTAAAAGTTTTAATGAGTTTCAAATATTTTTTCTGTGTCAATTTTTTAACGGTCAGTTTCAGTTTTCTTTACTTTTCACTGCATTTAACTATCGACTGTAGGTACTTAAAAAAACGAGTGAATTTAACTCAGTCTGAGTTAATTTTCACTCTTTACAATGTCGAAAATGCTCTTCTCCTATATGAGTGGATTTCACTCTTTTGTTTTAAGAGTGTAAAATTCACTACACTGATAAAACCTCTTTTAAACTAAGGAATCAAAAGTATTTGTTAAATTTTTCGAATACCCCGACCGCAAACTATAAAACTACTGCCACATTATCGGAAATAATTCAACTATTTCTCCTATGGATGAAATTTTTGATTGCAACTCTCTCACTAAATAGTTCCCTCTCATCAACTTCACGACAACGACGCATAAGAAAGGTGTTTAAGCGAAACAGCTTTATCGTAATTAATCAAAACTTAACAAACTTCCCTCCTTCTTACACTGTGGTGGGGGCTGCTTTCTGCACTCACTTAAGGAGGGCTTAACGGGGGACTAATGAGTTGTGACATCGACCTTGTGGGTCTTAAACGCGCTTTTGGGAAATGGAACGCACGGAAGGTGCCCCTGGCACCGGAAATTTAAGGAAATAAGTTTCGCACAACACGTGCCACAGGTAGAAATGTGTAGCTATTGTTGTTTTAGAATAACGATTGCTTTTTGGATCCGTTGCATCCTTAAGATCTGTTCCTTAACCCATTTCCTCTCATGTATCCTATATAAGCTGTGCGATGTCGGTTATAAGGTTGCGTTGGTTGAAAGATTTTAGTTTGAATTATCGAATAGAGACACGAGGTCTAGTCGTGACGGGTGTCGTAATTTAGAACCACAATCAAGTAGTAATCTATGCTTAAGAGTTGGCCTCGTAACTTGACTAAGGCTTAAGATGCATATTCTAGTCCCGTTGTATATGGTCTAATGTAGCTCTAGCGCGATTCTTAATCTGACCAAATAATGCATGCTATTTGAAGAGTAAAGTCCCCCATTGTATTCGAAATATAGGCAAACGTTGTTTTGAAAAAAAATTGTTGGAATAGACGAAATATTTAATAATACAAATTATATTATGATCTGAAATATGAGGTCGCTTAAATTAAATAACTCTACTTTAAAAAGGAAAAAGATAAGGAATTGTAAAAGGGTAAGACTTAATGACATTTCCAGTTTCTTTCCCATGTCTTTTCCAGCAGCAGTTAAAATTTAACAGGGCGTTTTTTTCATTGACATCCTTTACGAAAAGTTAGAAACTAGGGTATTTTTTCGGAAATTATAACAAAATTGCTTTTTGTGGTTTCTGAGAATAACATCGAGAGAATGGACTTGGCATATACATATTAATCTTAAAAATGTAATGTGAGACAACTATGTTGTTTAATATCGTTTTTAAAATGTTGTTATATTGGTTGCACTCATAAAATGACACACTTAGTGTTTTTATTTTCGATTATATTTTAACGCGACAGATTTTGCACTTTTTTATTATCATTTAGTTATGATTATTTCAGATTCAGATGTTAGTTATCATTATTTTATATCATTTATCTATTAGAAGTTTTGTAAAAATATTTCTCTATACATCAATTATAATGCGTCTTTCTTTACCAAAAGTTTAACTTGTTTTAGAAGGATTGTAAAAGAATACAAACATTAAATGTAACATTTCTCCGAAAAAGAGCAAAATTTGCGTCCTATAGTAAGTTTATTTTGGATATGTTCGTAACTGAAAAGACCTCTTTTATCAGCGCTACTTGTAAATAAGCCAATCAAGTAATTGCGTAATTTAAATACTTCCGAAGCAATTGAAGATATTTCATTTTTAACTAAATCTCACTTATTAATCGAAAGTCCGCAGAATGCTTCTTGTGCTTAACATATTTCAAATACTTTCATTGAGCTCTAAAACTAATTCAAAACTACCTCGGGCGTTAACTTTAATTGCAGAGTTTCGATATGGTCATAGAAATTGAACGTATTGAACTTCGGAATTCGTTTTAACTTTAGTCAGAGTGATTATTTCTAAAGGTTCGGATTAATTTTTCACTTCCTAGGTTTTAAGTAAAGTTTATGCTTTTATTAAACCGAAATTTCCAAGTTTGTGTTACGCGAATAAAGCTAGCTCAGGTCCTTTACTTTTCGGTTGAATTATTAAGTATGCATATTCAAAGATAACGATGGAGTGTATTTCGTAAATCTTTTGATCATTATTTTGATTTGAAAATTTATATAAGCATAGTTTTGTCCTCTCTATTGATACCAGATTATTTTACCAAAGATAGCGTTATTGATTGAAATAAGAAAATCATTGTTAAAAAAAATTATCGAATCACTGCCGGATTTTTTTACTGCTATTTGGCTTATATACCATTAAGTTTTATCCTTCATTTAAGCTACTACAATATGTCCTCTGAACTATTTTCCTGAGAATTGAATTTTATTATAAATTGAAAAACTTCGGAATACTCACTACTACTATTTTTTAACAGTTTTATTTTGCTATTTTTAAATTTAATCTTTTTTAGACTTTCATATGTTTGTGCTTATGACTTTTTATATATTTGTGAAATTAAAATCAATAAAAGTTTTAACTGCTCCGTTTGTTTCTAAATCTATCATCATAAGTAATAACATAAGCATAAAAACACACATAAAACTTTTCCCAGCACCACAAATTATGAACTTAACTATCTAACCACACACCAAATTCTTCGACCAAAGTCTGTCCCTAACCTCAAACTGGTCTAAAAAAGAGAAAAAGAAAACGTAACTTTCATGTCTGTCCAACATTTAGAAACTCTTAACTGCTGCTCTTACGAACTTTTACGACATCTGTGCCCAGCCTGCCAACTCTCGTTCCCGTCGTGAAAACTAATATACAGGGACAAAATCAAATATAAAGCTACATGTCACCCTACGATGGCACAAGCAAAGCCAACTCGTATAATATTTCCCGAGAGTTGGTGAGAGCCGTCTTCTTTCCTTTATTGCTGCTTTTGAGAATGTTACTTTTGTCATAGGTTTTCGAGAGTAGTTGTTATCTGGTCACGCTATTATTAACAAGTTTTTCTTTAAAAATAGAAGTTGGAAAAAAATTGTTCTTGGACCAATTGTGTATCGTAAGTTAAAAAAACAACAACATTAAATTGGCCCAATAAACGATTTCTAAAATCCCTCAAGTCATTACATTTTGAAAATTATTACAAGTGATATTCTAATTATGGAGCTGAATTTTTTTTCAGAGTTTTTTGATAGTTTAGACAAGAATGTAAACTCACCTGACTTGAGGGAAGTGGATCTCTCAATTTTCAGCTACCATCTCGAAAGAATTATTTAAACTAAAAAACAAATTATTTTAAATGCTAACTTGCAACTTTAAATGGTTAAGCTTCATAAATATATATGCAACAATTTTTTTTCACAAAACATATAATTTTTTAAAAATTTATTAACATGCATTGTTTATTCGCCCTAGCAAGTAAAAATTCAGTAATTGGCTTTCTTTAACATCTTCACCATGGAGACCTTCCTTAGAATTTCTGTTAGGTCTTTTCCACTCTACGAACCCATTGCAAGTAGTAGTCATAATCATAATAATATTACGAGGAAATATTTGGCAGGCTGTGTCGCCAAGTGTATCATTGGGGCACATGGTTGTTATGGCCCGATGCATAGATGCCATGGGAATCCATAATAACTCGCATGAAGTTTGGCTTTATGGACCACAATTTGTTCAAGATTTTGTTCAGAGCTTGGAAAGTTATATATGCATGTCTATAATATTGTTTATTGTTTTACAACATCACAGTTGTCCGTATTTTATAATACTAAATGCGATAGATTTACTTATCGTTGTCTATATTTTTGTTATATTATTTAAATAGTGATGAATAATGTTATTGAAGTTCCTTTGTAATTAACCCCCAAAATACCTAAAGTTTTAATGAAATGGACTCCAGGTGTCGCATGTACGGCATGATGTGGCTTGTAATAATTGTTTCAAATAATCTTAAGCAATTTGAAAATGGTTTTAGTTCAAATAATTGAAATGCTTTCTTTACGTAACTCATTTAGATTTACATGACTTAAACTCTAACCTTGGCTTTCTGTTTCTTTTTTATCACTCCTACATTTGCTTTTAATTCATTATCCACCAAAATTTCAAATATGTTGTATGGATAATTTATATGCAAATCATGACTTCCAGCTATTCAGAAAAACATAATATATATATTTATTAAAATAGTTTTGCCCCTCTCCCTCCATTCAGCAATGTAATGTATTCACAAAATACTTTGTTAAGTTAGCAGTAGTAGAAATCGGACTTTTAATAAACTTTATGACAACTATGCTTTACTTTTATTAGTATCTTTTCAATTTAAATATGCAAATATGTTCAATCGTATCCACTCTCGCACTTCAATTCATTAATTCGCACCCGTAAAAAGTCATTTATGCTCTAAGAAAAGCAATGAATAATTTTTATTTGAAAATAATACACAGTTTTCATCGTGACACATTGTATTATTCGAATTTTCAACAAAAGAATCATCGGAAAACTATTTTTGGAATTACAAAATGTTTTTCCCGTTCCCGGAAGTATGTTTACTTTGGTTTGTCGAAGTTGTGACACTTAACTAGTTTTCAGGGGGAAATGTTAATAAATCCAAAATACAATTGACACTTATATAAATTATAAACTTATATAATATCTATTTTTCATAAAGTATAATTTTATACTCTGGCTTTCAGAGAAGAGAAGGTACCTATTCAAATGTAAATCATGTTCAAAATTATGCCTAAAAGAGAATTCAAATAGCGTTTTTGTTAAAAATGTAATTTGAATTTAAGTCAAACTAAACGAGTATATGTCACATCTCCAAAGGTACACAAAGAAAAATTCCTTCAGTTTCATATCTTGTTTATTTTCCTGCGTATTATGAAGAACTTGTTTTTTTTTTCTTAATCAAGACTACACTGGTTTATATATTATTCAAAACAGGGTCCTTCTTTTGCAGTGCGAATGCTTTTCGATATGCTGCACAATCAACTAAGTTATTTTCCGAGATGTCACAAACTCCGGTGCATGGACTGAATTGAAAAGTTGAAGGTTCCCGTAAAAATAAATATTTACGTAGGCTAGGCATCGCGGAGATACAAATGGTATCTCGGAGATTAATGCTTATTGATTCTAGAATTCAATTTTTGTTAAAGTTTGTGCATCACTTTGATGTATTATCGAAATAATGGTGTTTATTCAGAAGGTACTAAGGAGCATTTAATCAAAATATCTTGCTTTCGTATCGAAAAATAATTTCTGTTTGTCGGTAGAGAGTCAAAAACTTAAGACATGAGTTTGCACGTGCATATGGTGGCATCTTTGTAAATAATGATTGGGTAAACTTTGCTGGCTTCCTTATTTGCCATTGGGTACAGCCGTCTATGATGATTCTGATAGGTTCATACAGTTTTTCTACACGGTTTTTGTATCTTGCGTATTTAGACTATGGTTATTTGTAATATTGACTGTTAACTTTATACTTGAAATGTAGTGGCTGGGAAAGTGAGTGTGTTCTGGTAGGTTTGGTTTGAATATCGTCGCACT
This sequence comes from Hylyphantes graminicola, assembly GCA_023701765.1. NCBI lineage: Eukaryota > Metazoa > Arthropoda > Arachnida > Araneae > Linyphiidae > Hylyphantes > Hylyphantes graminicola. The sequence goes on along the minus strand of CM043117.1, from coordinate 34,921,557 downwards.
AAAGCTACACTAGGGCTGTTTTCGACAGGCGTCGTATTTTAGAACCACAGTCAGGTGACGAGCCAACACCTGAATAGGTACCCAACGCAACCGTTAATGTTCTGGTAGGAGATGAAATAGAATTAAAAATGATAATAATAATTAGTGTAGTTGAGTGACAGTGTTTTGTTTATATATAAAAATAATACTTTTGATAATGACTGACTTTCATATTTGAACTTAAGGAATTTGACGGATGTGTATATAAATCGTTGGTTAGAACTTGTTTTTTAGACTGTGTAATATCGTTTGTCTTAGATCTTAGAAGTATATTCTACCTTTTTGACTTGTACGTTTGTGTTTTCTTTAATAAAAAATGCCTCGTCCTAAAAGCAATTATCTTCAAACTCAAAACAGTACAATTAGCTTTAAAATTTCCGACATTGACTTTCTACTTTTCCTGTTTTGATTATGTGTACCAATTCTGGTTAATTCAAAATGTTTTCAGCAAACATTAAGATGAAATACCTTTAAGATAATGTACCAATACCATCTGTTCGTGCAAAATGCACCTTTTGAAGCTTTAAGAAATGTTTTAAGACACTTAAGAAGTAATTCCCTCTTCTACTTTACAAATTACCAATCACAGACTTTAAAATTTAATGAAGGTATGACATAACAGTTACCAAAAAGTATTACTTTGGTGAAAATGGAAATTTTGTTTTATCGGTTGGTTCTTTTAAGATAATACTCTATTCTACTCTAGTTTGTTCGATATGCATTCACACAAGCCGTTTATTTCCGTTATGTTTCTTGCAATTGTAACAGGGGGAAAATTCTCGCCAATAGTTTTTAGTTTCGTGTTTGAGAAATTGATCGAACACATGTCCGAGATTATTGATTTGTACTTTTTTACAAATTACATAAATCTATCTGACCTTAAAGATAGTGATAATTAGTCGTTAATTTGTTTTAATGAGCAATTCAAATCCAATAATTATTTGATTACATTAAAAGTTTTAAAATTGTGTACAATTTTTCTAATGTTTGTTATGGATTCTGTTTATTGGGGATGATTTTGTAGTTTGTTAAATATTTTAATTTATTCCTTTAGAAATTTGTAAGAAAGTAAATAAATAACCAATGTTTATTAAAAACAAATTTATCATTTTAGTGGTCCGTATTTCGATAATGTGATATCTCAAAATTTTCAATGCGATGATCCAAGCTGAAATTACTCATTCAAACACTATTCATTGAAAAAAACTTCGAACGCTGAAAATGCATTTATTATCGAGAATATTTTTCTTTTGGCAAGTATTATACATTATATAATTTCTTAGTAAAAGCTATTGACCTGCCCCAGTTTTAAACCTCTAAACTTTATATTTCCATTCATTTCAAATAAAGCCATACAAAATAAAATATATAATTTTATGAGAAGTATTTTTTATCAATACCTATCCGGTTTATAGAGACGAGTCAAAAGCCATTTCATGAATAATACCAACGCTTCTGACCTTTTAATTTTCTCTTCTGCCATTTTGATCCATGTCTCCTCGCTGTCTCTTGGCTTATTTTAAAAGTAGAAAGTATAGTGTACCTGATATTATTTTTCCTTTTGCTTCATCATTAAATTTTATGAAACATCGATTTAGAGAGGAGGCATGGCAGTACGACCAAAGATGCCAGTACAGTGTTCGTTTCTTTTAGATCTTTTCACATTCTGTTAAGGTCCTTTTAACCGAAAATTCTTTTAGAACGAAACAACAAAATCGAAGTTTTCTCTCGATTGTTAATGGATGCCTTTGCACGTAAAAGAATAAAGAAAAAATGTAGTTTGAATTGGTTAGAGAATTATTTAATAATTCAAAATGTTTTATTGAAAAAAAAACCCTTTGTTATTATAAATATAAAAAGCAGTCTGATGAAAAGGATTCCGCTTTGATATTTTTATTAATTAAACTATTCTTCAAATTGATAAAATTAGCGAAATGTTTCGTTAAAATATTTACTTTATGTGCTAATTAGTTTTTATATCAACACAAGTTAAAATTTAGCTTTGAATTCTAGTTTTAAAAAAATGAATAAATTTATAGAATTTAGAAGCTATATACTTTAAATGCATTCTGGGAATTAGAAAATAATATTTTAATAGTTAATTTAACAATGCGTTTTTACCTTTGGACAACTATGAAAGGGAAATGATCTGAATTTTTTTAATGTAAGGCATTTTTATTAAAGTGAAATTGCTATCTTCCTTTATATGTTTTAATTCGACGATTTTGTCGATCGAATCTATTAAAATAGTAAAAGCATTTTTTAAATGTTAAGTCAAAAATTAACTTAATTCATATTTTCAACTGGGAATATATTCCTTAACCAGAAATGCGTGTATTTTTTTCATTGTAAGTACTTTTTATTAAAACTGTATATGATTAAAATAATCTCCATTAAAAAAACATATTTAATCGTATATTTCCTCCATAAAAATTTCAAATTACTAGAACAGAATAAAAATTTACCAGTAATAACAAAAAAAACTCCATCTGCTTAGTTCAACTAATTCTTTCCATAATAAAACAAATCCAATATGCTTGACTATTCATTAACTAGCAAAATATATTAGGCGATGACTCTATTATCGTAATAATGACAAACCGCACTGATGCCATTCCGAAGAGAGAAATATTTCATTCGCCTAAATTCGCTTGGCCGATGGCGACGGTTAATTGAGTAATGTGCATAAATCAGCATTTCAAATGGTGACATTATGGCTGCGTTTAATTTTAAATAGAACTTCCCATTAATGCTGGATTTTACGTAAATTCAAATCCGAAACTCTGATTGTCGGAACACAAATTCCCTGTTTTCTGAATTAGAATAATTTACTTTACTGACAAAAGGGATGGCATCATTCTTAGCTGAGTATTTTAATACTAAATATTCCCATGTTTAATATTTCTAGGCATTGAAATTCCTGAGGAACGTTAAATTATTTTTAACGGATTTTAAATCGTATTGATTAGATCAGTTGCATTTTTAAGAAGGCTTTGCAAGAAAAAGAAAACTAACGTTTTTGTTTTATTATTTTTTTTTTTGCCCTTTTGATTTATAAAAAAAAATATCTTACCAAATGCAACTTGCAAGTTAGGTTAGGTTTTGAATTATCGTCGCACTAGAGCTACACGAGGGCTATTGACGACGGGCTTCGTATTTTAGAACCACGGTCAGGTGACAAGCCAACACCTGAATAGGCACCCAACGCAACCGTTAAGGGTGACATCGTACGCAGCGTTAGGACTTTGAAGGATATTTAACGTGCACTCCCTTACACGGGGTATTATTCGTCGGACATTTTTGGCTGCACGGGCCGTTTATAGGTCGGCAGCTATTTTGGCGATGCCCGGACCCGAACCTGGGACCTTCCGCATGCTAAGCTAGTGCTTAACCGACTGGGCTCTCCAGCCCCTGCAACTTGCAAGAACTCTACCCTTTTTATATCACTTATTACTAAACATTCGAACACTTTTTGTAGGTTTTGCTTGGACCTTTGTTTTATGCTTTTACTAAATTTTAGTTCTACATGTACTAAAAATTATTTAATAAAAAATTGCAAAAAATATTAAGCGCTCTTTTTAAACGTTTATACAATCAAATTGACAATTGAATCGGTGAGTGAAGAAACAACGTCAGTCACAAATTTCAAATTTTTCAGGAGGGAGAAAAAACGTAATAACTCCTCCTCTATTTCTGCACTAAACACTCGAAACAAACGTCCTGTATTTACGGAACTACTCAACAGACTAACGTAGTTTTTGCACCCAACACGCATCTTGCCTTTCTACGATTATTTTCATTGAAAACGAGTATTTGGATTTTTTTGACTGAAGTGGTTTCTGCACTCACCGATTCAATTGACAGTAATTCTACATATACAAACCAGGTTTTTTTTTGCGAAGAGCAATAGAAAATATTATATTCGTTTAATTGGAAATTGTAGCTTTTCGCGAAAATTACTTTAGGTTTTAGTACATCAAAGATTCAAACTTAACTGGACTACTTGGTATTTATGTAAAACCGTAATCAATTCATACTTATACAAACTAATAATTTTTTTTACCAATGCTAATTTTATATCCCCAAGGATACGTTTTAATTTTAAAGAAATCTAATTTTTAATTTAATCTTCAGTATTCCAAAAGTAAATTATATTAAATATCACACTAATTATTCAAGAATTCATGAAAATATTTGAGAACGACAATCCACAATCAAATATTCCTTAGTTATTAACAAAAGTTGTCGTATTATATCGAGTAAAAGTAATAATACCCAAAACTTTGATCCGCATATATTTTTTTTTACCCATTCGCGTGGGAAATAAAGCAATTAATAAACCTCGGAGATATTTTAATTTTTGAACACGGTCGTATTAATAAAATCTTTTGTTCAGAAACTTCCAGAAAGTCCCCATGTTGACTTGACAAAAATGTAACCGACATTAAGCTAATTTGAAACAAGAAGGCTTCAAAGAAGAACTATGATGAAAACCTGAAAAGATTAAATTACTCTTTTGAAATGCTCAGGGTTTTTTTTTTTTGTATACATTTAGGGATATTTTTTCGTGCACGGATTTATATAGATTTTTCTTTACCTGTAGGGTATAGTCAAATTTATGAGTTAATATGGTTAAAAAATGTTGACTATGGATCATAATTATGTGGATTAGGCGTCAACTCCTAAGAAACAAAGAAAGTTTAAGCAAAAAATTAAATAGAAAAATAATGTAATAGACTAATGAAGAAAGACCAAAAATCTAGAGAGAATTGGCGTGTTTCGATTTGTAATTTTTTTTTATGGATCCATACTGGACGTTGCCACCTGATTAATCAAAAAAGTGCTGTCTATTGATTTATTTTATAACTAGCTTCATCAATTTATAACTTAAAATTCTTCTTTGATTTTCGACAGACAATTGTATTGCATTGTTATTTTTTAACCGATGGTTCACACTTAAATGTCACTTTTTTTCATGACTTGAGCTTTAGTAATTGCCTTATTGTCATCATGAATGAAATTAGAATTTTACAATATCAGTTGAAGCATCCTTTTCAAATTTAACTCATCGAAATGCCTTGCCAGTTCGGTTCGAATATTAAGTGTGACTAAGTCCTCAGGAATTTTTGCCGAGACAAAAGCAAAAATATTTTGCTCTGCCTAATATCACCCTTGGGCGTTAATGCATAATTAGAATATTTTAATCTCCAAGTTGTGTGTAAATGAAAAGAATGTTGCTTTTTCCATTTTCTATTGTTAGTATGTGCCGCAAAGAACAATGGACTCTAATTTACGATGTGGAGAATTTGTTTCAGAATACATTTTTTTTTTACTTTTCTTGCTTGTCAAAGTTGACTTGTTTTTGAATATCAGGAGTTCCCATGAAAGGTGTTAAGACAATAGAGCACTTTGTCAATTTTTTTTAACTACATTTTTTAATCGAAAATTTTCTGTAAACAAAATGGGTTATTCTTTTTTGGGAGATGTATAATGAATAACGAATAACATACACTTTTTTTAATAATGTAACTTCATACTTTTTATGTAACTCAAATCTTTTTTCTTTTTTTTTTTACTTTCGATGCGTATTAATTCTTCTTGTACACTTCATTGAAAGTATCAGAGTGTTGATACTTTAAAAGATTCATTGTGTCAAGTCTCGAAAAACATTTTTAGTTAAAGATTTTAAGGAACACTTTCATCTTTTTTTAAAAGGATACTATAAACCTTTATAAAATAAATGCATTTAGGCAAGATTATTAAAGAATTTATAAGTATTCTGAGTAATATGTTTAATTAAAATTGACTATGCGTGTTTTTTCTTTATGAATTATTGCATTGTGGCAATTTTAAATGAAGCTTCAAAACGACTTCACTCGGGCCACTTTTAAAAGTGTCGCCCTGTATTATTACAGTTCGTTTTAGCTCATTGGTTAGCTGAAAAAGCTTGACAAATTATTTAGGTTCACTCAAACCCTGATTAAAAATTGTAAAACAATATATTTTAAATCGGTATCTAACTCTGATGTGTTTGGTTTTTATTGTATTAAATTTTGCCCAATTACATGCTGAAATTTAAAACAAATTCATATCCATTAATTTTAGTAAGTATTAAGTTATATTACTTAAATCCAGAAAAATAAATATAAATTTCATTATTTTAAACTCAATATAGATCTTGTTCTATAGAACATTGTTCTTAAAATTCCACAAAGTTTTTCAAACGAAAATTTTCAGTCCTCTTCACTTTAATTAATATTCTTTCTCCGTTTCGTTCACACATCCCACCATAGTAGCCAATACAGCCGCGTAATTGATTTTTCCCGGCTTTAAACTTCATCCTGGATCTTTTTACACCTCATTATTTCTGTTCTTAAAACCCGGATTTCTTTTAAAAACCGAAAACTATCACACCCTGTTTCTTCACTGGTAATTCGATTGATGACTATTTAACGCCCTTCCAATGTAAAGAAAAGAAAGTAACGAAGCTTCCTTCCCGATTTTCCCAAAAGAAAGGACTAAAGACGATAGGACTAATTGTTCGTGTGCACCTGTTTGTGTGAAAAGAATTGTTAAAGCCTGTTTTGAGGTTCTTATAAACGCGACACATAGTGCAACTGTGTATAAAATGAGACACAAATACAACTGAGTTGCTTTTAAAAAAGAAATGTTCTTTCAGGCGTATTTGAATGAAATGAATTGTTTAAACCATTGATCTATAATATAAATTGATAGATTGTTTAATGTTTAATTCTTTAATCATTATTAGATACCTACTCAAAAAAAATTCACCTTGGCTTATTTTCTATGCTTTAAAGAAAGTTATCTTTGATAAAGAGAAGAAATTTTCTTTAAATCCCTTTTTCAATGTAAATTGAAATTTCTATTTCATTATTTTTTATCACTTGTGTAAATATATAATTGGTATAGGTTAAATTAATTTGGATTTCAAATTTAATTCTATAGCGAATCTATTATCTTCTGCTAGCGAATTTTACATGTAAAATCTTTCCTATTTATTATCATTCAAATCATTTGCTTTCTTTCTACAGTTTTACTTTTTGAATTTATTTGAATTGAACAGTTGAAATACATTAAAACACAAATGAGAGAATTAGTACAGGATAAACCGCATAGATAGTTGTAAAAGGAAACTCTTAAGTGGATCCAGGGTAAAATATAACGATTTTTAATCAAATAAGTCATGTATTATCAGTAATATACACTGGGTTTTCAATATCGTTTTCTATATTTTAAAGTTGTCTTTGTAGCGAAAGAACCCAAATACTGAACAACTACTTTAAAAAACTAACACGGTTTTTGTTTTTCTTGGGGCAATAAGTAAAATAAAGGGCATATCACCAAAACCATCTTAAGCCCCATTCAATAAATTCGCAGTTCCAGTTTTAATGCTTCTACCGTGGCAAAAACAAGCTTGAGGTGGGGATTCCATCAAAGGGGATCGGGTAACTTTTAATTGACATTGTCCAGCTTTTATTTTCGTGGCTATTTGGGATCCCCTCTTGTTTCAATCAATTAGGACGGACCTGTGTTTCTTTGTTTGCGGTTTAGTCTTTAAATGGAGAAGAGAAAACTGTAGGTTTTTTTTAATCGTGTTTGTTTTGTAATGGAAAGTTACTATATTAGGATTGATCTGGGGGTAGTTTTGGTTGTTAGTTTGTGGTGTCTTGTGAGTACACTGTCTGGCTGCAGTCTGAAGGTGACCGAATTGTTTTGTAAGCATTTGGTTCTTTTGTTATCTTAATGAAGTAGCTTTGGATCGTTTTAAATTAAGTAATGTAACATTATATATAAATAAATGGCTCGAGTAGTTAATTCAATTTCATACACTCTTAAAACAAACGAGCGATTTTAACTCAGTCTGATTAATTTTCACTCCTCCAGTCTGGAAAAAGCACTTCTCCTTTTGGAGTGGATCCTTTGTGTGTTAAACCTCCGACAGGATCACTCCAAACGAGTGATTTTGATTTTTAGTCTGAGTTAATATTCATTCCTTTCCATTGTCGAAAATGCACTTCTCCAACTGGAATGGATTTCACTCTTTTGTTTTAAGAGTGTAAGTAATTAAAGTCCAAGTGTAATTAATTATAAGTCTTTTAATGGGGATACAGTTTCAAGTGGTTCTCTTTAATAATAAAACAGTTATGGTTTAAATAAACAGTTGCTTGTTAGTTAAAGAAAAAAAATTAACTTCAACAAGAACAAAAAAAAAGTAGTGGTTTATTTTTTCTTCATAATTGCACTAATAACTTTGAATAAAAAAAAAACCCTTCAAAATCCAGTCGTCAGTATCGCGTATCATTTCCGCTCAAATTACCTGTACATGATTGCGCACACGAATTTTCTTATGTTTAAAAAAAATCTGTATCTTGTTCATTGAGCGGAAAATATCCAAGTGGGTCTCTGTAGGGAATCTTAAAAAAAATGAGAAATCTACGGAAACCATTTTTTTAATTAAAAAAAACTGGAGAAAATAATTCACTGGAAAAAAATTATCCTCAGACTATATGAGCGTGGAGTGGTGTTTCACCAGATAAAAAGTTCTAAGAATTTCATCATCTAATACTGGTCCCAACAACCGAGACTTTTTTTTCATGCATGGCGATAATAATTTAATTTCGAGCCAAATACTTGGCGACCGTTATGTCGGTGATCCTAGTCTTTTAATTAAGATATGTTCTTATTTCCTTTCATGATATAAAAAGAAGTGAAGCGTTTCTTTGACTTTTTATTACCTGTTTTGTTTTTCACTCGTTTGTATCTTAACATTCTTGTAAACTGTTTTTTTTTTAAATCCTTTGTATTTATATTATTGAAATTTTCAAAAGCTTTAAAACCATTAATGTGTAACTAGTTATTTCTTAATATAATTCGTAAAGGTATACGTGGATATTTTTTGATAACTTGGTTTAAAATAAATCTATTTTTTAAACATAATTCAAAGAATAAAAGGGGATGGAAAAGTTTTAATCATATCGGAATTCGAATTTTTACTTTTTAGCAATATAAAATATAGTTATCCATTGTTTTATCGAACTATTATTAATTGGATGCGAAAAAAATTGAGGGAAAGGATTAATAAAAGTTTTTGTTTAACTATTATAATCAACTTGTAGTAGTTTCCCCGATATCGATTTTGGTTTAATCGACCACAAAGTTTTTGGTAATATTTATTTATGACTTCTGCTACAAAATTCGATATTTTTGAGGCTTTGTTCTTTTTTCTTTAACGTTTTCAAATGGGAATTTCAATAATGAAATGCTGCCGTTCCATAATGAAATGTTCTTACACTTCTCGTTCGAATTTCAGTTCAGAAATGAAAACAAAGAAATGAAATTCTATATTGTTTCATTCGTATTCCGGAGTGGTTGGTGAAATAAGCAGAATATAAGTTCAACATGTCAAAACAAATAAATAAAAATCGGTATTGTATCTTTCGTATTCCTTGGTTTGTACAATTTCATTTATTTGGTCTTTCCTGTGTATGCTGCTTTATTGTTTTTACTTGTGTCCACGTAGGTCTTTACGTGACGTCATACAAATATTGGATTTCCTGTCCGTATAGGACTTGCTATGATTTTATGGTTCATGGTTCTCCTAACATAATTTTCGTATTGAACCAATTGGGTTATAAAATTCATGTCTTATATAAACTTTGCGGGGGTCAGAAATAACTTTTATGGTGGGTCCGAGTATGTTGGGTGTTACGTGTTACTTGTTTTATGATTGTGACACGTGTCTCTGAAAGTCTAGGCAATGACGAAATTGCACATTAAAACTAACTTTAATGTTCTTCGTTCAACTTTTACTTCTAGTTACGTTTCAAAAGTCAATTGAAAACGAGCATAATCTATCAATCACAAAAGATTTTTTTTATCCTATGGTTTTACTAGATTTCTGTTTGGGGGATTATTAATTATGGAAAACATATTTTGTAAAAAAAAACTTATATTTGTATTGCCGTCATTGCTATTTTATATATATTTTGTAAACAAAAACTGAAAAATTGTCTGTACATTGTTGTTGAGTTGACCGCATCATTTGATCATGTTTCTTATTTTGAGCCATTTATTTAAGGTTCATTGCACTGCTAACAATTTGGGGCTCGGTTTCACTAAAAATCTGGTTCCAAGTAGCTTCAATAGCTAGTGATATGTGTCGCCATATTTTTTTGTATTCGTTTGGACTATTTCTCCAGTTTTTGGTTCTAAAATCTAAAAAATGGTTCATTGGAACACCGAAAATGGGTTTAAACGGCTGTGTGGTGAAATGTTTTAGTAAAAAGCAAGCACAATTTTAAATAGTTAAGCCTGGGCAATTTAGGTTTCACTTTGTTTGTCTTACTGCTAAAAACTATCAATACATAATAAACCAACAACCCCTAACCGTTCATTATTTACCTTGCAGGAAACATCTACACCAGCGAGATCCTGGACAGAGAGACCAGCAACCGTTACTGGCTGACAGTACATGCTGTGGACCGGGGTGCTGTACCGCTATCTGGCAGGCTGGACGTTTATATCGAAGTACTGGACGACAATGACAACGTACCGCTGACCACGGAACCAGCGTACTACCCCAGTATACCCGAGAATGCCCCGCCTGGTACCATGGTACTGCAGCTGGACGCTTTCGACTGGGATCTGAATGAGGATAATAAGATAAGGTTCAGCATTGCCAGTGGGGACCCGCAGGGATATTTTAGGATCGATAATGTTACTGGTAAGATTTTGTTTGTTGTTTGAATATCAGTATAGGGTAGAATGCAAACCCACATTATCAAAAAAATTTAATTTATTAAACAGTTTAGATAATTAAGCCCTGATATAGCATTTATATTTATTGAAATCCCGAATATTGGACATTTAAATGTACTGAAAAATATAAATCAGGCTATTAGAGAAAATCTAGCGTTAAATGTGCATATTTTTCAAACATTACAGGCTGCAGGCTACAGTGACCTAACTCTTCAGTTTCGGGTTACCGGTACTATTTACCGCGAAATATAGTATCGGAAAAACTATTTCTTTAAGAACTAAATTTTCATCTTTATTTAATGCCGCATAAACTAGAAAATATAGATTTGCATTCTAACCTACTATTAGGTTTCAAATGGAAAAATTTACTGCTAATGATGAGTTGTGAAGAAGGCAGAAGCGAAATGATCTTATTTAATAACCAGGTTTCAATTAAATTGCCCCGTTTAAATTCCCCTTCAGAACTGCGTGGAATTCATCCTGGAAGTTTAGAATTTAGAAAAATAATATCTATTAAATACGTAAATATTCTCTTTTAGAAGTGAGTTCTTGCATATTATTTCTCATCATTAAGGGAAATAGTTTGAACTCTTGCACTAATGTTCTTTGTAACAGGTGTTCGTATCAAGAAAGTAAGCTTTTGCCTTTCATTTTAACCTATTTATACCCACTAGGCTAAAATATAGAACGCTTTTTTTTTGTAAGTTTAAATAAACAAAATATAAGGCATTTTTCGAAATAAACAAAATATAAGGCAAATAAAAGTCTTAGTCTTGAAATATTTATGCAGGAGAAATTAAGTTACAAGAAAAATGAATGTAAAAACTTAAAGTTAATGTATTTATTCGGTAATGAATGTGTTATGGTATTCACAAAAGAGTTAAATATGATTATAAATCATTTGGCCAAACCATATGCATGTGTAATAGCTTTACTTTCCATAAACCATTGTAACTCTCTATACACGATTCGAATTGTAATTCTAAACCATTTATTATCAAAACCATTTATTATCAAAACCTTCTTGGGAAATTTGGAAATGTCAACATCTCATACCTACTACATCCATCTCTTCAACTTGTTAAATCATTGGTGCTCCTTGAATAATGCAATTTGCAATTCCGACATAATCCAATTCCCTATTTTAGACGCTTCTCCTATTTAATAAGGCCGGCATTACTAATTTTAAGGAGTTGGTTATTCTGTATTTAATTTTCGGATACTACATTGAATACTACTTCGATTGATTGAAATAGAAAACTGAAAGGATGGTAAATAAATACCAACCTTTTCGTCTTTTTTTTTTTCAAAGATAAGTAATGATTTATGATATGAGTTTCCTAAAAATTATATGGTACTTGCCTACTTTTAAAAGTCATTGTTTTAAACATCGACTTTGAAACTGAAATAATTGGAATTTTGTACAAGGATTTCTATGGACCTAACAACTTTTGGAACACCTTGTGTATTCGGGCCGGAATGCTATTCGGCGAGTTTTGGCGTTCGGTTCGGCTAGTTCGTTTTCGTTACTTGGCTGCAAAAGTTAAGCCGCCAAATCGAGACCGGCCCGAATACGCTAGCAGTTCCTAACTTTTATGTGTTTTAAATACTAGAGTAATTGAGATAGAATTTTGTCTTCATTTTACGAATATTTAAACTGACATAGCAAATTTGACAACGTTGACGCAGCCTTTGTTTATTTTCCCATCATGAATCACTTGCATTTCATTAGTTTACTCACGTTAAGTTGTCAGAACGCTACAATTCGTTAATAATAAATTCCTGCACCATTTTGATACGAAATAGGTTTTGGGTTGGTTTTAAAAGCATTTGTCGAAGAGAAAATTTTAAACGAATAATGTGTGACTAAGCTTACGAAATTCTACTAATTTTTTTCCGTTTAAGTTTTTAAATACAAATGTAACTGTTTATTGGTTTTAGTTAAATTAACATCGTCCTAGAGAAGAGCTACGCGAGGACTTTTTCTGCAAATTGGGACAAAACAGTTCCTTTGAAGAAACAGTATAGCCACTTCCGGCTTTTGGGCCATAAACACCAACCAACCAACCTTTGAAGAAACAGCAGCCGCGATTAACTGTTCGACAAAACCTAACCTAAATTCTCCGGATTCTGCGAATGAAAATGACGCATCGAGACGCGGCAACATAAGTGAGTTAGGTCCAGTTGTCAGCCAGTTATCACACCCAGTTCCTGGAACCCCAGAGATTCTCGCTCTCTTAATTGCAATTACTTCGCTTGATTAGTAAGCCCTTGACTGTCTCAACGCGATTCTTGGCATTCCTTCTTCTTCTCTTTGTCTTAACTGTGAGAGTGCGAGGATGTTTGTGTTTGTTTTTAAGAACAATTATTGTGAGTTCGCTTTGGTTTGATGAGGGATTTAGAAAACTGTTGCTTTTTTATGAGGAAAGTCTGTATTTCATTTTATGTCTAAATAACAAAATAAAAATTTGCATACAAAGTTCTCCCATCGAAAATAGATATAGTAGTTACTACTTTTAGTTTGTTCTCTGTTCATTTTAATGAGTTAATTCTATTGCGTCATTTTTGGTAAGAGATTAAACTTTTTCAATAATATCATATTAGTAAGAAAAAATAATCTATTAATTGAAAGCTGAAAATTTTTATTATTAAAAACAAACGAAGAATTTTTTTAAAAAAAGTGATATAGTTTTACCTAATCGTATTAAAATGGAATGCTTCCAGCTTTATGCATTACCAAGAACAGGTGAAAATGAACAGAGCTTTTATTTAGTCTCCCACCAGTCCTACAACATCGATGGAAACGTGCTTTGTGACACAAAAAATGCAAGATTTCAATAATTTATTTTGAAAAGGCTGTAACTCGTAGTTTCATCTACCATTCTTTTTTATATTTTTGAAAAATCTTTTAAAAATGCCCATTTGAATACTAAATATTTATAACTATGCAGGAACATGAGCTATAAATAATTATTATTTTCTTTTTCTATCTATAATATTTCGTATTTCCAAACCGACTCGTCTCAAAACCTTCGACAATCCCGCATACATCTTTGTCAAATTAATGCCGCAATTTGTTGAATTTATGTGTTTTATAAAGTGAAAATTTTTGCTTTTGATGAGGTTTGAAGCACATTTTATTCAGCGACGATGAATTCCAGTTGTGACAAATGGTTATTTAAAAAGCTAGGGTGGTCGTTAGTGTCATAGATTTACTGCCTTTTATGTATCTTTTAAGAATTCTGTTTATTGAAGTTGATTCTTGACACTTTAAAAGGGTAGAATAATAAGGGTAGAAATCATAACTTTCGAAACGCAGTAATTTACTTTGTATTTGTACAAATCATTTATTGGCAACATCTCATTGTGTTTTCTGTTGATTGAGAAAGAAAAATAAAGTTATGATATTCTGATTTGATTTGAAAAACTTGCTTTACCAGAGTTAACCAGTGAAAAATCAACGATTTATATATATATTTTTTATTACCAAAAGTAGTTTTTATTGCTTCCTTATAACTTCTAATATTTTTTTAATATGGTACTGGGACCCTAAACAATATTTGTTTTGTACTTAAGTTATTTTTTGTTTGTTTTCTCTGAATATTACTGTTTTTGTCATATCCAACTAAGCTTTTGGATAATATAATATTAAATGCACAATTATTTATTTCAATTTCATGCAAAAAAATTAAATTTATTATTCAATGGTTTACAAAATTTCAAGCATGTCATTTTGTTATCATTTTTAGATGAATGTATTTTTGTTTATTAAATTTTTTGTTTAGGAAATAAATTAAGAAAATTGCCTAAAAACTACGTCCCCCATTTTCATAATTTTCTTCTCGGTTCCAATTTGAAATAAGAATTTTGAATTATCACATTAATTATTCTTTTTACCGAAAGCTTATTTCGTTTTTTACGTAATTCAAAACCTCTCAATATTTAGTTATTAAAAAAATTGTCCATGGAATTCGGGAATGTTGTTCGTTTAGGATTTGTATATTTTTTTATTAAATTTATTTCCTTGTTTTTTTATCCCTCTCTTAGGGACGTATCTCCTTTGTTTCCTTTTGTTTGTAGTATCTTCTAAAGAAAATAATTGCCATTGTTTAGAAATATTTAAAGTTTCTTTTCTTTGCTTATTTTATATCATTAAAAATGAAATTACCTGTTTTTAAATTACGTGGTGAAACAGAAGTGTCTTCCTCCTCAGAAAGAATTCTTATTTTATAAAAATTCTTAATACCAGCTTCTGAATTTCGCTTTCGGGCATATATTTAATGTGTTGCTTGTTTTATTTCTGTTGTTGCTGTATTGATTTTTACACTTTATAACATAAGAAGGGGGAGCTTTTATAAAGTAATTAATATTTATATTTAATATCTGAGAGTTTAGCTTCTTCAGATGAAAAATACAATTCTAGATACTCTTCAACATATAGGCGTTTGTGTGTTTCTTTCGAATTGTAATTTTATTAAATGAAACAAAGTACACATAATATCAATTATCGAATAGTTACTTCCCAAAAGGCTAGTACTGATATGCTTTTCTTTTATTTATTGCTTTTTTACGAAATTATATTAGCTATTGTTAGAATTTTTATTGATATCATTTTTTAAAAAATTGTTAAAATCTACTTAATTATAAATCCATTTGACATACATTATGGTTCGGTGTGAAGTAAATTTTGTATAATTTTTAAAATATTATGTCACCTAAACTTTTTAAGTATGTCTGGACCGAAATGGTATCGATCATTATGTGAACCATTCGAGTTTTTTTCAAAAAAAAGAGAGAGAGAGAGAGAGAACACACATTTATATGTTTATGCATTCAAATTTTTGAACCTATAGTTCAATTTTCTGAAGCAAATTTATTTTAAAACTTTTTCTTGATAAATTATCCTTTTCAGTATTTTTTAAATGTTTGTAGGGATTAAACAAATTTTATTATATATTTTTTTCCTGTTAAAAATATTTGTTCTTAACTTTCACAACTAAATTCTTCAGTGACAAACCAAAACATAATTTAATCAAACTAAATGCAGAACAATCCTATTAACTTAAAGAAAATATCGCTTTCGGTGCATAAAATAAAATTGCTTTACGAGAAATATTTTTCAATTTGCATTATCCGAATCGTTCAAACAGTCTGTTTCTCTCATATATAATTTACTGTTTACTTGTATTTCAAGAAGAAAAAAAAGCATAGATACGGGTGGGATTTTTTTTTTTTTTTTTTCGATTATTCTATCGTAGAGGAACTTTTTGTTTTCGATAATCTTTTGAAAAACTTAAGTTTTAAAAGCAAATGATATATTTTTTCTTAATAGTCAAACTAATTCAATGAAGTATTTTTGATTCTATGAACACTGGAATTTTTAAGAAATAATAGCTTATTATTTGCTTGTGAACAAATGTATTTATTTAGGTGAGGGTCTTGCATGCCTTCATTATCTTTAGATCAAAAAGAAGGTTGGAATAGTACATTATAATACATTGCTCTTTTTTGTGCTTTTTTTTATTTGTTATTCTCAGGTACCCAATTATTCTTTTGACACAGTACAAGAACCAATGAAAATAGGATTTTTTAGTTTGTAAATTTCGGGTTATTAAATTATTCGAAGAAAGCTTTTAAAATTAATTCCAGAAAAAAAGTAAAGTATTTTTGAAAGTACTAAATAAAATATCCTAATTCTTCTGATACTTTAATACTCACAGAAATTCTTAAGGTACAGAAAGACAGACGAACAAAAAGCATCTATATACATAAAAAGGCGACTTCTGTTTGTCTGTCTGTTTGTTTGTATAGGACGCAAAAACTTAAGAACCACGTAACAGATCGTCACGAAATTTGGCGCAAAAATTCAGCTCATCTCCAGAACAAACATAGGCTAAGAATTTTTCGAATCAGACCATTCCTTCTATCGTTTTCGAACGTTTTAAGGCGGAAAATACACCACTTTCGCTCAAATCTGAACATTTTTTCCCCTTTCGTGATGCCATTGGGCAGAAAAATTTAAATAAAACTTTTTACAAAACAATTGAAATTGAAAATGTTTAATTTATTTGATATTTGTTCATTGCCTTCAGAAACTAAATTAATAATTTGAAAAATAATTTATATGTTTCAAGTGACGTAATCATATCAGTCTCCATTCTATTATTTTAATGTGCCTATATGATTTTAATTATGAATTTTTTAAAAGCATAGTTAAGCTTATACTGAACTATGTTGTTTTTTGAAAGTCATTGCACTACAGATGCCAGAGACATAACATAGAGTGGACTGCGCATTCATAGTAAAGCAGCTTAGGGATGGAAAACCAAAACCGGTTTTCAAAACACCGGTGGTCCCGGTTTTGACTGAAAACCGGTTTTTTTTATGAGGCCCTACGGAACCAAAAACTGGTTTTTTAGGGAAAAACCGATGAAAAATGGAAAACCGGTTTTTTCTAAAAAACCGCCATCCCTTGCAGATTAGCATTATGTCCTAAACATCATAAATCGCCAAGAGGGGAAAGGTTGCTACATATGGCAACTTAACGCTACCGTTTCGTTACGAACTATTCCAAATTGTCGCAAGACCTGAATATCAGCTAGCAAACCGAAGTGGAGACTCTACCATCAATATCCAAATCACGTGGGTTTCCACCAATCACGGCAGCTTGAATTTTTTTTAAATGTTTTTGCAGACGATTTTTTGAGCATTGTTGGTATTTTTCTCTTTTGGCCTTTATAATAAATATTTAATTACATTCTTTTAATCTCTGAGCATGTTAACAATCGTGAATGTAAATCTGTGTCTCTTAATTCAGTAACGTTTTGTGCAAGATGCCAAATGCTTGTGAATTCCTAATTGTAAAGAGGGGTATAAAAAAGGATTAGTCACACATTCACGGGTAAAATTTATTTAGTTCTGCATACTTTTAGTAATTGTGTGTTCTTCATAAACTATAATTTCTATCGAGGGAATTAATTCTAAAAGCTCTTTTATAAGGAAGAATCATATTCATGATTAAATCAACGTTGTTAGAACTCTAATTATAATAAATATTTTGGGCCAAGTCAGTTAAATTAATGGTCTGAACATTGACAGCTTAGAAGTAGAATATTTTTTTTTACAATTTGGTCAAAACGAAACCTGTTTTTGCAATCGTAGTTTTTGAGTTATTTATATTTAAAAAGTAGAGCATTTGTTGAATTTGGAATATATTGATGTGTTTTAGAAAGTTGATTTATTCCAGGTGAAATAAAGGAAGAAGCAATATTTCAAAAAAATATATTTGATTTTTTTTAAAATAAAGGAAGAAGCAATATTTCAAAAAAAAAAAGATTTTTTTTTTTTAAATCGGACCGTTATAACGAAAGTTATAGAAACGGCAGAAAATATTCACCATGTCAATAACCAACTTATATTACTGCAACACTCTACTTAAACCTACTAATGTTCTTTTAAATTAATTTTTAATAAAGAGTCCACATTCAATTGTTCAAGTAATCTGAAATAGACGCACAAAATCAAAGAAATAATCTGATATCTATTAAGAGGATCTTAAAATACTAGCTATTCATCCTTGCTCCTTTCCAAGCTTCTTTATCATAACGTTAGATTGTCGGCCTCTGTGTTCAGGTCGTTGTGGAAAAACTAGCCAAATGGTAAACTCGCCATAGATGCTAGCCAAACGCGACACAGTCATGTGACTGTGTAAGTTAGATGTTTAGGACACTTTAGGTTTGCCAATGCGCAGTCCACTCTATGTTATGTCTCTGACAGATGCATATTATGGTCTATTATGTCTTTTTTTTTCGCAAATACTTTGCCAAACTCGCCAAGTTATTACAAAAAAACGTACCAAATGAGCCAATTTTTTTTTAATGCTGGTTGTGCGAAGTTCATCGCACGAGAACTGAATGGGTGTGTTGTTAGCCATATCTTTTCCTCGCCAAATTCACAAAAAAGTGCCAAATGAGCTAAAAAAATGTTTATTCGGGATAATACGATGACTTCATCGGTGAATTTTATAGAGTTTTTAAAATTTTGATTTTTTAATGTAATATAAGTTGCTGGATTCTGTCTTTTAATAACGAACAGTATCAGCAACATAAGCTTATTAGAAAGCAAATTAACTTTTTTAAAAATGCGAATCGTTTGCTGTTTGCTGGAGTAGCTTATTTTTAATTCTTACTGATTATTTTTTACATAAATATGCATTCTCTTTAATTTGAGCTTCTTATCAAAGGTATTTTTGAAATTAATATTAATGATTACTATATCCAAGATGGGTAATTAAATGGAAACAATTACTGGGTAATCTGCATATCTTATGTAACTCAAATGTAAGAAAAAAAATAGTTAAATTGACTATTAAATTATTTTTCCACCTCTACCCGTGCAACGTCGGGTATAACAGCTAGTAAAAGAATAAATTTAAAGGCTCAATCCCCAACTTCAAACCTCACCAATTTATAGAAACGTCATTTTTAAAGTGAAATCTAAAACTACCGGCTTGCGTATTATTGTGAAACCCGACCGGGAAGGCTTTTAAGTGAACTTAATTAGCTGTAATAAATCACCACCTATTCATTATTTTCTGGAGAAAAACAAAGATTTGAAATCAAATCGCAAAAACCTTCGGCTCATAGAATAAGAATAAAAACACACACATAAAAAATAGGGAAATTCTGCGGACCCGTGGTCGCTCAACACCCAGGGTGGCTCGGTGATAAATTAACCGTCGAGTTTAGTTGTCCAGATTTTAATTAATGACCAGCGAAATACCCAGGGGAAGGGAAGTGGGTGGAGTCGAAGGCTATGTTACACCGCATTCGAAAATTACGTGGGTTAAAAATGGAGCAGGAAAATACATTTATCGAATTAATTGAGGAGGCGGATGTATCCATAAAAAAAGATTCGATTTGAGCTTGCCATTTCGAATTTGCATACTTACTTGATAAAATGTATGTGTACGGATGTCATTTGTAACTTCTGTTGATAAGTAGGGGCATAATACTACTTGTAAATTTATCATGCAGTACCTTTGAGTCAGGGAGGTATATCTTTTCTTAAATTAACGTAAGAAATATACTTAACTGGTTCTGATATGCAGAAGGGAATTAATTAAAAAAAACCTTGAAAGATGCGATTGCTAATTATGCATTTTCCTAGGATGGCATTAAGTGCAGAGGCTGTCCTTTTAAATATTTTCTAAAAATAATGTTCTGATCAATATAGGTTAAGATACAACTCAAAAAAAATCTATTGTGTAGAAGTGCTAAACTTATTTTGTTTTGTTTTTCGTTGGGCCTTTCAGACGCCACAAATTTTCGGGATTGTCCATTCAGACGCCACAAATCAACGGGGTCACAAATTTTCTTGAATCATTTCCATACCGCCTCACATATTTGAAACATAAACTTCGTATTATATCAAAATATAATTTATTTGGGCATGGAACTTCCTTTTGTCATTTTCAAAAGATTTAGGCTGATAAATTAATCTCAACGGCTCCTAATCTAATCCATAGTTGCAACTAAATGGAATCACTCCAACTTGGATCATAACCAAGGCCATATCTTAAAACATCTGAATGGACAATCAGATATCGCTATGTCAATAAAACATACATTTATTCTTTGCTAAAATTTATATTAAACGTGTAAATAGTTATTGTGTGAAAGCTTTATTTTTTTTATATAATATTAGTCCCCTCGTAAAACCATCGTAACTTTACCCATCAGTGGATAACTTTAGTTTTCAAATTGCCTCATCAGTAAAAACATTGCAGTTTCTCTTATAATAAATTTTTCTCTGGGAAATAATTTAAAAACTGTGATCTCACTGTAATTAACTATGCTTTCGAGAATTCGAAAAACATAGTTAAATAAATATGTGATTCAATTCTATTCAAAGTCAAGCTTTAGAATTTTAAATTGCTTTTCATGTTTGCGCATCTTCTCAGTTTAAAGCATGTTCAAAACAACTTTTCAATTAGACTATACCTACCAACAATAACAGTCTTCTCTCATCGAATGTCCCTATTCGTAAATGTAACCTTTCATTTATTCGAAAAATTCCATGATAAATGTGCATGTTCCTCGAATGTCTTTCCTTAGTTAAAATATTTTTTTCTCTAGTTTATTACTTAAAAAAATTACTACAAAAAATGCACGTCTAAATAAGTAGTATTAAAAAGTAGTTTAAAATTATACCTTAAGAAATGTATAGTTTTCTGAGAAAGAAATTTTAATATGTATTCAAATATAAAAACGACTTATCCGTTTCATTTCCCTTCACTGTCAACTGTAAAAAAAAAGCGATTTTTTCTTGAAACCCTTTTATCAACATAAAAGTAGAATCTAACGTCAGAGGAAAATATCGATACAAAAATTCTAACATTAATTATTAATGCTTAGAATATTCCATATTTGATTAGCTTAATCATGCATGGATATAAGTAGGCTCGTCCTTCGGTGTGTTAATAATTCACTTCCTAATTCTTGGCACTTTCACAAATCGAGTATGAAAAAGAATATGATGGCCCCATTATAGTTCTTCGAAACTTATTCCAATTACAGATTCACCTCATCGAAGCTAAACTAAAGTTCGTTAGTGCTATCATACCCGTAGAATAAAAACCTCATGTATTAAACATGGATTGATCTCTATTCTGCTTGCGTTCGTACAAAAAAAAGTCCCCGAGGATTCACCTACCACACCCGCCCTTTTTCAAGTAGCCTTTATTTTTTGGAATTGTTAAACACAACCGTAGCCATTTTCTTTTTTTGGACGCATTTATTTAACCACTCGCTTGAAGATGGTTTGCAATAAGTCCGAAGAATAAGGAAAATCATGCTGCGGTGTTTAAATCTTTTTTATGTGCTGCATAAGAATAGAAAAGAAAATGCAAAGCTTTCGCCGGAATTTGCATATTTTTTATTCAGATTTGTTTCCCTTATTTAGATTCACCAGTGTAATTCGCTATTTTTTTAATTGTGGCCTAAAAGCCTTAAGTTTATTTCATGCTGTTGTTTTCCGAATGTATGTAAAATCTGTTGAAAATATGGAAGTATTTTTTAAGAAACATATTCTCTTAAAACATTTTTTAGAAGCATCATGGACAAAAATTGGTATTATTCTCCCACTAAATGTTACATGAATTATTTATAGGACAATAGTTATTTCTTATACTATAATACGAGGAATTGGACCCAAATCGAAAATCGCCCCAGAATTAATAAACTCCGGTAAACTTAGGGGTCTGGGGTTTTTGGCCACGACGAATCGATTGGCACAGGTTTTGAAGCGCTACGGTCAAGCAGTTCGGAGTTACAGATAGGATATTTTCAAACTTCATTAGTTCGCCATAATGGCTACTTTCGTCATGCCATCTGCTAAAGCTATCAGCCTCTGCTTAAGCTATAAATGTTTAGTTAAGATTTTAATTTTTCAAATTTAAATAAATTCAACCTTGCTTTAAACTTTATTGAGTTTTACAGAAATGGTAAAATGAATATTTTTTTAGTTCCAATCAGCAGACGATTTTAGTTATATTCTGTTCATTGGCGATTTTTGGCGATCTTGAAAATTTAACGTATGGTTGCTGTACCTATCGAGTTGAATGAAGTATGAAATGGAATGTTTACCACATTTCGACATTTTTGTTGCTTTTCAACGAAACGCCAATTATCAATTACATTTCATTTCCTATGACTTTCAAAACTTTACCTTTGTATAGAATAGTTCCCTTTCCAAACTCTAACTTTGTTTACAATGGTGCACTTTAACTAATGTGACCAGACGTCCCGCTTTTGGCTGGACAGTCCCGCTTTTTTGTAAAAGTCCCGCAAAGTCCCGAAAAACGAGGAAATTGTAAATAAAATAGACTTTTTTTTATGAATAATCTTTGTAAAACGCTATGACGTCTTTAGAAATTGCTAAATGAAGCTAAAGTCATCAACAAATTGGTGGAGTATGGTTTCTGTTTGCCTGGAGCCGCTGCTGCTGTTGAACGCGCCTTCCTTATCTTTCTTATACCAAGTGTGTCATTGTGTGAAGGGACTACTATGTGCTTAAAAAAATACTTAAAAAATACACCGGGGGGGGGGGGGGGGTTATGGAGTGTCCCACTTTTTGATTTTGAAAATCTGGTCACATTAACTTTAACCGGTTATCTTTTCACCAATGGTTTCACAAATTTTCTTATGGTATGATTGTTTTGATAAATTTGATAAATCACAATTGAAAATTTAAATATTCGAGTTAGCTTCGATACCTATTTTCTCCGAGCAGAGCTCGGTCACCCGCTGGTTACAAGAAATACGTAAATTCAAACTTTTATGTAAAGCGAATGGAATTTAGATTTTATTTGGTAAACTTTTTTGTTTGCATGTGTGTGGCTTATTTTATTTCACTTCCTTTTTAGTAGCCAATTTTGTGTTAAAAATTTAAATTGCAACTAAATGCTGTGTTTGAAGGTTTTTTTTCCCCTAAAGTGTTTAATACGGAGACATTAAATAGAAGTATAAATCTTTTGTGGAAGCGTTTCTAGGTGACTGCTACAGTTATAAACACACATGTTTTCCTAAAAGAATTTCAGTGAGCATTGAAGTAACAGGAAAGTAGGGTTTTTTTTGTATCTTTTTAAAACTTATTGTTTTATCTTATAGGTTTGATTACAACTGCTGCATTACGCCGGTTAGACCGCGAAGTTCAAACTGAACACGCTCTCGAAGTAAGTTTCGTGTCGCCATCTAGTGTTCTAATTGTCAAGAAAATATTAAGTGATAAATTGTTGACAGTTAGTCTTGAAGCATTATTTACAAAGAAATACTTGAAAGTGAAGTGTTGAAACTCTTTAAAATTGGTTTGAAAAAATTATTGTTAAACTTTCCAATGTATCATATTCAAATTCCTATTGAACACGAAATAAATAAATGCTTAGAAAAATCAATAAAAGTTAAACTTAAGTAATTAAACATCAATAATAATAAATCACATGCTTTGTGTGACGAGTTGAATGTGCACATACTTAAATTGTTTTTTACTTCTTTTTTCCAGATTAAAATTGAAGATGGAGGAACTCCTCCCCTCTCTTCTCTTACAAGAGTGTTAGTCTCTATTATAGACGAAAATGACAATGATCCGGAATTTCATTTGTCACCTTACTATTGTCCAGTTTTGGAAATGCCTGTGGCTAATGAAAATGTTGTATTGTGCCAGGTATGTATATATATTTTTTTAAATTAATTTCATTAAATACTATAAAAAGGGTTATTTTCTTTATTCGTTTGCAAAACAATCGTGTTATAAGATAATTTGTTTTGCTTATAAATCAATTGAAAACGTTAAAGAAAATTAATGCGTCTTTATTATTAAACTAATTGTATAAATTAGTATTGTATTTTGGTCTGATGTTTTTCTTCAACTTTGTTTATTCTTAAGATTTTTAAACAGCATGTTATAAACAAACTCTAAATTATTCCAGTTCAAACGACATATCCAACAAGCTACCAAATTGTGTATGCTACAGCTGTTCAAACAATCGTTTCATTCTATAAAATTAAATAAAGAGTTATGCTGCCTTTGAATACAAAGAGTAATCACAAAATAAAAACAATGTGAATATTTATTTTAGGTTATTGCATCTGATGCTGATTCAGGGCCTAGTGGAGAAGTCACTTACTCATTTATTCCTGACAAGGGTTCAGATCTCTTTACTGTGCACCCGAAAGCTGGATCCATTTTTGCAAAACAAAAACTTATTGCTGGGGAGGCATATGATTTTGTTGTAAGTATTGCGCTATTCATTTATAAATGGCTATTTTGGTTACATTATTGGATCCTTTAATTTGTTTTTAATATGTTAATATATTATATATAGTTATTTTTTTTATTGTTTATCAAGTTATTCATACACAGGGCCGGATTTACCAATAGGCCCTATAGGCCCGGGCCTAGGGGCGCACCATGATGAGGGGTGCAAAATTATTCCGCATGTTTTTTGTCACAAAATTTCTATAAAATGTTATGGACCACAATACATGTCTGAAGAAAAACTATCTCACATCACTTATAACAAATATCCCTACAAGTCCTACGTTTTTAAAGTGGCTTTCCGTAATTTTTTTTTTGTTGCCCGCTCTTTTTTAATCCAGTTGCACTTTAACCCTTTCAGTCCCAGTGAGGCCATTTGGCATCATCACTTTCAATATTTTTTTTCCAAATGTTTATGTTCCGTTATGACATCCAAACACGCATCACTCGATTCTTCATACTTTGTTCCATTAGACAATATTTTACATTAATCTCAATCGAAGTCAGAACTACTATTTTTTTCATAAAGAAAATAGCTAACAAGCGTTTCACCTGATTTTCGAAAAGTTCACTTCAGTTCTACAAATTTAAAACACAATTTAAACTATGTCTGTTTAAAAAATTACTAATTTTTTTTTTAATAATATGGTCAGAGGCCTCAAAATATATAACTCAAAGCGTTTTTAGGTAATTATATATATATATATATATTAGGGTGGTCCTTAAAAACAAATTTTCGATTTCAAAAGGTCTCACCCCCTCAATTTGTTCATTCATATGAAAAAATAATTCCTGCAAAATTTTAGCCAAATTAATTAATAATAACACGTGCCCCACAGGGCTTAAAGTTTTAAAAAACGCAAAATTTTGGGGTGTTTTTTTAAAAATTCCGTTATAAATCAATATCTATGCCAACTACGAAAAACTACTCAATACAAATGTTATAGAACATAAAATTTCCTACAACTTTGTAATTTACAATTTTGATCTATGAGCAACAGATTTCGAGTTATAGGGAAAAGAACGAGCGATATTTTACGAAATTTCAAATCATGGCCACACTACACAAATGCTATCCGTCACAATGGTGCTACCAAAAACTGATTATTTAGTTAAATTTTAATCTTTCCTGCTTAAAAATCTCTAAAATGGGACAGATTTAAATATTTGTATAAAAAACCATTTAAAATACACCACAATCTAAAGATTGTCAGGGCCGTCGCGTGGGTAAGGGGGGGGGGCTGCTTTCGCAATGAAGTTAGCTTTTTTAATGGAAAAAGCGATACACCAGGAGTCATACAGGGACCCACGTGTTTCTCAACCTTCTCTCCTGTATTAGTAATGATTACTGTATCTAGTTAAAGCAAATAAAAAACATTTTCTTTCATATGATAATGGCAGAAAAGATGTTAAGCCTTTGTAACTGCTCAAGAGACTTTGTTGCATTTTTTTAAGAAACCTAATGCGTTATTTTGAAATTGATGGAAAAGGCAACTTCGTATGAGTTTTAGTCATTTGTTCAATGGTGCATCTGAAGTTGGTTTTACCAAATTATGAATCGAAAACAGATGTTTCTTATTGCTTCACTGGGTGGTCATGTGGGTGATGGGGTCGTCTCTTGGATTAGGCACTTTTGCAAATTAAATAAAAGACTACCTACCGAACAATTTGTGTAGCTAATAAGCAAACAACATTCTTTGAAATTTAAAGATCACAGACAATGTCCCTAATCAAAGCCTGTTTGCTGGCACAATATGTGCGTGAGGGGGAATGGGGGGGGGGGGGTTGAAAGGGGGCATTGGCTTATAAATCTTAATTTTAATATAAATAAAAATAAATTACCACTTACTATATTTATTTATTACAGTATGTATGGTTTCAGTACATTTTTTTAATCGCAGGATGTGTATTTTTTGTGACAGTCTTGCGCATTCAGTAAAATAAATTGTTTTTGGATTCATTCTTTGTAAATTGATAGCTGAATTCTTCAATTAACATCACACCTCTTTAAGCTGCCAAATTTACGAATTTTAAAGATCTTGTATTTCCCTTCCTTTTAAATAATTTTCTTAATTACACCAATAATAGACCTAGCTCCTTGAAATTTTTCAATAATATGAAATTTCTGTAATGGAAAGTGTATTATAATAGTTCTTGGGTAGTTGTATCTTTCGCAGGCAAGAATACATGCTTTTCTCTAAAATTTGAGATCTTCATCCATTAAAAAGGAACCACTTGTGTAAATTCAGGTTTACTTCACCTATATTTAAAAAGAATATGAGTAGCAATCTTCACGAGATAGCAATTTGGCACCCGCAACTTGGTTTTTCATTGAAGCAATAACACATATCTGTTTTCGAGGCATAGTTTAGTAAAACGAACTTCATATGCACCATTAAACAAATGACTGAAACTCATACAAAGTTGTTTTTTCCATCAATTTCAAAATAACGCATTAGGTTTCTTTAAAAAATGCAACAAAGTCTCTTGAGCAGTTACAAAGGCTTAACATCTTTTTTGCCATTACCATATGAAAGAAAATGTTTTTTTATTTGCTTTAACTAAATACAGACACGGTAATCATTAATAATACAGGAGAGAAGGTTGAGAAACACGTGGGTCCCTGTACTCCTGGTGTATCGCTTTTTCCATTAAAAAAGCTAACTTCATTGCGAAAGCAGCCCCCCCCCCCCCCTTACCCACGCGACGGCCCTGACAGTCTTTAGATTGTGGTGTCTTTTAAATGGATTTTTTATATAAATACTTAAATCTGTCCCATTTTAGAGATTTTTAGGCAGGAAAGATTAAAAGTTAACTAAATAATCAGTTTTAGGTAGCACCATTGTGATGGATAGCATTTGTGTATAGTGCGGCCATGATTTGAAATTTCGTAAAATAACGCTCGTTCTTTTCCCTATAACTCGAAACCTGTTGCTCATAGATCAAAATTGTAAATTACAAAGTTGCAGGAAATTTTATGTTCTATAACATTTGTATTGAGTATTTTTCGTAGTTGGCATAGATATTGATTTATAACGGAATTTTTAAAAAAACACCCCAAAATTTTGCGTTTTTTAAAACTTTAAGCCCCGTGGGGCACGTGTTATTATTAATTAATTTGGCTAAAATTTTGCAGGAATTATTTTTTCATACGAATGAACAAATTGAGGGGGTGAGACTTTTTGAAATCGAAAATTTATTTTTCCCCATGTTAATAAGGACCACCCTAATATATATATATTGTTGTTTTCCACAGTTAAAAAATTTGGTAATTAAAAATTTGTGAATATCATCTGTTTCTGTAGTGTAGTAA
Source organism: Hylyphantes graminicola (assembly GCA_023701765.1). Classification (NCBI taxonomy): domain Eukaryota; kingdom Metazoa; phylum Arthropoda; class Arachnida; order Araneae; family Linyphiidae; genus Hylyphantes; species Hylyphantes graminicola. The sequence continues at coordinate 34,893,611 of CM043117.1, read as the reverse complement.
ATTTTTGGGACTGAAAGGGTTAAAAAGTTCTTTTTAGAGTTGAAAAACTGTTAACTATGATTTTTTTAATCCAATTTCGTATAAATTTATGATTTATCAGGAGAAAATTTAAGTTTGTATAATAATATCAGTTTAAATATAACTTGAGTGAAATATAGTTTATATATGTTTGACTTATGACTTTCTTGGTGGGGGGCAAGATCGCCAAGCACTGCGACTTTAAGTCTATTGTGTATATATGTAAGTTTATAATGAGTTCTAACTAATCTTAATAATAACTCGTTGTCCTAATTATTTACCAAAATTTAGAAACAGTTGATTTTCTCATTATTTTATTTAATTAATTTTACTTCACAGTGAATTAGAATAAAATACAAATTATCTTCACACAAAGACCTTTCTGAGGTCAAATTTCTCCCTCCTTTACGATGGTGTGAAGAGGGGCGACAAAAAACCACGGGCCTAGGGGCGCGTGAAATCTAAATCCGGCCCTGTTCATACAATTGCCAACAAGCTCTTTTTGCCAAGGTGCTACTAAGAGCAAGCTCCTCATACCTTTCCTTCAATTTACACTGAATAAGTAAAACTTCTTCTCTTTGTAAAGATTGTTGGTTTGATTTGTAATTATGCACTAGTTCCAACCAATACCTAATGTTTAAATGATTCTAAAACGCTACAAAAACCAATGCCAAAACATAATTCACATGTGAAGAATTTTCTGGAGATTGTTCAGTTTATTTTTCTGTTTCATCAAATGTTAGGCAAATGTGAATGTAACAACACTGGTTTTTAACTATGTTCAGCATAATTTCTCAGTGATTTGTTTGATAACATTCCTGCATCGAAACATATATAAATAACTGGAAGTGTCTTTTCAGTGTTCATAGATCTCAACTCTCAACTTGTGTGACCATCCCCCATTTTGATGGAGGTATTAGGTGCATATATGCAATAGGAAAAATTAAGAACTCTACTGGTGAGGGGTTAGACCTTTATTGACAAACGATAATTATTTTATTTTTTTTTTCCGCAATGCATGTGAGTGTTGATGAATCATAAAAAAAAGCACAAACAATATAGTAAATGAAACCAAACCATAAACCTCTTAGAATGGGGCATTGTATATATTTTCTTAAAGTTGAACAGATTAAAGGGGGAACTGAAGGGTCGACTACAACGGGGAACTCCAGTGAGCATACGAAGATACTCTAGAGGGAAAACAGTCACCTTGATGCAGAACAAGCTATGACAATGCTTGTTCAAATCATTACCATTTTTGGGGAAACAGTCGGGTCACCTGCTTTGCTGGATAAGGCAACCTGCTTCCTATCTGCAAATGTTTTGTGGTTAATGAATGACAATGACTAAGATTTAAAGTGCCACACAACTTCAATAATCATCCTAACATCAACAAAACATGAAATAAAATTTAGCTACAAGTAAATCATATCAAAGTAGATCAGAGAGATATAGAGTTTACAAACATACATGGCTCTTAAGTACAGAAAGTGTCAGTCACAAGTACACTGTGAAGTACAGTAATTTGGATTATAAGTAACCTGATCCATGCAGCAATTTGGATACAAAAGATTCAGATCGGCCACAGCACCGTATAGTAATGTATTATAGGTCCTTGCATTCCTGAATAAACGTAGGGCTGGGAAGCCCAGTTGGTTAGGCACTCGCCTAGCGTGCCAAAGGTCCCAGGTTCGGGTCCAGATATCTCCAAAATTAATGCTGACTATGAATGGCCCGTGCAGCCAAAAATGTCTGAATAATATCCTGTGTAAGGGAGTGCACTTTAAATATCCTTCAGGACACTCAAAGTCCTAACGCTGCGTACGATGTAACCCTTAACGGTTGTGTTGGGTGCCTATTCAGGTGTCGGCTCGTCACTTGACTGTGGTTCTAAAATATGATGCCCGTCGCCAATAGCCCTCGTGTAGCTCTAGTGTGACGATATTTCTAACCTAAATAAATGCGACATTCAAAACTAATTATCATTCCTTTTCCTCAGGTCCAGGCTACCGACAAAGGCAGCCCCCCTCGGTCAGCAACCATCCGTGTTCGAATGGACGTCCTCCCCCGCCCCTCTTCCACCTCCCTGCCCCCTGTTTGCAAAGATGTGGACACCAATACAGCAGTTGCCGAAAGCGACAAAGTCGGACAAACGGTCACTTTCCTGCAAGTCGAAGATCCGGAGGGAGATAATTTGTGGTATTCTATTGTGGGTAAGAAAGCTGGTGGATGTTTTTGAACTGACGTGTAGAGTTTATCTGTATTTGGAGGGTCTAACAGTGCTCAAATGTGCCTGAAAAAACCTTGTTTAGATCTGTTCTATAATAAAAAAATATACAAACAGATTGGTATCAAAAAAGATTGTAAGCCAACTTATTATTATGTAAGCCATTTAAGTTTATACTTTAGACAAAATTTCAGTTATTATAGGCTTTTTAAAAAAAAAATGTTCTAAATAAAAGGATTCTAAATAAAACATAATTACCGTTTTTGAAAATTACTTGTAATAATAATAAATTATATAGTTAAAAAATTTGATAAATTCTGAAATTAAGTGCAACAAAACTTACAAACAGGTGTTAGAGTTCTGTAAAAGATGAAAGCAAAATAAGTTTTTTATTTAATATTATTTTCACTTAATTGCAGTTGTGTAAAAAGCCAGTTTTACATGTTTACAATCACTTACAACATTTAACGTTTCTATCCTATTTAATATAAAACGTAAGTTGTGTTGCATTTTGGACTAACCCGCATTTGAAATTTCAGGTGGTAATTCTGATGGTGCTTTCTTGATACAGCCACATAGTGGAACTGTGTCAGTTGCTAGAAAATTAAATTGGGAAAAGAAATCTGATTACAACCTTAATATTAGTATTACTGATGGGGTTAACGTCATTTATCAACAAGTAGGTTTATTAATTTTTTCTCTTTTGATAAAAGTTTATTAATTTTATAAAATGAAAATGTATTAGTTGATCATTTTTAACTCTCTTACTAACGAGGAAACATTCATAATATAAAATAGTGAAAGTTTTCTTTACAATTCTGTTTAAAATCAACTTCTTATAATTGAAGTTATTGCTTATAAAATAGCAATATTATATTGTTAATAGCCAGAAAGAAAAGGCAGAGACAACATTTTCAAAGTACATATAATATTTTTAATGACCTTTACTGTTATTTTTTTTATTGTATGTACTTGATAACTAGAATGATCCTTTTTTTTAATATTTAGTTACTCCAGCAATTTATATTACTCTAAGAATATGTATTAAGCTTTAATTATATTTTTTGAATCACTAATTAAATTTCATTTTATTTTCTAGCTTCCTATCAAAGTAATTGATGTCAACGACCACAGCCCAATGTTTCTGAAGAATATTTATAGTGCTGACATAAGTGAAAACGTGCCAGTTGGTAGCACTATTTTACAGCTAGAAGCATCCGATTCTGATGAAATTGATAAAAACCTCATATATTCAATTTATAACAGGTGGAATTAAGTAACTATTGACTAACATCATGCATATTTAAGCTTAATTGTATACTAACCTGGAACTTCCTCTTAATATATTTGCTTATTTGCTTAGTATCAGTATTTATATAATTTATTAAAAAAGTTCTTTCTCAAACCTTGCTATTATATTTTTCTAATCAATTCATTCAGAAGAAGTTTTTCATTGTTTAATTCTTGATGCGTCTTTAGTTTGATGATATTGGGATACACAATTATTGATGGCCAAAATATTTCGAGTAGTTTTTAAGTACAATATGTACCTGCATTTTTATATAAATGCTAATTTAAGTTTATTTTTTAATTGAATTCTTTCAAAAATACTTTTAACCCTCTGGGGTATGTCCCATAAACCCATCACATAACAGTCAGGTTTTCCAGCATTACACATAGTTTTTTGAAAAATTATAAATTTTATAATTTGAATTACAGATTAATCGTTAATAATTACCTGCTACAGAAATGTAATTAAAAAAATTAATGAAATTAAATGTTCAAGTAAAAATTAAAATTTTATTTTCATGCCGTTAAAATAAGTTTATTACACTTCTGCCTATTGGATTAACCCTCAGATCGTTAATTTCTAGAAATGACTAAAACATTAATATTCTTTCAAGTGTTACATTGTATTTAATTTATTCAGGCTACTTAATTTACAATTTTATAACAACTTAATTTCATTCCAGTGCCAATCCACAAAGTCTCAAGATATTCAAAATCGATTCTTTTTCTGGTAAATTATCCATCGCCCGTTCCCTTGACCATGAGTCCATCAAGAAGCACATGCTTACTGTTATGGTACGAGACAATGGAACACCATCCCGACGCAGTTTTGCTCGAGTCATCATCCGTGTAAGCGATGAAAACGATCATCATCCGGAATTTTCTGCAGCGACCTTCGAGTGCCAAGTTTACGAAACAGCTGCGCTTGGATCCTCTGTCATTAGAATTCTGGCCATGGATAAGGACAAGGGGGAGAATAGTCAGTTGAGGTTTAGCATTGCATCAGGTGAGAAATGTATCTCGTTGAAATTTTAGTTATTATTTTTACTAAGTCTTTTCGAGAATAGATATTCCGGTATAGAAATGGTTAATTGACCAATCTTCAACAAGGAATGAGGGGAAAAGTTTCAACAGTTTACAAGAAAAAAAATAGGACACGAAAATTTTAATTCTTCTGCAAAAACAAACAGGGATTCCAACTCTAAAAACACAATTACAACAAATATGTTTGCTCTTCAACATGAGGTACGATAATGGACAGAGCACTGATGGTACAAAACATGAGCACTGGGAATAATTTTAAAACTACCTAAAAACAATTAAATTGCAGAACAAGACAACACCACAATTATAATATTTTTAGAATATTAAATACACAAAAAGGTACTATTTCTTCAAAATCATTTTTGGTTCAATTTGATTATTTATGTATAATATGCGCTTTATAAGCCAAGAATACAGGCAGTGTGAAACATGCATCTGCATTTGTAAAACTTTATTTTAGTTAATATGTTCTGCATGTTATTTATCGATATTGAAAATTAAATTATCTGAAATGAGAAATAATTTTTTTAATTATTTCCAAATAGCATTTAGTATTCCTTAAAAAAAAAGGTGTTAATCATTTTGCATGTTCATTACAAATTTAATTGCACATGTCTTTAAATTGTGGTAACAAAAGTGCTCTTATAGTTAAAACAAAATGCAGTATACCATCTTCTATACTACTTAATAGTATAGAATTTGAATGGCAAAACTTTCATTACTATATGGTGCAGTGAAAAGAAAATTCTTCTAAATTAATTCAAAATTAAAATATTTATTTAGCTTTTTCTTGTTTGAAATGACGATATGTAATATTTTGAATGTTTTTAATTATTTTTCTTCTTTTTAGGAAACATTGGAAATGCTTTTTCTATTGATCCAGTTTTAGGATTAGTTCTAATAGACAAACAATTAAACAAACAAGTTATGCCAGAGTACTTCCTTCTAGTTAGAGCAACTGATAGAGGAACACCTTCTCTGAACTCAACAGTCAACGTTCACATAATCATAACCGTTGCCAACAATGCTCCTCCAAAGTTTGAGCAAAGCGATTACATCGTTGAACTGCATGAAAATGAGAAACCAGGGAAGCCTCTCATAGCTGTCATTGCTACTAGTCGATCATCTGTTTATTATGAAATTATCTTTGGGAACATTAACGATAGCTTTACCATTAATCCAACTTCAGGAGTATTAAGAACTAATGCCATGTTAGATTTTGAAGTAATGAAGATTTATAATCTTACTGTGCAAGCTACCAATATGGTGGGTGCCAACAGTAGTACTTCTGTTCTTGTACATGTGATTGACAGGAATGACAATGCTCCCATTTTTCACCAGTTAGAATATAGAGGTCAGGTTGTTGAATCTGATAAAGTTAGGAGCATGGTTTTAGTGGACAGTGTGAAGCCTCTTGTAGTTTCTGCTTTTGATAAGGATTCAGAAATTAATTCTGTTCTTCATTATAAGATTATTGAGAAGTCTGCTTCTGCTTATTTTAGTATTGATCCAAATACAGGTAAATTTATTTAATTGCTTTCCTTTTATGTATTAATTTATGATTTCATGTGTACTATAGTCAGTCTTTTATGAAGGGATTACATGCTTTTTATATGATTACACATTTTTTATTAATTCTTTTACAAAACAAAAAAAACTTAAGTGAAAGCATTGTACATATGCATTGTTATTTTAGAAACACCAAACTTATGTGCACGCAAAACCTTTTCTTGACATTTAGCCGTTATAATTTTGGCCTAGATTAATCTTTTTTTCCTTCAATTCAATCCAATTTAAATTGGAAATTTACTATTTCTTGATATTTTAGTACCAAACACAGTTTTTAACCTATTAAAGACAAACCTTGGATTTTGGAAAAGTTTAATGGGTTAAATTATTTTGTATCCTAAAATAATACAAACAGCTCAGAAGGATTTTGAGTGAATTTACTCTTTTCTCGGTGTAATCTTTGTTAAAATTTATCACAGATTAATCTCTATTGTACTGCCTTTTTGTAACCATTTGTTTATTTACCTTAGGTGCAATCAAGACTGCATCTACCTTTGATCACGAAAAGAAATCGAGCTTTTCCTTCTCAGTGCAAGCCTGGGACATGGGCAAGCCCCACCTTTACGCCGAAGTGCCTGCCAAAGTACACATTTCTGTGATAGACATAAACGACTGCCCCCCACAGTTTGGGGAAAGCTTTTATTCTGCCATCCTGCTGCTTCCAACCTACATAGGAGTCCATGTGATAAACGTGATAGCAACCGACTCGGACTCCTACAGTACAATTAGCTATAGCATCACGTCAGGAAACATAGAAAAGAAGTTCCTCATCAACGAGACCACAGGTGATATCACAGTCAGAGACCCGGAGGGCCTCGCTAGAAAGTACTCGTTGACTGTGGCTGCCACTGATGGGGAATTCACGACCACAACCAAAGTTGTGGTAAAAGTTCAAGAGAGCCAACAGAGTGGCCTGCAGTTTAGTGAGGATAAGTATTATGCTAAAATCCAAGAGAATTCTACTGAAATTAGTACTGTAGCCATCATTACACCTCTGGGGACAGAGCTCAATGAACATTTGACTTTTCATATTCTCAATCCAAGTCACATGTTTAAGATCGGCGAGACTACGGGTGTCATTAGGACCAGTGGTCGATTGTTTGATAGGGAAGCTCAAAGTTTTTATACCTTAGTGGTTGAAGTTAGAAATGAAGGAAGGGAGATTGCTAAGTATGCTCATGTTCTGGTAGAAGTCTCGGTTGTGGACATCAATGACAATGCGCCTTTCTTCATTGGTCTACCTTACTTTGCTGTTGCTCCGATTGATGCAGCAGTTGGGAACTCTGTGTTTAAAGTAAGAAATCGTTACATTGATTTAAACTTTTGTTTTTTTCAATGAAGTTTATTTTGTAAGAATGTGTTATGTATGTGATCTTGCCCTACTACTTTTTTTAATTTGTGATTTATTTTTCATAAATTAATGATGAATTCCATGCTCTAAATTATATTGGAGTAATTCTCTCTACTTTCCTCTGGTCCCAATTTGGCCTTTTATAACAGCTTTTACTGTATTTTATTGACATATTTAAATTTATTTTTAAAAAAACTTTAGTTTTGGATAATACTGAGTAAATTTGTGTTTAAGATATATCTTCTCAAAAATCGTTTCTCTTTAGGTCAAGGCTATGGATTATGATTCAGGAGCAAATGGAGAAATAGTATTTGAAATAGTTGATGGTGATAAAAGAGTGTTTCGCATTGATAAGAAGACTGGAGAAATTTTCCTAAAACAATCTTTAGGTTCTACTAAATATGAGCTTACTATTCAAGCCAAAGATAAAGGTAATTTTTGTTAAATTATAGTACTTAAAAACTTTTGTATTGATTTGCACAGTATTTCATTTTAACTTCCATGACATTATAAGCATGCAATACAAACCTGCATTTTATTTTCCCCACTGTAATTTCATAAATAATTGTGTAATATATAAAATTTGAATCATTGTATGGAGGGAGGACTGCATGTCTTTATTTAAGTCACATTTAAGATGGCTGCCATGTCTAAGTTGGAGCAGACCTAGTTATATTTCTCATTTTTATCAGTTATTATGAAGGCTTTATTTTATTTTCTGTTAAATAGCAATTCTTATATTTTAATGCATTTTTTTCAGGCAATCCTGCTCTGAGTTCTCATGTAACACTGCCTATACAAGTAATTAGTCATGACATGCCTGTTTTCGCACAGCAATTTTATCAAGTTACCGTACTGGAAAACATTCCAACTCGTTCACCTTTGTTGTCTGTGACTGCTTCAAGCCCTACTGGAAGACAATTAATTTACAGCCTAGTATCAGGGAACAGAAAGGAAGATTTGAGATTAGATTTCAATACAGGTTAGACCATGATATTATATCTGTAATACTTTTATAAATTTATTGTTATTCTATACCAGGAATACTCATCTAACTTTATTCTACTTATTTACTTCATTTGTCTGTAACTTTTATTTGATAAACTATATACTATATGTAACTTACTAATTTCCATTTGCATATTTATAAAATGTCTTTGTTCATTATGCATTTTAAAAATTGCTTTTTATCTTTTCTTTTGCTCATGAATATTTTAACATTACTTTGGTGGTGGGTAAATTTATTTTAATTTTAAAATGAACAAGTATTTAAAATTTATATCTTCCGATTTTTCTACAAATGTTTTAGAAGAAAATGGTTATTAAGTTTTTAGCATTCCCTTGACACTGAAGTCTCGGAAGATAGCATCGCATTCTCAGTGACAATATTGTAGTTGTCTGCCTAGTGAGCATAGTTGGAATAGGTTACGTCAAAACGTAGTCTCTGTTAAATTATGCAAATTGTGGCACATAAACAAGTGTGCATGGCTTATATAATGTGAGGTAAAATGTGTTAAATATACCAGACTATAAATTTGTAAACTAGTCTAATACAACACAAATCATTCATCTTCAAATCAAATCTTATTCAGAGATTTTCTTCTCCTTTGAATAGTTGTTCATTTTATCTGCTTTTTATTAAAAAATGAACTTGGTGTATGGTTTCATTGTAATTTTCTTTTGCAAGTTATTTACAGTAATATTTATTTCTTTTCTTTGCTGTTATATTTATTTTCATTGCTTTTATTAATTTGCCTCTTATTTTTGATTAACATGTTTCCTGTTTTGAAAATTTAGAGCTACGTCTAAATGCAGAGCCATGTAAGTAATTCGGAATTTTGTTATATGCTTTACTGTAAAACATTTGCACAAGTTTAAAACTATAATTTTAACTATTACAATTGACGTCTTTTTTTAAGTATGTTTTCATATTGTTATTGAATATTTAACATTTATTGAATCAAGCATTGAGAAATTTAAACTTTTTTCTTCATGTTTACACAATTTCAAACTAAAATTTTTTAGTTGCCTAATTTGAGTTACTGTTAGTGTTTTATGAATGCAGCAGCAATTTGTAATCTAATAATGTCTTGCACTTGTTTTTGCACATTTTTTTTGTTCTACCACACATATCTCTTTAAGAGAGACCAGTACTCCAAATTTCGAAGGGGAAAAAAAAATTGTATTAAGGGAAACATGGAACAGTTTTCAATGTTCTCTGGAACTCCAAACTTCGTGTATATTTTATTTTAAAAACGCTCATTGTTAAATAGTGTGTAGGTTTATTCTTTAAGCTCATTTTTCTTGCAATAAAGTGTTTGCAATTTTTTAGATGTTTAAAATACTAAGGCATGAGGGAAAACAAACTACAGAAAACTGTTGATATTTTCTTAATTTGGATTTTTTTATGCATCTAAAGACAGTTTTGTTGATAAATTGTGTTATTTTTTTAGTGAGTTAAGAAATAAAAAAGTTTAAAATCTTTTACGGAAAAAAAACTAAGTTGTAAGCTAAACTTTAAAACCTTTTTTAAATACTTTTTCAAACTGAGCATTTGCTTTTCCTTTTATTTAACAATTTGACATATCCTAATTAAATCTTCTCCTAAACTCAGGTGTTTTCTACGCTGTTGAAGACCTTGACTTCGAAACCACTCCTAAATACCTCCTCACTCTAAGAGCCACCGATGCCGTAAGTGGCATCTACTCTGACGCCCAAGTCATCATTGACGTTGAAGATGTCAACGACAACCCCCCGATGTTCAACCAACCCTCCTACAACACAAGCATATCTGAAGCTGCTCCGCCAGGCATGTCTGTCCTGCAAGTCAGGGCAACTGACCGAGACACCAAAGCCACCCAGTACATCCAGTACCACATTGTCGGCAACACAACTTCCCACTTCCAGATTGATGTCAATGACGGGACCATCTACGTCAAGCAGCCATTGGATCATGAAGTCAAGAAAGAGCACTATTTTACGGTGATGGCCACCGACGGGGGACATCCATTGCTGAATTCTACGGCTCATGTATGGATTGGAGTGGCAGATATGAATGATAATCCACCCGAGTTTCACCAGAGGCATTATAAGTGCACGGTTAACCAGGAAGTCAAAAGGGGGCAGTTTGTCACTATGGTTATGGCTTCAGATCCTGATGAATCAGATCAGTCAAGGTTGAAGTATACTATAATAGACGGGAATGAGTTGCAGTCCTTTTCGATAAATCCACATACAGGTGATTATTGTGAATAAATTTATTTAATAGTGGCATACCATGTACTTGACATGCCCTGACTTAAAACCCTCAAAAACTTATAATTTTTACCCGCTATTAAACTTAATTGCCTTTTTCAAATATACTTAATATCACTTAGTACTTTGGCATCCCAACAGCACCCTGTCGTGACAAACAGTCGCTTTCCCACGGATCTTTATTGCATCATTCGCCTGCAGGTTGACCTATTCTTATAACAAATCCCTATTCTCTGATTGGTCAGTGGCATTGCAAGTAATAATGATCCATAGATGTGACACACTTTTTAATTAGACACCAACATGTAAGGTTGTGTGTTCTCTTTGGCGAGCCAGGCTCCGGACTCCTACCCGTTAAATACTTTAAATGATTTCAATAAACTACTCTTTGGACATCCAATATTCCTTCATTTCTAGATCAACTAAGTAAGAATGATACTCTCATGTGTAATCGATGTTATTCTATTACGTACTAAAATTGTTTTATCTTTACTTTAATAATGTTTTTAAGAAATAATATTAAAAAAAACTTTCAATGTTAATAATTTTTATTACATTCGGGTCTTTTGCAGAAATTGAAATTCTTTCTTTGGTTGTATCTTCTGCAGAAATTATTTTAAATTACTTTAACTTCTTGTAGTCTTATTTTTTTCCTTGTAATTTTTCTTTTCATTGTAAATTAGAATTATTCAATGTCCTTTATTCATTCTTATCTTATGTTTAATTAGGAATAATCACAATGGCGAACCTGCACCAATTCAACTTTGAGAAAAGCTACGTTCTCAATGTCTCAGTCACAGATGATGTCCATTCTTCATATGCAAGCGTCTACGTCACCATACAAGGGGCCAATAATCATTCACCTCACTTCTCCCACAATGTGTATCCCGTGGCACTGGCTGAAAATACTGCAGCTGGAAAACTGATAACAACTGTTTCAGCTGTTGATGAAGATATTGGCAATTATGGCCAATTTACCTACACCATTGAAAGCAAGGAATACAGAAAATTCTTCAGAATTAATTCTGAAACAGGCAAGTGCTTTTATAGTTTGTTTTATTTTAGCAATTGTATGGTCCCTAGAATGCTTTATTCAAGCAGTTATGATATTAAACAAGTAGTTTGTAGCAGAAACTGTACAAAAACTGCACAAAATTCATGCATCTAAAAAAATGACACAGTATTTAGCTCAATATCAAACTTTTAAATGTCAAAATTAATCTATTTTACTCTTTGAATGTTTAATATCTATATTTATCTGTTTTTAAATTAATTTGTATTTGGAACAATAAAAATGTAGTGCTGTTAACACTTAAATCGAAGCAACACGTTTCATATCAAATAAAACCGTGAAACTATCAAACATCTTCAAAATATAACTGAACAAATAATTTTTAAAAAAAATAGAATGCTTATTTCCTCTTTCGAAACAAATAATGCAAACCACAAATAAATAAGTTTGTGGTGATAATTGAAGTATGAATTTGTATTTTTTTTTTATAATTTCTAATCGCTTCTAGTTTTTATGCACTAAATATTTTGATGTATATCACTTGTCTGTAGCATTTGTAGTTTGGACTGCAAAGACAGACAGAGGAACATAATAACCTTCATAAAAGATTCCACTTTTTTTGCATTATAAACATAATGTAGAATGTAATATTTTATGTTGTAGTAATCCTTAAACTCACTTTCTATTGACAGTTAGATGCTAACTAGTTAGCGCTTTTTAGTTTTATTATCCTGATATAAACATGACGTTAATAAAAAATTGTATTTTTCAGGCGAAGTATACACAAAAGTTCCTATTGATAGAGAGGTCTACAACTTGTGCCAAATAATAGTTTCTGCTGTTGATGCTGGAGGGCGCTGTGGTTATGCAACAGTGCATGTCACCATTACAGATGAAAATGACAATGCTCCCCTTTTTGCTGTTTCTGAATATACTGTCACCATCCCTGTTAATATGACTGTTGGAACAACGATTCTTAAGGTATTACATAAAGTTACAAAGATTGATTTCACCAGTACTGATTGGAATAAATAGTTGTACTAAATGCTTACTAAAACTTTAAATTTCACAATTATACAAGTAGGGGTCTGGAGAGCCCAGTCGGTTAGGCACTCGCCTAGCATGCGAAAGGTCCCTGGTTCGGGTCCGGGCATCGCCAAAATAACTAAATGACTGTCGACCTATAAACGGCCTGTGCAGTCAAAAATGTCTGACGAATAATACCCCTCGTAAGGGAGTGCCTGTTAAATATGCTTCATAGTCCTAATTTGCGTACGATGCTGCCCTTAGCGGTTGGGTTGGGTGTCGATTCAGGTGTCAGCTCGTCACTTGGCTGTGGTTCTAAAATATGACGCCTGTCGCCAATTGCCCTCGTGTAGCTCTAGTGCCACGATAATTCAAACCTAACCTAACAGTCCAGAGATACAAATCAGAATAACTTCAATGTATTTCGACAAATCTTCGATTTCTGTAGTGTATTCAATAATTGGAAAGATGTTAATCATTTTTTAACTCCATTGTTAAATAGCTATTATGTATTTTTTAAAGATAGTAGTGTTAGGACAAAAAAAAAAATTGATGACTGAGAAAAACCATTTGGGTGGAAAAGGACAGATATTTCATTAGTGTTAAAACTAATATTAGATTACAAATTAAATTCCATTCATATGTTCATTACAACTTACGTAGTGTACAATCATTATTTCTCGTCATAAAAACAATTTTATGATAACAAGTCTATTCAATTTTTTAACCCTTAGATTTTTTATTAATTTAAAAGTTTGTTTCATTTATTTTGGTTGCTTGCAGATCCATGCTTCAGATGCAGACGAAGGAGTTTCTTCATCTTTAGATTATGCATTGTATAAGTCAAACAACAGTGTTATATCAGAATTGTTTGGAGTAACTCATGATACTGGAGAAGTTTATGTTAGGAAGGCAGCAACTGGACATGGTATGTGCACTTATAAGTTATAAATTCTCTAGCATTAAGCTGCTTTTTATATTCATATGATGGTTTTTAAAACAACATTTATATGTCCAATAGCTTTATAAATATGACGTTGCACGGGTGTACCCTCAAGTAGATTGGGGTTCTTTTGGTGCAGCTATAATACTAAAATAGTAGGCCTATTATTTGGTGGTCTTAAAATTTAACAATTTAATTAATCTGTACCCAATCAGTTTAATTACACTTTAAAAAGTGTAAAATAATGTGTTGTCTCCAGTAGTTTTGGCTGGGCTTTGATGAGTGGGTCAGTCAGGACTTTATCCTTTATATGTATAGATGTGGATTGACAAATTCACATTTTGTTGTCATCTACTTTGCATTTTAACTAAGACTATTTTCAGAATTAAGTTATACTTTATTATGAATTATTACTTCAATGAGTTGTTGACAATTATATTTAAATTATTCAATGCTAATGAAGTTTATTATTTTTTTTCTAGAAAACTATGGATATCAGTTTTTCATACTTGTCAAAGACCATGGGGTGCCATCCTTAGAAACAGTTGTTCCTGTCAATGCCATATTCATAGATCCCAAAGAAGACTATCCTAAATTTGAGCATTTTAAATATGATTTCTTTATACCTGAAAACTCCCCCATCGGGACCATTATATCTTTTGTCAATGCCACCTGCTCGAGACAGGTCACATATTCCTTTACCCCAGCTCCAAAAGGGACCAGCTCAGAATTAGTGCTATCCAAATTCAGCATTGACAAACAAGGTAGCATAATGCTGATGTCCGAAGTTGACCGAGAAGTTCAGTCTGTCTACAACCTCAACATCAGAGCAACCACTGTCGACCTTCCTACAAGAGTGTCTTGTGTTGACATTACCATCATTGTAGTGGATGTCAACGACAATGATCCAGAGTTTGAGTCGAGTGCTTACAGCGTTTCGATTGCTGAGAACATCGAGGCAGGGGCAACCATCCTCAAAGTTGCTGCCACCGATAAAGATGCAAGTGACAACCGTCTTCTGTCTTATCACTTCGGGCCAGATGCTGATAACATTGGAAATATATTCCAGTTGGATTCAATCACAGGTCGGCTTTCGACTTTGGTTGCATTGGACAGAGAAGAAACGGCTTTTTATAACTTTTCAGTTATTGCGTACGACCATGGAGAGCCGCGTCGTTTTGCCACTTCTTGGATCAATATCAACCTACGAGATTACAATGACAACCCGCCTGTGTTTGAATCCCAGCATTACAATGGGGAGGTGTCTGAAGATGCACCCATCGGTACTGTAGTTGTGAGGTTAACAATTGAAGACAGAGATAAAGAAAAGAGTAATGTTGATTTTTATATAATTGAAGGAGATTTGCAAGGTCAGTTTCATATTACTGGTACTGGAAAATTAGCAATTCAAAAATCTTTAGACAGAGAAGTTATATCTGAATATCAGCTGACTGTCTTGGCAACAGATGGAAAATTCACTTCTAAAACATGGGTGTCAATCATTGTTTCTGATGTCAATGACAATCCACCCATTTGCTTAAAAGTAAGTAAATTGACCATTTAATTTCTCTTTCAATGAAGTAACTAGTTTTACAACAATTCTAAATTATAATGTGTTTCTTATAACTCTCTGTTAGTTCCAATCCCATTATTTTATCACATTTAAAACTTTCAACTTATTTAAAGGGCAAACTTATACTTAACTGATCAGTTAGCAATTATGTAGCTGATATTGGTTCATGTTTTCAGAGCTTTTGTTCATACAATATTTAAATGAATTTTTCAGTATTATTTTGTTTGGAGTCGTCCAGTAGCTTTCTATAGTGGCTGTATTTCATGGGAAAAGAGGGGCATGATACTTTCTTTAAACTGAAACTTTTCCTCTATCTTACAATATTGTATACTATCTTTATTAAGTTGATAGTTTCTTTAATGTATTTATTTGAAATTTGAGTTTTTAAGTGCTTGGCTTATTTTTCTTTGCAGACAAAATATACAGAAATGGTATCTGAAAATATCCCCCTGCATACCAATATTCTTACTGTTGAAGCAACTGATATTGACAGTTATAAAAATTCTCGTTTATACTTCTACTTATCTGGAGAAGACCACCATGACTTTTCTATTGATCCAATAACAGGTAAAATTCTATAAAGCAAAATATTAAATCATTTTTTCACTTGGTTTGTTTCGTAAGTTACTAAGGTTTATTTTAAGGATTTTCTTACGATGTTCACTTCTAACTGTTAAGATAACATTTTATAAATGGATTTATTTATAAAAAGATAGAGCATTTAGCCAAAATGATAAAATAAATTGGAGCAATAAAACAAAACATTTATATGAGTTTTTTTTAATCACAAATGATTGCATCTTGATATCTTTGAATCGTGCAAATATTATTTGTTTCCATTGACATATTGTAATGTAAGTTTTTCTTTCTATAAATAGGCCAGTTAAAAACTGCACACACAATCGACCGTGAGAAACGGTCTCGTTACTTGCTAAAAGCTCATGTCCAAGATGAAGGTCGATCTGATTGGGAATGCACAAGTACAGTGGAAGTTCTAGTTAGTGACATCAACGATAATGCTCCTGAATTCACACAAGAACTCTATTCCGTCAACATACCTGAAGACTCTGAAGTTGGTACCTTAATCACTAAAGTACATGCTAGTGACAAGGATATAGGTGAATTGATTTTTTAAATACTTACTCTGAAACAAATATAAATATATTGTTTGTTTTTGTACTAGAATGTTTCATTTGAACATACTTTTTTGTTTGTTAGCTTAATTTATCATTCTTGTTATTATCATTAACATACGTCAATTAAAAACCTATCCTTTGTAACTTTCTAAGTTATTAAGTTTTATTTAAAAGGCTTGTTTTTATGATAAGTCCTAAAGTGGTAGTACTTTTTTAAGTTTCTAGTTCACACATAAAGACCAGTTTTAATAATTTGTATTGCTAGATTCAACCAAACTAATATTAAATATTTACTAAAACTGATTTAGGCGTGCAACATTTCCTCATCTCTCAAGTTTCCACATCTAATATATTTAATAATTAGTAAATCCAAATGAACTTGTTGAATTTTTTTACATACTTCTTTACCGTCAATAAATACATTTTACTAATACATTACTTAATTTTTAGGGATCAATCGCATGATCAATTACTTCCTGGTAGACTCGGCTCACAGTCATTTCAGCATTGATGAAACAACTGGAATTGTCAGCCTTAATAAACCTGTTGACCGTGAAGAAATCGCAATGTACAATTTAACTGTGCAGGCAAGCGATCATGGCATACCACGGCTATCTACGCTGTGCACACTTCTTGTTCTACTCCAAGATGTGAATGACAACCCTCCAGAATTCACCTCTAAGTTTTATCACACTTCTGTGCCTGAAACTGTTGCAGTTGGCACAGAAATATTGAAATTAACAGCAACTAGCAGAGACAGCGGGGTCAATGCAGAAATTGCCTACAGCATTATTCAATCACCCAAATCTCAAGTATTTGCCATTCATCCTAAATTAGGTATGTAGAAAATGTTTAAAGTATTGTTTATGATGTAAATAATTACATTTAAAATCATCTGATTTTGACACCTGTGTTTGGAATTTTTGTTCATAAAATATTTAAAAAAAAATTCTTAATTATAATTTAAAAATATATTTTTGATAAAAGTTTTATTCTAGAACATTTGATTGAATAACCTTGCTTGCATTAACTACAAATTATCACTCTGTTAAGCAAAAAATGAAAATTGGATCTATAGAAATTTGAATAAAGTGAAAAAAGTACTTTAAAATATAATTCGGAAATTACAGTAAGCTTGTTGGGGAATTAAATTTTTTTAGTATGATTGAAAAATTATCATAATTGCTAGGTTTACGTTGAGTTAGAGACTAAAATCTGAAATGTTTCATTTTCTTTCGTATTCACAACTTAAGCACTAGCATTGAACCCAAGGCATAAACTATGGTGGTTAAGTTCTAGTAATTTTAGACCCTGAAATGCTTTAGGAATTATGTAGAATACTACTTGAGTATTGTGTTAAAATGTATTATTTATCTTATAGGAGTATTGAGTGTTTCCTTACCCTTGGATTATGAGACAGCACACGCCTACTTTGTCTTGGTGAAAGCTGTAGATGGAGGAACCCCACCCCTGTCTTCTGAAGTTGGAGTTAACATCACTGTAACTGATGCCAATGACAATGCTCCTACCTTCTCTCAACAGTCATACAATGCCATTATAAGAGAAGATGCACTAGTTGGAGACAAGATCATTCAGGTTTATACTTTATTATTAGTGGTGTAATTTAATCTTCTCTGAAGCAGCACCTTTTGTTGTTGAAAAAAATATTTTTTCAGTCAAATAGTTTGGTGAAATCTTGTTTTTGTATTAATATGTTTAATAAAATTTAAAAACTTATCAGAAAATAAACACATTCAGAAATACTGTAAGCTCAACATGACAATCATGGACAATCAGGATCATTGACAAATTCGCTAAGCAATTTTGATTTTAATTAATTGTGCGGGAGAACTGCTGAAGGTTCATAGAACATCTATAATCTAGACTTTTATGGTCCGGAAACATCTTAAATCCAGACTATTTGGAGGCTTTGCTCTTTATTTTTAAACTTCAATTCATGAAATAAATTATGAATTGGATACAAGTTAGCCAGTCTTAACTTCCCATTCAACTATCAGAATCTGAAATATCTCTGAAAAACTGTCATTTTCTGATAGTTTTTGTTGAGTTTTAAGTTTGAAAATTATGTATATATTTTTCTTTATAACATTTTGTGATTATTGTACTGGTGTGCGTAATATTAAAATAGTTCTTAGAAGAAATATTTAAATGTCTATTGGATGAAGAAAAATTGATATTTGCTTTCTGCTGTTGCAATCTGGGGCACAAATATATTTTTTTCTGGGAGGTTATTATTTCTTATTATATATGTTCTATTATATGCCTTTAGGTGATGGCTTCGGATATTGATAGTCCTCCCAATGCAAGGCTAAAATATTCCATTTGTGGAGGAGACAGATTTGGCCAGTTTATCATCGACAAAGATATGGGATACCTCTCTTTAGCTTCAGATCTTGATAGGGAAAAGGTAATTTTTTAATTGTATTTAGTAAATACTATATATATTTTATATCTAGATTTATGATAATACAAATATTAATTTTAAATTAAATTTAGGTGTCAAACTATGTAATTGAAATTTGTGCTGAAGACAGTGGTGTTCCAACTCTCTCTGCCTCAAGTTATGTGAACATCGAAGTTTCAGACATCAATGATAACCCTCCACTGTTTTCGGAAGAAAATTATACCGCTATTGTTCAGGTAAGTAATTTGTTTTTATCAGTTAAGCCTTGTGAAATAAATATTTGAAAAATAATTAGAGTTAATTGGGACATAAATTTTACTTTTTTCCAATGCTGTAAATCCTTGCATGCATTACTTATTTTGGTAGTGAGGTGTATTTTATGCATGTATGTGTCTTAGGAAATAAACATTATTCTTTTAATCATTTGAGAGATGCAAGTTTGTGAACCTTTCTTGAAACTTCAGATTCTACCTTGAGTATTAAAATGATATTAAAGATACCATAAATTCAATAATACAAAACGGGACAGCAAGTTTACATTTTGTACTTGCTGATCCCCTCAGAGGATTAAGTGTAAAACTGAAGTAGTTATTTTGAATATTTTTTCGATTGAGACAACTAAGCCATTACAAATTAGTATAATAATCTACATTCAATCTTCTTTTACCAGTAGATACTGAACATACGTAAACTAAATATATTTTTCACAGAATCCTTCATTTTATAACTTATTTTGGAATGATTATTTTTGTGTTGTGCACCTTAACTATTGAGACTTTTCAACTATATTTAACCCATTAACCCTTCCTTATTAATCCATATGTGGTTTAAATACTTTTTACTAATATTATACTAAAGCATGTTTTACTTGCCTGTATGGTTTCCTTGTCATACATTCTCCTTCCTATCCTTTAATTAGCTGGACAAATTGGATAAGAGTAAAAAGAGGGTGAGTATTAATGATCTATCCTTTGTGTTTACCTTGTGTTTCCTATTGTTAACCCTTTTTCTATTTTTAAAGTTTGGAAAGAGTGATGAATTGAAATTTGTTATTCTCTATGATGTTTTGCATGTTAAGCTGTTAAATTAGTTCCATTTAAAAAATGTATTTCCCTTTACTTAGTGTTGTGAACCTTTGTACTGTACCTGACATAAATATTATTAAATAAATTATTCAGTTAGTGTGAGTGAAATGGAACAAAAATCATTCTGAAAGGAAACTGTATTCATCATATTTAATTTTAACTTGTTTACTTATGCAGGAAGGAAAGCCACTTGGATTTACTGTATTAAAATTCACTGTAACCGACCAAGATGCCCCTCCAAATACCGGCCCATTCCTATTTGACATTCTATCTGGGAATGAAGACAGTGCCTTCCGAGTCGTTCAACAAGATTCGACATTGAGAACAGCAAGCAAGTTTGATGTGAAGAACCAGAGCGAATTCACTCTCCAAGTAAGAGTAACAGATGGAGGTAGTCCTGCCTTATACAGCGACACCTGGGTGAACATCATTGTCATCGAGGAAAGCAGATATCCGCCCGTTGTGACACCTTTGGATGTTTCTGTAAGTTCTTATTTGGACGAATTTCCTGGAGGGGTCATGGGACGAGTTCATGCTGTAGACCAAGACCCATATGACAAGCTTTTATTTGATATTTTGTCGCCCCATCAAAATCTTTTCACCATTGACCGAGAAGACGGCACCATCAATGCCCTTCCTGGATTGGACGTCGGTTCTTATGAGCTTAATGTTAGCATTAGCGATGGCAAGTTCACCACTTACACTTCTGTTTCCATCGACGTCAACATGATCACCAAAGAGTCGGTTGCCAACAGCGTGGCCTTGAGGTTGGATGATGTCACCCCCGAAGATTTCCTGTTGACCTACAAGAAGGATTTCTTGAGGGGACTGAGGAATGTTCTGAATGTGAGAATGAAAGATGTGGAGATCATCAGCTTGCAGCCTACTTTGCAGGATAAGAAGCGGAAGCAAAGGGCCACAGTGCAGGACCTGGATATTGTGTTTGCTGTTCATGCTGGTGCAAATGGCTTTTATCCTGCAGACACTATAAGATCGAAGTTGAAGGAGAAAACTGGAATGTTGGAATCAAGTGTTGGTCTAAAGGTTGTGAAAGTGAGTGTACTTTCTTTTTTTTTTGTCTCATTTTCTTTTAAATATACCTTTAAAATATTGAATGTTTTTAAAATAACTGTAAATCATGTTTTGATCTTTTTTGTAGTGGATCTTTATGTAAAATAATGTTTTAAATTTTCTTATCTGTGCATATTAACTTTTTCATTTAGAGCTATTTTATGTTAAAAAATTCACATTGTCTGCTAATTAATATGAAGTAGCCACTTGGCTTGCACAATTGCTATTAATAGAACCACTGTCTCAAAGGCTACGGAGAGGAAATTTGTCAATTGGCCAGTAGGGTTATCTATCTTAACTCTTATTGATATATAGTCAGACATGTTTCCATATTTAACTATTAAATCAGACTAATTAATTAATCATTTTACTTTGATTATTATAAAGACAAACTTCTACATTGTATGACTTTAAACAATTTATTTTAGATTATGGAAGATCGTTGTACTAAGGATCGCTGTGTAAATGGGGAATGTGTGGATCGAATTGTATTGGATAAAGCTTTTGCAATCAGTATAACAACTGACGCCATGAGCTATGTTTGTCCTCAACATCATCGAAAGTTAGAATGTGCTTGTGAACCTGGTTTTGGAGGTATGTATGTTTAATGAATGGTAATATCTAATTTGAGATGAAAATAAGTAAGACTTATATTTTTCAATTTTGGTGTGGACCAGAAGTAATGCAACAATGTATTTCAAATTTAAAAGGTGTTTTTTTTTATTAGTAGCAAAATTGGTTTAAAGAACTTCTAATACCTTACTATCCAAAGATTTTAACTTGTAAAAATCATAAAACAACATCATTCTATAACACAACAAATTATAATACTTAGTAATCAATTAAGTATAAAAAAAGTTTTTGACTGAATAAAAGTGATCATGTTTATTTAAACATAAAACATTCGTTTAACATTCATTTTTTGGTTGATTCTGTAACTGTTGCTAAGAAATTATAATTTTAAATCTACTTTTTACCAGTATTTTCAAAGTTTGAGAATTTTAGCAAAGAACCTCTTGCATGGCAGTCTTATGCTGAACCTTCTGTGCTAAAGTGATACTTGTTTTAATTCAAATTATTGGGTATTTATGCTGAATGTCAGCACCTAATACTTAAGGCTGCTCATCAAGCCCATTCCTCGTCCTCCTTTGATCGGGCTTGCTAATGGTAAGTCTATGGGGAAAAATGGTTTTTATTCCAAAAAAAAAGCAAATAAATTATAGGAATATTTTGATGTGTTTTTTTAATTCATAAAACTCCAATAAAGTTCTGCTTTTAGAGGTTAATTTTTTAAAAACGTTATTTACTTTTTTTTAATCTAATTTTTTTTTCGATACAAGGACTTACCATTAATAAGCCCGATCTGAGGAGGAATGGGGGTGATGAGCAGCCTTAACCCGCAAACAACTTGTATTCTAACAAGAATTATTATCCTAAATATTTGTAATATGTGTTCTTTAAAGTAAAATAAGTCTTTTTTTGTAAAATACTTATTGACTAAACAAGATCTAACTTCTCAGGTCCCCAATGCGAGTTAGCTGTGAATGACTGTTCCCGCCGACCTTGCCCTTCCTATCGGGTGTGTCACCCAGAGGACACAGTGTTAGGCTACATTTGCAAGTGTCCTGAAGGCAAAACGGGTTCACTTTGCGACAGAGACAAAGGGGCTCACTGTAAAGGTCCTGATTGTTACGATGGTAAGAAGTTGGTTATTATTCTGTTTTTAATTGTAATTGTTTTTTGTATCAGTTGAATGAATTACTCTATTTAATGGACACAGCAAATTTGTTTACAAAAGTAAATTATTTTATCGGCTTAAGAACATTAATTTTACTATGACTTTTTTTATGTGTAGAAAATATTAAATTGTTATTTTTATAAAAATGAAATTTTGCTATATTGTTTTTCCCCAAAGATCATTTATCAATCATAGCGTTTGCTTCTCTAATGGGCATGTTCCACATCTTGAATGGCTGCATTAAGTAGGAATTAACACTTTAACTACGGGCGTCGACTGACCCATAGACTAAGAACACTCTAAGTTTTAAACTCTCATTGGAGAATTTCTACATTGAAATTGACAAAGAAACTAGCGCGCCCCCTTTGTGTCTAAGGGAACTAATGAAATGGTTTCTGGCTGCCTATTTGCAGTCACCTTTAGGAGATTTAACAGAGCCAATGACATCTCGTAATTTGGAACCCTTATCAAGTGACGATAGGGATCTATTTTTTACTACAACTTCTTTTCGACTTTATTTTTGAATATATACAGCTACTCATTGACTTTTATATGCCTCGTAGGCCCATCCTCAAGATATTTGACCTTGTGCTTCTTTTTCTCCATTAATAAACCTACAGACTGACTACGCTTGTCATTTTAGACATGGTCCCCCAAAGATCCACAAGTGATTCGATTGAATAACTCGTCAAATATTCATCCATATGTAACAAAAACTTAGATTTAGGGGTTTTCGAGGGTTTTTCACATTTCTAAGTAATTAAAATTGGGTGTTGCTATTGAAAATTTTTAAGTTCGTAACATTTTTAATATTAAGACGGACCCTTATGCAAATTTTGTGTCATGCAATTAACTCAAAATGTTATTTGTTCACATAGTCAAAAAGGTCCGATGTAAAAGGATGACTAACGGTTGAAATAATCACTAGTGGGTAACTTTTTTTTAACAGAGAACATTCCGAAGAAACAGTAGCCCTACAATTGAAAGTACAATTATGCCAATCAACAAATTAACCTTTAATAGTGTTTTAGTTGCTTTCGACACGTTAGAAGAGCTAGGCATTAGATTAAGTTGCTGGTCTAGAAGATTTTTAGTCTACGGGTCAGTCGACGCCCGTAGGTAAAGTGTTAAATAAATTATTCCCTCGACCCTGAGTTGGTAAATCAATGTAACGTGGAAACAGCCACTGATTGAAGAGGAGAAAGAATTTTTTTTCATTCATAATTTCTTTTGGCACTCAATACATGAAACTTGCCCATTATAAACAATATGATACCCTTTATTCCTTCTTATATATGTATTGCTATTTAGAAAGTTATATATGCTAACATAGATTTTATTTTCAAGAAAAAACTCCAGTGTCCTTTCAAGGCAAGAGCTACATGTCTTATGTATTAAATAAACCTATTGATCACCATATGAGCTTAGTCATACAATTTAGAACAAAGCAAGCAACTGGAAATTTATTATATGCTTCAGGTGTTCGAGATTATTTTATTTTAGAAGTAAGTTCTGTTTCTTGTACGTTTTTAAAATCCATTTTACATTCCAGATTAATTTCATAGTTAGTAAAGCATTTAGGTTGGGCATGAACTTTTTGAAATCCTTTGTGAATTTTTTTATGTTACATAGTTATTATAAAACTAATCTAATGTAGTTTATTACTTTATATACTTCAATCAAGGTGTTTTTATTCTTAAATTTAAACTTTTAATACACTTCCTGGAAGATGAAAGTTATTGAAATGTCTTGATAATGTATATTTTAGCAAAAACATTAACTACTCTGCAAAATTGGAAGATATTCTTCAAAAATTTAAAAATATTTTTCATAAAATGGCTTAACTCTTAAGTTATTGGGGTTGTTGTTTGACATCTAGTAAATCCTAACTAGTAGAATATTCATATCTAAAGCTATAATATACGCTCAGTATCAATTAACCAAATCTTTTTTAAATAAAAACTCATCTTTATTTATTAACTTGATACATTTTTTCAGATTATAAATGGCCAAATTCAATACCGATTTGACTGTGGTAGTGGAGAAGGCAAACTTCGTATCGAGCAAGTAAAAGTCAATGACGGCAACTGGCACAGAATCCGTGTAGAGCGGCGTGGAAAATCTGCTGAAATGATTTTGGATAAGCGTTTGAAAGCTTCTGGAAAATCCCATGGCTCCCACGAAGTGCTAAATTTGGATGGAAATGATATCTATTTTGGAGCCGAAGTGAGGACAAATTTAGAGGTCCTCAGCTTTGAAGACATCCGAATGGGATTTGTTGGATGCATGGATGATATTCAGATTAATGGGATTGCTCTTCCTTTGCATGTTAGTGGAAATACTGCTGTAGCAACTCTGAACAGGTGGGCTTTTGTTCCATTTAAATATATGATATCGTATACAGATAAGAAGTAATTCAGATTCTAATATTTTTTTTACCCATTAAATAACACATTATTATGCATTATCATAATGAATTTTAATGATTTACATTCTAGGCAAATAAATAAAAATACTAATTTGAAGAATAGTACATGCCATGAGGAGTGTATCACCTTTGCGTTATACATTAAATAATTCTTAAAACTTTGAAAATGCTAACGAAAAATTTACTTCGTTGCAATCTACTTCCACTTACATGTGTTTTAATTATTTATTCCTTATTCTATACCATCAGTAAATGTATTAGTTATAATTTTTAAATGTACTGAGCGAAATAGTCGCGGTTTTCTTAACAGCAAAAAAGTTCATTGTCTGTTAATAAAAAGTCTAAATAATTAATTCATATTTCTTTTACTTAAGGTATAAGCAAATGGAACTCCACTGCGGTGTGCTACTCGATCTCGGTATATGCAGCAGCCAGCCATGTCTGAATGGTGGTACATGTATTCCAACGAAGTCCGGATTCGCCTGCCAGTGCCTATCTCGATATGAAGGTGGCCAATGTGAAATTGACTTAGATCCCTGTGCCTCTAACCCCTGCCTTAATGGAGGCATGTGCCACAATGTAGATCACAGATACATATGCACTTGCAGCTCAGGTATAAGTGGCAATCGCTGTGAATTTGGGCGCTACTGCAAGCCAAGTCCTTGCCACAATGGGGGAGTGTGTGAAGAAGGCACCTTTGGACCAGTATGCAAGTGCAATGGCTATGACGGAGAGCTCTGCCAGTACGACATAGATGAGTGCAAAACGGTTCCTTGTGCCAGTGGCTCATGCATCAATCTCCAGGGCAGCTTCAAGTGCCACTGCCCCCCGAACATGACCGGCACCTTATGCAACGACCATCTCTTCACCACCTCCATAACGTCATCCAGCTGGAACACGACCATCGAGGAGATCGTCGGGATCTCCCTCGTGGTAATTCTCATCCTCCTTCTTGCCATCGCCATTGTCTGCTGCTGGCGCTACCGCCACAAGCGCCAGCAGATGCGGCCCAACAATGAATCCATAGACGCCGCCACCAACGAGTACCTCCTGAAGAACTCTGTCTTCGAGAAGGACAACCTCAACCGCAAGATCAGCAATCTGGAAGTGACCAGCTTCACCACTCCCCCCCTCCCTCCTAGACCAGCCTCCTACACCCCAAGTACCCAGGACTCTGTGAACGCGCTCAACAACTTTGACACTGTGCGCAGTTATGGGAGCGCGGCCGATGATCTCGAGAACTTTCCCCGGCAGAGCCCAGCCGACTATGTCCAGAACATCAGCAAGCCCTCCGGAGTGATCCCCGCTCTGGTGCCGCCCCCTCCGTCCAGTTCTGACAACGACTCTGTCCTCAAGGGGAATTGGGAGAAGGATCATCTCAAGTCCAAGAGCAAGCTGTATGAAAGCAAAGTGCCAAAAGGTAAAACACAATAAAAAAGTTAATGTGTTTTTATTGTACAGTAGACGCTGCTTAATGTGATCACATCGGGGCGAACGTGATTTGATGATAACAATAACCGATTGATTACAAAACACGAAAAAAAATTTAAACTAAAAAATTATTTTTTTGCATACATATAAAAAATACAAATTAATTTTAAATTAGGAGTTTTTGCTGTAAAACTCTATAGTATTTTTTGTGTCGTATTCGAAACTTTACAATTCCGTACAAGGTCCTACGGAATTTTACAATGCTTATCCGAAAAGGGCAAAATACGCCCCGGGCCCCTTTAACACGTGTTTAAAAGATAATACAAATACGAACCCCTTTTCAACATTTGGTAAGTTTAAGGAAATTTCAACAAAAAAAAGTTTTTTTTCTTGTGTTTGTTGATTTCAGGAAAATAAATTTTCATATAAACTGATAACAATAAACGAACATTTTATTACAATAAACGTTGATTTTTCAATGTATTTGTGGATTTAAGGGGACGGGACAAAGCGATTTTGATAACATTAAACGATTGATAACATTAACCGTGATCACATTAAGCGGCGTCTACTGTACCTACTCAGAACTCTGTGAAGGCATTAGTCTATGTGCTTTCTATTTATTCATACAAATATTATTGCTTTATTTCTATTTTTTGTTTATTTTTCGCATTTAAAATTAAAAGCTTCAAAGAAAAGATAATTTCATTTATTGTACGGGGCGGCTCAGTGGCTGCAAAGGTATCACCTGCCGGCCTCATAAGCCCAAGATTGAGGATTCCGGCCCCAACTGAGTCCTCAGATTTTCTGGATGAGAAAATCAGGGGCACCCATGTCATCTGATTTATGTGGCATGTCACTTTTGTACCATTTGACCTTGGTTCTCTCAGCAAAATTAAATATTGGCATACTTTAACAAACTCAGAGAGCTCTGATTCATTGTGATCTGAGCGTTAAAATTCGAGCGCAAGAGTTGCCTAGATGGAGTCACAAAAAATGACTTTGTCGGTCAAATCTTTCCAGAGTCTACAAAGGCTTGACCACCAATAAATCAGTTACGTTAGAAAAAAATTATTATGGTAATTCTTTCTTTTATAACTTTTTAAGAAAGATCTTCATATTCATTAAGTTTGATTTAAATCTATAACTCCAAAGAAATGGAACAAAATATTTTTTAATTTTTAGCATTTTACTGATATAGCAATAGTAAAAAGTTGCAGTGCATTATTATAAACACATAGTCGAAATCGAAACATTTCTAATAAACTGATTTTTCTTAAGATCTTCAAGTTCGCAAAGTGGGTGATGTTCCTGGTTTAACGATTCCTGCTCCAGTTGTGCCATCTCGTGGTCCGTCCAGCCTTGGTGTGCCTTCTGTCCTAAGCCTCAACTCTGTAGATGATATGCCAGGTACCTGAATAAAACTTGCTTGCCATCTAATTATGTTGTTTAAGTCATATGCTTTAAAACATTAAAAAAATTTATTTTTTAATTTTAAAAAAGGTATTTAAACAGATATTAATATGAAAAGGTACTGCATAAATTATATCTGATATTATTAGTATATACTTTATCTAATATTTTATAGTTTCTCTTATGATTACGTCCTTTCACTAAAGAAGTCTTCATAGACTAGATATTAATGTCAAAGAAAATTGAATCAAATACAAATATGTAATAATGAGGGTTATTAACAATAAACATCACTAATGTTGAACTCAAAAACACATTTTTTTTACATTTACAATTAATCATTAAAATCAATCAGGATTCCTTTTACCAATTTCTAGATACTATTCTACAATTATTCACATTATTTAACAAAATGTAAGAATTCTCTTTAATATCAACTCAATTATCTATCTATGTTCTATATTTACTATACTACATGTTTAATATATTCTGTAACTCGAAAGTTAACAACTAAAATCGTATCAATTTTTGTTTCTTTTGCTTTTTTTTTTGTACTTTGTGTTCATAATTTCAAACTATGGTAACTTAAGTTCTCCTTGGCTCATTGACATGCCTTCATTCTTACACAGCAACCGAGAAAAAAGGTGCAAGGAGAAACACTGGGGAAGGTATTTTCTGTTTTCTTTTTGTTGCTTTTTTGCATGACATCTCCAATCATTGCTTGAAGCATGGTACCCTCTCAATATGAT
Source organism: Hylyphantes graminicola (assembly GCA_023701765.1). NCBI lineage: Eukaryota > Metazoa > Arthropoda > Arachnida > Araneae > Linyphiidae > Hylyphantes > Hylyphantes graminicola. The sequence continues at coordinate 34,864,827 of CM043117.1, read as the reverse complement.
TTTTACATACATTTTTATTAATTTTTCAGCTTATTTTCATTTTGCTTTTTCTTTAAATATTTATTTTTTACACCTCACATATTTATTCACTGTTATCAAGTTTTCATTCACCCGCCAAATACATCGAAATCCACTTAACCTGCACCAATTGCCAGATTGTTATACTTTTTGTATTAAAAGTTTTGTTGATAATGAAACACTTATAATTCAAGTATTTCATAATTTAATATTTTGTACAATATTTTGTTACATATAATATTTTTATCATACAATCTCTGTAAATTGTGACATCCAGTTGAGTCCACACAATATTTCACTGATATTAGTTGTTTCAAATCCAATAAATGTTTTATCCTGACTATATATTTGCATGATATGTTTTCCTTTTATATTAGAATGTATCTCAGGTTAAACTGTTTGAAGTGTTTAATTTAATTACAAAACTCACACTCTTCAGAGTATAACTAAGATATTGGGCCCTTCATTGGTGACATTTGACAATTCTTAATTCAATTCGGTGAAGTCACCAGTAAGCAGACCGGGCACGATATCTTATACTCTAAAGAATGAGATTTTTGCTACTAGACACTTTTATAAGGTACTGTGCATCCTGTGGATGTAGATATATTAAATGTTTCTATGCATAAAAAATATTCTGTTTAGTATTTGTTCTGTGTTTTCACATAATATTCAAATTGAAACAATCTAATAATATATATTAATTCTGAAATTTGCTGTGTCATTAAACATTTTCAAGTGTTTTTATTCAATAAGTCGCTTAAAAGTGGTTTATTTTACGAAGAATTTGCTGCTCTTGTTGATAGAAACTAAAATTTAACTGCTTGGATTTAGTTATTCTAAACTAAATATGTTGCTAATATCTTAGGTACTTAATATGTTAAGACTTTATAATTTAAAAAACATCCCCAGAGACATGATATTCCGGTTAATTTCCAAAAAATAGTTCTAAATTACAGTTTGTGTTCCATAACTTTTTTCCAAAAATATTTTTAGCTGTTTAGAATACAGTAGAACTTCTATTATACGTCCCTCTTTTTCCAGAACTCACCCTCCAAAAACACACTTTTACCCATCGCTAAGTCAACATTAAAAAAAAATCTTCAACAATGTCCTTCTCGGTTGTTCAAAAAATTAAACTAGTCTCAAAAATCTACAGTGATTATAAAGTGAGAATTCTTTGGCATCACTAAAAAAGGGAAATTTTCGCAATTCAATGAGGGGGGATCTACGGCGATTCTGAAATCAGGAATTTCTGGTGTTTATAATAACGGAAATCTGTGGTAATTTTAACGTAGAAAAATTTTGGCAACTTAAAATAATTAAAATGAAACCGAATTCCTGACAATTCTATATTTTCAGAAAACTCCCAGAATTTTTTAAAATTTTGAGACTCCAAGTGATATCTACTATAAAACAAACTACAATCTACTATAAAAAAACAATCTACTGTAAAAAAAACGAGTCTTTTCCCAGAACTTCGCTCAGTTTTTTATTAAAAAAAATATAAATTAAAAATAAGGTTTCAGCACTTTCTTTTTTTTTGATGAGAAGTCTCAGTTTCAAAAATAACTTAACTCTAACAATCAAAGTTGCAAAACCAGCGCTGATTTCGGATGTTGATGAATTTAAGGTCTGCAGACTTTTGGAGCTTACTATTAAGACTGAAAATTCTCTATCTGGAATTTTCGATTATAGGGCCTACCATTGGTCCTTATTAGATCAGATAAACAAGGTTCGACTGTATGTGAATCATTTGTGTGTATGTGTACCATATTCAATAACGTAAAAAATATTACTATTTTTGCACAGCTTTTTAAATTTTTCGTCTTAAACATGCATGTTATTGAATAATTGAACTACGGCCAACATTTAAAAATAATTGTCTCATTATTCACATGAGCCAATGCATGTTCTGTGTGAACTACTGTCCTTGTGTCTTTCATTTCTAGCAATTATTTTTTATTTTCAAAAATTGCATGTTTGTTAATTGCAATGTTATGTGTGGATTTTTTATTATTCAAAAGAGAATATGAAAATATTTTTAAAAAATTATATTTATCTATCTCATCACACATCAATTAATATTAATAACTTTTTTTTAATTCAGTGACTGCTGTTTAATAGTAGAACATTTGGATTAAAAATAAAATGCAGATGCAAACACATTTTAAAGTAATTGTTAATTTATATGATTAATCAATGGAATGGAAGGGAATTCTTTTGGAATATGAATATTGTGTACGTCAAATAGTTTAAATTTAATTGCTTCTAATTTTGCCTTCACATCCTGATCAGGTTAAAAACTAATGCTATTTCTTACCAATTGCTATTTCTTATAGTAATTGCTATTTCTTATAGTCTAATTTCAATCACTTACTGTCCCTACAAAGACTGAAGTACTGAGTTATACCATACAATTCAGAATGAAAGTCAAATGTAGATTATCAGTAGGAATCAAGCATAGCACCAAGATTTTTATTCTTGGGATTTACTAATATATTTTAATTAGCAATAAGTTATCACAATCAGACTTTTTTGGTTATCAATAAACACTTTTCATTTAATTATTTAGGTTATATATGGGATTGCTCTGATTGGGCCGTGGCATCACAGAAACCTCTCTCCAATATCGTGGAAGTGTCAACAAAAGAAGTGCGAGACTGCTCCAGCAACCCGAGCACTGAATCCAACAGCCGTGCCAGCCAAATCGAACTCTTGCCCAAAGAAACCAGCAATGGCCAGCACCGAAAACAGTCCAGCACACACTCCAGCGAGGACTTCGACCGGTCGGAGTACGTCGGCGACTCGGAAAACAACGACACCGACTTCTGCGACAGCATTCCGCCGGTACCCAACTTCGAGAACATCCTCGGAATGAACGATCTCGAGTTTGCCGACGACGGCACGGACAGTCTTCCAGCCTCCCCCCACAAGTACCAGCGCCACCCCAACTCCTACCTTCCCGCCCACGCGACCAGCACAGCCAATACTTCCCCAGATCACACGTGGAATGGGGACCAGCGACAGGTTTGTGACCTATCGGATGATGAGGTCATGACCTATGGCTTTCCACCTCAGGGAGGGCGGGGCTTCCATGTCCAAGTCGACCCATCTGGAATGGACAACATGTCGATGTCTGTTGGAGGGTACACCTCCACGAACGCATCTTTCTCGGACATCTCCGGTGCTGTGTGCGAGATTGATGACAGTGAGGCCAACTGCAGTGATGGGGACTATGAGGGTGTGGGAGCTAAGCCGCCAGTGTTTTCCAATGAAAGGTTTTGCTCGACTCATTTATAGTAGTGTTCTCCATTTAACTCATGCCAAATTTAAAGTAATGTTAACTAAATTTTTATCTGTGCTCAAAGGTCATAGAAAAACCTTTTTAATTAATTGACCTTCGATTTCGTATTGACCTTTTTTTATTCTAATTAAAGTGGCAAGCGCTTCAACTTTATACTTTTTATTCCAATTTGATGTTATACAATTTTACACATTTGTATTGTTTTTTTATCGTAATTTTTTAATGTCTTTTAATTTGGAAGTTTTACATTTTTATCAGATCTTAAATAAGGTTTTGTAAATCGTAATTTTTTTTTAACATCAATTCAATTTCTTTTCTCAAAACTTGTCATTAGTTCTAGTTGACTAACTTTCCTCTGTAAAAACTTTACATTCGAAAGTCAAACTAGAGATGTGAAGTTTTTTACTTATGTAATATGATGGAATTTTTTTTTCATTGTGTTGCTAACTTTTCCACTTTAATTGCAGAAATATATTTCATTAATCAAGTTGTTTAATGGAAACTTTTACATATTTTGTGCAGTATTAATAATTATTTATACTACTTATGGAGATCATTCAGAGTGAAATCTCATTTTGTTTTGTGGTCATAGTGTGTATAATTTTCTTCATTTGATATTAGTCCATGAAAATAAAGTATACAGTGCTGTATCTGAAAATTTAAGTCATTCCTTTTCATTCATGCTTTAAACTTTGTTATTAATTACAGACGTTTACAGTTAACCTATAAGAACTTTAAATTTAAAAAAAACCTGATGAATCATAACTGTGACTTAATGATGTGATTAAAAATGTATTGTCAAAAACCATTGAAAAAATTAAAGATATTTTTTTTAGCACTGTATACTTTGTAACATTGAAAGTTAGGCTATTTAAAATGTATTTCTTATAGAGGTATAATGAGAAGAGCAAAGCTGTTCTGTGTCATTTGTGATAACTTTGTATGTGGCAGCTGTTTTCCTTTTAATACTATTTTGTATTGCAGCTGCATATTGTGCCAAAGTCCTTTTTTTACATTTTTGTTTGTTTGTTTTTCTTAAACATTTTTTTAAAAACAAAATCATTTTTCTAATTGTATGCACCCTTTTTAAGATTTGTTATTTCCCTCAATACTGTTTAATAAAATCTTTTCTATAACATTTTAACGTAACCAGAGATATAACATTCCAATGTGCCAGGCTAAATGAAAAAAATCTGTTTATAAATTACACATGTTAAGATTTTGCACTACATTTTTAACTGAAATAATTTTATATTCGGTAAAAGAAAAATTGTATTTAAATGTTGGTGAGTTTATGCAGTCTATGCTACATTTAATGTTGCAGTGTTTGATTTCATGGGAGGTTTGTGATCTGTTGCGAGTGTAAATCTGCTCGTGTAAAATAATCTTTTATTATCTTTAAACCAATTGTTTCAGTAAACATATTGCATCTTTTAACACAAATGGACTACTATTAGATCTAATTTCTTTTAATATTTGCGTTAATTTGCTTAAGGGAACAATACATAGTTGTCATTTTTTCTTTAAAAAAAGCCTTCTTAGACATCAGTAGATTCATAATGCATTTCAATTCAACAGTTTTCCTCAACTATACAATTGAATTATTATTGAAACTAACACTACTTATAGTGGTCTATTCATAATTCATATTAAAATAATTTTTATAAAAGTTTTAATAATATCTTCGTGATGGCAAAATTTTTAATCTCCATTCTACCACTATGATTATTAAGAATTTATATGAAATTTGTAATAATAGAAAAATATTTGATCCAAACTCTATCTCTTTAATAGTCAATTAAAAACAGATGTTTATCCCTTATATAAATATTCTTTACAAATATTAAAATAGTTAAGTTTGTTAAAATACTTTGAGTTTGATATCTTAATTTTCTGTGAACAAATATATGCAAAATCTATGCAAAGAATTATCATTGATTATTTGAGCATGATCTGGTTGAACCCAAAAAAATATTGCATTTCTTTTAAGTTCATATTTATTAGTTATAATTGCTTTATAAGAGTCTTTGCATTTCATTCTTACATAAACAAAAGTAAATTATGATAATAAAAAAGTCAACAAGTGAGGATGTACAAATAACTAAATCTCTTTAAGAATATTTATAGAGATTACTTAATTTTTTTAATAACTTGATGTAGAAAACCTGTATAAAATTTTCTATTATGGTCGCCAAACTTTCTGTCCAAAATCTGGCTGCATTTGAGCTAGAAAGAGAATATTTGTCAATACATTGGTGCTACTTAAGCCACTTGAATACTGTAAATATAAAAATTGTAAATATTCAAATGTCTTGTAATAAATCGTTTCTAAAAAGGTATGTGTTACTCTTCTTTCAAACAACTGTCGTCCTTTCAAACAACTGTCGTCTTTATTTAATCATGTAAACAAATTAATAAAGGATATATAACTAATTTTAGACTTATTTCAAATTAACGAAAAAAACTTCTTTATGAACTACATTGTAGACAATTTAAATTATACTCTAAATGTTGAAAACAGTTTTACACGCAGCATTGGTGGGGAAAAACATTGAGGGTGGAAAATTATTATTATTATTATTTTTTTGTAAAACTGTATAACTTAAAATTTGTGATTAAAGGCATAGCAAGACAATACACGAAATGCTAAAAATTTTTAACCTTACTTAGCTTCTTGGCTTGACTGTGATTTACACTTGAAGAGTACACGAGAAGAACCGATTGATTTATTAGGCTGACGCCGCAATTGTCTACTTGGTGGACATTGGTGGCAGGAAACCGGTTCCTCTCTTTCTTCTTCGCTTGGTCCAAGCGCCGGGATCGTCAATCGCCTGAATCTTGGTAGCTAGGAACCACAGAGATGATAGTTAAAGTATTAGAGTGGAAGATCACGTGACCTACAACACTGGCTTCATTGGGGAGCTCCTTGCGCGTCCCGTCATTAGCATTGGAGGTCACGTGATCTGTCACTATTACTTTAACTATGATCTCTGTGGTATCCTTACACAAGTTTAGGCGATCACTCGCTATCATCGCCAAAGTGGCCTGTTAAGGAAACTTCTCTACAAAACCTAAGGTCGCAGTGTTCGGTGAACTTGCCCCCCACCCAAGAAAGTCATAAGCCTGCTAAGCAAACTTCTCTACAAAATCAATCGTTTTTCCCGTGTACTCTTCACTTACTAGGGAAACTTAAGTTGGTCAGTTTGTTGCTATTTACTAAACGTATCACTTAGTTTCATTGAATATTGTTGATCAACTAAGGCAAAAGAAAATAACCGGGATTTATTTTGCAGGCATGAGAATTTTCCGCTTTTTGGCGGATTTCCGCTTTTAAACGATTTCTAATCATTTTCCGATTTTTTGACGTTTTCCGTTTTTTTTTTTTTTTTTTTTTAATTTTTGTTTTTGTTCTAAAAATGGAAACTGAATAGTAAAATTATTTTGATCACCTCAACTAGTGCGGTTCATGTCTTCAATCTAAAGTCAAATATGTAATTTTTTTTGTACGCTTTCTAGTAAACTATCCTCATCACATTGGCATATGCTTCCGATGTAAGTCGACGTTTTTTATAGGAAAAATAATAGAACATTTTCGAACCCATTATTTTTATAAAGTAGTTGCAGTTCAAGAAGGATCGTTCAACCAAACTTCAACACATCGTAATATTTGCTAGCTGGCGGCGAAATCGCCGTACATGGTAACCTCTTTGAAAAGTGTTTGAATTAAGGGGTCACAGGAGTCTTAAAAATGTGCAAAGAAGATACTGCAACATAGTTTGATCTTTCATGTCATTTTTTAACTATTCAATGTATAAGTATAATTTTTTATATGTAATTCTTCAAGATTTATTTATCACAAAGTAAGTTTTAAAATTTATGAAACTTTAGCCAAAACTAAAATAAATGATATTAAACATGAAGCTATTTTAACACATTGTGATTAGGCTTGCGCGGCAAATTGTGAGGTCAAAATTGAAAAAATGACCAAGAAAATGACTTTATATTGTACAAATATGTACAAACAAAGACTTATACCTAAATTCTCAGCTCAATTTGAATTAGAAATTGTTTTAAGAACTTTTTTCTAAAAAAATTCATAAAAATTTTAAAATTTTGATTTAAATTTTTTTTTTAAATAATTTCTAATTAAAATTGAGCTGAGAATTTAGGTATAAGTCTTTGTTTGTACATATTTGTACAATATAAAGTCATTTTTCTTGGTCATTTTTTCAATTTTGACCTCACAATTTGCCGCGCAAGCCTAATCACAATGTGTTCAAATAGCTTCATGTTTAATATCATTTATTTTAGTTTTGGCTAAAGTTTCATAAATTTTAAAACTTGTTTTATAATAAATAAATCTTGTAGAATTACATATAAAAAAATTATACTTATACATTGAGTAGTTCAAAAATGACATGAAAGATCAAGCTATGTTTTGTAGTAACTTCTTTGCACATTTTTAAGAGTCCTATGACCCCTTAAAAAAAAAGAAGTTCATTTACAAGTCCTCAAAAACGCTTGGGGAAAAATCCGTATTTATTGCAAAATCGGATCGGATCAAAAATTTTCTGAACGTAATTTCCAAAGCATGTGATAACCACGCGTCATCTTTAACCTTCGTTACTTGATACCATTATACTTTCTAATCTTTCTAACTCATATTATTAAAAACTCAGTCTTTAATAAATACTGCATCATAGGCCGAGAATTTTCGAACAAAATAGCGTCTTAAAAAAGACATTAGGCTCATACAAGAAACGTCAATTTTTCACAGCATTAAGGGGTCACAGGAGTCTTAAAAATGTGCAAAGAAGATACTACAAAGCATAGTTTGATCTTACATGTCATTTTTTATCTACTCAATGTATGAGTATAATTTTTTTATATGTAATTCTACAAGATTTATTTATTATAAAACAAGTTTTAAAATTTATGAAACTTTAGCCAAAACTAAAATAAATGATATTAAACATGAAGGTACTTGAACACACTGTGATTAGGCTTGCGCGGCAAATTGTGAGGTCAAAATTGAAAAAATGACCAAGAAAATGACTTTATATTGTACAAATATGTGCAAACAAAGACTTATACCTAAATTCTCAGCTCAATTTTAATTAGAAAATATTTTTAAAAAAAATTAAAATCAAAATTTTTAAATATTTATTAAATTTTTTAGAAAAAAGTTCTTAAAATAATTTCTTATTAAAATTGAGCTGAGAATTTAGGTATAAGTCCTAGTTTGTACATATTTGTACAATATAAAGTCATTTTTTTTTTGTCATTTTTTCAATTTTGACCTCACAATTTGCCGCGCAAGCCTAATCACAGTGTGTTCAAGTACCTTCATGTTTAATATCATTTATTTTAGTTTTGGCTAAAGTTTCATAAATTTTAAAACTTGTTTTATAATAAATAAATCCTGTAGAATTACATATAAAAAAAATTATACTCATTTATTGAGTAGTTAAAAAATTACAATAGAGATCAAACTATGCTATGTAGTATCTTCTTTGCACATTTTTAAGACTCCTGTGACCCCTTAACCCACCGAAAAATCATGCGTTCTCGGTCCATATTTTAAATAAAACTAAACTTGAATTTCTTTAAAAAACAAGTTAAAATTATAAATCCCCTTAACAATAAAAGTAAAAAGTATATTTAAATGTTGAAGATGAATTAAGATTAGATTACACTAAGACATCTTCAAATATCGGCCACCGGTATCTCCCATTAGAAGGGGATCATCTTCACCTGACCAAAAATATACAGTCCAATAATGATTCCTGATTTACCTATTTTGCTGCCTACTAATTTTCACGAAATCGACCGATGACGTCACATTGCATCAGAATAATTGACAGTTATCTGGCTCTGTGATTTGAAGTGTCTAGTTACTTTTGTAGCTCCAGTTTAGGACAAGTCGAGCAACCATAAAATTTTCTTCTGGTCGAGTGTCTGACTCGCAGGTGTCCGTGAGTCAATGTCATTTTTTAACTACTCAATGTATAAGTATAATTTTTTATAGGTAATTCAACAAGATTTATTTATTATAAAACAAGTTTTAAAATTTATGAAACTTTAGCCAAAGCTAAAATAAATGATATTAAACATGAAGCTATTTGAACACAGTGTGATTAGTCTTGCGCGGCAAATTGTGAGGTCAAAATTGAAAAAATGACTAAGAAAATGACTTCATATTGTACAAATAAGTACAAACAAAGACTTATACCTAAATTCTCAGCTCAATTTTAATTAGAAATTATTTTAAGAACATTTTTCTAAAAAAATTAATAAAATTTTAAAATTTTTGATTTTAAATTATTTTAAAAATAATTTCTAATTAAAATTGAGCTGAGAATTTAGGTATAAGTCTTTGTTTGTACTTATTTGTACAATATGAAGTCATTTTCTTAGTCATTTTTTCAATTTTGACCTCACAATTTGCCGCGCAAGACTAATCACACTGTGTTCAAATAGCTTCATGTTTAATATCATTTATTTTAGCTTTGGCTAAAGTTTCATAAATTTTAAAACTTGTTTTATAATAAATAAATCTTGTAGAATTACATATAAAAAATTATACTTATACATTGAGTAGTTCAAAAAGGACATGAAAGATCAAACTATGTTTTGTAGTGCCTTCTTTGCACATTTTTAAGACTCCTATGACCCCTTATTTCTTATCTTGAAAAAACTAGGTTCGTCACAGTAAGTGACATCAACAACTGTTTCTACATTAAATTTATATACATTAGAATAAATTTCACTAAACACAACATCCAGCTATAATTTCAACTTCTTAAAGCCAAATCAATTATTTCCATTAATTTTCTATCGCAAATAAAGTCAATATTAATTATCGTCTGCATGATTTATTTGCAGCTATAAATAAATATTTAATTATTCGTAGAACAAAAACCATAAAACTACTCCAAAATGCACTTAAAATAGGAAATGTAAATTGAAAAGTAGGTTTGTAACAGAATCTGTTACTTTACCCGCTTCCACAAAACAGTTGTGTTTAACAGGTAAAAAGGTGCCAAACACAGCATTAATTCTATATTAAGCATTTACCCGCTAAATTCGGCTAGCTTCATTTATTTTATTTCAAAAATTAAATAATTATTACAGTAAAACCTCCGAATACCGGACACTCGCGGTGCCGGGCATTTTGTCCGTTATTTGGAGGTGTCTCCGTTATTGGGAGGGGGGGGGGTAAATTTTTATTTTTTGAAAAAAAAAAAACATTACTGAAGGAAAGGTTAAAATTACTAATTAATCTAAAGGAAATACATTTAATTCCTTTTATTTATAATATAAGTAAATTTTGATTGTACATAGTTGGTTGTTGAGATAATCTGGTTTGTGTGCTGACCAAGCACATTAATCTGAATATAGGTATACCAACTTAACCAAAACAAAAGTTATTATAGAGAGTAAGGAAAATAAAACCTTTTAGTTATTGCCAGATCCTCCGTAAAGGAACCCCATTCCCACATTTAACGGTAATTATATGCCTTTAAAATGTCATTTCAATAACTTATTCAAAACCTAGAAGTTCTATGACAGCTAACTGCTTGCGCATGCATTCTTTTATCAACAACCTGATAGGACGTCGACTGATATTAGGAGCACAGCGCCATATCGCGTCACCAGATGCGTTAGACAAAGACTGAACTTTTTAGGTTAGGTTTGATTTATAGTCGCACTAGAGCTACACGAGGGCTATTGGCGACGGGCGTCGTATTTTAGAACCACAGTCAGGTGACGGGCCGACACCTGAATAGGCACCCAACGCAACCGTTAAGGGCGACATCGTACGCTGCGTTAGGACTTTGAAGGATAATTAACGTTCACTCCCTTACACGGGGTATTATTCGTCGGACATTCTTGGCTGCACGGGCAGTTTATAGGTCGCCATCTATTTTGGCGATGCCCGGACCCGAACCTGGGACTTTCCGCATGCTAAGCGAGTGCTTAACCGACTGGGTTCCCCAGCCCCCCAAAGTCTGAACTTAACAGAGAAATTAAAAGCTTTTGGTAAAAGTTTTGGCAGGCAGAATATTAATAGAGTTTTACAATATTTTCTAAATATTTACGTAAAAATCAGCCTTGAGAAAATGACGTAAGTTACCTGTAAATTGGCAGCCGGTCCACTCTAGCGAGTATGCACACACTAAAGAGAATCTGAAAAACCAAACCTAAGCCGCCCCGGTGGCCTAATCGTTAGAACTCTAGCTTTGGGAGCTGCTGGGTTCGGGTTCGAATCCCGGTCAGGCATGGATGTTTGTGTCCGTCAATAAATATTGTTATTTGTCTATGTGTTATTCATTTCTTTGTGACTGTAAAAATTCTTTCTGTGTCTGTCCAACTTGACGAAAGCTTCGGTTCTCTGAACAAGCACACAAGCTGGAATATATATGTACAGCTGTGGAAATAAAAAAGTACCCACTTGAGGTTATTTCATCCGTAAGTCACCCTATAGAATCGGACCTTTTTGAGATTGTGTACAATTTACGTTCTGAGTTAATTGCACAATACAAAATTTGCATAAGGGACCGTCTTCATATTAAAAATATAACGATCTTTGAAATTTCCAATGGCAACACCCCATTTTAATAACTTAGAAATGTTAAGCACTCTTGAAAACCCTTAAATCTAAGTTTTTGTTACATTTGGATGAATATTTGACGAGTTATTCAATCGAATCACTTGTGGACTTTTTGGGGACCATCTCTAAAATGACAAGCAAGCATGCATGCAAAGCCGTCTTTATTTATCAATTACACACGTAATCTTATACACAGTCCCCTAAAGGGTAATTAAAAGGTATTTTGTGATTTACTCAGCAAATTATGAATAAAAAAATTTTAAAATTGGGATTTCGCTTAATCTTCTTGTCTTAAATTTATTTCTTTAAAAATATTAAGGGGTTTCTATTCATATTTTTTAAAAAAATTAATATAATAATTATTTAAAAATATAAAAATTGTTTTAAATACCCCAATAATGAATGCATTTTGTTTGGGTTATTATAATTTCTTTTCAGTAAAAAATTCGTTTCATTATCTTAATTATTTATAGATCGGGATAGTTTTTTATGTGCAACTCATTTAACATTATGGGACCTAAACTTTGCACGTCTCTAACTCCTCTAATAATGCTTAAAAACTAACAAAATTTGGCATTTCGTATTAACATAGGTCAGAGATTTGAAATATGGATTCAAAAAGGGGTGCTGCCATTGGAAATTTCAAAGATCGCAATATTTTTAATATGAAGACGGCCCCTTATGCAAATTTTGTAACGTGCAATTAACTCAGAATGTTAATTGTACACAATCTCAAAAAGGTCCGATTGTTTAGGGTGACTAACAGATGAAATAACCTCAAGTGGGTACTTTTTTATTTCCACAGCTGTACAGCTGCGGAAATAAAAAAAGTACCACTAGTGATTATTTCTGCCGTTAGTCACCCTATAGAATCGGACCTTTTTGAGATTGTAAACAATTAACATTCTGAGTTAATTGCATGACACAACATTTACGTAAGGGGTCATCTTCATATTAAAAATGTTACTAACTTTAAAATTTCCAATAGTAACACCCCTTTTTGAGTCCATATTTCAAATCTATGACCTATGTTAATACGAAATGCCGAATTTTGTGAGTTTTTAAGCATTATTAGGGGAGTTAGGGACGTGCAAAGTTTAGGTCCCATAATGTTAAATGAGTTGCACATAAAAAACTATCCCAATCTATAAATAATTAAGATAATGAAACGAATTTTTTACTGAAAAGAAATTATAATAACCCAAACAAAATGCATTCAATATTGGGGTATTTAAAACAATTTTTATATTTTTTAATAATTATTGTATTAATTTTTTAAAAAAATATGAATAGAAACCCCTTAATATTTTTACAGAAATAAATTCAAGACAGGAAGTTTAAGCAAAATCCCAATTTTTAAAAATTTTTATTCATCATTTGCTGAGTAAATCCCAAAATATATTTTAATTACCCTTTAGGGGACTGGGTATAAGATTACACGTGTAATTGATAAATAAAGACGACCTTGCATGCATGCTTGCTTGCCATTTAGAGATGGTTCCCAAAATATCCACAAGTGATTCGATTGAATAACTCCTCTAATATCCATTCAAATGTAACAAAAACTTATATTTAAGGGTTTTCGAGAGTGCTTAACATTTCTAAGTTATTAAAATTGGGTGTTGCTATTGGAAATTTCAAAGTTCGCAACATTTTTAATATGAAGACGGCCCCCTATGCAAATTTTGTGTCATGCAATTAACTCAGAACGTTAATTGTTCACAATCTCAAAAAGGTCCGATTCAATAGGGTGACTAATGGCTGAAATAATCACTAGTGGTACTTTTTTTATTTCCGCAGCTGTACAGCTGTGGAAATAAAAAAGTACCCACTTGAGGTTATTTCATCCGTAAGTCACCCTATAGAATCGGACCTTTTTGAGATTGAGTACAATTAACATTCTGAGTTAATTGCACGATACGAAATTTGCATAAGGGGCCGTCTTCATATTAAAAATATTACGATCTTTGAAATTTCCAATGGCAACACCCAATTTTAATAACTTAGAAATGTTAAACACTCTTAAAAACCCTTAAATCTAAGTTTTTGTTACATTTGGATGAATATTTGACGAGTTATTCAATCGGATCACTTGTGGACCTTTTGGGGACCATCTCTAAAATGACAAGCAAGCATGCATGTAAAGCCGTCTTTATTTATCAATTACACACGTAATCTTATACACAGTCCCCTAAAGGGTAATTAAAAGGCATTTTGTGATTTACTCAGCAAATTATGAATAAAAAAAATTTTAAATTGGGATTTCGCTTAATCTTCTTGTCTTAAATTTATTTCTTTAAAAATATTAAGGGGTTTCTATTCATATTTTTTAAAAAAATTAATATAATAATTATTTAAAAATATAAAAATTGTTTTACATACCCCACTATTGAATGCATTTTGTTTGGGTTATTATAATTTCTTTTCAGTAAAAAATTCGTTTCATTATCTTAATTATTTATAGATCGGGATAGTTTTTTATGTGCAACTCATTTAACATTATGGGACCTAAACTTTGCACGTCTCTAACTCCTCTAATAATGCTTAAAAACTAACAAAATTTGGCATTTCGTATTAACATAGGTCAGATATTTGAAATATGGATTCAAAAAGGGGTGTTGCCATTGGAAATTTCAAAGATCGCAATATTTTTAATATGAAGATGGCCCCTTATGCAAATTTTGTAACGTGCAATTAACTCAGAATGTTAATTGTACACAATCTCAAAAAGGTCCGATTGCATAGGATGACTAATGGATGAAATAACCTCAAGTGGGTACTTTTTTATTTCCACAGCTGTACCATACCATACCAAACCTAATCCAATACATTCTATTCGGGGGGAAATAACTTGGGTTTGGGGGCCCTAAGTTCGCTCTAAATACTTCCATTGCCTTGTATTTGGTTACTTAGCAAATAAATACGCATTCTTCACTCAAACTAAAAAAAAAATCAAAATGATCCAAGAATATACATCATGGTATGGAACAGCTGTGGAAATAAAAAAGTACCCACTTGAGGTTATTTCATCCGTTAGTCACCCTATAGACTCGGACCTTTTTGAGATTGCGTACAATTAACATTCTGAGTTAATTGCACGATACAAAATTTGCATAAGGGGCTGTCTTCATATTAGAAATATTACGATCTTTGAAATTTCCAATAGCAACACCCAATTTTCATAACTTAAAAATGTTAAGCGCTCTTGAAAACTCTTAAATCTAAGTTTTTGTTACATTTGGATGAATATTTGACAAGTTATTCAATCGAATCACTTGTGGACCCTTTGGGGACCATCTCTAAAATGACAAGCAAGCATGCATGTAAAGTCGTCTTTATTTATCAATTACACACGTAATCTTATACACAGTCCCCTGAAGGGTAATTAAAAAGTATTTTGTGATTTACTCAGCAAATTATGAATAAAAAATTTTAAAAATTGGGATTTCGCTTAAACTTCTTGTCTTAAATTTATTTCTTTAAGAATATTAAGGGGTTTCCATTCATGTTTTTTAAAAAAATTAATATAATAATTATTTAAAAATATAAAAATTGTTTTAAATACCCCAATATTAAATGCATTTTGTTTGGGTTATTATAATTTCTTTTCAGTAAAAAATTCGTTTCATTATCTTAATTATTTATAGATCGGGATAGTTTTTAATGTGCAACTCATTTAACATTATGGGACCTAAACTTTGCACGTCTCTAACTCCTCTAATAAAGTTTAAAAACTTACAAAATTTGGCATTTCGTATTAACATAGGTCAGAGATTTGAAATATGGATTCAAAAAGGGATGTTGCTATTGGAAATTTTAAAGTTAGTAACATTTTTAATATGAAGATGGCCCCTTATGCAAATTTTGTGTCCTGCAATTAACTCAGAATGTTAATTGTTCACAATGTCAAAAAGGTCCGATGCTATAGGGTGACTAACGGCCAAAATAATCACTAGTGGGTACTTTTTTATTTCCACAGCTGTACATATATATTCCATCTTTTGTGCTTGTTCAGCGTACCGCTTATAATATTTCGTCAAGTTGGACAGACACAGAAATAATATTAACAGTCACAAAGAAAGGACTAACGAATAGACAAATAACAACATTTATTGACGGTCACAAACATCCACACCTGACCGGGATTCGAGCCCGACCCCAGCAGCTCCAAAGGCTAGAGTCCTAACGATTGCTCCACCGGGGCGGCCTGTGTGTCTTATAGATTCATAAACTAGACATTTGTTTGACTCGTAACTTGGCACAAATGCGTTGCGTAGTTCATACAGGGTGTTTCAAAATTGACCGGAATAGGAATTGATGCAATTCCGAAATATTGAGCCGGCCCCTCCGAAAAATAGTAAAAAGCCAATTGATCACGCGTTTTGGTCGTGGTTGCATACTTGAACTAGGGCAGCACGAGAATGTGTTGACGAAGGGATGCATTTGTTTTGAGTTTGGTTTGGTTGAATCGACATATTGCCTAGTAATTTTACAATTTGCAGATTCTGTTACATCACAGTTTCTAAAACTACTAAAAATGATTAGTAACTACGAAAATGGACTTTTTATGTTTGGATTTCGATTTAAATATTGGTAATTCGATTTGGTGTGTTTCAAATTCGAGCTAGATGTTTGAAAATTGGAAGGAGCTAAACGTTTTGCGATAGAAATGTACAGTTTGTCGAAATGTGCATGTGTTTGGACCAAATAGTTCTATGGTAAGGTAGAGACTGAACCTACCAATCACACCATCTACCAACACGAAGACAATTTAGGGTGTCATGTGGGGATCGATGGCCGAGTGGTTTGGATCGCAGGCCATAACGCTAGCAGTCCGCGCGCTGTAATGGGTGCGGGTTCAATTTCCGCCTTTGACCTGGGTGTACTTCCTTTCTCTGTCAGTAAAAAATCCTTCTGTGGCTGTCTTACTTGACGAAATCTTATAAGCGGGTCTCTGATCATGCACACACACCGGAATGCACAGGGTGGTTATAAAATAACGCTCGCTATTCGGAGTGGTCTGTAGCTTGAATGAATAGTCCAAATGCTTCAAAATTTGAGACACTTACTAATCAAGAATGGGGGGGGGGAGAATGGAATCATAAAAAAGATAGAATCTTAAAAAATAATCACAAAAAAGAATAATCATAAAAAAACAAACTCGTCTCTTGACCAGGGTTTTAAGTTACAAGACGACGTCAATTATGGCCAATTACGGCCAACACAGCTAATTACGCCTCGTAATTTAGAACCCTGGTCAAGAGACGAGTTTCTTTTTTTCGATAAAAAATGGAACAATAAAACGAAACTCGTCTCTTGACCAAGGTACTAAATTACGCGGCGTAGCCAATTATGACTAATTACGGCCAACACATCCAATTACGCCTCGTAATTTAGAACTCTGGTCAAGAGACGAGTTTGTTTTTTATGATTCCATTCTTTCCCCCCTTCTTGATTAGTTAGTGTCTCAAAGTCTTCTGCATTTGGATTATTCATTAAAGCTACAGACCACTCCGAATAGCGAGCGTTATTTTATAACCACCCTGTATATGTGCATACCTACCCAGCATAAATAAGCAAAATACAATAATTGTTATGTATAGACTAATGGTCAACATCAAGCTTTTTTTTAACATTAATGCAACAACCTATCCCAAAATTAACAGCCTCCTAAAAATTTTTTTGTTTTGAAAACTAGTTGAACCTGTCATTTTTATCAGATGTAAATTCAACCAAACCAAACTAAAAGTTCTACATTCTTGTGTAGCACAAGTGCAAGATTTCATGCACGACCGAAAGGGCGGCCAATTAATTAGCCTTCATTGGCGGGGGCCGGGTAAATATTTAGGAATTGCGTCCTATACAATTCCGGTCAATTTTGGAACACCCTGTACTTAGATTCTGATTTTTGAACTTTCAGGTTTCAAAATGTTCTGTTTTTAGAGAAAATTCGAATTTTCTGAAAAAAATACACCACTTTGGCTCAAATTAAATATATTTTTTCCCCTTCCTGATACCATCTGCTGAAAAAACTAATAAAACTTTTAACGAAAATAATTAAAATTTAAAATGTTTATTTCATTCTGTTGCCATTTCCTTCAGAAGCTAAATTAATTATTTGAAAAATAATTGACGTGTTTCAAGTGACTTAATTCCGTCCAGTTTTCATTCTAGGATTTTATTGTGGGTTTCGGTGATGATTTCTTGATTGACGCCGATCCGGCGGCGTAGTGGTTAAGGCATTGGCCTCGGGAGCTGCTGGTTCCGGGTTCGAATCCCGTTCAGACATGGATGTTTGTGTTTGTCGAGTATATGCGGAAAACGTGCTCGTAAAATCTGTTAGGTCCGAAAGTCCTGTGGGCGGTCATTGCGCAGTTTCCCATGGATACAGGTCCCTGGAGAAAATGTCCCTCCCCTTCAGGGACATGTCTAAATTGCGGAGGTGGAGAAAGATGGCAACATATGTCATATGTGTTTGTGTGTGTCTTGTGTTGTGTTGTCCTACTTGACGATGGTTTATAAGCGGATCCTTGCGACCAAGCACACAAGCCTGAAAATATATGTCTACCAACCAACCAGTCTTGATTGATGTTTCTGTTTGGTTTGGTTTGGTTTGGATTATCGTCGCACTGGAGCTACACGAGGGCTATTGGCGACGGGCGTCGTATTTTAGAACCACATGACGAGCCACACCTGAATATTGATGTTTCTGTTGATTGCAAATATGTGTATTTAATCTATTTCCATGAATTATAACTTAGATGGTTGTTCAAGGCCATCATACTAGAGCTACAATTAGGATTTTGTTTAAATTTTTTCCCCAAATACGTTGCTAAACTAGTTAAATTCTTAGCTGAACGTGAAAAATTATAATTAATATTTATACATATAAGCTGGTTTGTTGTTCGAAGAGCATTGCGCTAGAACTGTATAATAAGAGTGTTTGCGTAGTTATATATCTTTTCTCGACAGTTTCTTGCCAAATGAGCAAAACGGTTTTATATGTATACAAGGGAAATTTCGATGACTTATGTCTGCATTTTAAAGCGTATGTTTTTTTTATTTTGGATTTTTAAGGTAATATAAGAAACAGTATTTTATCCTTTATAAACGAGTGGAAATAGTAACATAAGTTTACTATCCAATAATGATTAAATTGTACACATACTTGGATCAATTACATCTTTTTCAGTCCGTACGAAGAACTAGTATTTATTCGCTAGTTAATGAATAACGTTAGAATTCTAAGTGTTCCGTTTTCTGACACTTTTTGCTGTTTTTGAATGGTCTTCAACAATACTGGATATAATTGATAAATATTTCAAAGTTGACAGTTTTAAAGTTGTTACACGTTGATATGAAATGTTTTGCTTTTATTTACGAGTGAACAATATTAAATATTTATTCTTCAAAATGAAAACAAATCTAATAATAAGGAATAATCATTGGATTTTTAAAGGAAAATAAAAACAGTTCAAATTTGAAAGTGGAAATTTTTATTAAAAACTAAATGCTGTGCTGACGCTTTTTTAAGTCGCAATGGTACGGGGGAATTTCGGGCTGAAGCTGTTCCAAGTGACAGTTTCTGTTACAAACCCACTTGTTTAAATTTTCTATCTTTTTACTGAGACACACTTAACAACAATATTAATAAACTATCATTAAAATATATTTTTTAAGTTTAATTATTGTGAAATAAATGAAAGTTCTTGAAATGTACATAGTTTTATTACAATAATTTAACCAGTTACTCAAAGAATTTATCCTTCATAGTATAATAACATTTTTGTTCCCAACTGAAAAAAATTAAATAATCTAATAAAAAAAGTAAATACATATGAATTTAAATATATTACAAAATAGACTGACTAGAAAGAAAATTAGAAAATGTGGGGAAATTTACATTTAGCTTTTCATATACAACACATAAATATTTACACCCATTTTACAACTGTCACATAATTTAGTTAATAGTGTTTGACATTTTCATAAATATAATGTAATTATGGTTGACTTCAACATCTTGATAATTAAATTACTTCTAAAATGAAGTATTGAAAAGATGGCAAGAACATATTTTGTGCTATATTTACATTGGCAGGCATCTGTACATTCATGTCCAATCTTCAAGTTGAATTATTATCATTAATAAAGAAAAATATTAAAATTCTTTTAAAACTGAAATATATTTAAATTACATTTTTAAACAAAAAGTAATACATAATCATGTAATAACTACAAAAAATTAACTAAAATAAATGTTACTAAAAGTTTAATTTTATTTTAAGAGTTCTAACTTAATAAACTTATTTGTTTAGTTAACAGTAGTCGACAAACATCTTTAAATAAATACAAGCTTTTAAAATCGTTATAAGTATAAATATACTTTTGTGTAAGCAAACATAATATTAATTTTAAATATATTTGACTAGATACCCAACTGAACACATTTATGTTTAGGTCCAGCTACAGAACAATGAATGAAAGCTGTTTTTTTCATTGGAAGACGAACATAAAATAAAACTTATATCAATTACATCATTACTATCGTTAGAAATTATGGAAGAGAATGATAAAAAATTAGTATTCTAAGCAGAAAATGAACTCTTTCATATTAACGAAGCGATATGGACTGACACCATTCTTCATCTGGACCCCTTAACTTTATAAATACAAATAATCTCTTGAAACTGGACAACTGCACTTTTGAAGCACGCATACAGACTCGAAACATTCATCTGGGAAAAGAAACTAAATAAAAGGACGTCGGTATTGTCATCTTCCCGTATGACAATCATCACGAATAGGACGCCGATAAATTCTCCTGCAAGCCAGTCGTCAAGAAAATCACATCGGTAACTGTCATCTTCCTTTGTTTAAAAGTCATCAGAAAAGAATGTCTGTCAATGTCTTTTTCCTGTGCACCACATCGGCAACTTCTTACTGTGCATTTTCGCGCCATGAAAAGGGCATTTGTCATTTTCACGTGCACCACCAATCATCACGAACAGATCGTCGGTAATTGTTATTTCCCCATGTACCGGTCATCAAGGAAAGGACGTCGGCAACTGTCCTCAGTACATGGAGGCCAGTGCTGGCTTGGTGTCGATCGACGACAGAGGATAAGGAACCGAACCCAGGACCCCTGGAAATGAGGACGTCGGACATGACGACGCGAGGGACGTCAGAGGACTGATGGCCGCCACCGCTGGCTTCTGCTGTGGGCAGTGGCCTGTGCTCCACTTGACGGAGGGCGAGATCTTTCCTGAAACACACCAAGACATTGCCATGTTAGGATACGAGGGAGCTGTCAGAGAAGAGAGAAAAATACAAGCATTTAATGCATTGAATGTATAATATCAAAATTATTTACCGGCACTGCAAAGCATTTTTCTAAATATGTAAACTTAATAACACATATATTTGAATAAATATTTTCGGAAACCCCATTAGTCTACGAAACATATATTTTGAGAAATTCAACACTTTAATAGCAACCTTACATCGAAATTACTGAACAAAAAATATCAATCTCTTGAGTGGGATGCATTTTAACAACATGAAATAGTATTTTAAAAATAAAAGCTTAGTTTAATACTTTATATTAGTTTTAAAGTTTCTTGACTTATATTATAGGGTTTATGAAAAACAACAATAATTTGTGTTTCAAGTACAAGAAGTATAATACTAATTCACATTTGGTTTCTAAAATTTTGTTTATTCCTCTCAAAACAATTATAGGTCAAAAAAGTGTAAAAAATTGAATCTGAACAATCGTATACATGATTGGATTTGTGGATTTCTGGATTTCTGGAAAAAAATCATTTATTATCCGTATTTTGCGCCCTCTTGTAGCAATTTTACGAGGTCGGTGACTTACACTATTTTTACCCGAAACGCTGTATTCGGTGGTTTCCATGGCTGTGCAAACCAATGGAATAACAGGATTTCGTCAAAGAATGTGTGTTTGCATATGGTATGAATTGAATTAACACCAAATATTCAATTGTGATAAAATTTAGACTTATAGGGCTTCTGAAAAATATTATTCATTTAGGATAGCAATTACCAACAGATGATTCTGTGTGACAGCTGAATTTAAATGAAGTTATAAAATAAAATGAATGATTTAAGAAGACTTAAGTACGAATATGCTTTTCGTTTGAATTGTTTTAACTAATTCTTTTGTTATATGTACATTGCTCGTAAATAGTTCATTTATTTGTGTTTGGGGGTTTTAAAAAAATATTTTACGAGTTTGCTGTTTTAGTTGAGTTATGCAATAGAGACAAAATAAATTAAAAATCAAATAATAGGTGTCACTATTCAGTTTACATCATCAAGAATAAGTACTTTTTCTTCATTCGAACAATTTTAAAGAGAAAACGACAATTTTATTTAGTTCCTATTTTAAGTCTTTAGAGAAGTAAAGTAAAAGAAAGATGCTATTTCCTAAAAGTTCCCCTACCGCTTATATTTTTTTGAACATTTGATTGTAAAAGTTAACCTAAGAATTTTGTTTCCCAATCACTATCGAACAAGATCTCAGAAAAAAATACTTCCAATCCAAGTAAAGTTTCAAAAAAGAAATAAAACTTCGATAATCTAAATTAACATTTCTGAACTCCCAAAAACACAGCAAATAAGAA
This sequence comes from Hylyphantes graminicola, assembly GCA_023701765.1. NCBI lineage: Eukaryota > Metazoa > Arthropoda > Arachnida > Araneae > Linyphiidae > Hylyphantes > Hylyphantes graminicola. The sequence goes on along the minus strand of CM043117.1, from coordinate 34,842,239 downwards.
AGGGAAAAAAAGCTTGAAAAGGCCAAAGTAGAGCGCCCACTTTATCTGAAAGCCAATTTAGATCTCGGCACGTTGGGGACAACTCCAACCCAGCCATAACTAAAACTATAAATAAAAAAGAAGCAGCTCACAACCAGGACAATAACAACAGCAAATGTCCAAGAGCTTAGAGTAGAAATGGTAGTAGGATCCCATCAGCCTAATTACAATGAGTATGGGCTGGATGATGGTAGGGTTCCTTGGCTAGCCCAAGTCCACGGAAAAGGGGGAGAGGCAAAGAAAAACAAGACATCTCCACCTGGGAACCAAAGTGACGCAAAAGATTTTTCTAACATGCAAAAGGGGGATATTGCCACTGTTTGTTTATGCAAAATTATTTTTGTGTTCACCTATACTAAAATATATATCTGTCCGTCTATCTATGCTGTATATTAGTTTTCCACTAGTACCTTTCCGCGCGTTAGACTTTTGGTGGAGATGGTGAAGAATTTAATTCAAATAATGATTTTTCCTATGAATTGAATGTTTTGGAAAGGACATTGCCTGAAATTACTTTTTTAAAGGACATTGAAAAGAAATAAAAGGGTATCAATTTAAATTCGAAAACATTTTAAAGTTTTAGTATTCTGTACATTTTATGTATTCACACCCCAAATTTTTATATGAAACTAGAAGGAATCGTAACATTGTTCTTAGTGCATAAAATTATGCGCATTACATTTATTTAGTGCATTTGTCAGATGAATGGATAGACACACAGATTGTATACGTCTTCAACTGAAAAGTTAAAACAATGGTTCTGTAAAACTACTTTTACTTTTACTAAATATTTATTGCTAGGAAAACAACACAAAGGAAGGGGGACGAATATTTTTCAGTTTTTGTTATTGACCATTAGGGTTATTCCACAACTCAAGTTATGATTGTGTTTTTTTTTTCTGTTCACGTTTAGAGTCCATTTTTTTTCAATTTTTCTTTGATATTTTTAGAAATTTTTTCAGTAAGTATTGGTTTTAAAATAAGGAATCAGGTTCATTATCTTCCCAAAAAAGCTCAAATGCAGATGGAATATAATTTTGAAAACTGAAAGAAAGTATTGAAAAATAAATATTTGAAACATATCAACGAAGTACGAATATTCCGAGTAATAGTATTGACAGGTAGATAGACAAAATCCGTTACTGGTACATTTTGATTTGGTTGAAATGATGTCGCACTTGATTGATCTATTCAAGAGCTATATGAAATACAACTATATGAAATACAATATACAAGAGCTATACGAAATGTGATAGCCTGAATATGGTCATCCTTGGACATAGACCCTTTTGTCTCTCAGGCCAAGGAATAAGAATGCTGCGACAACACTGGTGCTTCAGGTGAAGAGGGGGGGGGGGGGGGGCTGAAGACAAGCGTCCACGTGATGCCAGATGGGTCGAGGCAATTCCGCAAATGGTTTTCGGTGTGCCCCATTTGTTTCAGTTAGCGTCACTGGAATGCGGGATAATGGAAGCATGACTTCTCCGGGCCAGGGAAAGGGGGATGTCCAAACTGCTGGCCGCAGCCGAAAGGGGCTGTCAGGGTGTTGATGAAAAGTCCCGAATGCTGGTCGCCCCTAAATCGTATTGACTCCTGCAATTTATGGTGGCCATGACGGAAGAATTGCTGATATCTTACGGCCTAAACAGAGGCAAATGTTGTGGACGATATTGTTCTGTTTATTTTTTTTGGGGTAAAAAGAGGGGATGTTTACCCAAATAGGATTTTGTGTGGTCAAGATGTGCAAAGTTTAATTTGTTTATGTATTCGGTTTGGGGGAAAGGAGGATTTCTTTAAAAGGGGATAATTGAATTGTGCTGCGAATATTTTAGCCTTTTTCTGTGTTCGGTTCTGGCATCTTCAGTGTTTCGTTTCTTTAGAATGGCAATGTTCTGTGTTTGAGATTCATTGTATTCTTTTGAAATGTCTAAATCCCCAAAAGTTAAAAACATTTAAGTATGGTTGTAGAATACATTTTACAAGGAATGATTCCTTATTGTTTTTATATTTCAAAATTGTTCTGGCTGTGTAACACGTACTTTATATTTGTTTCTTTCTTATAAAATATATTTTAACATTGAACATAAGTGATTTTTTATAAACAATCAAAGTTTTCAATAATACTCAAATGTAAGTACTTTCAAATGTAAGCTAACCCCTAAACCTTTTAAAATTAAATTATAATTTATATTTACTTTTTTTTTCCAAAGGAATTCGTTGCATTGTAGTTTGACTTAATAAAGTTGTCTAAAAAAATTTAATTTCCAAGCCAATGCATACCAACACAGTTAGTTATCTTACATGAAAATATTATCACACATAAAATACCTATTGAATGTTGGTTATTGAAGTAAATTATAAAAATACCTTAAAATAATAATAACAAACCTTAAAAACTCATTAGAGTTTTAGTCTCTAACCTTACATATCCCTAAAATCTTTAGAATTCTAAATCAGACAAAGCGAACAAACAGAAACTTCTGTAAACCTCCTCAAATGGATTCATACCACAGATTCTAAGCACCCTGTACTGTGCACCGGAGACTGATTAAGAGCCTATGGCAAGGGAACAGGATTACTAAAGACATTCCATGGCGGCTTTGAATAGTTCCAGCCACCGGCATAAAGAGGTGCTCTCGAGCTTTGATTACAAAGGAAATATTCGATATGGCACGCAATCAATATGTTCGCACTACTTTAGTACGTGACCACGTAAATCAACCTGATGCGATTCCATAAACAACTTGGAAGGGAATGCTTAAATGTCTTTTGAGATTTACTAACGAATCTAAAGGGTCCTGTTTTGAATTTAGCAATGAGAATTGTTTATAGCGTTGGTTTTCTCTAGTGAGGAATATTGATTTTGAGCCGGAGTCGAATGTCAGTGTTTTTCTTCTTTTAAATATACAATTTTATATTTTTATGCATTAGTTTTAAATAATTACTTTAAAAGTATTTAGACCAATATAGCTTTCAAAATTGTCTGAATTCAATAGCAACTTTTATTGAGACATGTTACACACAAAAGATTTTACAGAAGAGTTCTTAGAAATTCAGACTTATGTAGGATGTACAAATCTGTCAGATTAAAAACTCTTATCCTTTGCAAACATAAAGATACTTAAATTTTTAAGCATGCTGCATATGAAATAAGTGGTGTATAGTATGTGGCGGCCTACATTGTTTGTTGACTCTTTAGTACTGGTATATTGGATAGTCATATTTTCTTACTAGTTTGTCCTTTCAATGATGCAATCAAGCTAAATATTATGTTCTTTAAAGTAACCTATTAACATTTGCCAAAATATTTAAATCCATTAGTGCTATTTCACAATATGCTGTATGTTCATGAACGCATTTTTCAAAAAAGGGATTTATTTGGTAAGCAATCAAAACTTAACAAGTTTGGTTATTTTTTTTCTCTAACGGGGCTGCAATATTGGCGGTCCAGCCTTTGCAGACTCAGCATATTCCAAAGAACTGAGACATTTTTTTGTGGAATCATATAGGCGACTCTCTCTACCAATTTTGAGACCCCGATTACAATGAATCTGAGCTCTCAAGTTGGTTAATTTGTAAAGTACTAAGCGCAACCTACCGTTGACCGTTTTGCTGTCTGCATTGATGGTGGACAGAACTGGTGGCTTAGTGTCCTTGCCATCCTTGATACTAGACACTGTACTGTCCGTACAGTTGCTGGTCGAGGAGGTGCTGGTCGTGGTACTGTTTGCCTGAGAGCTGCTGTTGTTTTGCTGGGCTTGCTTTTGCTGGTTTAGGCGTTCCTGCTTGCGGAACTTGGCACGGCGGTTCTGAAACCACACCTAAAAGAGGAAAGGGATGTATGTGAGACTTTTCTAAATAAATAAAATTATGTTCAATTTATGCAATTTCCTATCTACAGCAATTTTAAATTTCTGCTAATGGGTTTTTCTTGTGTATAATAAAAAAATAAAGATTATGACATCGGATTTGAAGTTAATTATGTTTCCTTCTGAATTTTTCTCGTCCAATTGATAGCATGGTTTGTGCTTTTAAATGATGTTTGATTATATTGTGGCATGAATCAAAATTGTTAACAATTTTATTTGATACTAATGAATTTAAAATAAAATCTGTGCTTCCGAATTAAAATGTGCATAAGAACAATAATGTCAAAACCAGGAATGTGCAAAAACACACAGGAAAGTATTGAACCCATTATTTTCGAAATTCTGTCAATCCTTAGAGACTTTACACATTAGTGGTCATTGGATCGGGAATGTGTACCGACCCAAATGCTAATTTTATTGGTTTCAAGTCTTTCTTAAGATCAGAAACTACACTTAACGTAACTCTTCATTTTTCAATGCCGAAAACTCGAAGACAAAAACGCTTTAAGCACCTCCAGATTGTATCTTCTTTTTCTTCCCAAAGAAGACCTTTGTTTTGGTCATCAGCACACACAGCAGCCGACAACAATACACACGTGATCCAAAGCCAAACGATGACTAAAAGTTTGTACACCGACTTCCAAATTTGCCACCCTTCCCCCCTTCTGATCGTCCCCCATCGTCCTTTTATGCTAGAAGTTCCCCACGATTGGCTACGTCCCACCCCCGTAGCCAGTCCCCCAGACTTATCGAATTAACTTAATATCATTAGTCCCAATTAAGGGACGAGTCAACATTGGGTTTCGGAGTTTAGGGGGGCGTTTCCCCCTTCCAGGAGGCATAGTCCCCCTAGGGCTACAGAGAAGTGGGTGGGAGACGGACTTTCAATTAGGAATCTGCTTTCCGTCCTTTGTTGCAGGATTTTTTTTTATTTATTGTTTAAGTGGAACGCTTTAGGTACAAATAGATATATCACACAGAGAGGCAGTCTTTATTCAGGGTGAGGTCATGTCGGTTGGTTAGTTTCGATCAAGAAGCCGTTCCTCTTCCCTGTCGGGTTGAGACATTGAGTCATTATTTTTGCGTCAGCGAACTTGTATATTGATATTTTTTTAAGAACTTTTTTTGTTTCCAATAGTGATTGCAAATGAGTTAGCATGTACTCATATTCGAGTTATAACTGAAAGAGTGGTTGGAAAGAAATGTCCTTGTGATACTTTTGTTGCATTAAACTTTCAAAGTCTATTGGAATTTTTGAATGTTTTTAATGCTGCAATATCATGTTCTGTTAGTTATTGTTTTGAAACTTATAGTGCCTATTTTTTTTAACATACCACACTTATAAAGCTACTTCCTTGTATACTCTTGTAAAATGTTTTCAGCAAGTACTGTATTCCGTCTTTATCCTCATTGCTGTACAGTTTTTGCTATATTTTAACTTGAAGACGCTTTAGGTTTAAATAGATATATAATACAAGGCGGCAATAGTTATTAAGGATGATATCTTGTTCCAAACCAATGCATTTCTTCATTGACTTTCAAATAAAAACTTTAAATCATTATTTTATATCAAAAAGCTGGTATAACGCTGATAGATTTTTTATTTCTTTCCATTTATTTTCCATTGAGAGGCTGGCATTTAAAGCTAGGCATACATGGAGGGACTTGGTCAATCAAAATTTATTATTTAGTAATTTACTATAAAGTATTTTTCTCTTTCTAGATTGGTATCTGCGTGTAATGTATTAAGTTCCGTTTTAAAATGTCCCATGATTTAACATTATATCACGCCTGATTGCTAATGCAACAATTTAGAAAATCCTTTTGCAGGAGATGTTAAAAAGTGTTTGTTAGAGAATCTTAAAATCTTATCAATTGCTCAATAAACCAATGGAATCTTTGTGCAATTTTTATTTGATTTCGTAAACAATGAAAATATTCAACACCTATACATAAAAACTCATAGGGGAAAAAAAGGGATAGTTGATTAATAAGGATACTTGGCCCAAATATTTTTCCTCATAATCAAAAACAGTTGTAAAAGTCGTAAGTGGATTAACTTCTCTAAGTCTGCTGTTCATATGGTGAAAATAATAATCAAAGGATTACATAGGTTTAGTCAAACGGTTTAAGCTTATTTGTCAAAATGCATTTTCTTGTTCCAAAAGTATATGTTTTGTGTTGTGAACTCTGACGTTATGTTCAATTTGTTTTAATGTGATACTTTTGAAGTGATCACATTGTTTTGCAATTCTCTTTTTAGCTGCAAGGTCATTACAAGGGACTAATATAGATTTTTAATACGTATATTTTAAGGTAATGTGTTGAAAATGCAACTAGGAATAGCATGAATGAAGATACTTGAACCAGCATTAGGAATTAATACTCAAAAGCATTTAGCAGGTTTCGTTAGTTTTTTTATGTTTATGTCACTATAGATATCCTAAAAATTTAAATAAAGAATAAAGGTACTAAACTAAAAGTTTTAGGGCTTCCACGTAGGCTTCTGTGAAAATTGTCTGTTTCATAAACAGAGAATTAATTTTGGCTCCAGATAAAATTTATAAAATTATGAAAAATATTAATCTCTCACTTATATTTGAATTATCAATATTTCAATGGGATTGTTTCATGGAGAAACTGGCAATAGCACCGGGGTCAAAATTTCCTTTCTCTCGAATTACTTTTGTTTTGGTTAAGTTGGCTGGTTGGTAGACCTATATTCAGGTTAGTGTGCTTGATCAGCACACAAATCTGACTATCTCTAATATCAATAATTTAACAATAATTCAATTATCTCTCTCTCGCTCTTGATAGTTCAATTATCAATAATTAACAATAATTCAATTATTGTTACTGTTAATTCAATATTAACAATAGTTCAATTATTAATAGTTTGATTATTAATAATTAACAATAATTCAAATATTGATAGTTTGATTGTTAATAATTAACAATAATTCAAATATTGATAGTTTGATTGTTAATAATTAACAATAATTCAATTATCATTCAATTATTCAATATATTTAATTTATCATTGTTTCTTTTTGATCGGCAATTTTTCGGTAATTTTTAACGTATAGTGTAATAGCGAAAAGTAGCTTTTATTAGCTTATTACCATTTTAAAATTTACCACTTTGATTAATTCTTTTTTCGAAATGTTGATTTGAGCCATATATTTGTTTCAATATTGTTAACAAATTCAAATCACATTTTAATTATATGAAACTTTTATTTTACTAACTAATAATCCCAGATACCTAGATTTATGTAAAGTCACCATCGGATGCATATTTTTGACCACGAAAAGCTCTTACACTCTTAAAACAAAAGATTGAAATTCACTCCAGTTGGAGAAGTGCATTTTCGACACTGGAAAGGAATAAATATCAACTCAGACTCAGTTAAAATCACTCATTTGGAGTGATCCTGTCGGAGGTTTAACACACAAAGGATCCACTCCAAAAAGAGAGGTGCATTTTCCAGACTGGAGGAGTGAAAATTAATCAGACTGAGTTAAAATCACTCGTTCGTTTTAAGAGTGTAGTAAATAACAACTAAAAAAATTAATAACTTATAATTTCAAACTGGTTTTGAATTATAATTTTCTATTGTTTTCCATAATGTTATCAAAGATTACACAAAGCTGAATTCTTAAAACTTTATAATATTTTCAAACCAAAACAATCAAAGTCAATTTTTTTACAAATTTCTAAATAAGTTTTCATAATTGCCAAAAATAAATACAATATTTTATATTAAAAAACAATGTCAAAATATTTTTTTATCTTATAACTTCATTAATATGATTTCATTGGTAAGAAATTGCTTTCAAACAAATATATTGAGAATCACGAAAAAAAGTAAACTCAATTTTAATTACATTATATTTAACCATCAATAAATATAACCTTATTAAAAAAAGGCTCAAATTCGTAAGGTATTACCATTTTCCCTCAATGTTTATATAGTAAACGTTAAAAAAAACCTTGTCTTCTGTACAAAAAAAAAAAAAAAACGACGCATGAATGAAAAACCGAAAATGCTTATGCTCCGACAATAAAAAAATTTTATTCAAAAACAAGTTTCCAAAAAAAATATACCGAAAATTACCTAATTTTTGTCTAAACTCTATAAAATAAGGAGTGTTAGTCATGTAGTTAGATAGTATGTATCATACAGTCATAAAATAAGTTATTTTTATTATTGAGTATGGTGGTATGCCTCCCATCAGAAATATTGGTGTAAAGAGGAATTATATTTTGTTTTTATTATTGCAGCGGATTTGAAATAGGAAAGATGGTTGTATTTCTACAACCCTGGTTTTTCCTTCAACTTATAATGATAATATTAGGATGGTTTTTTTTTTAATTAAAAAGTAACTTTTGGTTTATTTTATAAATATTCAAATATATATTGGATACATATTCAGCAAGTTATCTCGTTTGAGTAGCATTTATGTTTAATTTGTTATTGTTAATTGATTTTTTAAAATTACATTCCATACAATTTATGTGTGTCAGGTGTATTTGAGGGATATGTGGTTTTGCTTAATCATAACCTCTAATTTCAGTATCTGGTCTCTAAGTTAAACTATAATCTGTTGCTGGCATTAGTTCTTTTTTAATATGATCTCTGAATGATAAATATAAATGTAGCGTCAAAAAAGGATAAAATTTTCCAAAGGATTTGGTTTGTCAATTTGAGGAAATAACACGGGAGTTAAAATCTTCAATAACTATTATGACATGGAATAGTAAACTGAATTTTCTTTGAACATGTTCTTAATGAGAAGTTTAATTACTTTTATCAACCTTATAGATCATTTTTTTTTTAAATATTGTCTTTGATTAGTTTATTAAATATAATTTTCTATTTTTTGCATGAAATTTCCAAAGAGACAGTTGAACATAATTTCGTTCTATTGATTATAGAAATGAAATATCGTTTAAAATAAGAAATTAGTAACTTGTTTACTTCATTGTTTTACACTAAAATATTTTGTGGAAGTATGTTAAAAATTGATATTTATAGTGTAATCTTGTAAAAATAAAAACGTCCTGATTAAAAAAAGATTAAGACATTTTGTTTTAAGTTTTTGTTTGTTTAATGCCTCTATTTTGTGCATATTTTATTATCTTAAATATTTTAATTAACTTGCCGTCATCTTCTAAATGCTATTTATTAAAGTGTATAATATTAATGCATGTTAACTCTAACAAAATACCTTTTAAAATACAGACTTTATAATAATAATAATTTAATTATACTAATCTTTTCCTAAATAACACTACTTTTATTTCATAAAATTAGTGTAATTGTTTTTTAAAAGAAATAATCAGCAAATAAATTACTTCAAAATCCAAGCCAACTCCAACCATTTCAACCAAATTACACTTCTCGATCACCAAATAATAACCCCACCGACGCACACACTAATATAAAGCCATCATCAGGTGCCCACATCTGTCCACAAAATCCACTTAGTATAATCCCCTCCCCCTTCCTTCCCCCTCTCTAGCTAACTGTTCCAACAAGTCTTTTATTAAACACCACCTTTTGTGCCATCGCTTTGGGTCAAATGAATGAATATTTAGCGCTCTTCTTTGAAACTCTATTATGTCGCAGAACAATGCTAGCCTTACGCTCCGATGAGCCGACGGGAAGTGGCCGGAGAATGATGCGGCGGGGACGAGCTCCTTTCACCGCGTCGGGGGTGGGCGGTCGAGCGGGGAAATGCTACCCCTAGTTTAGGCTTCGCCGCGGTGGCCGTTTTTGCTGCTTATTTGGAGCGGAGGCATTTACGGTTAAGTAACTTCATTATGTAGGATGGGTTTTGATATTAAATGAGCATCAGGATGGTTTTCGTTGCGTTTTTGGTACTTTTTATGTTTTTAGAAGAGAACTGGTTTGGTTTTTAATGGTTTCTTCTTTGAGGCACTTGATACCAAAATTTTGGCAGTTTATGATTAAATGGAAATAAAATGTTTGCACTTTATGTAACAAATTAAATTTACAAACAATTAAATTTTTTAGCCCTTTGCTGCGTTAAATACTCTAAATTATCTAAATAAGTTCCTTAGTAATTTACAGTAGTTAATAACTTTTACGTAAGTATATACTTTTTTAAAATTCAGTTTCCACCGTTTAATATTCCTTTAATCAGAAGTAGTATTATTTTAATCACTTTTTATTTAAAATACTGCCAATGCATTAAAACTTACGTCAACTACTTCACAGCAACCAGAAATAAGAAATAACAAAACAATTTTTTTTAATTTGAAATATTACATTTAACACTGCCCGGCAATGAGTGTCAATTTGAGAGACATTGCAGTTCTGCCGTCATTAATAGATCTTTATGACAGTAATATCCAAAAAATTGCAGACATGGCTATCAAAACACATGGTTTTATTTAGCTTAACATTCACATTTTGGGTTACGTCATAAATACGACAAAAAAAAATAAACACTTCGTTCATTTTCTTATTAACTCTTAATTGAGGGAAACCGATCCGCAAACTGTAAAGGTAAACCGTTTAATTGCATGTAAAAATTGCATTTAAACATACGTTCAAGAATATAAATAACATTACGTTTTTAGTTATTTCTACAAACCTGAGGGTTTTTTTAAGCACACACTAAAGCATTAGGAAAAAGAAGTAACACATATTAAGGCAAACAGCCAAATATATTGTTATCAATCTTGCGAAAGCATTCCATGTGCCATATTCTGTAAAAGTCGAATAAAATAACAATTATTTTTTTACTCAAGTTGGTTATGACTTGAAAGCAACATTTTATTCATATTCATTTTTCTTTAAAAGTTTTTCACAAATTATTATTTTCTTTTGTGAATTTTTTTTCAGGTGAAATAAAAAGTTACAAATATGATTAAGTTACAAACATTTTGAAAAACTACTAAGGAACTTTGATATTCAATGCAAAATATTTTTGATCAGAATTACTTGTCTAGAAAAAATAGTCATTGATGGTTTCCCAAAATGAGAGACTTGCTGCTTAATAAGTTAATGGAAAACGTCTGAGCATACAAGAATTTATGCAAACTATCAATAAAATAACAAAAAAAAATTAAATGTAAAGAATTTTTGAATAAAAAAGAAAATATTTGAGATAATTTTGTTAAAGAAATTTAACTAAATCACCAATTTTTAGATTAATGAATTACAACCTTATTAAATATGCCAAAAATATAATTTCAAATAACATTTTGGAATATAGAAGAAATGAATATTGAATTTAAATGACAATACATTTATGAAATTTTAGTTAAAGTATGACTTTTCATCCATAAATAAAATGTGCTAAATATTTTTTTTTTTTACAAATTAAATTAAAAAAAAATTGAATAAGAAACAAGAATGTTATTTTGGAGAACACACCATGGATTGAATGGCGTACTCTAAAATACGACGCAATGCTTTTAAATATAAAGCTATGTATTACAACATGCTGATAGGCTTTACACTAAATTATGTTACCATTAAATGGAAAAGATTATGAAGTAAATTGACACATTTTAAGTGCACTGTTTATGCATAATGAGTCAAACTAAGAAAAAAAACCTTGGACACACTAAAACTGTTTAAGGTATAAGTAATTTTATTAATTTGTGAAATTTTAATTAAAAACATTAATACACAAGAATAGATTTCTAATTATTTCTAAACAATGTTTCAAATTAGTTAACATTACCATTTACCTATTACGAATAAAAAATTTCTACCATCTGCTCTTATACAGCTGTAGAAAAAATTGACGAGTCAGACGTGTTTAAACAACAAGTTATGACCTATTTTATTATTTTTTCAGCAATTTGATTAAAAACATTGGTACATCAAGAATTAATTTATATTATTCCCCCCAGAAAATATTAAAAAAAAAAGGTATCCAATAATCCAATCAGTGTTAACCTGGAGTTATAAAAATGATAGTTACTCTTATAAACTACCCATTAGTTAACAGATTACATTTTTACAGTAACCTTTTACGAATTAAAATTTTTAACAATTCCCCCTTCCAGCAGTAAAGAAAAACCATCGAAATCAGACACGCTTTAAACAACAAACTGCCACACGATAAACTACTTATCAGTCAACATTACATTTACCTATTACAAATAAAAAAAAATCTAAAATCCGATCTTCCAGCAGTAAAAAAAAATAACACAGCAAATAACTACTTTTAAACAATGAACTGCCACACGATAAACTACTTATTCAGTTAACGCTACATTTAACTATTACAAATTTAAAAAAAAAACTTTAACACAGTGAAAAAAATGACTTTAAAACAATCGAAATCAGACATGTTTTAAACAAGAAACAACCACCCGATAAACTACTTATTAGTTAACATTACATTTACCTATTACGAATAAAAAATTTCTACAATCCCCCTCTTCCAGCAGTAAAAAAATAAATTAACACAGTAAAAACAAAAACGACAAACAATCGAAATCAGACATGTTTTAAACAAGAAACTGCCTCACGATCGAGGGCCGCGTGTCTGATTAATGATGAGTCTGTCTCTCCCCCTACTAATTAGTTAACATTACATTTACCTATTACGAATAAAAAAATTCTACAATCCGATATTCCAGCAGTAAAAAAAATAACACAGTACAAAACGACTTTAAAACAATCGAACTGCTATGCGATAAACTACTTATTAGTTAACATTACTTTTACCTATTACGAATAAAAATTTCCACTATCCCCTCTTCCAGCAGAAAAAAAAACTTAAACACAGTAAAAAAAACTGACTTTAAAACAATCGAAATCAGACATGTTTTAAACAAGAAACTGCCACACGATCGACGGCTGCGTGTCTGATTAATGAGTCTGTCTCTCCCCCAGATCATAAGCTCCATAGACCCCGACCGCGACCGTCTACTCGTATCATACGCAGGAACCAACATCAAACGCCGTCAAACGCACCATAAATACAGCTCACATTCGCGAGATAAAAGAACTGGAATTTGTTATTTACTTGTTGTGTCAAGTAAGAAGTATATATTTGTTTAATCGTCTTTGGTATAAACAAATTGGCTGAAGTAGTTAATCATTTTGATACAAATTTAAAATTTTAATTGATTCTTTAAATTTTTAAATTATATTTCTGTATTTTGATAATACAGATGATAATGCCCAATTCCTCCAATTATTTTCAAGATTTAAGATTTAGTAATATTATAAAACAAATATTTTAAAATTGTGTATTGGTTGAAAACCCGACAGTAGTAAGTCTGTTTATATGTCTTCTCAGAGGGTTAAGTACTTTTATTTAACGTTTTACAATTTGCAACAAATTATTGATAAATATTACTAGATATAAAAAATGAATTTGAGAAAAAGAGACTCAATCATGGTATTTTTTAAACTAATTTTTTTGCTAATGATATTATTGATCGTTGAGCTGCAAGGATGCAATAAAAGGTTTGGTTTGAATTATCGTCGCACTAGAGCTACACGAGGGCTATTGGCGACGGGCGTCGTATTTTAGAACCACAGTCAAGTGACGAGCCAACACCTGAATAGGCACCCAACGCAACCGTTAAGGGCGACATCGTACGCAGCGTTAGGACTTCGAAGGATATTTAACGTGCACTCCCTTACACGGGGTATTATTCGTCGGACATTTTTGGCTGCACGGGCCGTTTATAGGTCGGCAGCTATTTTGGCGATTGCAATAAAAGGTTTTAAAAAATTGTGTGAATTGCATTAATTTAAACTTATACTAAAACTGATTGATTTCAATTCTCTTTGAATGAACAATGCGAGAATAAACATCTGCATCAATTTCGCGGTACAAAGGCACAACTTCTATATTTTTCACATATTTTTAAACCTTCAACTGATATTGTTTATGATGTAAATTTTTTCTACTTATTAAAAAAATAGTTATAAAAGGGGTCATTTTTTGTCTTTTTCTGAAAACTAAGACTAATGTTTCACGACACATAGAACTACTATTTTTATCGCTCTTTGTAGTAGCATCTGGATTCCAAAAACAATAAATCACATCTGATAATAAAAACATTAATAGAAAACGACTGCCCTCTAAAACGAACACAAACAACACATCCTTGCACCAAAACGAGAAATAAAAAAGATCCCCTCCACCCCAATACATGCTTGGATAATCCCACACTAAGCCACTGCAAGTCTATGAACAGTGGATCAGCCCCACCCCTCCCCATTCAAACGCTTTACGAAAGAGTTTAGCTTCGATCTCCCTTCCACCCCCTCAACCTTTAGTTTAATACGACCACAATAACAGTAGCAGGAAAAGGGGGCACCTGCGCCCCGATGTGTGTTCGCGGACCCCTCCTTTTCTATGTCAATATAGTAGCGAAGTCCGTAGGGTTGCGTCAATACGGGAAGGTGGATTACTGCACCTGCGCCGTCGGGTTGTTTTTTTGAGGGCTTTTCACTTTTTCGCGAGTTTCATTCACTTCATTCAAATAATAATAAACGATAGATTATTGGTGGGGGATTAATCAAAACGATGATAGGGAAGGGGAAGTAGTATTGTCGAATGTGTCGGGGGTGGTGTTTTGGATTCGTTTGATATTCATGGACAGGGTGTTGGATTTGTTTGCAAATAGTAATCGCAAAGTAAAATATTTATAAACGCATTGATCGTGGACAGCTGTTTTGAAATATTCATTAACTGGTAAATTAGCATGCTTGAATTTATGACGTTTACTTAAAAGTTCATAACTCTGGCTTAGCTATTATTATTATCTTGGTGTTTATTGTGGAAAATGTTAAGCATAGTATGGTCACTTTCTATAAATAATATAGTATATTCATTCAAAGAAAAGACAGCTTGTGTTTGATTAGATACTTCGATACAGTATCCTGATACTCTAAATTAGTTGAAAAGTTTCCACTCTACATGTATCAACCCTTCTCAGTACCACTTAAAAATTAAAAGCTTTCGAATATGAATTCTGAATATATAAAATCATCGTCCATCGAGCCTGCAACGTTAAGAAATCTAATTTACTCCCCGCAAAGGGTCAGAAACTCGACCCTGGCAATTTAAATCCAGCCTGTGGCTCTCTCTGAAATCAATTGCATTAGTTAGCCACCACCACCACAACAGATCCTCGGTCTACCTGTCAAAGCCCCGTTTCAGCAATTACAAATTTCTGGCTGTCCCTCCGATAGATACACCAACCCTTCCGCCACCAAACCAATCCTTTGAGGCCTTCGATACATAAACAACCCCCTCCCCCCTCCCTCTTTTCTAATTTCAGCAGACGCGCGATAAATAATGAAAGCGTTACAATAATCTAACATCACCCAAATGGCAAAGTGCTAATGTTGGCGATAATGTGATTTGGGAATTTGGGTGGTGGCGCTTCCCCCTAATGCCAGGCCTCTAATCATATTGGAATTCTGGCGCAGAATTTGAGACTCAAACTCCCCTATTGACGCGTATAGGTTTGCGGCTTGCTTATAATTTTATACTTCCAGAAGCTTGAACTTGGGGAAGTTTGTGGTGGTGTCCCCTCCGCTTTTAAGTCGAAGCGCCTTCATCCATGTTAAGTGGTGGGTGGACTTGCCTACTCTTTTAATGAATGAGGATGTAGTTTGACTTTATAATAGAAAGCGTTTGATACGTCTTGCTGATCTGTCAATTAGGGCTGAGTCTTTAATGGGTATGAAGTCTTTTAACGTGGGAATACTTAATGGGTTGGAGGAGTTTTGCATGTAAAGGTATACTTTGATACAGGAATACGTTTAGAGAGAGATGCAATGGCGTTTGAGCATTAGAGACTTCAATTAGTAATTTGATTGGGGCATTAATGTTAGTTGGTTCATTCTTTTCGAAATATATTAGCATTGAAATCTTTTTAATTCCACGCAATTAGGCTATGTAGTTACTTTTTCTTCTCTCCCACCATGTACTAGAATAATTTAAATAAATTGACTCATTAAAAGTCGCCATAATAAGAAAGGATTTTGAGATCAAACAAATGTATTGGCCCATGATTTAAAAGCTTCTCTTGAATTATGTAAGAATCCGCTTTTTAAAATGTTTTAAGACAGTCAAAAAATCTACAAGACTTCAGTTTTCGAACAAAAATCCCTGAACATAATATATGTATTGAAATCTGAAAAAAAATCATTGAAAATTCTACGTAAAGTTCCTATTCTTTTAAATTAGCGAAACGTTATTATTACATTATTCCACTTTTAATAGTAAAACCTTTATTATTGTACTGAATTGCATTTTTTAATATTTATTTTAATATTTTTTTTCTGGAAGGCAGTATATAAGAAATTTTTATCCAGAACTTTTGCTTTCCATTTCTGTAGTGGTTGCATTAGATCCGAGAAACGAAATGATTAATCGATTTTTAATAATAATCCCCCCAATTGCATATATATAAATATATCCTCCAATTCGAAATGATAATAAATAAAAGAATCATACTGCTTAATTGTTTTACGAATTCATTTAGTTTCATGATTGAAATAATAATTTTTAGAATAAGCATTTTAAATTAATACAGCATATATTTGAAGCCAACTTTTTTAGAATTTAAAATACTATATCAATTGTCAGCTTTGCAACAGCTTTTATGCATTGTGTGATTATTTTTAATTATATTGTTTTAATAACGTAATATTTTCATCAAAATACCTAATCAAAAAGCATTTTGAGGTAATAGTTGAATGATTAACTTATGTGAAACGTATTTTTTGCAAAAAAATTGAATAGCTTATAAAAAGTTGAAAAAATAAGGAGGTAATCATATTAGTTTTTAATTTCTCGATTAATTGCTTATTCTTGAACAAAGTTAACACAATGTTTTAAAATGTTTAATCAAATTCCAATTATGTAGAGATGTTAATTGTTTAATTTTAGTAATATAATTTTGGAATTAATAAAGATAATGGAAAATAATTGTTTGAACAAAGTAGCAATTAAAACTTCAAAATATGAATCATGAAAAAATACTTAAAAATCATTACCATCGTTATATTTAAAAGTTTTATCGGAAAAAAATAATCCCCAAGTAATATTTTCTTTTGCATTTGTTCTTTACCTCCCACGCTGTCTCTCCTTAATAAAGCCGCTTATTTCTTGCATAAAAAAAATCCTTTCGAACTTTTAGAAGGCACGCGACAAACACCAAAAAACGAACGCTAAAAAACAAAAGCAGGAAAAAAATGACATCAACGCGTCACACAAGCCCCACAAAAATGTCGGTGGGGAGGAAAGGGGGAGGGGGGCTTAAGAAAAAAAAAGCCCAAAAAAGTTAGAGGGAGAGAGACGGAATATACTCAGATGAGGAAAAAGAAGAGAAAAAGAGACAGAGATAAAAAAAAATTAGTGACAGTGACGAGAGAAAGCGAATGGAACCACCCATAAAATCCAATAAAAACATTTCAAACGACGGGACGAGGGGGTACGGCTTCCTTAACTGTGTGTCTTGACAAATTCCGAGCGGATTAAGAAGTGGCAGCGTTCGGTGCGCCACAACACTGGGGCTGGGATGCACTATGCAAATGAGATGTGACAGGGTAGGAGGACGTCATCGATCCTGGAGCGGTTGCCATGGGGACCAAGACGGGACTCATCTTGCGCCTCCTTCCTCTTGGTGATCCCTGGATCTTTGGATGCTGCTTGGGGTTTTCGTTGTTGCTGGGAAAATGGGGATGATTTTGTATGCTGATGTATTAAGTAGTTATATAGGCTAATCTTTGGGTTTGTGTATACGAAATGCGTACAGTAAAGGGTGATTGAATCAAAAATTGTTTGAATAAAAGTTGATGACGTTATTTTAAATAAGGTGAAAATTAATTTTTTCTTTAAAAAAACATTTTTTCCAAAACGTATCATGGCCATCGAGATATGATCTTAACTAAATACGAGATTTGTCTTGCGTATCTTTCCTCGAGTGATCCTTGGATCTTGAGTTTTCGTTGTTGTTGTTGGAAAATTGTGGATGATTTTGTAAGCTGATAAAATTATACATCAAAAAGATAGGCAACTGTTTGGACATGCTTGTGTATTCAAAATATTTACAATATAGGATGCTTGAATCAAAAATGGTTTGAAGAGAAGTTGGTGTCATTTTAAATAAGGTAACGCCTTATTTTTAAAAACATTTTCCGAAAATAATTACAGTCATACGAATAGTTTTGATGCTAGACACGAAATTCATCTTGCGCCTTCTTCCTAGGATGAAACCTTCATCTTTGGAGGCATGGGGTTTATGTTGTTGCTATGAAAATGTGGATGATTTTGGATGCTAATAAGATGATATAACGAATAGATATAGATAGGCAAATGCTTGGGAATCCTTGTGTACATGTAATGTTTATAATAAAGGCTGTTTAAATCAAAAAACGGTTTGAAGGGAAGTAGGTGTCATTTTTTTAATAGGATATAAGCTAAATATGATATGTATTCATTTTGCGTATCCTTTCTTTGGTGATCCCTAGATCTTTGGATGTTGCTTGGGTGGTAGAATTTTGGTTTTTCGTTGTTGCTTTAAAAATTTAGATGATTTTGTAGGCTTATAAGATGTTATAACGATATAGCCAAATGTTTGGTCACCTCTTTGCTTGGGTTTATGTATACGAAATGCATTTAACAAAGGCTTTTTAAATCAAAAATGGTATGAAGGGTAGTTGGGGTCATTATTTTAAACAAAGTGACGCTTAATTATTTATAAACATTTGGGAAACCTTGTATCATTAAATGCGGAATCTGCTCTGATGCCTTATTAATTGTTAAGACATTTTAATGAAATCTAATATGGCCATACAAATTTGGGCAAAAGAAGAGATATATTGAGCCCCTTTAATCTATCCTCTGATGTTTCCTGCATTTGTGTATGATAGTGTTGTTTGGGATGGTGTAGTTTGGAGTATTTTAAATTCGTTATTGGCCGGGAGTCTGGTTAGAGGATTGCACAATGTATAGACATTACTGATAAACTTATGCCTAAAAAAATATTCATAAAACTAATGTAATGAAAAATAATGGCTGTTGCAAGGGAACCGATATCAATACTTTAAACAATATTAAGTTCACTTTTTAATGGAGTTTAAGTCATTTATATGTTAAAAGTTGTTTGAAAGAGTTTAAATGAATTATGAATACAAACAGTCGAAATAAGTTTCATCTGAATTAGTGGGCATGAACAAACATTTTGTGTAAATTTCTATTGTTAAGTGGGCTTTTCTTTATTCGTTAAATAAAAATTTAATCGAAAAGTAAAATTTTTGTGAAAAGAAAACGTTTAAAATATTTAGTTGTTTTTAAAAAAAATTATAAAAATTATTCACAAGATTGTTGTTGAAGAATAGTATTTGAAGTTAGTTTTTACTTTAATAAGAAATTTCATCACCCTTATACAATTTTTTTAATGCAACTATTATATCAAAATGTTTTTTCACAACACATTTTATTTGATATATATATTTTACAATCAAAAGCCTTATAATTCTATAAATAGTAAATTTTCGTATCATAGGGTGGTGAAAATTTGTAAAAGAGAATTTAAAACAATAAGTATTAATTAAATTTAGACAGTTTCATTTAGCAGTAGGTTTTTTTTTGTTTCTTGTATTTAAGTTTATATTTCTTAAACAATAAAAAAAACTTACTCTCAATACAAATTAATTATTTTTATCATATATGTGTTGTAATTTATATCCCGTAAAAACGTTGATTAAAAAAAGACATACCTCATTAAAGTCAATTGAAAAAATATTTACACCAACCTTCTTCATCATTAAAAAAGTCCAGGTAGTTTATTATTTTTCCTTAGGGCATTTGTTGATGAGACTCCCAAATCTCGACCATTACAAAAATCTTCTCCAGATACGCCATTCATTAAAAAAAACGGCAAAAAAACAAAATGGCGATGATCCAAATTTTCCAGTCGCTGAGTTACTCTACGAATTCCTCCATAGAGAGAGAGGAAATCTCGTAATAAATACGAGATTTCCACTGTAGGGGGTGGAAATTCCTCTCACTTATTTGGAAACATTAAAAAAAAAGAGAAATATTGGTAATTAGAAAATGCAAAACTGGGTGTTTGAGTGGAACGTATAGAAAAGAAACGCGTTTAACTTGAAAGAAGGAGGAATGTGTTTATTTTACTCTTAATAATATTTTTTTTTCTAACGCGGTGTTATCTCTTTTGGGGAAATATTTCTTTGGGGCTTTCGTTAAATAATAAATTTCTTTCAGGCAAATTGAAAAGAATGTTTTGCTGTTTTAATTATTTCTAGTTTTTTTTTATTTTGTTGTATTATTTCGAAGCATTCAGTATTTTGCACGGTATTCGGAGTTTCTTTGAAGGGTATTGATAAGTTTTTTTTTCCCTACAAGCAATTCTTTCTAAAAAAAAATCTGAGCGTTTAAATCATTAAACAGTTCTTATTTGGGAAAGAGATATGAATATTAATTTTTAAAATAAACATTTTTTAAACCTATACTGATAATTTTCTGAAAAGAACAGCTTTATACAGGTCCTTTTAAGTTTTTCTGGAAACACCCTTAAATAATTAATTAGAAAAAAAATTCTGATTATGAAACTTTTTTTCTTGTGTTATTTATTCTAAAAAAGCTTTTTTATTATACCTTGAAGATTTTTTTGTATTTCATGAATATAACTGTTCTAAACGTGAAGACATTTTTAAATGAATCCCTTTAAATTGAACTCTTTTTCCAGGAAAAATTTGTAAACGCAATTCGTAAAGTAAAATTTTGACAGCTTGTTTTATTTAAAAAGAATTACGTTTTTAATAGAATTTAACTGCTTATCTTACAAATCCGTTAGTTATAGAATCAAAACAGACCTGGTATTGTATTTCAAAGCAGTTTCATTAGTTTTAAACACGCACCTATGTATTTTCAAGTTTAAACATACAAATGTTTGATATTTTTTCACAGATGTACTTACAGTTTACAGTTTTCATAGCACGTTTATAAATATTTTAATACGTATGTAAACGGAATGTTTACTTCAATAACTTACTCTAAATTAATCGAATTATCCCAATTCTAAGTTCAATTGTCTGTATAAGAAAGAGTAAAAGACGGTCAATTGAATCAATAACTATTTACGAATTTCTATTTTGTTAAAAAATGAATAACCTAAACTTCTTTTTAGTTGAAAAACTATAATCTTAGTGTTTGTAAGTTAATTTGAAAAACATTGAAATTTTTTGTACATTTTTAAAAAAATATTTTACTTAATAGTACTAATCAAAAGAAATTGTCAACAACAAAATTCAAAGTATAGCAATCAAGAGACTGAGACCTGTATTGGCATAGAGGGATTTTACGAATGGATATGCAAAAAGAATGAAAATACTTTAGTGAAAAATGCACTAGCCAGCTAGCTTGCAAGTTTATCTTTCACAAAAATAATCATGCATATCAAGATGATACATAATAAGGAATGTTAGAAATATTTCATTAAATAACGACTTTTCAATTTTGTTAAAATATGTCGGCTATTTTAAAAATGTCACATCTATTTTACGTATACACGTCAATTCGAACTGTTTTTTTTTAATAATAAACATTTTCAAAAGCATGCCATCCATTCAGCTACACATACAGACGCATCATTTTTTTTATTGCTCAGCTAAAATGTCTCAGGTAATCAATACTTCGACTCTTTAAATAATTACTAATTAAAAATTCAGGAAATACCGCCCTCTCGCAAAAAATAATTATTTTACACGCAGTTCTTTTAAAAAGAAAATCCTATGACTCTATAGAAAACTGCACAGGCCATCTTTTAATTAAAATTTCTCATTTCTAAAATCCATTCCCAAATGCGTAAAAAAAATAAACCCTTCCAGTATAGACAACAATATAATCAGAGAGATATTTCTCGATTAATTTTTTCCTCGTAGCAGCTGCTGAAACTTCCTAACTTGTCCCCAAAAATAAGTGATCAGACGGGGGGAATGATACAC
This sequence comes from Hylyphantes graminicola, assembly GCA_023701765.1. Lineage (NCBI taxonomy): Eukaryota > Metazoa > Arthropoda > Arachnida > Araneae > Linyphiidae > Hylyphantes > Hylyphantes graminicola. Next base: position 34,820,336 of record CM043117.1, on the reverse strand, counting down.
TGCTCACTTAGAGCTGGGGACATTCTATTTTTTGTTCTTTTCTTCTTTGGAACGTTTTCTTTCCAGGCTATCTTGTCATCCATCGGGGGAGGAGAGGGGGGCGGGCCAAGAGCATTTTCCCTTCCATTCCATCTAATCACATTAAGAAACTCGGCTGCAATCTGTCACGGGGGTCTGACGTCACAGCGAACGAAAGAGAGTTGAGTTGTTTTCGGGAGTTTTCCACTCCCTTAAATGGAATTTTAATGACCGAGCTGTTTAATTTATGCACTTTGGTAGGGTCTGTTTTTGTAGTGGTTCGAAAAGCGTTACTGCAATGAATTGAGAATCCCCTATTTTTTAGGTTTTGTTTTGTTATTTGTTTACGTCTGTTGCTCGTTCTATTGTGATTTTGTGTTATTTCTGAGTATTATTGCGTTTGCTGTTGAAAAGACTTATTTGGGTTGTCATTCGCCTCTATAAAAGTTGGGATATGCTCTAATTGGCTTTGTCGGGAGTGATAAATCTAGTTTTAAAAAAAAGGAATCTTTATCGTATTCAGTTTGTTCTAAAATGGTTATTATGTAAACTGTATAGAGCTTAACCTTTGAATTTAAATTATGTTTGGAAATGAAGATTTTCTGGTTTGGGAATGAAATAACATTTTATAAAAACTTGGTTTAAATACTTAGTAACTTTTGTCGACCGATTTAATAGATTTGTTTATTAAAAACAATTTAACTGCAGGGAATCTAGACTAAAATAATTTGCTAAAGCCACCAGTTTAGTTTTTATAACTATAATGAAAATTCCGTTGTTTATTAGGTTAAAAAAAAAGGGATTTACTAAATCTGGATAAATACATTTCTCAACCAAAATAATTGTATTTGTTTTACAGTTTTGTTTTTCATTACCGAAATGTAAATTGGTTTGTTCACAATTTTGTAAATCTGAATTTCCTGAGCCTGGATAAGTACATTTTTCTCATAAACTAGCATTACCTGCCCTCATTTTATTATTTTATACAAAACCCAATCATTTAAAAAGCCACACAATTAGAATTCCTAAAATATTGAGAACAATTGTATCTAAACATTGAAATAATTAATAGTTATTTAGAATCTTTTATACTCCAATACTTTTAGCTTGTGCGTGTATAGGTAACAAAACCCGAATAATTCTGATTTAATTACTGACCATTCCATCTGTTTCTGCAGCGTAATCTCCTTGCTCAGACAGATGGCCCACCTGCTATGCGACAAATATTCCAAACTATTTAGCACCCTCCCTTGCAAAAAGCGGATTACTTCGGCCTAATAGGAGCGGATCAAATACTACTTCTCCAGTTCTCAATGACTCTCCAAATCAAAGTGATACGAATGTGGTGCCAAAATCTCTTTGTGTGCAGTGCAAATGGGAATAGTAATGAAAGGGCCAGGTTTTATGAGGGAGGTAGAATTGGAGGAACAGTTGGAAAAGACAAATATGTCTCACTTTAGTAGTATTACGCATTACTTATGAGTGACAAAGCGTTAATATGTTTAAAAATATACTATACTGCTTATAAAAATTTACAAAACTTGAACAGCAATTTCACATCATATTTTCTATCTTTGAATTTCTAAATAAGAAAGTCTTGAGATCTAAAATATATAATTTTATTGGCAGTAAAAAGCAACATTTTGGGGAATTAAATTATTTATACAAATGCTAGTAATATCTTAATTCACATTAATATGTAATAGTTTATTAACAAATCCATCTCTTCCAACTGACCAGGACACCTGCTTCAATGCAATCCATTGCCCCTAGTCTCATAACATGAAATGGACACAGCAGGCCATGTTCTTCTATTTTTCAAAGGTTGTGTTTTCTTTTCCTGCGTTAATCGTCATTTCTTTAAATTTTTTAAATATTGGTTACATTATGCTCTAAATTTATTTACCTGCAAAGTTACCTTGTTGAAGCTTCTTAGCATTAAAACTAATACAAAGGAAAAACAACTTCTACAGGAATATTATTTGCGCTGTCGGTTTTTCGGCTTTGTTGAAAAACCCAAAATAAGCGAACCTTCAACCGTAAAGAAACCTAATGCATTAACTACTAAATTCAGACTTTCACTAAACTAGACATTATTAGGTAAAATCTCAAATTAAATTTGAGATTTATTAGCTAAACCAAACTAATCGAGCAAAGATAATTATGTTCAATTCCATAATATAATTTTCTTAAATATTTTTTTATTTGCCTCCTGAACAAATAGTAACTTAAGATCATATTCTAAATTTTAACGATTTCAAGTATATTCCTGAAAGTTTTGAATGTCATAACTGATATGTCATGGCAATTTAAAGCATGCATATAAAATAACAAAAAATCTGTCTTGCACCAAAATATTAAATACACAATATTTGGTATGGTTTTATTTAAACAGCATATGAAGGGTCTAGTTGCACACGAAACTTGTATTTTCCAACGTATTAATAAGATATAGGGATCGAACTGCTCAGTGCTCATTGGTGACTTTGTACAATTGAATTTCTTACAGTCAAAAGTCGCCAAACAATGGACCCACCTTATACCTTAGGAATGGTGCAACTAGACTCTTCATATACGCAATAATATTTTTAAACTAATGCATTTAAATGTACAAAGAATAGTTGCTTTAACCAAACATATTATCATAAGATTTAAAGTCCGTCATTGTAATAATTCAACAGACAAACATTTTAAATGTTTCAAAAATGAAACCGAAATATACACGGAAGACGTAACAATCCTTAATTTTTAGAAATAAACGCTACACGTTCCGCCAAAAGTCCATACTTTAAAGAACGACTAAAAGACGAATATAACGACTAGGACGACTACAAGATGAATATAATGTTTCCAGTGCTCTATTACACTAAGTTCCTTATTCTCTTAATTGCTAAGTGGCGCGCCATCTTGTAGCTTCTTCAAAAGTGCGTCCATAAAAGTCTTAATAATGCATCGCTCTTTCCACTGGAATCCCTTGTAAACTTCGAGTGGCTTTAAACGCGGCCTGTTCTAGAACTCATCATCATAATAAACGCCAGCATTAAAACAAAATGCCGAAGCCCGTGGCTGTTCTCTCGAAATTCGTTCTAAATTCAGAGGTGCCCATAAAAATCCTTTCGAACACCTAATCTGCGCGGCCATTTCGCTACATACGTGATTCGCGGCTAATGCCCCTCTTTTCCTTGCTGCAAAGAATGCAACAATGGTCTAAGAACGTAAGTGGCTTGAGTGAATATCGTTATACAAAGTATCTATAAACATTATAGTATGAGGTACAAAGAAACTTATGAAACTTTAATGTCTCGAAATTGCAATATCTTTGATATATACATTATAAAACACTGAGGTAAACAATTACATAAAAATAACAAATCGGTAAAAGCTTCCTTTGAATTGAGGACAGTGTAACAATTATATGCTAAAATGATTGTAGTATTTAATTATAGGTATATTATCACGAATATTTTTATGTATGAATCGCTAACTAAAAATTAGGTCCTGTTTATCAAAAGAATTTTCCATTACGTACTTTTATAACGATAATTTAGTAAAAAAAATAGTTTTTAAAATACAAACAGCATTCTTAAATTAATAAACAAAATTTAACAATATTAAAAAAATCAATCTGTGCCTTTAAGAGATATGTTAGTGTTAAAAACTTTTCTATAAATGACATGTAATTAAACACATAAGCCATTGCAACCACAATAAATTTGAAAAATAATGCCTGTTAAATAAACAAATTCCAAACTGTGGGTTGATGTAAAATTCATGAATGAAAACCGCAGATTCATGTACCACATATTCAAAAATTCAGTAGAGTCAAGAGCTAAATTCTCCATGTTTTTTCATTGATCCTTTTTTTACACTATTCATTTCGAATATCAAGACGACAATAAATGCTGTAAAACTTTAATCCTCATGGGAACAAAAGTAAGAGCAGCACGATCCGTATTGATTTTCTCGAAAAGAAAAGGAAACCTAACGACCTAGAAAGCAGCTAGTGAAAAAAAACACAGACTGTAGATTCTGTAGTCTGACTCGTACAATAGGATCAACGAAACAAACACAATCGCGTTTTTATTGTTTGTTTTCATTGTCCCTTTGCTGTTTCATATTGCAATATTTTTAAAGAAACAATAAGACCATTTTCCCCACAATATAGGCCTTTTCCTACCACTTAATATTGCTAAAGTGGAAAAAGGTCATAATTAACCATTTTAAAATAGGTTTTATCTTATAGGGTTTATATGTTAAATTGATGTATAGTGTATAAAAGGTAGGTAACCGTTGTTATAGTAAAAAAATTGTCTATGTATACAGCTTTACTTGAAATAAATAAAGCTATTTTAATACAGTTTCTTAAATTGAAGAATCTGATGACTGAATTTTTGAGTAAAAATAAATCCACGGCGATTTTAATGTACGTATATATTTTAGTATGTCTTTCTAAGTAAGGTAAAATTAAACATAGGGTAAACACCCTACAAGAAAAACAAAAAATGAAATGTGCAAAAAAGGAAGTTTTCTCAATCAAATTTAAGTTTCAAAGAAAAGTTCTAAATTATACAGCAGGTTTTATTAGTTCTCATGAAAACCATCCACTAAGTTAAAAAAAAAACCCGCATAAGACTGAAATTTTACCAAAGTTTTTACCAATTTCATAGCTTTACGAGAGGAACTGATTATGCAAACTCTCTTTCTTGAAACGTGTTTTTTCACCAATTCAATTGGCACCGCATACCTTTAAAAGAATGCAAACTGCAACCAATGCAAATCTGCAACAATGAAAAAATAACTCGTGTATAAAGGTTTTCAGTTTTATAGGATCAAAGTTTACTATACTATGAATACTTCATTTATAAAATCCAAGTGTCGAAAAAGTATGCAAAGTGGTTTTACAAAACAATGAATTATTTGTTTATCGAAATCCAGCCCCTTAACTATTAGTTAGACAATAATCCCATTCCTTACATCACTTTTGCATTCAAAACTGATCTTCACCCACCCACTACTTTCCAACAATCCGCCCACTCGCTAATTTAAAGATTTTTCCTCAAACCCAGCGACCGAAAAGGAGGCAGAAAGACAACTCAAGACCTCATAATGCTGCATAATAGATTTTAATAGACTTTCCGACCATTTCCGTTCGAAGGTGAAAATGTGTTCTTTTTCTTCCGAAAAATACTGTTGCAAATGAGTATGGGGTGTATTCGAATCCCCCCTCTACTTCTTGGACATCGTGCCATACGAGGTTGGTGAGCAAATGTTTGCTTTTCGCCAACAAGCGGATTCTTCGTCTTGAGATATCATTCGGTTGATTATTTAGCGTATGCTTGAGGAAGACCCTGATGTGCATAATAGGTTAGGTTATTATCTCTGTGTAAACTTGTAAGGAGATATTTTGAGGAGTCTGAGGGTACTTGAGCAAGTCCCGTGTACGTTTTTAAGTTTATTGGTCTGTATTGTTTTGGGAAAGAATATTTTAATTTTGGTGGTTTGATTAGCATAGTTAAAATTTATATTCTTAAAATAGCTTTGTAAAACTATATACAGATATTATATATTTTTTAAATGATACTGATTAAAAAAATTTGGTTTTATATATTTAACTTATCTTCTAAAGGAAAGGAAAAGTTTCTTCTAGGAAAATCGAAATTTGCAATTTTGCCTTCAAGCACTTTACTTTTTTTTTTAATTTTTGCATTTTTCATTGGTTTAAAAATAATAATTTTATTGAATTTTTAACTTATTTAAATATACGTTTGGAAGTAGGTAAAATTATTAAATGTTTAAGGTAAATGGTTTTCCTTTTATGTTGAATAAACCTGTTATACTTTAAAACAGTCATCATTACGAAACGTTTAAATGATATTGCGCTTATTGAAACTATGCTAACGTTTTTTATAGATTCGCTCCCGAAAAAAAATTATCCTTCTTTTATACTTCAATTGCAAAACAGAAATGATTTAAGATCAATAAGAATTAAAAATATGCTTTTATTTTAGAAGCAAATTAATTTTTGTTTGACGATAATTAACTGCAATGGTCAATGTTTTACAAACAGAAATAGTGACTTCCTTCATAAATTAATTCAAAACTCTAATTTAAAACCAAGATAGTAATATAATTTTAAAGTTATTATGTGTTACGACTTGCATCTCGAAGAAAACATGCTACTTCCACTATCAAATCATACATAACTTACTCATTCTTCAGCGGTACTAAAAAATCTTCCCGCCTCTTCCCATATCCCCCAATTTCCCAAGTCGATACTAAAAACCCGTCCTGTGACCCTCCCTCGACAATAAAAGGACCCTTTCCCTTTGCCCAATGTCATAATATATCATAGCGATGTGCATCTCAGTGATAGCTTCATAGGGACCCGCAAGACTCCGCACTCCAGGCTTTTCAAAGTCTACCAACAACTGCCTGCAACACTGTCGGGCCTATTGTCCGCCTGATGATCCCGCTTTGATGTGTATAAAGGACTGCCATCTGTTACACGCTGCTTTGGAGGATTTCTGTAGGGCTCTCTGTGTTTGGGTTTGTCGGGAGGTTAATAATGCCGGAGTGTGTACTATTAAAAATGTGTTTGTGCATATATTGGGGGTTTTGTAAAGCGTTCACTGAATAGCTAGGTTTTTTTCAGTCGACCGACGGGGAAAAAACTGTATTGGCATGTTTTTATTTATTGTGCAAGTACTGTTTCTTTATATGGATGTAAGTTTGCATTTGAGATAATTTTTGTAATTATCAGAAATGTAATTATAGTTTGTTATAACACAAGACACATTTGTATAATATTCAACTTTTTCATTTGGAAAGGATTTCATTTCTTCAAAAATGAATTAAATTATGATTTTCTAAATAAATATGTTCCATAAAAAATAATTTTAAAATTTATACAGAGAAAACTACCATATATTTGTTCCAGGGCGAGGAATGTTAATATCTAGTCCTCAAATGTTAAAACACTTTGATTTTTTTCCTTTGTGAAAAAGATAAAAACATTATCTTATGCAGCAAACAAAACTATTCTTTTTGAGGCAAAGATAAGAACAGCTTGCACCACGACAATTCTCGATACAAGAGAGCACAAAAAGAAACAATTTTAAATATAGGAAGTGCCACTATCGGAGATAGCAAATACTGGCCCTAGAATCAAATCATTAGAAGGTAGTTCAACTAATATTACTGCTTGTGTATGCATTTGAGGGTTTTAAGTAATATGGGTGGAAGTATACTAATTATACGAACAATAGTGAATGTCAAACGTAAGTAAGGAACCTTTATTCGGAATTTTTAACTTATTATATTTAAACTACTTTAAAGCAATTACTATGCTTTATCTAACCTAAAATATTTAACTATTTTTCTGAATTTGGTCTTTCTGCAAATGATAAAATCTTTATTTTGCTCAACAAACAAAACTATTCTTCCTTCAGAAGGATAAGATAAAAGGAGCGTGCGCCACGACAATTCTCGATGCCAAGACGAAAGAGCACAAAGAGAAGAAGAAACCCTTTCACTTAGAGGAAGAAGTGTCACTATCGGAGGATAACAAATACTGGCCTAGAATTAAAGCACTTGAAGGTAGGCTTTCCAATCTCCCATAATCGAGTTAACGAAAAAGACGAGACTACATCCATCACTACTTGCGGAATCGACACAAACGTTTCTCAAACGTGTTTTTTGCTGCTCTGATTTTCTTCTGGATTTTTCTGTTTGTGAACGTTTTTTTTTTGTAAAGAGCTTCTGAAGTTGATTCTTTTAGTGGAATATATTGGAGAAGAAGGCATTTGGAAGTGGGTGATAAAATGCTTTATTCGTTTCTTTTCTTTTTCTTCTGGTCGGGAAATGAAGGGTTGTGATATTTTTTCTGGCGCAAATGGATTCGGCTGTCTATCATGGTATTGGCTGCGTAGAATATGATTCTAGCAATAAATAAAGGACTGGAATGCCAATTTACTTAAGCATTTTGGCCAAAAAGTACTTCTGTTCGATATCATTTGGTCTAATAATTTATATCCGTCAAACTTTATGATGAGCTGTTAGTAGATTTGACAAGTCAAAAGGATTTTATTGGAAATTGGTAACGGGTTTTTAACTGATGACTGTAAAAGAAATGGCGTTTCAGCCAAAAATTCTGATCTGATTAACCAATTCTATTGGGTTGCATTTTAGGTTTGGTTTGGTTTGAATTATCGTCGCACTAGAGCTACACGAGGGCTATTGGCGACAGGCGTCGTATTTTAGAACCACAGTCAGGTGACGAGCCACACCTGAATAGGCACCCAACGCAACCGTTAAGGGCGACATCGTACGCAGAGTCAGGACTTTGAAGGATATTTAACGTGCACTCCCTTACACGGGTGGGTTGCATTTTAACTCAAAGTTCATTAGGCTAGGATTCTCCGGTGATAAACTTTAAACACGGAATGCCTGGTGAGCACTCATAAAGCTTTGTATATTATATTTTAAATTGTAACTTTAAAAAACTAAAAGAATAATTCAAATAGTGTTGTATATTCTTAAACTCATAAATATATTTAATAAATAATACTACCAACTGTATACTAAATATGAAAATGTTTCGGAAAATAAATTTTAAAACTATAACTATTTCATTCTTCTGTGATTATTATCTTTTTTTTTTGAGTACTGTCATTATTTTTTATTATACTACATACATAAATTCATACACACTGCCAGTACAGGGCTCAGCCTCATAGTTGTGCTATTTACTTTATATTTCGTTTTCTTGAATTTGTTCCGTGGTAAATAAAAAAAAATAACGGTTTCGTTTGATACATGCCCACTTAAAACAATTCCCACGCTGTTTTACCCATTTAATTACTGCCAGCCCACCCTTCGAATCGAGCAAATTCAGCGTGAAACCCAAGTCAGTTCCCACCCCCAACCAACTGACACAACGAGCAAAGATGCTCGCATCATTAGACAGTGATTAACGAGCCTAGATGCCGGGGACTAGATACTAACATGGAAGCCTGTGCTATTGTCATGGGTGAAATGTGGGGTCAGGCCTGTTGTGCCTCAACCGGACCTGATCCTACGGCCTGATATGGGACAGAATGGATGTCCTGGGAGTTTGTGGTAAAGTATTATGGTACTGTAAATAATGGAAATTCAGTTAACAAAGTGGTTTTGAAGTTGACTGTTGGACTCCCGAGCGTTTAAGCTAATTGTTGGATGTTGCGAGTGAATTTTGTTTGTGGCTTGTAAGAAGTATTTGATGCATATGGCATCAGGGTGGTTTGTAGTGGACATTATTTGTTGCGTGTTCTATTTATGTTTAGGATGATAAATAATATTTCTTTACTAATTTGTTTCTTATGGTTTATTCCCTTCACTAATTTCATCAATTTAAAAGATGGCAAAGAGGTAAATAAAGGAAGTTGTAAAAGGAATTCAGGCTCGATTCATGTTATCGAAATTATAAATTCATGTTAAAAAGACATCTACTCTTATTACTTCCATTTTATTTAGTTCATTTATGATATTTTGCACTCATTAATGAAGTTTGAAACTAAAATAATTAGCAAAAAGACCAACTAAACCCAAAATAATAAAAGTAACTGTTTTAAGCACATCACTTATTGGACATTGCATACCGAAGAATTAAATATAACCCCTTCACTAATCTTTCTGAAAAACAACAATTTATCTATTTTCTACAAGTTCGAGTGGAGAAAACAAGAATGATTATTACTGCACTCAGAAAAGTCAAACTTTTAAGAAAATGTGCATGTGAATTATTAATTCAGCTACACTTGTAATTAAAAAAAAACTTACTTTCAAAATGGCTGATTCATGTGGTAGCGGGGATTTTCCTCAGTTTTTGCATAATTATCCAGTAATAGTTTTGTCAAAAGCTAATAATCTTGTTCATTGAAAAAAAAAACACTTTTAAATATTAGGTGGAAATGAAAAAGCCACGAAGTAAAAAAAATATCCAGATTTGCCCATAAAAACAAAATCTTTATGCTACAAAATACATACGAAAATTCAATTTCCAACAGCCTTCACTAATTGTCATTACGCTTCTTTCTCCATAAAAGAATAATCCACCAGTGGTTCAACAGGGAGGAGAAAACACAAAAATTGACATTTTCGTATTTACAAAAATCAAACAAACACGACCCTTAAAAAAAACGGGTCAATCCAACAAGTTAATGCAGCTGCACCACTATTTTGTGTATGTGCGAAGAGCCACTCTTGGCAAAAACTGTCACTTCCCAAATGACTGATTCCTGGGACGAGTGATAGTGGCGATTGTCCCTAGTTATTACATATTTATGCTTTTTAAACTGATTACAAAGCATGGAAGGGCGGTTTAAAGTTTAAAGTTTTGTTTTAATTGGAGAGAACTTATTTTGGCACTTCTTAAAAAATAATAATCTTGCTTTCACGTTCATTGAGAAAAACAAGTTAGCATAATGCAAGAGAAATATAGAGAGCCACCACGTATATAATTTTGCCCCAAAACAGTTAAATTTTTAATGTACATCTCTATGATAAATAACGATGATATTATTCCAACAGCCTTCACTAATCGTTGATACGCTCCCCTCCCCCCCCCCCAAAAAAAAAATCCACCAACGGTCTAAAATGGCGGAGGAAACGTAAAAATGGATATTTCCGCATTTACAAAAGTCAAACAAACACGACCCCTAAAAAAAAAAGGCCCATCCAACAAGTTAACGCAGCTGCACCACTATTTTGTGCGTGAGTGTGCGAAGAGCCTCCAAACTGTCACTCCCCAAATGACTGATTCCTGCGGTCGCGTGGCCGAAGGTAGGTCGGTGATTGCCCCTTTTGTGCTGGTGGTCGCGTGTCCGTCCGACGGCGGATTCCGGACGGGATAATGAGTTCCTGTGTTGTACATGGATCCTCGCTTCTGGAGGACTTTTTGTCGGTGGTGGGCGGTTTTGATTGTCCCCATTGTTCAAGGGGGGTTGGACAGAATCGGAACAACTTGTCAACCAGGCGGGCGTTCGAGTTTGATGGAGGTGGTGTCTGTATTCGTGTCCCGTTTGACGCTTCGGTGAGCAGCAGCGATCTCACTCGATTTGGATGAAGTTATTGTTAGGGGAGGAAGTCGATTTTGAGAGATGTGGTTCGTTTATGTGGTTTAAATTGGGAGTTTTGTGGGGGTTTGCATTCGATTGTAGTACAAGAATATGGTTTTTGTTGAAAGATGCACACGTTTATTTTTGCAGTCAAAGATATATTTGGGAGAATAATTGACAATTCATAACGTTTTTCAAATAAAACTGAAAATAAATTTAAGTGTTCTAGGAAAGATTGAAAATAGATAAAAAAATTCAATAAATTCAGAGCTAATTGGATGGAACACGGAAAATAGCTCATCGTAAATAAATAATATTTTTGCTAGTGTGCTAGTTTATCATGGAAACACTGTAAGCCAGATCGCTATTTCAGGGAAATTTACACCAAAAAACTAAACTTTTAAATTTTTTTAAAAAGTGCATTTATAAATGTCTAAATTAAAAAAAAAATTAACCTGAATTGTCCGTGTTTTTTAATATATATTTATTAGAAGATGGAAATTTAGGAACACCACCTGTGTGGCTCAAATACTTGATAATTTTAACTTCCACTTTAAGAAACACAAAGAATTGTTATTGAAATTTTAGTGATTCTTATCGTTGTAAATGAAGTTGCTAGAGTAAATTATGTTTTTTAAGTCTTAAGAAAAGTTAGGTTTAACAAGTGATGTAAAAAAGAAAAGGCTTTATGCAGATATTTTTTGGCTAACATTTGAGTTTAAAAAAATTGCCAGCTTTTGTACTATTCATACAGTGTATTTGCTCATTTGTTTGAATGTTAAACTTCAATTTGTATTTTTAAAAAAAGCTGTTTTAACTTGCGACTTTTTGTTTTGTTATTACATTTCGTGTGTCCCAGCCAATCACTTGACATTTGTAAAGATAGCACATAATGACAAAAGTAATGATCAAAATAGGCGTTTTCTAATCTACAAAGATGTGGTTTTATGATTAAAAAACTCGAATAGATTTATTTTAAGAAATCACTATTAACCCTTTCAGTCCCAATGACAATTTGGCAGCATTTTAGAATTTTTTTTACTGATCGTCTATAGCCATTTATGATACCAAAAAGCACATCATTCGATTCTTCAAACTTTTTTCGATTAGAAAATATTTATTATTAATCCCAACAGATGTCAGCCTTATAATTTTTTAAAATTATAATCTGAAACATGATGATGCTAAATGGCATCACTGGGACTGAAAGAGTTAAATCTAACAAGATCTTAAAAACGCACTCGAAAAAAAATCTAAACGAGCTTGAATACTAAAACAACAATTAAACGTTTTTAAAATTGGTTTTAAAAATATTAAATTGTAAATACATTGTCAAATTATGGAAGTTACAAGCTAATGTTTTTCTGTATAGCTTTACTTTTCGTCAACTCGTATTAGTCGATAAATGGTAGTGGATAAATAGTTTAACCAAGAGCAAAATAATTCATTGAATAGTTTACACTAATAATTTAAATGTTTTAAAAGAGTCCAAGACAAACATTTTGGTATTAAGCGAAAACTTTATCACTTAACCAAATACGAGCCTTTAAAAAAATTATGATCTAATTATAGATTAAAAGTTCATGACTGTTCTATACTTAAAACTCTTGATATAAGGTTTCGCGACTGGCATACGACACATTAAATTTTTCAAGCACATTATCCATTCTAATTCTATTAAATTACTAGGACTTTGTCCACTGACCTGGACCCTGGCTTCCGTGAGGTCGGTCTTCATGGCGATCTCCTCCCTGGTGTAGATGTCTGGGTAGTGCGTCTCCTGGAACGCCCGCTCCAGCTCCTTCAGCTGCGAGCTGGTGAAAGTGGTGCGTATGCGTCGCTGTTTCCGTTTCTCGGTCAGGACTCCGTCGTGGCCGGTGTACACTTTGTACGGGAGACCACCTGTAATAAGAAGGTTGGTTGGTATACATATATTTTCAGGCTTGTGTGCTTGCTCAGAGACCCGCTTATAAACCTTCGTCAAGTAGGACAACACAAGACACACACAAACACATATGACAGATGTTGCTATCTGTCGCCACCTCCGCAATTTAGACATGTCCCTGAAGGGGAGAGAAATTTTCTCCAGGGACCTGTACCCGTGGGAAACTGCGCAATGACCGCCCCCAGGACTTTCGGACCCAACAGATTTTACGACCACGTACTCCGCATATACTCGACAAACACAAACATCCATACCTGAACGGGATTCGAACCCGGACCCAGCAGCTCCAGAGGCCAATGCCTTAACCACTATGCCGCTGGATCGGCAAATGTGAAGATTAGTGATGTAATGCAATGTAGTCGTTTCCCGCTGCCTATTTCTAGCCTCCATTAGGAGCTTTAACACAGCCACTAATGCCCCGTAATTTAGGACCCTGGCCTCGATACCTGAGCGGGCACCCAATGGAACTTCACGTGACATCATTATCTGACGCCGTCGGGACTTTAGATTCCACATTTAACGAGCACGTCTGTCCCAGTGTACTAGGGCCCATCCGTCACGAGTTGGATTTTTCTACTCTTTCCCAGTACAGATATCCGATTTATAGGATGACTGGCAGTAGGTGGGATTCGAACCCCCGCACTCCTGAGTAGGCTGAATCCTGAGGCGGATGCCTTAACCACTCGGCCACGGACGGCCAAGATAAGTATTGTAGGTGATAGTTTACTGCTCTTTATTTGTAGACTCCGGAAAGGATTTATAACACAGTCAAATAAGGCGTCGTAATTTAGAACCGTCGTCAAGTGACGACGAAATTTAGGTTGAAACGTTTCCGTCTGTTTGTTTCTAGAATTTAGTAAGGAGATTTAACAAAGCCATATTACGCGTCGTACTGTAGAACCCTGGTCAAGTGACGAGGTTGAAATCTGAGGACCCTACGATACCTGACACCTAATGGAACTTCGATCAATCAATTTATATTGTATGCTAACGATCTTATTGTAGGTAACGACATCGTATGCCATTGCATTAGACAGAACGCTTCCTGATGTCTATTTCTAGTTCCCTTTACTAGATTTAACACAGCCAATTGCGCTTCATAGTTTAGAACCCTGGTCAAGTGATGAGGTCGATACCTGAGCTGACACCCAACTGGACTTAGGGCGACGCGCACCAAACGCTAACGTCGTTGGGACTAAGAACCTATAGATTTAACGAGCATTATATCCCAGTGTACTAGCGGAACCGTGTAGTCGATTTTCAAAAATATTGTTTTTTTTGTATTGCTTTTGAGAAAGGAAGTACTGAGAAAGGAAGTACACCCAGGGAAAAGGCGGGAATCGAACCCGCACTCGATTCAACGCTCGGACTTCCGTTGCCTGCGATCCGAACCACTCGGCCATCGGACATGAATCATAACAAGCACATGTATTTTAACTTCATGGTATCAAAACACCAGAGCTCGGAATAATTTTTTGTTTAAAATTTTCATAGCACGTTAATAAAGGTTTGATTTTTATTTTACCTTTCAATTACTTTAAGATGTATTGATGACAAAAGTTTTTTTACGGTAAACTTTAGACTGTAGATTTTAAACATGCGATTTAGATGTAAAGTCAGGGAATTAAAAACCATTTTATTTCTTTATTTAATAGTTTAATAACTAATAAAGCTAAAATGAAAAAAAAAATTAAAAGGTAATACGCTTATACATTTCTTTAATAAAATATTTATTCACTTCTTTAGATAATGTAGAAATCAAATATATATAAATATATGTATAAATAACGCTTAAAAATTCACCCAATTACTTTACTTAAGGTAATTAGTTAAGATATTTTGGACTGATAACTACGATATTAGAATTTAACTATTAGGAATAATAAATTAAAATTGAAAGACCATCGAAATTTCTCAAAGTTTTATTTGATTTCAGAAGATTTTATAATCAAACACTTCTGAATAAACCTTCCTACTTTGCGAAACTCATCCAATCGGACAAATTGCTAGAATCAATTATAATTGATTGATTAAAAGCAATACATGTTCAACGATAACACCCCAGAAAGTAATATTCTAGTTAGGGAAAACTAATTAACGTATGATGAAGGAATAAATTAGAGCTTCCAACTATTTCATCACTTTCCAAACTTATTTTCAGACTCTTTGAACTTATTATCTTGGAAGTTCATTTCATGGGTTGGTAAGAGTTGTAATTGGTATTTTTGGCAACATTAATTTGATTTTATATCAAAGCTACAAAAAAATTCTCAAATGAACCCTGGTAGTGACCATAAATTCCTTATTTCAGAGTTATTTCAATAAAACGTAGGTACGGATTTGAAAAATGAAAGTTTGACCATGGTACATTAACCGAGTGAGAACTCATTCTTAAAATTAATGAAATTATGGAATAATGAAATTGAATGCTAAAGTATTAGAGTTTGAATAGTTTGCGAAAGATAGCTTTGTCTCACATAGAGAGCCATACTATTTTAGATCTGTTTCATGTAAACTCTTACAGGGCTTATCACATGCATGACTTGATGTGAGCTATCTTTCTCCCAATTTTTGATCCTATTTCACTACTATATTGCACCATTATTCGCAAATTTTATTGATTTGTGACGCACGGGGGGGGGGGGGGATCCAATCATTAGATCCAATGTATTAGTCCAATCATTAGATCATCCCCAACATTTTGGTTGCTTTTTTATAGGATTTCGGTCTGAAACTAACCTTAACCAAGGCAGAATTTGTATTTCGTAACTTTTATAAAAGATTTATTCGTGTGGTCCATAGTTTCAAACTAAATTTCTTTTTTAATAAGACCTATACCCTTAAAATGAACGAGTGATTTTAACTCAGTCTGAGTTAATTTCACTCCTCCAGTCTAGAAAATGCACTCCTCCCATATTAGTGGATCCTTTGTGTGTTAAACCTCCGACAAGATCACTCCAAACGAGTGATTTTAACTCAGTCTGAGTTAATTTCACTCCTCCAGTCTAGAAAATGCACTTCTCCCATATTAGTGGATCCTTTGTGTGTTAAACCTCCGACAAGATCACTCCAAACGAGTGATTTTAATTCAGTCTGAGTAAATATTTACTCCTTTCCATTGTCGAAAATGCACTTCTCCTACAGGAGTGGATTTCACTCTTTTGTTTTAAGATTGACGTTTACAGCATTTTCAAACCTAGGCCAAAGAGTTCCTAATTTGCGAATCTTACCGCTCCCGGAAAGTGCTAAAAAAGAAAACTTCGAACGACGCAGAAACAATGCCTAATTAATCAAAGTGCAAACTTAACTTCGGTCTCACAGTTATCAGACCTGAGGGGGTGGGGTGGGGGACCTAATCTCGCAAAACACACTTTTATTATGTTTTAAAAAGTCGGCGCCGAGAGAGAAGGGAAAACTATAATTAAAATTTATGACTGGTTTCAATTTCGCGAGAAGCCGCGTAATAAAGTGTTGCCACTCTCTAATGAACAAAAGTCCGAAATGGAGTTTGAGTTTTTCGAAAAAAATTAAAAACTCAGGTTTATTTAGCGTTCTGTAAGGAATGACATTAAACGCATGGCGCGTTAAAATGAAAAGAAAATAATTAAAATTTTTGATTGCGTGGTTTTAACGTTTGGTGGAAAAATTTAGTTGACTATAGTTTGGTTGGAAGTTCTGTTTAACAACCTAAGTATTTTAGGTAGTAATAGACGTTTACATTAAATGTGTTTGGTTACTTAGTAAATTAAAGTTTTAGCCATTTATTAATTAAAACAAAAAACTTTTAATGTTCAGAAGAATAAATATATTTAGAAATAAAATGTTTATGAGCGAAACTGAATGCTATAGAAACTAACTTTGGCATTAAATGCGTATCAAATTGTTTATTTATTTTCGTGTTTATAATTCGAACTTTATTCACATATATCGCTGCATGAGAATAAAAAACTAAAATTAAGATAAAAAAACGTATTAACAATATAGACCAACAATGAATTTCACTTTTCTTATGGGGAATAGCTTAAAAGAGTGTCATTGTAACTTTTAAAAGTAAAATCTTGTCACACTGCATTGTACTGCATGAAGCATAATTTCTTTAGAAGAAATAATGCAGTATATAAGTAAAAAATTTTAAAATATCTAAATAAAAAATCATAGTATTGTTACCAAAATATTAAATTTACTAATTTAAAATAATAATACAAAGATAATAGGTTAATCATTCAAAAGTATCAAAATTTATGTGCTGAAATGAAAAGCTTGGCTGCAAATGCGTTAAGGGGTCTAAGGAGTCTTAAAAATGTGCAAAGAAGGAACTACAAAGCATAGTTTGATCTTTCATGTAATTTTTTAACTACTCAATATACAAGTATAATTTTTTTATATGTAATTCTACAAGATTTATTTAATATGAAACAAATTTTAAAATTTATGAAACTTTAGCCAAAACTAAAATAAATGATATTAAACATAAAGGTATTTGAACACATTGTGATTAGGCTTGCGCGGCCAATTGTGAGGTCAAAATTGAAGACATGACCAAGAAAATGACTTTATATTGTACAAATATGTACAAACTAGGACTTATACCTAAATTCTCAGCTCAATTTTAATTAGAAATTATTTAAAAATGAATTCAAAATCAAAATTTAAAAAATTTTATTAATTTTTTTAGAAAAAAAGTTCTTAAAATAATTTCTAATTAAAATTGAGCTGAAAATTTAGGTATAAGTCCTAGTTTGTACATATTTGTACAATATAAAGTCATTTTCTTGGTCATGTCTTCAATTTTGACCTCACAATTTGCCGCGCAAGCCTAATCACAATGTGTTCAAATAGCTTTATGTTTAATATCACTTATTTTAGTTTTGGTTAAAGTTTCATAAATTTTAAAATTTGTTTCATATTAAATAAATCTTGTAGGACTACATATAAAAAAATTATACTTGTATATTGAGTAGTTAAAAAATTACATGAAAGATCAAACTATGCTTTGTAGTTCCTTCTTTGCACATTTTTAAGACTCCTTAGACCCCTTAAGAGGAGCGTGATGGTTCTAGTATCGGGACCATGTTAATTTTACTAAGGTTAGGAAAATTTTCATCAGGAACTATATGAGATATCATCATGATTTTTTTTATAGTTTGTTCCCTACATATAACGTTTTGATTTGAACTGAGGATATTTCATAGTTTAAAAAATACTTTTACAGTGATTTTTTTGTAATATATGCATTAAAAAATAAAATTCCGAGTTAAAGTTATATATATTTTTAGCAGATACATTTAAAATTACTCAGTTTCAATCAAAGAGTTATTATTGAGGAAGAAATAATAGAACAATACATGCCGATATCTTTTATAGATCCTGAAAAAAATTTCCTAATTATTGAAAGACCTAACATTCCAGGAAGCGCAAAAGAAAATTAAGGTGTAGAGAAAAACTGATCTATTGAGTTTCTGAAAAATGCTTATAAAATAACAACTACTTAACAGGAATCGATAATCTTGGTCTTAACTTATAGCTACATATAGGCAGATTAAAAGTCAAAGAAAAACAGATAAACGACATTTTGATCCAAACACCCATCCGACTCCCCTGAAATCAATTTGCTATGCAAGATTTATTTTGAATTTAAAGAATTCAATAAAAGAATTGAAGAAGATATAATTTTTTTTCAAAATATAACCATGTATGGAACCTTAAAATGTTGAAAATAAATTGTTATACACTTGCAAGCGTATTTTGTATCAAAAAGTTAATTTTTAAAACTTTTACTTTACTCCACTTGAGAACAAAACATTCAAGTTTTCAAAAAAAAAAAAAATCAATTACAATATCCTTTGCACATTGTAATTATTTTATGTATCCTACATCAAGCAAAGTTCCTTTGAATTTAAAAAGAAGTATGAAACAAAAACAACTTTTAGGCAGTACTGTTATATTCCTTTAGATTTTATCACCAGAAAAATTAACTAAATTACAAAATAATCCAACTTTACAAAAAAACAATTTAAATTTGGAAATATTATTTTGAAAGTTTTTTTTAAATCCACAATATACTAATTTATTAGATTTTCTTGTTTTTGCAAAAATGGAAAAAGTTTTTTTTTTAATATTTTCTAAAAAACTTACAATAAAAGCAACAATTTAAAATTAGCTCTATTATAATACAGTTGAATCCCAGAGTATATTTATTATCTAAATTCAATGAAACAACACCACTTAAAGACCTTGATTTCCGGACAAGAAATCAAGGTCTACAAGAAGCCAAGCAAAACCCTTCAATCTAAGTCTTTAATAACACATATTACCCTATTAATTAGCCAAAACAACCCACAAAAAAACTCCTCAAACAATTACCCCCCAATTATTCCTTCATCCACTAAATAAAACACAAGTAAGGAAAGGACTGGATAAAAATATCTTTATCAAAAGAGCCGGGCAGAACAAAAACCTGAGATCTTCTCTTCGTTGAAGAATGGCGCGAATTAGCATGCGCTGCCCTAAGAGTGGCACTGAATCGCAATTAGTGTTAATCTGATTTTTGCTAATTATTTCCAGTTACTTAATTAGCTCTGATAGCTGTGGTGGCAAAAACTGAGGGGTCTGACTCTTCTTCAACAGGTGGTTGGAGAAAACAGCTATTTTTTCATTTGGCCGTTGTCTTCCGAGCTTGTCATTTATGTGGCATAAAAATGTGTCAGTGTGTTGGACTTTGTTTTCAAGGAAACATGTTTTTTTTCACAAAAGTTATTAAGTTCATGCTAATTTGATATTTTGTTTTTCTATAGATATATGTGATATTTCTAATGCCTTTTTTATCTTTAGATCGAAAAAACTTCTTTATTGCGCTTATTTGCCATTTTCCTACACTGTAAAAACAAGGGAGTATTATTACACTTGTTTTGGGTTTATGAAATACGATATAAGGAGTAAATATACACGACTTGTGGTGTCCGCACCAACATAGGTGTTATCATTCACTCAAAATGGCTTTTATTTAAACTTTTAAAAAAAATTGGTGTTAACATGCACCAATAATGGCTTAACTGTAGAGTTTCGATGACATTTTGAAAACGAAGCACCAAATTTGGTGTTACAGATCGAGCCAATCTAGCAATTCTTTGGTTGTAAAGGGAAAATTAGAGCCGTGTTTTGATAATTTATTCGTGATGTGCATGGTTTGAGTCTTACTTTAAAATTTGCTGGATAGAAAACTTATTTCGGAATGCAGTTATTACTTTTAAATGATTGTATGTGTGTTTGCATTCAGTTAGCCCTAAACAACAGCATGAGCTTTTGATTTTGATGATAGTAAATCGTGTGTTTGTATTTGCCGAAAATGCAAAGTAAGCGGAACAATTATATTTATTCTTTATATAGATAACTGAATTACTACTGAATAATTTAACTAAAACTTCAATATTAGCAATTCTGGTTAAAACGAGAAAATTAGGGTTATGTTTATATCTTTTGTGCGCTAGTATATATGATTAAAAGATATTGAAATGATAAGTACAATTACAGTATTTTCCCATAAGTCATTTAGCTTATTGATATCTGAATTATTTCAGTGATTAGCTTTTCGATTATGAAATCATCATTACACTTTCATAAATGATATTTTATTTACGTTTTGTTTGAAAAAACTATTTTACTATACTATAAAATTAAAAAAAAACTATTTACTATAAAATAGTTAAACTGAGTTTAATTGCACAATTTAAAACTTTATAGATAGATGAGTAACAAATTAAACAATGTCTGGCCACCCTATTGATATCTTTAATTTACGTTGAATATTAATAAACATTAATTTTGTTTGAGCTATGTTTTTGTATAATGCGTGTACATTTTCAGTTTATCTTTTGTAGCATTAATAAAGGTTTCCTCGTTGAGTTCAACTCAAGTCGCAAATCAACTCAAGTTACAAAATGAGCTATTTTTAGCATTACAAATATGTCTATGTTCAGGATTTGTAAGAAATCAGTTTACACCAAAAAGTGTTTTTAAAAAATAACCATTTTATCCTTTTGATTCTGAAATTAGTACCAGAACACCATGTTAGGTCGTAAGGTGTTTAAGTACACCAAATCAATGGTGGCGTTTTATCACACCAAAAATGGTGGCAACAGAGTGGCCACCAAATGTGGTGTTTCTACACACCAGTCAATTATCGGTGTTTCATTACACCGATTTACAGGTGGTGTTTCATTACACCGATTTACTGGTGGTGTTTCCTTACACCACGTTTGGTGGCTACTTCGTTGCCACCATTTTTGGTGTGAAGATACACCAAAATTATTTACAGTGTAGAAATAAACAATACCATAGCACTGAATTTCAAGTACATTTTGTAAAAGCTAATACTCATTCAGTTTATTATTATTGTTTTTGCATCATTACTAATAAAATGACTACTTAAGGGAAACATTCCTAAACCTATTTTTCAGAATTATAAAATTACTTGCAGGGAAGCAACTTTATAGCATCTCAAATATCTGCTGGGCCATCATAAAAATCTAGAATGTTAGAGTTATGTATGTTGTTAGAGGGTTCTAGTTTATTTGTGTTTCTTAGTTTAATAGGTGCATATTAGTTTTTCGACTTAATTAATAAATATACTGCACTTGTTGTATTCAAAAGTTGCGAATACACTGAAAATAATATTACTTTATGATTAGTCGTACTAAAAAACTTTTTTTTTTTTTTAAATTTTGAAAAAAACTTTTACGATTGATTAGAGGTCTTGTTAAGTGCCTTTGTATTTTGTTAAGTTAATTTGCCTTTTTTTTTGCTTCTGTTTACTTAGTTTAATAAAGTATAAAACATTGCAATATATACGAAATCTCGTTTTTTTTCTCTTAAGAACTTTAATCTTGCACTTTTGTGTTATAGATTCATTTAAAATTTAATTCGTTTAGTATTAATAATTAATATTTTGCTGTTCTTCAAAGAAAAAATAATACCATCATTTGATTACAGATTAATCAAATTAAAAGCGTAACACTTGTCTTTTAAATTAAAATATATATGCTATGATTTTAGTAACAGTCTTACACTTTAAGACTTTATTGTAAATCATTACTTATTTCATAATTTTAAACATTATTAAAGACTTTTGCATTGTCATAGATTTGGAAACGTTAGATTTTTCTTGTGATCTTTTTTTAACCGAATGCTTATTTTTTTTAAAAAAAAAAATGTTTGGTGTGAGTTTTGAAGTTTTAAACATTTTTGCACACATTAAATGTTAATTATATTAAGAATATATACACGTCAATTTAACCTCATATTGATCACTTTTAGAGATGTGTGGCTAAATTTAACAGATTTAATTTTTATGTGTTCCTTTATTAATTTTATTAAAGTTTCTCATCGAAACATTTCTTGCTTTTGTTCAGACTTTTATATTATATTCTACTATATTCATAAGCATTATTAACCCACTTTACTCTCTCTCTCTTTTGGTTAATATTATCCTCCATTTATTACGGTTATTTCTGAACTTCCGATATAAAATTATTATTATTTATAGTATTTAAGCCTGATATATGATTAATATTGGCAATTTATAAATAATTGACAATAATTACAAAGTATGCTTGCTGTATGAAGGGGTTAATAATTAGTTTTATATAAATGAACAAAAACTATATTCATATTATCTTTCAACTAGTAAAGCTTTTTATATTGTTCTAGTTTTTTTAATTAGTTCAATTAAAAAATAATTTCGAAGTAAAAACAATATAATAAAAGTTTGTTTTTAAGATTTTCATAAAAGTCGGTCATTAAAAGCAACATTTCCTATATAAAAAAACCTTTAAAATTTAAAAAAGAGAGTTATTACAAATGAAATAAATTACCTAAATCGAAATAAAACTAGTGGTTGCATGCTTTATCTATTTTTAAGACGTAATTTTACAACAAATTTCTATAGTTTTATAAAACATAAATTTTCTGCAAGAAGAAAATAGTAATATTTTATTTTCTAACATTTTTTTTTACATTGAATTGTCATAAAAAATAAACTTTTATGTATTTTAAAAATTAAAACTAATAATTTTATACTAGATGAAACCTATTCCATTTTACAATTCACCAACCCCCAGCAATGTTATCACTAATAATTTTTAAAAACTAATCTTTATCTCAACTTTTGCTTCATATATCGTCTTTTAATATGTTTCAGCACTTATTCTTTCAGGGATTTAATTGAAAATAGTAAAATCCCATTCAGAAAATATTATTAAAACTCTAATAATAGTACAAAATACGATGGTTCCTGTGATTTATTAAAGAGTAATCGAAAACAAAATAATAGCCAAACAACATTAAACATTATTTAATAACTAACAACTATTTTAATATAATGGTTTTAAACACGAAACTTTTAATTTTTGTAAGTTTTTATTTTTGTGCAACATTTTGAAATAAGCATTAAAGATCATTATAATTTACCAAGAGAAAAATAAAAATTATAGAACTTGTTATTCTGTTTTGACGATCCTTAAAAACATTGGTATAGAAGTAGGTGTTATTATGTGTGTCTATTTGAAACAATTAATAAATTTACGTACTGTTTCTTGAAGAGTGATGAAAAGCATAAATATTATAAATTAAGTTTTGAAATCCCATTTTATTAGATTTTAATATTACTAGTGAATCTAGTTTTCAAGAAAAGAAGAAAATTGGGCATTTCGGATGAATATGTTATATGTTTGTCAATAAATTATGTAACATTTTATCATAAATGTTAAGTCGAACAAAATAATTATTTAGTATATAATTATACTTAACAAGCTAGTTATTATTTTTCAGCTAATAATTCGATTGATTTAGTTAAAGTTACTCCATGGTAAATAATTCTTATCTTTATGATTAAATTTTAAGTGTTTAAATCCGATAAAATAAAAAATAATAATTTTAAATTAAGGTAAAATTTTGGATCAGTAACATTTTGTTGATTCATATATTCCTGAAATAATTTTTACTTCAATCAGTAAATAATAAATCTCATCTACCGAATATTTTTCCATCGTGAAACCAGCGCTTAGTATGATACAAGATGCTCAACGCATAAGCAACCTAATTACACAAAACAACTTACGATATACATGTTGTATAGTCACACATAAAATTGAATCGGATTATAAAATTGATTAAATATTTACATTTTATGAATAAATAGGAATTCATAAAGTCAAAACGTTTTATTAAGTAATTAATAATTTATATAAATATAGTAGCAGAGTTTAGTCATACACTAAAAACGGATATTAACAAATCTAATTTTTAATAAGCAAGTACTTAGTAAAGCATTTCTCTCACAACTTACTTTATATCTCTGCTGAAAACGACGCACATATCCATGTCGCAAAGTTACATATCCTGTTTCAGAAGTGTCTCCGAACCACTAAATGGAAATGTTAACCCACAAAATATCGAAAGTCCGCATCCGGAGGTTAGTCCACGTCGACCCTCAACCTCAAACAGCATGCTACCTTCTGACCAAAAGGTAAGAAAACGGAGGGTTTTTCCCTCTAACCCAGAGATTTATGTGCGGCAATGGGCTATGATCAAATTTAGGGCGGTCTGGCCTTTCTTCTGCTAACCGGGTTAAAGCTTGCTTCGCCCAAATTGAGTCTAAGCAAGAAAAATGACGTATATTGGCCCGCTGAAGAAATATGAATCCGAGCCGGAGGAAATCAGGTTAGCTGGGATCTAAATAGTCATCCTCTGGATTATTCAGCATCGACCTGGCACTATCAAATTATTTAATTTCCGGGAGGCCTTTTCCTTTTTCCCGGTTTCTCCCGGCCACCCCCACCCCCTTTTCCCGGTTCCTCCTCGTAACTGAGTTACAGGAAGCCGTGTGGCGTTTAAAGGCAAAGGTTTTGCCCATTCCTGCAGCCGATACCAACCGGAGCAGCACTTCTTGGACTCAAGAGGACCTTTTGACAAGTTATGAGATCCGAATATCTATTTTTCTAAAGAAAAATATAAGTCGTTTTGTGGTTAACGGATTAGTGACGAAATATTCGTGTTGGATTCAGAGACGCATTTCTGGAGCAGAACTTCTTGAACGTGGAGGACCTTTAAGGCAAGTTATGATGTCTTTTATTGTATCTCTATTTTTAAAACACAAAATATATTCGTTTTTGATTTGGCAAAAAAAAAAATCGCGTGAGATTCAAAGACAAAGGTTTTGACAATCATGGACTTCAAAAAGGATTTTCAGGTTATTATGTCTTTATCAGTACAAACCTCGGTTACTAATGAAATTTATTTTGTTTTATGAATTTCTGGAACATATATATGTTGCTCTTTTAAGGCAAATATTAATCTCATTTTTAATATCATACAAGAGAGCAGACGTTATTTTTTTTTTGGACATAGGGTGAGTCATTTTGTCAGAATAAGTTTTTCTTATTAGTTGCTCCTATCACTTTTTTTAAACTAAAAATATGACTTAAGTATTATGATATGGAGTATTATAACTGAAATCAGATAACTTACTTTCATAAAAAGCATAAATTAAAAAATGTATGTTGCTACAACCCTTACAGTTTGGTATACAAAATTTTTGCTGCCTGTGTCTGAGTGAGTTATATGAGTCTGACCGATATATTTTTAAACACATAAATAGGACCTTACTTTAAATGTTGCATAGCGTTAGTTCAATGATGCTTCCGAATGTTGGCAAACAACTTTTAAAAACAAATGTGTAGGCTTAAAATAAAAATCTATATTTTTTAATTCTAAATTTTGATATTGATAGAATTCTGACAGATTTTCTGTTAATACTTTTTTTAATAATTAAATCAGCATATGCTTTCCTAAAAATTCGATAAATATTCTGTATTAATCGATGGGTTTTAAAACTTTTTAAAGCTAGTGTAATATCTAGTTTTGTAGGTAAAGTTATTTTATGTGATACTGTACTTATTAATAAAAAAATTGTTTTTAGCTGATGCCGCACATCCCATTATCATAGCAACTAACACGCCCATTTTTTTTAATTAATCAAAACTAATCTTAAAAGGTTTAGCATGTCGTGTTTATCACTATCCAAATATTCAGTTTTCATAAAAAAAAAATGTAGCTAAGATAACTTATTTACAATCACCGATTGCCATAACTATAGTACAATAAGTTTTTTGCTTAATAAATTTATAGTTAAATTTGTTTAAATATTATTAAAAAAACATACCCAGTTATATTTTTAATTATAAACACTGAGTTTTATCATTTACAGATTTTTTTACTTTAAAAGGGCATTCAAAATATAACCACTTTATTTATTAGTTTAAAAAACACATTAAAAATACCTTATGCATCAACAAATTTGTTTGCAATAATCTCAAATACACAAGCCTATCTTGATGTAATCTGTGAGTTAAATATTGATTTATAACATGATTTACTTTTGTTTTAATAACTACAAAAATAAACAACATAAGAAAACACAATAGATATCTCTAAAATTAGAGAAAAATTTAAGATTTCCTAAACAAGATTTGCTTTTTAAGATAACAAAACAATGTTACTATATTTTCATTTGTCACAAAAAAACACAACTTCAGTAACATACACAACAACTTTTATATTTACTCTACAGATCAACGAAATACAAAAGACTACTCACTTTGCAGAGCCATCCCAGCGGAACTGAACACCGATGCCGGGCCCTGATCATGCCTCGGCCTCGCGGCTACCATGCCGCATGGGGGAGGCCCAACAGCCGAAGGGCCTCCGAAGGATCTCGGTACGGCCGCCGTGCTGTACCGGTACGCCGAAGTCATCTGGCTGCAGCTGCCCAGGTCGGCGTAGGAGCAGGGCAGCTGGCAGCTGGGCAGCTCCATGGTGCCCAGGGAACAGCTGGGGTCGAAGGGCGGCTGGTTTAGGTACGGGTAGTCCATATTGACTCCCAGAGCGGAGGAGTGGAGTAACGAAATGGTGGAAGGTGGTGTGGACTTGGTCTCGGAAGAAATAGGGATAACTGACAGAGGTTTTCTCTGATCTGACTTAAGATCTACTTTTAATTGCAGTAATTTTGTTTAATTACTTGTAGATATTATTTAAGTTTAAGAGCAGAGTAACGACTGCTCGTAAGTGAGTGTTTACGCTGGCGGTCGAGGGTCTATCAAGAAAAAGGGATGCTTTTAACTAAATGACTCCCCTCTCTCTCTCGCATGTGCTGCGTCCAAAAGAAGAGAAAGAGCAGCGGCGGATCGTTGGATGCGGGGATGAAAACTGGAAGAGGAGGAAGAGAGAATGGATGCTGGCTTCTCCTCCACCATCCCCACAAAGAGGGGGGAGGGGGGAGAAGGCCCCGCCTCACGTGACTGCCCGCCAATAGCTCTCGCGACTGTTAATCGAATTAAAATTTACCGTCACCGAGCGGAGAAAACAATTCTCTTCTCCGAGCGCTGTCTTTTTGTATGGGCGGCTAATGGAGCATGGCGAAACAGGGGTCATTAGGTCAGGCCTGTGACACTGCTGCCTGGACCCACTTGAGCGTGTGGGGTGGGTGGTGTGTATAAATAATATTGTTTTGGTGGAGGGGGTCTTGTTGCTGATGCACCTGCGATGATGGGGGGGGTGCATTAGGCTGATGAAGTGGGGTTTTGGTAGGGGGGTTGTGTGCTTTTGATTATTATAAAAGTGAAATTGAAGTTTGTTTCATTAAAATTTATATTTTATTTGTTTGAATGGTAGGCTGCTTCATCTACTTTAGTATTGAGACATATGTTCTGATGTTTATCAATTTTTGTTACCCTATCGTTTTAGAAATAGAACAAGGGAAATCCAAATAAAAAAAATGATGCGAAACTGTTACACGGTTAAAAAAAACCTTTTGAATTCTATGACAAAATCCGGCAGCTAAGTGCCCAGTGCAAAATTTGAATGCATATGGTTTTATTGGTATAATTTTATTTTAATGGTATCATTCTGTATTGACACCAGTGCCCCATATTCTTTACTGTGATCTACTTAGACTTAATGAAAACAGCGATATCGAAGGTGAAATTAATTATTATAGCACTAAGAATATAAAAAAGGGTCCTATTCCCATTACACAACCCTTAAATTTCGAATTGGAGCTCACTACGAGTCATCACTCTAGCCGCTAAGCTAGTGTCCCTTCATCTGAATTAATATTGTAACAATTAAGTTGATAGAAGATGTTATCTTAGAAATGAAAAAAAAAATAATTTAGTTTTACTTTCAGGAATCCGCAAAGATATAAAAATCATTAAACTTCTAAAAATGCATTAATTAAGAATTAAAAAAAGTAATTTCATTCTTTATAAATGCATTCTTAAAGAATTAAAATACGATAGAAGATGTTATCTTAGAAATGAAAAAAAAATAATTTAGTTTTACTTTCAGGAATCCGCAAAGATATAAAAATCATTAAACTTCTAAAAATGCATTAATTAAGAATTAAAAAAAGTAATTTCATTCTTTATAAATGCATTCTTAAAGAATTAAAATACGTTCTATTTTGTTAGTGGAAAGGCTAATGACGACCGAGCAATGAGAATCCCGTAAAATATTTCCCTAATTTTTTTAACAATTAATTACTTACTTTAAGGTTTTTATTATTTTAAAATAAAATACGTTAGTCATATATAATCTTTGTTGAAACGTATGTTCATTTAAGATAGCTAGAATTTGATAAAAATAGAGTTTTTGCGAAGGAAATTTATTCGATGAATCTTTCTTAGCATGTAATTTAAAGACCTAAAGCTTATTCAAAACTTTTTTTTCAAAAGTTGCTTTTAGTTTCCATATACGCTTATAACGAAAAAGTGAAAACTTTTCTAAAAGCTATGTACGTCCGTCACTCATTTAGCATTTTTTAGACGCACAAATTTTGTGTAGAGGGGCTTTCTAGTGTAGAGCAGTTCCAAGTGACAGTGTCGGATACAAACCTACTTGTTAGTTTTGAAAAACATATCAACTCAACTCATGTGATACCTCAGTCATGGGATTAGGTTAGGAATGCATTGACGCTGAGTTTTTCTTATATAAATAATCCTCAAATAAAATCAATGCGATTTGCTTGCTTCAGGTCTCAAGTGGCAACAGAAATGGTAAAATGAAAATAAATTATTTCTCGAGTGTGCAAACTTTATAACTTATCAGTAATTAGATTCACAGTTTAATAACTTTTTTTAAAAATTTCAAATTTGGCTTTACAGTTTTAATAATTAGACTTGGATTTAATCTTCAAAAAACACACTTAATAATTATTTACTTGTGTTCAATCAGAATTCTCAAATATCAATTATATACTTATTAAATTTTTTCCTTGTTTACATCATTAATGTTCAAATTTGACCAGACCACCAATTGCACTGATCGAAGGAAAGCATCAGCAAACTGGAAGGAAATACGTCACCTAAATCAAGCTAAAAAATTATGGATTTCCTCTTTTAAATATTAAATCTATGACCTACCAGCAAATTAATTTTAAAATTTTAAAGCTAAACCTATTTCAATTATCACCTTATCCTAACATTCGCTAAATTTTGAATCTTTACGAATGTACACCTGGAGGCAGGGCCTGCTCTAGGAAATCTAAGACTATAGGCACAACCTATTTTGCCCTTTTAGGGGCCCCTTTACGGAAAAAATTCTGAATGATTACATGATTTCCAATAATAATGGTACTATATGACCCATGTATAAAATTTTTGCTACAATTTTTTATTCTTCCTTACAAACATTGATCAAAACAATAACGTTTGGTCAATTACTCACTTAAAATTGAGCAAAAAACAAAGTGGAGTATCTGAATTTTTTTTAGTTTACTAATATTTTGGGGATTTACAGCATTTAGCATAATAGAAACTGAAATTTAGGGGCCCCTAAAATTTGGGGGCCCTAGGCCCGGGCCTAACAGGCCTTATGGAAGAGCAGGCCCTGCCTGGAGGCAACTCCAAATCAATCAACAACATTTTTACCTAACAATCTAGTTCCGAAAACTATTCCAAAAGCAAACGTCCTGAAAAATATTTTCTATCTCAGTTCTAAACCTAAGCACCTTTTCCCAAATCAATGGAATGGGCTTGCTTCAGATCTTAAGTGGCAACAAAAATGGTAAAATGAAAATAAATCTTTTTTGAACCTTGATTAGTGAATCAATGTCAAGTGGGACCAGAGCACAAATCGGATCACCGTCGAACGAAAGCTGGAAGAAAATACGTCACCTAAATCAAGCTAAAAGTATGGATCTCCTCTTTTAAATATTAAATCTATGTCTTACCAACAAATTAATTTTAAAATTTTAAAGCTAAACCTATTTCAATTATCACCTTATCCTAACATTCGCTAAATTTTGAATCTTCACGAACGTACACCTGGAGGCAACTCCAAATCAATCAACAACATTTTTACCTAACAATCTTGTTCCGAAAACTGTTCCTAAAGCAAACTTCCGGAAAAATATTTCTATCTCAGTTCTAAACCTAAGCACCTTTTCCCCAAAGCTTCGGGCAATATTCCAGCCGGGCCTCGCTCCGTGATGAAGTGGAAGATTCAGTTATTATTAAATTAAGCATTTCTCCCTTCGTATTTTTCACACATGCAAATAAAGAGCTTATCTCTACACTGGAAGAAGCTTTGTACCGCTATAGGAAAACAATTCAGCAGGATCTTTTAAGAAGCATGATTCATTAGAGCGAGCTTAGTGAGTTTCTAGAATTGTTAAGGCAAAAATTAATGTTATTTGCGATTGCCGTTTTGTTATTTATCCTTATTAATGAAAGTTATAATGTGTTTTTATGAAAGAAGACTTCAGCGTGGTTTGTTTGATTGTGTTTTTCGTTTCGTATCGTGCGAAGGTACTATGAATTTCATTGATTTTTATCTTGGTGAGCATTAGAATGGATTTGTTCAAATAAGTTACTATTCGATGTTTTACACTCTTAAAACAAACGAGCGAATTTAACTGAATCTGAGTAATTTTCACTCCTCCAGTCTTGAAAATGCACTTCTCCGAAAGGAGTGGATCCTTTGTGTGCTAAACCTCCAACAGGATCACTCCAAACGAGTGATTTTAACTCAGTCTGAGTTAATATTCACTCCTTTCCAGTATCGAAAATGCACTTCTCCAACTGGAGTGGATTTCACTCTTTTGTTTTAAGAG
This sequence comes from Hylyphantes graminicola, assembly GCA_023701765.1. NCBI lineage: Eukaryota > Metazoa > Arthropoda > Arachnida > Araneae > Linyphiidae > Hylyphantes > Hylyphantes graminicola. The sequence goes on along the minus strand of CM043117.1, from coordinate 34,789,117 downwards.
TGTATGTTTCGTTATGATTTCATAACAAAATTTTGAAAAATCTTTTCAAAATTTTCAGTTTTATGATAACTGCAATGTAAAATTTTGGTGTAAGTTGCTTCTAAAATATGGTGGAAACTAAATTTATGGATATATTAGAATTTATTTTTTGTGTATGAGAAAAATAAATTTGGTAAGCTGTTCACTAGTGGATAAACAAATGCCCACATAACAACATTAGGTAATTAAAATATCATTTTATACCAAGTTTTTTTTAACATATTGGTAAAATATGGTAAAACATGACATCATAAAAAGGAGAACGCTTGACGTTTCTACAAGTTTTGTAGTGTAACGTTATTCCACAAAGCAAGAGAGCACATGCTGGAACCTTTTTTTTTATGAAATGACATTATTATATCAAGTTTTTATAGAGTGGTTTTTATGGTTAGGAAGCTAGACTTTACAGCCTCTGGGTTCAGGTTTGAATCCCGATAAGGCATGGATGTGTGTGTTTGTCAAATTTTAGCGATTACGTGCTCGTTAAATATGTTGGTTCTCTGAACAAGCACACAAGCTGGAATATATATGTATCATACCATACCATAAATATGTTGGATCTGAAAGTCATGTGGGCTGTCATTGCGCAGTTTCTCACGGGTACAGGTCCCTGGAGACTATCCCCCCACAATCTAGGACATGTCTAAATTGTGGAGGTGGAGTGCGATCGATGGCAGCATCTGTCACGTATGTGTGTGTGCTGTGTCTGCCTTACTTGATGAAGGTTTATAAGCGGGTCTTTTACCAAGCACACAATCCTGAAAATATGTCTGCCAACCAACCAACTACAGAGACTCATAATTATAATTTTCAGTGGTTTTTAAGCAAATAAAAACAGCAACAGATTGACCAAACGCCAATGAAAAGTTAAATTATGTTAAAAAGCACACAGCCCTTTCAGGACTTAAACAAACACAGTTTCGTGTTCGAAGTGCGGTAAAACGATGAATGAATGAATGAACAACCGAAAACGGTTAACGCTCTGACTATAAACACAAAAAGATATTTAAAAACCAATGTTACCAATAAAGGAAAAAAAAACAAGAAAAATGTCGACAACCACACAAGAAAACTAAGGAATGCAGAACATGTCATTTACTTTAAGTAATCGTTATTATTGGGAATATTACATGCCTCAAATAACTTAAAGTCTAAAAGTGGATGAATTTTTAAATTCTTGTAGCGGATTTAACCCTGTAGTGAACGATTTTTTTTATCCCCAAAAAATAGATTTGCATCTTTAATACTCATACATTATGGGAAAAATACTGAAAAAAATTTAACTGCATTGGAATTTAAATAATTTTAATTTTTTTAAATTTTTGCCATATTGCAAAAACCAACTTCAAAATTCCAATTTCGATAAGTAGGGGAGACCGGGGCACAATGGACCACTTTTTCATTTTTTGCGCTATAAGTACGAAAATATTCATCCCACTTGTTTAGAAAAGGGTGTATATATTACACATATATCCTGGTTTAAAAATACATTACTTAAAAACTATACTTTAAAATACTTTTTTCTGAATTCGCTTTTTTATTACAAGTGAGAAAGTGGTCCATTGTGCCCCAGGTTCGGGGTACAATGGACCACATCACGGGGTACAATGGACCATGTTATTTTATGCTGAAAAAAATTTATCTACTCTTTTTAAAGATTAAAATACACGTAAAATAAGTATTTTATTTGAATTTTAAGTATCCAATTGCATTAAAATTTCTTTTAGTGAGAAAATATACTATCAGTCAATGTTGAAAAGATGAGGAAAACAAAAAAGTATTATCGAACATTAATATTTGCAAATGAAAAAAAAAATTAGTAAAAGCATTAAATTTTATCTTCAAAATTATAAGATCACTTTAAAGTTAAAACACTTTTTTTATTACTATACACAACAACACCAAAATTGTAGGGCCAAACTGTGGATCGAAGAATCTTCGTTTTTATGCGAGATTAATTTTTTAACCTTTTTAAAGTCTTCCCTTAATCAATGTGGTTGAATATTTTACTAAAAAAATTAATTGTGGTTGAAAACTTTACTAACAAAACTTCAATTTTGTGCATTTTTCCAATTCTGAGAAAATTTGTTACTTAATTATTTATAACTACAACAAATAACTCAAATTTTTGTTAGTAAGAAAATCAACAGTAATCAAATATTAATTTAAAAATTTAGGATATTGTACTTCTGTTATGTTAATGTTGAAATTTATTTTACAACCAACTCAAATTTCTAAACTTCTTGTTTTAAATAATTTAACACTCTAGTATCACATTCGATTTTAAAAATGCATTTCTCATTCAAAGCACTTATGTATTGTTTGAAGCCATAATACATGAACTAAAACATCTGTTCACCAATAATTTGTCACTTCTGGTTTAAAAAAAAAGGCACTACCTACTAGTAGATGGAGGAAAATATATTACATTCAGAAGAGTGAATGTTAGGATATATATTAAAATATTTTACTATTATAGCAAATTTAACTTTTAATAATTAGGAAGGACTTGCATCAATATTTTTTTTATTTTATTTTGAAACTAAAAGTATTTCTAAAGTTGCATGGGGTACAATGGACCATGGTCCACTGATTTTGTGGTCCATAGTGCCCCATATTGTAGTTGAACGAAAAACAAAATTAAAATATGCTGTATTATAATTTCAGAAATTTATTTATAGATTATAAAGAAAGACAAACATCTTGCCTTTCAACTAAGCTAAGCCACTTTTTCCAACTAATGTTACTTTAATGATGAGAAGATAAATTCTAGGAGCGAGCTTTTTTACTTTTACCAGGTTAATACACATCAGTAATAAAAAATGGCAAATGTGTGAGCTAACAACATGCTTTTTCTCAATAACTAGATCAAGACTGTTATGTCATCTTTTATTTATAATAAGAGCTAATTTGGAAAATATACAAAATAAATAATAAGGGGTGGTTCATTGTGCCCCTAGGTCCATTGTGCCCCGGTCTCCCCTATGACTAGAAAACTACTAAATATATTTTAAAATAACCCTTGAACTTATAATTCTTTTTTCAAAACAGTTTATTTGTATTTAGTACTACTATTATTATACTTTGGATACCTCAAAAGACGTAATTTCACAGCAGTTAATAATTTCACTCTTTAATTTTGAATACACTTTTACTACTGTCATGTATGAGGGTTATTAGTAACTAAAACTTCGAAATGGAATGTAATAGATGAAAAACCACAGATTTGTCGAGAGAGAGCTCTACTTTAATAGAATAAAGTGGATTATTTTACTTGTTGCCATAAGACAACAGTATGCATTAGAGGGTTAAATTGAATAAAGGTTGTGTTTACAACACTACCTACATGTTGGGTTATTGAGAACTTTTCATTTGAGTTTGTGAATGCGCTGATTTTTAAGTATTTTTAACAACCCAAAGTAGGTGTTAGTACATTTATGTCTTAACGCTAGTAAACAAATTCGCAAAATAACATAAATTGTTTATATAGTTTTATATGCAGACGGCAATGCTCCGAATAACAAATTAAATTCACACCAATATTTTCACTACGCATTAATCTTTTAAAATAACTAAAGAATAACTAACTAATAATTAAGTAACCAAAGACTTCTGTTTACTCTTTTTGCATACACGTATTATGGTGGAAAAAATTTATCTGGGTATGGGCAGAGTCGATCAATATTCATTCATTATCGACCAATATTATATAATTTCATGGTAATGTCATTCTCATTTGCTTTTTGGGATTCAGTTATTACTTTTATAATGTATATTTAATGTGTGCTATATTCCTATTACTTCATATGTTGAAGATGATATGCACGTTCTGTAACTACGATACTTTTACAATTCTACATTAAATAAACCTAGTACCGAATTATAAGAAATGCTGTCCAAGAAAAAGAAATGTTCTTTTTTCGTAACAAAAAACCAAATTTGAAGGTCCGCACTATATCTTCAAAAGAAGCCACGACACCATCATTTTTCTCAAACATTTATAAACGCATAGCTATATTTTATTATTTTAATCGGCATTCGAATAATAAAATATGAATTTATAAAACACCGATAGCTTATTCTCGAAATCAAATCAAACAACTAAATAATACCCAATTAAACTTATTTTTCCTTTCCGAACTCTTTCAATTTTTTTTTTCTCAAAAAAGAAGTAAAAACCCCGCAACAGGCGCTACGATCATCCCGAACGCTATAGATATATCCAACGCCTTTTTCAAATTGAACATCCAAATGATTTTACTCTTCGTATTGAGGCACATATACTAAGAGAAAAAAGACTTCGGCAGAGAAAACAACGCTCCAGTGTCGCTCCTTTTTCCCCCAGGTCTTCTCCAATTCAACCGGTCCATTTGTCGCCAAGGTAACCGGGAACGGGTCCGGGAGCGCAACAGCCAATCAGCGTCAAATGGCGTCACGTATGTTTCCGTGTCGCCCAATGAATTGGCCCCCGCCGTTTGATGGAAAGGCGGCCGTTTTTGGCTCCGCCCCCACACCGTAGTCATGGCAACGGGAGGATGCTCCTCGCTTTCCTTATCGGTTGGATCGTTTTCTTCCAAAAGGTACTATGCAAGAAAGTCTAAGAGTCTATAAAGATGCTGGCTCTATTTAAATAGAGTCACCTGACTGTGGTTCTAAAATACGACTCCCGTCGCCAATAAACCTCGTGTAGCTTTAGTGCGACGATAATTCAAACCTAACCTAACCCTATTTAAATAGACAGTGACAACCTTAAAGATATCGTTATCGAGATAACCACCATCAATTTACCATCCATTTGCCATGATCAAGCTTTTTAAAAGATACTTCTGTACACTTGATGTTTTATAATTGTGACACATCTGGATATAGCAGTTGAATTCAATCGAATATCGTTTTTATTGAAACAGATTAATTATGTAGGATTTTGCTGTTTCCAAAGTTTCTATCCAATTTAAAGGACTGCATAAGCCGATTCTTTATTGAAGTGCGAGCCTAATTAGCAGAAATATACCATACCAATGAAAAGTAGAGTATTCGTTTTAATCAGGGTATAAGAGTAAATGATAGTTTATCCATTAAAACAGGTGTCCAATGTACCCTTATAGTGATCTATCTCGATGACAACAATGTAAATACAAAAATTACAAATTAGAAAAATTAGTTTTGGTTACACTCCAAGAAAAACCGGTTCAATTTTACGGCAGAAAACCGGCAGCTGGGTGTCCACTATTAGAAAGTAATGTATACGGTATCATTTTGTGTTCATACCAGCGCTCCATATTTCTTATTGTAAACTACATACATTCTTTGATCGCAGAGATCCCGTAGAAGGCGAAAGGAGCTATTATAGCGCGAAAAAGACAAAAAAAATGTCTTCATATTAAAAAGCCTTACATTTCTGATTTAAAATTTAATATCTGGTTTCACCTGCCCTGGTTTACTCTGAAGCGAAACAGCAAAACTATTTAAGTTGTATGTTTCCAACTGTATATTTCTAGCCTCCACGGAGTTTTAACACGGCCAATTACGCCTCGTAATTTCGAACACATATCTAGTGACGAGGTGGGGGACGGGGCTCAAGGGGGCTCAAAAAGAAAACCAGTGGCGCCATCGTGTGCTTTTTCAGGAATTTTTACAGATTTAACAAGCACGCATGCCGCATTGTACTTAAGACAAATAAATACAGACAAACACATATATCCAATACCATGCCGGGATTCGAACCCTGGATTTTCTGACAACAAAAACTGGTAAAATTACATTTATTTTTTTTGATTCAGAAATCAGACCAATGACCAAATTAACTTCAATATTCACTAACTTCCCCAACTTGTCCCTTAGTTCCTTTTAGGCAAACACGACTCTTTTGTTGTTACTCTTCCCTATCCGCTGGTCGTTTGTAGAGCGGGGAGCGCAGTGAAATATTTATTACTTTGCCTGTGTTATTTCCCCTCGGTAAGGGCCGCGAGTTGTCTCTATTTCTTTGTTTAGTGGAGGAATAGGCAAAGGGCTAAAAGTAAAAGCAGTGTCTTTGGGACTTAAATGCGGCTGCAATCACTGGTGGTATTAGTAGGGGGATTGGGTGGCAGGTTTTGGGGCTAATGAACTGGTGAATTGGTACTTTATAGATCGATTTTTTCTGTGAAGTATCGAAATAAATGAGAAATAATAATTGGTAAAATAAATCGTAAAAGTATGAATAGCATCCATATGCTTCTTCACATCCCTCCCCATACCTGTAGAATGAATAAGAAAAACTAAAATTTAAAGTTGACATACAAAGGCCATTTATTGTCACTTGGGAATGTAATAAAAACTCATATAATGTTTACTTATGTATATCACTTCAATATTACCAAATTTCTCTTTTAACATAAATATCCCAGTTAAAAATAATAATACTATATTGTCTTAAAGGAAAAGTAAATATCAAGTTGTAACGAAAGTTTCCGGCAAAAAATTTTCCTAATCAAGTTAAGATAAAAATATGAAGGCAAATACAACTAATATGAACGGTAATGATCACCCAAATTTATGAATTTTTGTCAAAGTTTTGTTATGTTCATACTAAGCCTTGGCAAAGAAATATAATGCAATGCGTCGCTTCAGGTGCTGAAACTGTTTTAGTCCACAAGATTGGAATAGTAGAACAAGAAGAAATAATTTGCGGATCCTCGTGTAGAATTTTAAGCATCGATACTTTTTTTTCTCAAAACTTTCATAAAACAACCTTTGTGAAAGTACGTGCTATTTGACAATTTTGGAGGGGGGAAAATTGAGTTTTTTGCATCAATGAACTTGCTATTACCTCCTTCAAAGATAACAAGCTAAGTTAAGTATGCTTTTAAGTACAAACTAAAGACTTTAAAGCTAATTTTCTCGTTTTCTCCCCTTTTCTAACATGCATCACATTCTTCTACTAATCTCTTCAACAATTATTATAGAAGTTTTATTTTAACCCTTAACCTTACACCCCGATCGAAATATCCATAAACATTCCATTCTTTTCCACAGCAGACGACCCCCGAACAACTTCCTTCCTATTCTCCTCCCCCAATAAGCATCCGGAATCGTTTTCTCAATGGGCAATGGGAAGTTCGTCCCAATTAGCTATTTATACTCATTAAAACTCTCTAATGGGCCACCGGCGTCATCGTCAGTTAATCCAATTCTCACATAAACACCATTTATGTTGCACCTATGGGCCGATTTTTCGCACCTTAATTGGCCTGTAGTGCGGTCTTTTCCGATATACATGTTTCTTCGCGGCAAATGAGGCTTGGATGAATGGATGTTGTTATTTGGATGCGTTTAAAGTTTAATTGAAAGTATTATTAAAGTTATGGGCGTTATTTAGTTAATGTAAGTATGTTCAGTAGTGGTGAATTTTGTATGGTAGTTGTGCTTTTTCGCAAAGATATGGTTCTGTTATGGTGCATTAAAAGTAATGGTGGTTTGATTAATTTTGAGATAGGTTGTTGTCATTTTTAGGTATAAGTATCAATATATTTGATGTTTATACTCAAATACGCTTTTAATTTTTAATTTATAACTAGTTTAGTGCTTAAAATGAATATTTTAGAATTTTACTTGTCGTAATCGTGATTTTAATGATTTTTTTATTGGAGTTGTAGTTATCTTTTGACGGCAGTTAAGACATCTATGTAGTTAATGATTATATTAGTTAAAAATATATAATAATAAATTTTAAAATTTTAATAAATTAACAACCCATTTTGTGAATACCATTAGCAACTTCTTTACAGAATTAAAACTTTAACCAAAAGTTTCTAAACTTTGACTTTTGTAAAACTTAATTTTCCCTTCATAAATTTTTTAGTGTTATGGTCTTTATTTGTTTTATACTTGGTTTATTTAGATATAATTAAGCAGGAATATTATTTTTCACATGCTGAATTTACTTATCAATCTTCGTTAATGATCTCGTTAAACTTGTTTGAAACCCACTCTGACATGGGCAAAAGTATTAACTTGATTTCACTGTACAAAAAAAAAAAAAAATGGAAAGCATTCAATTATTGTTATGTGTGGAAAAAAATTAAATACATTCATGCGCTTTAAAGGACTCCTCAAAGGTTTTAAAAATTTGTGTATTTAGTTGTACATAACATTTTCCAACTTAAATGAAGTTTGTATTAATTTCAAAGATCAGCATTTTTTAGCACAATTTTATCTGGCTAAACTTTCAAAGTTAATAGCATATAGCTGAAATTCAAATTTAATTTTTACACAGAAAACTTCCCAATCTAAGAAAATATGAACAAAATGTTAATTATCCCCTCAACGCCAAAATAATACTGAAATTAATTCCGTAAAACACCATAATACCTAATCCGCTCCCCACAATGAGTAACCAATAAATACCTCAATCGCCGCTAACAAAAAAAACCCACTTAATTATCCTAAGAGGGGACACTTATGACTATGGAAAACGTTTTCATTGCAAAGCTACTACATGCACCGATTTCAATGCCACCGCAAATGGCAGTTTCGTTTTGAGAAAGCTCTAACTGTAATTATTTTGGATGAAAAAACTATTAAGGAGATATGTAAAACTTGAAATATATATTTATTAATAACTGACTTATAATATTTATAGATCTTATGTAGGTAAATATGAAATCCTTTTTTTCTGTTTATTATACTCAAATGTACGTTTTTTTTTCCCCGTACAAGTATGCTATTCTAGCCCTAGAGCAAGGCAATAGAATACTTTTTGGAAAAAAAAATATATGATCGAATAAGCTAGAAATAAAGCATGCTTCACTTCTTTTCCACTTAAATATACCGGTATGCTCATGAAAAAAAAAATCACCGTCGTTTTAATTGAAAAACAGATATATAGGATATTATATTTATTTTGGTTTTCATTTAGGATCTTTCTAGAGTTAATAACTAGTTCAATAACTTTTTATTGCATGAAATTAAAATACCAAAGTGTACACTCTTAAAACAAACACTCCTAATTTAACTCAGTCTGAGTGGATTTCACTCCTCCAGACTGGAAAATGCACTTCTCCATTTGGAGTGGATCCTTTGTGTGTTAAACCTCCGACAGGATCACTCCAAACGAGTGATTTTAACTCAGTCTGAGTAAATATATGCATGCCTTTACGGTGTCGAAAATGCACTTCTCCAACTGGAGTGGATTTCACTCTTTTGTTTTAAGAGTGTATTTATCTTTCCGATTTAAATTCTTCAAGTTGCGGTATCAAAATATTTGATTAGTTTATTATACATTTACAGATTGTTTTCATATTTCATGTGTTGAATCAAGCTTTACTCCAAAACCAACCTTAACGAGCTGCTGCGTGTCGATTTCCTCAACATTAAACTAACTCAAAAGCCTTTCCTATAATTGAAAATTTGGAGTTTTGTTTTACCAAAAATAAGGTTAATAATAGTAGCTGCAATGGTTTCGTGGTGAAATGTTTCACCATCATTTATCAGATTTTTGTTTTCAAAACCGAAAAAAAAAAAAGGTTTAACCAAATACAAAGAAAACAAAGTGAAAGATTTCGCCACACAGCTGTTACAGGTACTATAGCTGTGTAATCCCCACAATTGCTTTAAAAAATATTATCAAGCTCTCAATATAAAGTAGAAAATTTATTTAATATGTTTATATGCAATTAAAGTGTTTGTTGAAAAAAAGTCTAGGTTACATCTTTCTCAACCCAACATAGTAAAATGCACGTTGTTGTTATTCCATGTATGATTTTTACAGGAGCAATGGAGGAATCTGGATAGTTTTAGTTGGGGGGAAGCTCTGGATTTCCGTATTCCGGGGCAGTAAAGTCGCCAGCAGCCAGGGAACTTGGCGGGCATAATTTAATAAGGGCATGCATTATCCATGAGTCCACAGCACGTGTTAAAAATAAGCAAGAGTGGTGCGTTGAAGTTTGGCGGGCATGCAAAGTTGGGGCACCAAGTCGTTAAAGGGTGGGAGGGATGGTACACAAAGTAATAAGACAAATGCCTTTGATTGAGGGAATTAATAACATGCTCTTTTAGCAAGGTATTGCGAAGGATTCGACAAGGTGGTAGAATGAGGGAATCCAGCTTTGTTTTTGTCAATATAATTTTTTTTTCATAATGTCTGTCTGAGGAAATCGGGTTTTTAGTCAAATGTAAATGAATAGGAAAATGTCCAGTGTGTTGGGGAAAAAATAACCATAGCGTTGGAACTATACAAGAGGTTTAAATAAATGAATATCCTAATCTAATAAAACCTTCTACGAAAATCTTATTAATATTGTTGGAAAAACTTTTTCTTTACATTGTTGAAAATATAAATCTAAGACCTTTGTTGAAAATCTTGTTCTTAAGCATTGTTGAAAATATTGTTCTTAAACATTGCTGAAAATCTTAATCTAAAACCTTTGTAGAAAATCTTAATCTAAAACTTTTGTTGAAAATCTTAATCTAAACCTTAGTAGAAAATAAAAATTAAAAAATGTTGACACTAGATCAGGTCTTGCAGCTAACTGAAAATTGTTTAAATTTGTTCAAAGTCCTTATTCGAGTAAATAGATACGGAAAAATATTTCTTTTTTTGTTTGTGTGATCAAAAAATACTTGTACAAATACATCTAAGTAAGTAAGTATAGCGTATACATTTTTTGGTCCGTGAGCGATAAATGGTTCCATTGATGAAAGATTAGTGAGAAGGGTGCAGAGCAAAACATACTAATATGTTGTTTTCAACAGAACCCAAGAAAATATCCGAGAATAAAATCTCCCGAAGTACATTTCTGGCAGTAGGGACTTTCCCATGCTAAGATAAAAGTTAAGATCGTTATTTTTTCTCAAGTGTTAATATTCAATATATTCTTGCTTTGGTTTTGTGACCTATACAAACCCTCGAAGCAGCTAGCTGGTAGTATACATTTGAATTCACATACTAATGTTTTTCATTGTATACACTTTTAAAATTTATATTTTATACTTTGTGTACTATGTCTTATTAACTTTTAAAAACTATTGTTACAACTTAGCTAGTGCAGTGTAACAGAGCAAAATGTAAACTATATATCGATTATACGGTTTTAATTTTCCAGAAAATAGAAAAATATTCCACGCCTAAATTAATTTTAAATATTTCTTTTAAAATCGGGAGTTCCTTTTTTACCGAAAGACTAAACAGCTAATTTTAAAAAGCATACTTACAATACAATTTTAATTGTCTTCAAACACTTAAATATGAAAAGTATTTCAACTAGCTTTGCAATAACCTGCGTATAGCAGAAACAAGTAAACCCTTTAAGATTTAAATAAAATTGTATCACATTTTAATTCTGGCACGAAACTGTACAAGTTAAAGTAAGGTGTATTTTTTTTTAGAACTATTTATTTTTTCTCTGAGAATTACAATCTTGTCCTCAGTTAAATAAAATTCGAAAAAAAAGTTTTTGATTCGTAAACTTTTTTCAAAATTAACATTAAATTAAAAAAAATTCTTATTCCAGTTCAAATTATTAGAGTGAGAGAGAAACATTTGAAAAATACAACGAATTTTTTTAAAAAAATATCTATTTTCTTTGCTAGTAATTAACGTTTTAGTATTGCCTTATTTCAGAATCTTAGATCAACCCTTTGTTATTTTTATCAGATGGATCCCTTTGGTCCTTATTTTTCAATATACTTTAAATAATTGGTACAATATAGCGATCAAACATTGTAGCAATGACGTATATTTCTAGATCCTCCCCTGTATGATTAGAGAAAAGTCTTTTCCCTCTCCTGCTTGCAAAATAATCACTACAAGAATCACTCACTGTGAAAATTGTCATTAGTGATCCAATTCCTAAATTTACTTGTTAGTTTTTTACTACTTTTTATTACTTAGGAAAATTTCATTTTTGTTACCTTACCGCTTCATTATGTTCTTTAGAGATCAGCCAAGAATTGGCAGTTTTACATTGTGTAATCCATATCAGAAAAATGTTTCTTGAATTTTTAAAATTCCATTTGAGGGTTTTAAAACAAGAAAAAGAAGTATTTTCCGTTAAATTACACCCAGATTCTATAACAAAAATATTTTTTTAAAAAAAATAAAGGAACCATAAAAAAGGTGGAGGGGAATACTTGGAAAAGAATTTCTAAGCATTAATTCTCAAATGGGAGAGAAAATGTAAATATGCAAAAAAAACTACTTGCCGCATTACAAGCATTTTACCACTTATTTAAATCAAAATGGACCAGAGATATATTCAAATATTCATTCATACAGATATTCTAATTTATTTATCTCTTTCCTTTCACGTTTAGATGATAATAACAACGAAAGAAAAAAAAACATCCATAAAAGATGCGAAAAGCGTATTTAAAAATAACTACCACAGCGGGCGAGTGCAATGAACAAACAAATAAAGCATAGGAAATTTGAATCCTTAAAATAAGAGCATCGCAATTTGTGAGCATTATCCGGAGTGCCGATCCCCATCCTCTTTCTCCTCTTGTGCATCTTCATCCTCTTTGTTTGTAGCTTCCCCTTGTATTCTTTCTTCTCTATCTTTTCCTAAGGTTCAGAGGAAAATAGGTATAAGTCTTAAAATGGCTTTGTGTTTGGTTGAAACCGTTTAATTGTTTTGAATTGCCTTCCCATATCGGGAAAGTCACTGCACTGGTTTAAGATTCTTATTTTTTTAATATTATTCATTTTGATTAAAATTTGAAAGTGGTGGTAATTCATTCACTAAATTCTATAACTGACACAAAGAAACTTTGTGCATAAAACTCATTTTTAAAGAAAATCATAAAGTTTGTATTGTGAATATTTGAAATAGAAAGGTGAAGGGGTTGCCGTTTAATTACAACGGTCGTGGACCAGGTCCTAGATAAAAAGAATCTAACTAAAAGGATGGACAACAATAAAAACTACTTTGTATAAAACAAAGTCTAAAAATTTTAATAGTATATTTACTGAGGATCCCGATTAAACATTAAATAACGCTCAATTACGTTTTTGAGTCATAATATTCTAATTATTATTTGCTCATTCGCCAAAGATATGTCTAAATCAAGCCACTTCAACGTTTTCTAGTCGTCTGGACCATAGTTTTTCAATTTTCTGGATTTTGATTGTCTATTATTTCGTTGTTTTTATTTTTTCGTTTTTAACAGCATTGGTTTTTTTAAATATATTCTTGATTTTCCTTTGTTCATTATGCAGTGAATTGGGGATTTCGTTTGAGTCATTTTTAATCTTTTCATTTGCGTTTGAATACGTTGCTTTTTCCAACTCTTGTGGTGTAATCTGTGACGGTAAAGTGGTGCTAAATTCAGATTGGGATGTTTTCTATGTCTGGTGCTGCCGTCGTCTTCTATAAAGTCCAAAAAATGTGAAGTCGACAATAAATCAATGAATGCGACAAATAAAATACAAATTAAAACATAAAAACATAATGAAAGCAGTAAAACATCAAGTAATAAACCAGTATCCAAGTTTACAGAAATACATATTTGTTTACCGGTAGTATTGCACATAGTACACAATATCCTGACTCTAAAAATTACATTGATGCCATAACTATGATTTAAAGTATGAGACAGAGTCACAAATTTGAAGATAGAGGCCAATGTGTGTGTGAATTTCTTCTGAGAAAGTTTAAAAACTTACGTGTTAGATGGACCAAAAGATACAACTATGTTTTTTAAAGATTATGGAGAAATCGGTTGTTTACAGTGTTTATAATCCAATTATTAAGCACATATCAATATTTTGGTTATTATAGTGATGACGGAAGAGTAGGAGCACTAAAGATTTACCAAGTAATCAAAAGCAGTGACATCTAGATACTCTTAGTTTTTTCATAATTTTTCTCTCTGGAAAATTTCCGAGCCCTTTATTTAGTCATTATGCTCTCGATTCTTAACTAATCCAAATATATCAGATAAATTATAGGATTTTCAGAATTGCTTTTGCAGTTTCTGGCGCTCAGAAAAAAAAATTTGACCACTGACAAAAATTATTTTACGAACAGTTTAACAAAGTTTCGTGCATAGCAATTTATTTATTATAGATCCTTTTGTGAATACCATTCATTAACATGTTCTCTACTGGTAAAAAGTTATTTTAAATATTTTTTATTCGTTTTTTATGTGCCTTAGTTTGTCGTACATAACTTTCCCAGTTCTACGGTCATTTTTGTTTTTAAATTTTTTTAAAATGAACTTAAACAGAAAACTTATTTTCTCATTGTTAATGTTCTTGCTGATCGTCATGAATGAGTAAATAAAGGTTGTTTGAAAACCACTCCGGTAAAAGGGATGCACAAAAGCGTTAAAGGTAATTTTTACAATTTGAATTTATTCAGCTAAAAAGGACTCATCAACTTAAAAAAAACCTTATTAAAGCTTAAGTTATAACGTAACTTCTTATGCTACGTGTGCTGTGTTCCGAAACTGATAATACTTATTAGAAAAATACAGTTACGTCTTTTTGACTCTAAAGTTAGCTATTGGGGATACGAAGGGAGCAAGAGGGGGAGAAGGTTGAAATCATTGATTGCTGGAGGCAGGTGGGGTGGATCTTTGAAGACATAGCGCAGACGACATCCCCCTTTAAAAGAGAATGTTCCAATGTTCGATGCTTGCGATAGGTTGCCACGACCAAAAAAAATTCCAGAAAGAAAAGAAAGTGTCTTTTTATATTAACTTTTTTAAAAATCAAAAGACTTAATTTCATGGATAGAATTTCTTTATAAAGTTTAGGATTATAAAAAAAATCGATTCCCCCCTCCAAAAAAAATCTTAAATGCGATATTTTGGATTTTATAAAAAAAAAAAGTACGATGGAACAAATAAAATTTTTGATAAAAAAAATTGTAGACAAATTAGAAATCTATATCTTAAAAAGTGCAATGTCAAAAAATTGTCCAATGTTTGCTTTTTTTATAGTTCAATAATAAATGGACATAAGGGAGTAAATCGCTGAAAAACTTTTCCAAATGCGAATGAAACACTTTTGTTTGGATGTTCAGTAAAATTTACAACTACCTGTAGTAAGTGTTTCCGCACAAAAGTTAGGTTAGGAAACGTGAGGTTTTTAATCATCTCCTTAAGTAAAACCAAATTCTATGTTAAATTTAAAATTAAATTTTTACTCGAAGATTAAAGCAGACGCCAAATTTAAGATATTCCGCCAAACTTGACGCATACATACTTTTGTCTTTCCCTCCCCACCATTGCATACTGAAAGTAAAAAAAAAAAGTGCAAGCGGGGAGGGAGTGAAAAAAATTGACGGATACATACCGGCGATTGTTGAGTTATAATGCAGTCTTGAGATTAATGAAAAAGCAAAAGAAAATAGCCGGGGGAGGGTCTTTTTTTGAACCTCGATTTTTTTTAAACATTGCTTACTTGTTGCCAGCCGCGGGGTACTTAAAAAAATGTGGAGTGCTAAAGAAGAGGGAGAGAAGAGCGAACCGAAACCAGCGGATAAAAATTATCAATAAAAAAAAACTTTAAAATATTTTGTGTGGGAGGAGGGATGAGGAAAAAATCGGCAGTAAGAAGTATGTTTTTTAAAAGGAACAGTTGTTTCGATTGTTTTCGTTTTCTTTGGTTATTATTTTTAAGCAAAAAAATGCACTTCAAAATACATATATTTGTTTGTAGTTCTTAGCTTCAACGTGTCTATATGAATTAACAAATTACGAAAACTAATTTATCAGAAGCTATTTTAAAGCTATACGGTGACTTTAATAAACATAATTAGCACAAAATTACGTCTGAAAGTAAGTATAGCAAGTTCAATCAGACTTTAGAACTTTTTTCTCTTTCACCGAAACCAAAACATGACCAAATATTAAAAAAGATTACACTTGAGAGAAATTTTGATGAAGTTCGACCCACATACGACATTTTTTTTATATATAATTCATGGGTTTTAAATTGTCTCTTCATTTTCGATAGTTAAATAAAAAAAATTATAAAAGTTATTGTAGGAGAAAAACTTAAGCAAGAAATAAAATAATATTAAAAAATAAAAAAAAAGTTCGTGATTTTTTAGAATTAAAAAAAAACAGCTTGATCTAACTTGTTTGAAAGAGCAATTGAAAAGAACAAATTGTTTCCTCCTTAGACAACCGTCTAAAAAAATATTCTCTTAAGTTTTCTCCTCCCATTTATTCTGTTCTCTCTTTTTTGCATTTAAAGACCTCTATCTTTTATTCTTTTCCCCGCAAACTCTTCTGCATAAAGAGTGCGAGTTTTTCTATCTTTTCTTTTTACATAAACATGAAGGAATGGATTTTTATAAGCGGCAAAAAAAACAGTTATAACTTAAGAAGAAAAGGAACGCAGTTTTTGTCTAATTTATTTAACATGTTTCTGTTGGAAGCCCTCGTTGTTTTGATGGGTGGAAAATTTAATGGAAAATTTCAGGATGATACATAATAACGAAAATGTTTGTTCGAAATGTTTTTTGATGAAAAATACCTTTTGAATGCCGCCCCAGTGGCGCAATCGTTAGGATGCTAGCCCTTGGAGCTGCTGGGGTCGGGTTCGAGTCCCGGTCAAGCATGGATGTTTGTGATTGTTAATAAATGTAGTTATTTGCCTATGTGTTTGTGTTGTCCTTTCTTTGTGTGTCTCTTGTGCTCGTAAAAACTCTTTCTGTGTCTGTCCCACTTGACGAAAGCTTATAAGCGGTTCTCTGAAGAAGCACACAAGGTGGAATATATATGTACCTACCATACCATACCATACTTTGCTAACCTAATTGCTATTACCTCAGATTAAGTGCATCATGTTTGTACAAGTAACTTAAAATGCAGAATTATCTGTTTTAAAGCATTAAGCTTCATGCGAATTTGGTTTAAATGGACAAAATATATTTTTAACTGAAAAAATAGTTTTAATTGTCCTTACTATATAAAATAATAGTATTTGAAGTCAAGTAATTTTCTATAATAATCGTATTAAAGTATAATATCTGTTAAATATAGGCAATATTTGCTTGAATGTAAGCATTTTACTTTTCCGACAGTAAAATATAGTTGCTTTATGTCACAATTCTCTGACATTTAAGGTCGAATAAATTCGTTTTAATGTCATTAACTTAATGTTTATATTCGATACTAGAGAGATATATCTTAGTGACAAATTTTTGCTGCCATCATTGGGTCAACAAGCTTAGTTTGAGATTTATGAAGTTTCCAACCGCGATTTTGACTACTTGATGCACTTTATAAATTAAAATATTCAAAACTGTAATGGGAATATTTATTGGGCTAAGACGTATGTGACATAAAACGCACCTACATTGTAAAATATGCAAAAGATTTTCTGAAGAGTTTTAAAACTGTTGAGGGGTTAACTGAAGGGTTGTTGAGGGGTTAAATATTTGAATGGAAGATAGGTCTAAGAAGGTAAAGTAAAATTACTCCAATAATAAACTGAGCCTTATAAAATATAGCTATCGAGATAACAGTAACAAATAATCCATTAACATTCATATTAACATATACATCATAAGCAAAAATAGCCTATTCAATTAATAAACACTATCCTTATGAAATTTAGCTAACGAAATAAATATAAACTAATTTGTCGACATACATACGTCTGAAGCAAAAATAGCCCACTCAATCAATAAACCTAGCCTTATGAAATTTAGCTAACGAAATAAAAGATAAACTAATCTGTCGACATACATACATTAAAAGCAAAAATAGCCCACTCAATTAATAAACACTATCCGTATGAAATTTAGCTAACAAAATAAAAGATAAACTAATCTGTTGACATACATATAAGCAAAAATAGCCCACTCAACTAAACCTAGCCTTATGAAATTTATTTAACGAAATAAAAGATAAACCAATTTGTCGACATACATTATAAATAAAAATAGCCCACTCAATTAATAAACACTTATGAAATTTAGCTAACGAAATAAAAGATAAACTAATCTGTCTACATACATACATCATAAGCAAAAATAGCCCACTCAATTAATAAATCTAGCCTTATGAAATTTAGCTAACGAAATAAAAGATAAGCTAATTTGTCGACATACATACATTATAAACAAAAATAGCCCGCTTTCTTTATGAAATTTAGCTAACGAAATAAAAGATAAACTAATCTGTCTACATACATACATACATCATAAGCAAAAATAGCCCACTCAATTAATAAACACTATCCGGATGAAATTTAGCTAACGAAATAAAAGATAAACTAATCTGTTGACATACATACATACATCATAAGCAAAAATAGCCCACTCAATTAATAAATCTAGCCTTATGAAATTTATTTAACGAAATAAAAGATAAGCTAATTTGTCGACATACATTATAAACAAAAATAGCCCACTCAATTAATAAACACTATCCGGATGAAATTTAACTAACGAAATAAAGGATAAACTAATCTTTTGACATAAATACATACATCATAAGCAAAAATAGCCCACTCAATTAATAAACCTAGCCTTATAAAATCAAGTTAACGCAATAACGAATCCACCGCACAATTCACAACTTTCTCCGATTATGCTTAAACGCATCAGGAAATCAGGCCGAATTTGCATTCACATCTCAATGCACCCCTTGGTGAACGATCACTCGGCCCATTATCCCTGATTGCGGGTGTAGCGGAGATAATAACACCCCTCTCGTGTAGATCCGGCCTGGTGCACGTTAATGATGATAGGATGCAACCCTTAATCCATTTGCTGGCACTGACTTCGCGTGGAACGCGTGCCTACATGCAGGCCCACTGTTGGTTTGGGGGAGGACCAAAGCCTATTTTTGTTACCTGTTATTTTGAAATTTGAAAAAAATATAGTTTTGTTGTAGTGCTTCTCTGTTTTTATGGTAGATTTGAATTAATTTGTGTGATTTTTTTTAGCCATTTCTTTGAAATCAACTACAATTGTAATCACATATAAAGAGGAAGTTCACATTTTACTCCCAGCTCCTTTGAATGGTCTTGCACTGCTAATTTTACCATGGATCAAAGTGGAAAACTAGTTTTACAAGGTTTCTCTCATTGTACATACACGAACCATAATTACAAATGAACCCACTCTTTAGTGAAAAGAGGTTTTTAGCATGCTTTTATTAAAGAATTCTTAATTAACATCTATAGCATCCACTTTATTTTGTGTTTCTCATTGAGTGTATTAAAAGGTTTTTTTAAAAAGAGAATTATGACTGAAATCGCAGAGTGTTTTAAATCCATTTATAAAATACACATTTCAATAACTTTTTTTATAATATCTGATTAGGAGAAAAAAAATTCAAAACGCATTAAAAAAACTTAAAAAATCAACTTACCTCTCCTTAAAAAAATATAAACATTTCTCTTTTTAACAAAACATCCCCGAAAATGCATGAAACGTCTTCTTTTAGAAAATATGTTAATCTAATTGATAAAAAATCATTTAAAAACTCATTAAAAATATCTTCTTCCAAGAACCAGTTACACTACCAACTGCTCCGCAAAAACATCCCATCCTTCATACTACCCAAAATGGCACGCGCTATTCCGGACATCCACTCCTTCCCAACACAACACGTTCCCTGCGGAATCGGATGCATCCCCCTTGCTAACACGTGTTGGGCCTGTTCTCTCTCGTTGGAGCCGGTACCATGGTTGGTACAACACTCAGCATCGGGGGTTTGTGCGTGTCGAAATTCCCCGAGCGGACGTTTGGACGAGGTGAGGGTATGTGTACATGGGGCTGAGTGTTTTCCCACGCAAGTGGAGTTATTATGGACGATTTGGTCTGATTTACGTCGCACTGGAGCACCACGAAGGTATGCAGAAGAGCCCTAGTAATTTAGAACCATGGTCGGGGGATGAAACCAACACCTAAGCATTTTGAAATTCATTGAATCAGTTTTTAAAAAAAAATTGTTCCACAAAAAAAATTTCACTTTTATAATCCATAAATATTTAAAAAAAAAAACTCCACTTTTATAATACATACTTGATAAATCCCCAATGGATGCCTTCTCGGTAACAACATGACATTAGCAGTAAAACTAGTTTTACAGATTTCGTTTTTTCTTTGGAAGCTTTTTTCGGCCATAACAAGACACTAGCAGTAAAACAAGTTTTACAGAGATGGTTTCCACCAGGATACATAGTATTTTGTTATAACAACAAACTTTCTACTAGCAGTACAACTAGTTTTACAGATTTTGTTTCACCTTTCGATGCTTTTTTTGGCAATAACGTAAGGCTATTGGTAACAATAGGTTTATTATAGAATTAGTTTTATATCAACTTAATTTTTTGGCAATAAAGACACTAGAAGTATATTTAGTGTTTTTTTTTTTGCATTTTAAAACGTCAGTTTTATAAGATGATTAAAATTTGAAATTTAGTTAATCTCTTTTCAAAAAGAGATCAGTAGAATCGTTAGTTCATTATTCTATATTTTCATTACAAAATTTAATAGGTGCTCAAACTATTTCCAAAACGTTAACCAATTCTATGTAGTGAAAATAAGCGTTTTTCAACGTCATTTATCGTATAATGAAACTTATTATTAAATATTTTTTGTACATTCTAATTACTAGATTAAAATAGTAGAATCCAGAATATTAGAAAACATTCGAACACAGTCTTTGTCCCAAATCAGTTTTCTGAATATGCCTTCACACTAATGTTTAATGCTATTTAAAAAATAATAAAATTTTATCTGCCACTATAAAGTGTAGTGCGTGGTGACTCTTTAATCAAACCCACAGTAAAGTAAACTCAATAAAATATAACACTTTCAATCGACTCATACACCACACCCAACACCTGTTATATAACCAACTCGCCTTATTAATTCCAAACACTCGCAATACAAACCACCCCAACATAAAGTCAAGAAATTTATCAAAACACAACCCACCACTTTCCCAGTTCCCACGTCTAATGACTTCAGAAAAAGGGCACCAGCCCACCCTAGGGACACTTCTACCCGGGTCACGGGGTAGTAGAGCGCTCGGGAAAAACGGGAAAACTAAAGCGGGCCTCCAGGGAGGGCTCCCTAGGCCATGGGAAAACGTGGAATTTCTCATGGAGTTTTTCTGTTCTTGCGATGGCAACTTGTCGAGTTTTTTTTTTTTTTATCTTGTTTGTTTTATGGAAAAGTGAAGTATGGTAAATGAGTGTTTTTCAGCAAGTAAATATGCTCTAAAGTTTTTGTATTATATAGTTGGATATTTTAAGGCCGACCCGCTGGCACAGTATTTAGCGTACTAGCCTTTGGAGCTGCTGGGCTCGGGTTCGAATCCCGGTAAAGGCATGGATGTTTGTGCTTGTCAATAAATGTTGTTATTTGTCTGTGGGTTTGTGTCGTCCTTCTTTGTGTGTCTCTTGTGACTGTCTCTTCTGGCGAGCTGGGTAATGGGCTAGGAAGCCTACACTCTCCCTTCTAGAGGGCGCTATCACTGCCATTGTAATTGGATATTTTAAGATTCAGACATGGTACAAGCTGAAGGAAAAAAAAGCTGAAACTTTTTTCCTCATAGAAAATATATGATACCAAAAATATTTCAATTCAACACGATAATTGGCTTAACTATATAATTCAAAATGAGATAAAATATAAAAACAATTAATATAATTAGTCAAAAATGATTGAACTTACTATGTAATTAAATTTATACCAATGAAATTTATTCTGAATGTTAACTTCATACTAAGCTGTTTGCTCCAAATTAAAGTAAAAAATATTTTTTTTATGAAATATATATTTTCTCGATTAAATAATATTCTTCACACATCTTTAGTTTAAATCTGGAAAAATCGTGAAACTAAGTCGACCCTTCTATCGCGAATCTCCGGAGATCCCACTATCCCGAAATTCCGGCGATCGAAACTTCGCGAAACATCGACATTCCTACTATCCCGATACTCCGGCGATCGTAACTTCGCGAAACTCCGGCGATCGTAACATCGCGAAACTCCGGCGACCATAACATCGCGAAACTCCGGCGACCATAACATCGCGAAACTCCGGCGACCATAACATCGCGAAACTCCGTCTATCCTACTATACTGAAACTTCGGGGATCGTAACATCACGAAACTCTGGCGATCGTAACATCGAGAAACTCCGGCGATCGTAACATCACAAAACTCCGCGATCGTAACATCGAGAAACTCCGGCGATCGTTACATCACGAAACTCCGGCGACCATGACATCGCGAAACTCCGGCGACCATGACATCGCGAAACTCCGTCTATCCTACTATCCTGAAACTTCGGCGATCGTAACATCCCGAAACTCTGGCGATCATAACATCGAGAAACTCCGGCGATCGTTACATCACGAAACTCCGGCGACCATGACATCGCGAAACTCCGGCGACCATGACATCGCGAAACTCCGTCTATCCTACTATCCTGAAACTTCGGCGATCGTGACATCACGAAACTCCGGCGATCGTGACATCACGAAACTCCGGCCATCGTAACATCGCGAAACTCCGTCGATCCTACTACACTAAAACTCCGGCGATCGTAACATCCCAAAACTTCGCCGATCGTAACATCACAAAACTACAGCGATCGTAACATCGCGGAACTCCGTCGATCGTAACATCGCGAAACCATCTTGCATCACGAAACTCCGGCGATCTTAACATCGTGACGGCGGGCGAGCGATTGCTTTTTCTTTCCTTCAGAATTCCGACGCTACGCACCCCCCTACCCCTATATATACACACACAAATTTTAATGCAAATTTGCATCGATCTCAGGGATGATAAATTTCCGAGTCAAAAAAGCGGATTTCCGCGTTTCCGCGGAAATGTACCATGTCTGAAGATTTGATGGAGAATCTAATTTCTCTTTTTAAATTTGTATCCCATTAAATGGGCTAATATTTTAAAATATGAATATTTTTTTGGTTTAATAATGGTTCAATGCGCATTTATTTTTAGAAAAGTGGTAATTAGTGAGATGCCCTCTTCTTTTAAATATCAATGTTATACATCGTTGAAAAATATTAAAAAACCTAAATTTATTAGTAACCTAAAATTATTAGTAATTTAAAAAAGTGGTCAAGTGATTATAATGATATAGGTCCTAGAGATTGCTATTCTTCATGTGTAAAAAAAGTCAAAACGTCATAGTAGTTAACGAAGTGTTAAAGACAGGAAAAAATTGCGATAATGTTTTCGAATTTCTCAAGGATTATAAAATTGTTTTATATATTAAATACCATAATTTTTTTTAAAAGAAAAAATAAAGAATTAAAAAAATAAAAAGAAACAAAAAGAATTTTTTTCTTACTAAATCCCCGGAATGTATAAAAAAGAAACAATTCAATTACATACACTACAACTTCAAAGAATTATTTAATTTAAAATATCTTACACCGTTTTTTCTATTAAAAACTCTTGAGTAAAAAGTTAAGAAAGTTCCCATCTCCCCCCCCCCAAATACAAACGTTTAGCTTTTGTTCACCAAAACGATTGATTTGCGATAAATGAAATGCTTCAGTAACTTTTGGATTTTTTTTCTATTTCATCCTCTAGTTTTTGAAACTTTGCGTCTCGATCTGAGATGAGTATTATCTTCTCGATAAAGACTGGTGACAGGCAGTCGAATTGGTTGTAAAAGTTGTATTTCGTTATTTTACAGTACATCGCATATTTTTTTTAAACTAAGGGTAATTATCGGTAAGAACTCATTATACACCAAATAGTAAGGTCTGAAAAGTACTAAGTTCAAAAGTGTGAGCGTCCCTACCAAACTACCTCCCGAAAATTCATCTTTTTACAAACGATTTCTTCTTAATTTCATCTGTTTAAATATGATTCCACCACTTACATAAATCCTTTACCATTTTACCAGTGTAAATACTGCAAAAAAATGTTGTGTTCCAGAAATCTTTCAAATAAATTATTCAGTACATTTTTGTGAATTCAAAATATTTAAACAAGTAGTTCAGATTCAATACGCATTGGTTGATTTTTCGAGCCTTTTTTTAATAATTTAAATGCTGCTTAATTTTATTTTGAAAATTTTGGTATTTATTTTAATGTACATTCAATAAATATTGCTCAATTTTTGTTTATTTTAATCCAAGAAAACAAAAACTGCTGATATTTTCTTAAATATAGAAATTTATTTTTCCAAAAACTTCAAGAAGACATAACTCAATATATAACTTTAAACATAATTGCAAACAATTTAACAGAAGATGCATTTCTTGTCTTACATAATAAACCAGTTGCCTTAGAAGATTAAATGGCCTTTTAGGCATCCTAGCATTTATAAGATGGATTACTAAATTAATATAATAAAAATATTTTTGAATTTGACAAAAAAAAATTATGAAAAATAAGTTAGTTTAAAAATTATACCAAATGACTAAAAAAAATTCAGTTTCATAAATCTGACACTGACAGAATAACATTTTGTAAAAAAAAAAATAAAGGAAGATATTTAAAAAAAAAAAAAAATATCGTTTGAATAGAAATTCGACAAAAAAAAAAAAAATCAAAATTAGGGTAAGGTGGGGTAAGTGGGACCCCTTATCGGCATAATTCGACTTTAGATGCTCATAGCACTGGATGTAATAGGAATAACAACTTTTTTTTTGTGGTCCATTCTCTCGTATGTTATTACTGTACCCATGACAATCTTAAAACAAATTGGCAAATAATAAATTTAAAAAATAATTTTTTCTTTTTGGATTGTCGGAGTGGCCCACTTGCCCCGCAAGGTGGGGTAAGTGGGCATCCTCCCCCCCCCCCCAATATATTTTTACACATTACTGGTAGAGATATGGTGGGGCAAGTGGGATAATCTACATGATTTTTTTAGTGTTAGACACAAAAAAATAATGATATATCTACAATACTTCCCCCATAGCAACTTTTCTAGGAACTCTCCTAAATTTTGCTTGGAATAGCTGCCTATTCCAAGCAAAATTTAGGAGACATGTTTTCAACAATCTTTGTTATTTGTACTTTCCAATTAAAATTATTAATTAAAAAAACGATTCGCCTTATCAAAACATTTTCTGCATTGAAAAGAAACCCTCTATGCATGATCAAGCCCGTGAATTGTATGAAAAATTGTTGTACTGCAAAGAAGCATTATTTTAAATGAAACTTTTTGATGACTGACTTCAGTGATCTTACTTCAGTCTTTGAAATTAAAAATTTAATGAATTCAGAACAAGTGTCCACTTGTGGCGATTGTAATTAGTTATAACTTTCAACGACCAATCATCGGCAAAATCCTTTCTGGTATGTATACACTCTTAAAACAAAGGAGTGAAATCCACTCCAGTTGGAGAAGTGCATTTTCGACACTGGAAAGGATTTACTCAGACCGAGTTTAAAATCACTCGTTTGGATTGATCCTGTCGGAGGCTTAACACAAAGAATTCGCTCCTTCCGGGTAAGTGCATTTTCCAGACTGGAAGAGTGAAATTAACTCAGACTGAGTTAAATATATATATACATTAGGGCTCTTCCCCCCTGCTCGCTACCGCTCGCCAACCCCCTAGAATTCCTACGCAATTTCTTTGTTTGCTCCGCAAACAAACATGCAATACTAATAAGAGGATACTGCCAATGTAGGAATGCTAATATATACAATCTGCATTGAATAAAAACATGGTTTCTGCTCATTAAACATAATATTATTCATCATCAGTGAAAAACGATTTGATTGGTCGGTGCGATGACGTCAAACTCTTAAGCTTATTTAGTTACCACCTTTGGCTCAGTGCGTTTAATCAACACAAAAAACATTTTAAGAACTGAATTGGTGATTTATTCACTGTTTATTAATTCAATATTTTCAATTCATACTGCAAACATTAATTAGAACAATCAGAAAGATATTTTAGTTAAAAGGTACCGACCAGCGGGGAGAGTGCGCAAGACGAAAAAGGGAAGATGCATCGGCTACGGCTGTCCTTACGATGGGTGGCCGGAAACTCAAGACAGATGCCAACAGTTGAAATATAAGCCAGTTTCCGTGGGACTGCTCCAGGGCATCACTTAGCGCTAAGCAACGATCTCTACCAAAGCCGTGGGACGCAACGTGAAGCAGACCCGGCACAAAACAACAATATATATATTATATATATCTCAACATTTTACTCATTAATATTTTTAATTACCAACTTCCTGATGTGCTGTTGGTTGTTCAAAACATTTGTTAAAAAAAGCTTGCATAGAAATCAAAGTTTCGTTTCATCTGTATCGGTCATTTTGAGAGTGAACCAATGAAATCACAGAACAGAGAAAAATGACAACAAGAGCGTTACATCAATATAACATTTCCATACCAACTGAAATGCTGAACGAGAATATTTTTTCTCAAGCCTTGATTGGTAAATCAATGTCACATGGGAACAGAGCACCAATCGAAGGAAGGCAAAATGGAAGCTGGAAGGGTTAGTTTGAATGATCGTCGCACTAGAGCTACATAAGGGCTATTGGCGACAGGCTTCTTAATTTGAAGGTGAAACAAGACAATGTTTTTCCAAAATTTTGAACATTCTTCAAATTATATAAAACCACATAAAACTCAGCATAATAAAAAAGCAAATTGATGTCACAGAAATTGACATTATCTTATATTATATGAAAAACCTGCTCTAAAATATCCAAGATCTTAAATTCCTGTTTTTCCATTTACAGTTACGTTCCAAAAGTCTAGCAAGGTGGAAATATTTAACTTTTCTTACTTATTCTCAGACAAAAAATGCGAGAAAAATGAACACTAACTACTTCATGTATTTCAAAGGTATATAATAACACACTTTTTAATTTTACACGCACTAAAATACTGCTTATAAAAGTTCAAAATGTCTGTCCTGATGATTATTAGATACACAAAGTAGTGTTACAACACCCAGTTTCTCTTCCACACCATAAGATTGAAATATAATTAAATCTTTATTTAAATATACCTTTAATATTAAAATAATTATAACAGGGTGGCTACAGAATCTGTGAAAACAAATTCCCTGACTTTTCCCTGATTTTCCAGGCTGAATGTAAGAAATTTCCCTGATTAGCGGCAATGAACTATATTAGCATGCTGGATTCCTTCCGGTATTTGTAAAACCACTTTCTAGTATATTTAACATAAAAAAAAAGATTTTTTTAAAAAATAAATTTAATTAAGGAATATACAATGAGCTTTTTAAAACAAATCTATAAAAAAAGCAAGCGTTAAAGCCCATATATTTTTTTTAGTTATGATACGATTTTAAGCAGCAACTCAACCACGTAGGTGAAAGCCTTTTCCGGATTAAACTTTTTTTATCCTTTCTTTTACCGGTTAAAATGGCACTTTTGGAAATTTTCCCTGAT
Organism: Hylyphantes graminicola; assembly: GCA_023701765.1. Taxonomy (NCBI): domain Eukaryota; kingdom Metazoa; phylum Arthropoda; class Arachnida; order Araneae; family Linyphiidae; genus Hylyphantes; species Hylyphantes graminicola. The sequence goes on along the minus strand of CM043117.1, from coordinate 34,761,747 downwards.
TATTTAACAAAAATCACTAATTTCCCTGACTTTTCCAAATTGATTAAATTCCCTGACTTTTCCATGATTCCCTGATCCTGTAGCCACCCTGTATAACTCCGTTATAGCGGCAATCATGGCACCGTGATGATTAAGACATTTTAAACAAGAATAAAAACGCATATTATTAATCAAAGTTATACCAATTACAACTATTGAATAAAGTTTAATAATGTGTGTAGTAGCAGTTTATGAAAATAATTCTTTTATTTACTAAAATTTTTTACAAAAATCACTTTCAGAGAATTTGTTTCTGCAATCTTAACAGCTAGTAGTAAAAGTCAAAAACTCTTGTCAATGCATTTTTGAAAGTGGGAAATAAATTTCAGATGTGGTGATTCTCGACATTAATTGGGAAAAAAAATTAGTCGAAAGATTTAAAAAAAACTTCTTTAAAAAAGTATTTCGGATATCACTTCTTTCCTGACATTACAGCTTGTTACAGGCCAAGGCTGTCTCTACAAGTCTCCTCAATCTGACTCAGTCTCCCACAGTGGCCCTCCATCGATGAACCCTTAACACCTTGAGGTTCCTTTTTTCCACCACATCCAGCCATCTAGTTAGGGGTCTTCCTCTGCACCATTTTCCTTCGATCTCCGAGAAAGTTACTTTTTTAGTGGGGAAGCTGTCTATGTATCGAAACACATGGCCCAGCCATTTGGGATATCACATTGACATATATTTTTAGTGTTATAACCAAGAAGTTAATTCAAAATTGTCATTATAACATTATGATCAATTCGCAAACAAGGGACCAGAAGTTTGCGGCATTATAAATGGGTTGTCTTTGTAAATAAGGTCTTTGGAAGCGAGTTCGACTGCATTTTTATTAGAAAATTAATAATGCGTTAAAATACATTTTAATAAATATATACTTCATGATTATACAAATAATGATCATATATTTTTTCAGTTGAATCAATAAGTAGAAAAGTACATAGAAAAGAGGACAATAAAAATTTATGCAAATTATAAATGGTTGAAGAATTGAATTAAACAAATATTAATATATTTTACAATTTCATATGCATAGAAAATTATCTAAACAGGAAATTCTATTTAAAATAGTTGACAAAATTTTAGCAATAAGTAGAATTACATTTTATGTAGATATAAATTAACACATAAATGATTTTTTTAAAAATAAATTTTTGGTTAAAAATTATGCATGCATTTATATATAATATCAATAGTCATAATTTAAAGAAAAAATAACAAAATATTCAATTTGCTTTGATCAGATCATCAAGCTCATCATGTTTCTTACGATTAGCCAAATGGCACCTTATAATTTCACCATACTTAGGTCGCTTTAAGAGATCATATGCTAAAGGAAGCAAATGCAAAATGATCGGATGAAAGTAGGGATCGCCAAAACTAAACAAATCTATGCCAAGTTCCAGTCCCATTCCATAGTCACATTCATCATTGGCGAATTGGATGTTGGTTACTAGTTCGTCCAAGTCTTCTTCTACTTCCAGTCGCTTATCTAAATCTTCAACACTGATTATCCTTTTTAGAAGAGATTTGATTGTTGCTGAAATAAAGGAAATGGTTACATTCATGCTTGAATAAATTATACAGGGTGAGGCAAATAAAAGTGGCTCCTACATGGAGATAAGAATACAACAGAAATGTTGCCAAGTCAAAAACCAATAAAAAAACAGGTTTGCTAACTGAAGCTATTGATCGCTTCAATATTAAGATCAAACAAATGCTTGGCGACTTATTTGCCGACAACTACGCTATGGTTTGAGAAGCTAGTTGAAATGAAATATAAACAAAGTTTGTAGAGCTGATCAAGAAAAGTTCCCACTAGTGATTATTTTGGTTTTTATTTATCCCAGAAAATCGGACCTTTTAAATTTTGTTTATACAAAACATTCTAAATTGATTATACGACACAAAATTTGCATTATATGGGACGTCTTCATACAATACGAACTAAGATCTGAACTCCCCACTAGTGTATGAGCAGCTCTAATGAGAAGCTAATCCGATCCAACCAATGCGAAAACAGGTTTCAGGCTGCTTCAAGAGTTTTCCTCGCCAAGCATTTCAAAGTATTCCTATCTCTAGACCAGGGCCACTTTTATTTGCCTCACCCTGTAGTTATAATGAACTGAAAAGCTTGTAATAATTCAGTCTTTACTTTACATTTAAATATTAAATTATTTCAGCTTAGGTTAGGCTGTATTATTGTTGCACTAGAGCTGTGTTTCCCAACTGGTGGGTCCGGGCCTACCAGTTCAGCTCTAGTGCATAGCATAATTGCTACTTGTATCACTAACATGATTTGTTAGAAGTGTCCAAAGCGCCTCCTACGGAAAACGTTTTGAAATTTAGGAACGGAGAGGGGTATCAGAGAATGGACTGCAAAATCAGGAGAAACAGCTGCTACGCCACGACAAGAAAGCCAAATGATTATAACGAATGCAATCAGGGCATATGTATTGCCATTCTATGCACGATGCACATTTAAACAGTTTTCTGTGGGTAGAGCTATACTCGCTGCCAATCAAATAAGAAAAGGTAGGGATGGCGGTTTTTGATGAAAAACGATTTCCCCGTTTTTACCGCAGAAAACCAGTTTAATGTTTAGACCGGCCTCATGAAAAAAAAATGTTTTTTTGGTCAAACCCGAGGGCAAAAAAATTAAATGGCTTCAGTTTTCCACCCCTAAAGTGTTTCAAATAAGGGTGGCGGGAGCTATAATGTCTAAGAAAATCTGTTTTAAATATGAATGCATGGGTTAACAATGAAAAAGATTCCTCTTTATTTCAATAAGCAAAGGACCAACACAACCAGCTTTTAAAAGCTGATAAGTGCACTACAGCTACACAAGGGCTATTGGCGATGGGCCGTCATAATTTGGAACCTAAGTCAAGTGACGAGACAACACATGAACAGTTATCTTATATATCGTGGCTTCCCTTTTAAATGGGATAAATGTTCAGAAATGTCCAGAGAACTTGAAAGAATAAACTATATAGCATCGAATTGACAATTTGCATGACTATAAAAACACTTCTTCCTTTGAAAACTAAATACAAATATTTGCAAACCTTTATTTAAAATATTTTAAAGTCATTCTTAATAAAACTTTGAGAGTGGTACAATATATGGTTTTGCAACAAAAAGGTTAATCTTTAAAATGGGTTGATTTCTTTTAATGATACTGATTATTTCTCATGCAAAAATTATTCAAAACAATAGGGTTTGATACTTATGATGATAAACTGGAGACTTGTTAACAGCTCTTATGTTTTCAAATTGCATAGAGTTTTATAAATTTCCAGCATTATACACCTCAAATTATTGTTTAATTATTTAAAATACTCATTAGAATGGCTATAAGTAGCAAAAAAAAAACCAAATGAAGTTGATTGTACCAGTTTAAATAAACAAGAATATATTCTATACTGTTTAAATTACAAACAATCATTTGGTTGTTTGCAATTTTTTTGTTAAATTAACTAATTTTAATGATGTACATGGTATAAAAAAATACATTTGCATGTAGTCAGTAAAACTAATAAGGTTGTCAAAATGAACACAATTAATAGTTAACTAAAGTAATAAAATTGATCAAAATAATTTTTACCCATAAAAATCAATAAATTTACTCTTTTTTAACAGCTTATGTTAAGTGCTATTCAAGGAAATTTGACTATGTTTTTGTTTTTTAAAAAGTGTATTTAAGTTTAAGAAACAAATATTTCATTTTATTCCGATAATCTAAGCAGTACCAGATATTTAGGCAAAAACAAAAAATAATAATACAATCATATACATACCATCTGAGTCAGGCAGTGGGCGGTAACCAACATTATTTTTAACAGGTACCACAATACCAAGGCTGTTGAACGTTTTAGCAACAACTTGTTTACTTCTAGCTTTAGCTTTTGTTGACTGAATTTCTAGTGAGTATTTTTTAGTTTTTGCAAAGTCTTTTAGATCTTCCAGAACTTTGGAGAACTTGCTCTTTTTTTCTTTTGCCTTCAGTTTTTTGATGATGTCAGTTAAGTCCGAACTATAAAATACGTAGAAAATATCAGGTAATTATGTTTTGACAGGTTATTTTGATTAACGAAAAAGTACAATTCCTAATCAATCAAGTTCTTTTACTCAAAACAATGATGCACTTCTTTTTAAAGGTTATTTACTGTGTCCTGAATTTTTTTTTAGATTGCTTTAGTTTACATATTCTGACATTATGCAGATCAGCTATGTTTATTAAAGACCATTTAACGATTTTTTAAAATTCACAAATGATTTTATAGGAGATTCCATGATAAACAATGAAACTTTTATAAACGAACAAAATAGCATAACAATATTGAGTTTCTCTCCCCCTCCCGTTTCAAAAACGAATGTCATGACAAGTCACTGTTGCACAGAAACCACTTAAATTTAGGCAGGTTTCTTTGCTTATATTATTAGATACCCATACCCTGCAGTATTATTGGGTACTGGGGTAGTTACTGTATGTCACATTAGGATTTAAAATAATACAATACCCTGGTATTAAAGAACTGGCCATTTTCTATAGAATGTTCTTAAAAATATTTAAATTGCAAAATTATTTTTTGGGGGCATACATAAGTGTTTACCATATTGTGGCAATACATATTAATGATTATGTTTAGCAATAAAAAAATTCTATAAATCAGCTATCATCTATAAAAACTATTTAAAGAGTTTATTTTTTCCACCCTGTAAAACACATAAGGCCTTATGTGCCACAGGCCACGAAGAGGACTAATTAAGTAAGTATAAAATACATAGTATGTCAGCAGAGTTTTACTTAAATCATGAGTTCTTGATTTTAATGAGGATTTTATGAAACATTAGGTTTATTGATACAAATCTTTAGTATATATGTTTCTATATTGATTCAAATCAATCAACACAACATCAATAATATTTGGAAATACTTTTGTCATACTGTCAAATTTTAAGTATAAAATTTTCTGTACTACCTCAGTGTTACAAATGTAGCACAAATATTTTGATATTTTTTTTTCAAATTTCAAATAAACATGTATATAGTGTTATTTGAAATTGCACACTAAAAATAATGCACAGAAAGAAATAACAAATAATATTTTACTATTTAAAAGAAATATTCAATAGCATAACAAATCATTATAAAATAGTTTATAAAAATTAGAATATTTTAAGCAAAATTACTAAACTTACTACATAGCAGCAAATATATTGTCTCCTTTCAAAGTCAATTTAGATCCCAAGGCAGCACTATTAGAAGCTAGTATAGAGGGCTTCTCAGATGGATCATCTCTATAAAATAATAATAATAATAAAAGAAATCAATATGTTTGCATTTTTTTCTTCAAAAATTAGCATGACAGATAGGTATAAAAGGGAACATTTATTTGATAGTTTAAAGAAAGCAATGTACTTCAATAGTAATTAAAATTAAAGAAACAATAAAGTAGTAATTAAAAATTTAATACTAAACAAGAGGTAAAAAGTTCCTTGAAAAAAAGTTCCCTGGTGTTTAAAGCTCTAGATTAGCGGTCGCCAGTCGCCAACTGACGACTATTACATCAAAAGTGGCTACCTAAAAATCGAACCCCAGTCGCCAAGATTGGCGATCATAATTTTTCCTTTTTGTTCACACACACAACAAATAATTATTACTGAAGCTGCATTTCTAAAATGATAATAATAAAATGCTCCAATTCGTTTCTGTCCGGAAGAAAGACTAATTTTTACAATGAACTTTCGCTACCCACCCTGTAGTTGAACTGTGTCTAAATTACGAGGCGTACTCCATTATGGCCAATTGCGGTCAACACAGCTAATAACGCCTCGTAATTTATAACCCTGGTCAGGAGACGAGTTTATCTTTTTCGAAAAATAATGGAATCATTAAAAAGAAACTCGTCTCTTGACCAATGTTCTAAATTACGAGGAGTAGCCAAAACGGCCAACCCAGCCAATAACGCCTCGTAATTTTAAAATTCTGGTCAAGGGACGAGTTTGTTTTTTTATGATTGCATTCCTTTTCCCCCTTCTTGATTAGTAAGTGTCACAATTTTTGACGCATTTGGATTATTCATTCAAGCTACAGACCACTCTGAATAGCGAGCGTTATTTTATAACTACGCTGTACTTAAGTTTAAAACTGGCTACTAAAAATCCAAATGTGGCTACCATTTTTTTTCACTCTGGTAGCCACTGGCTACTATTAAAAAATCCCAGTCTAGAGCATTACTGGTGTTTCTGTGATACTTTCACAAAAAAATTGCCTGATTTTACAATTACCTAAAAAATATACAATTAACATAATTCAATGCAGAACACCAAATTTAATCCACACAATTGGAGACTTAAGACTTTCAGGACTACTGAAATTCCGGATTATGGGTTAGCCTACCTTTCCAGCTTTCTGAAAATCAGAATAAGTTTAGAAGAACCCAGCAAGCAGAGAATCGTGTTATAACATAGTCCGCATACACTCCTTGAAAAGTTTTGAATGGCAAGTCATTTTCAAGCATTTAAGGCTCAAATGCTTGAAAATAAATCTGAGTATAGGGCGAAAAAGTCTGAACAAAATTAAATCGTATCAAAAAATTTCTAAACGCTTAACATGTAATATCATGATATTTGTAAACCCTATGTTTCTAAACAGTCATTAGTATATATAGTAGAACTCCGATTATCTGAATGTCAGAAAAAATTCCACTTGGCCTACCTGTTACTATTAGTCTTTATTGGATGTCATGCCTAGTAATTTTTATGTTCCGACCAAAAAGATTACTAGGCATGGCATCCAACAGACGACAAACTATTGGTCAAGTAAAACAGTTTATAAATCACATATAAACTTTTGTGGAAACCAAGATTCTAACATATGTTGAATGGAAAAACTATTACAAAAAGCTATAGCTCAAAATGCCAAAGACATCTTAAAAAAATTGGATTTGGTTGGGTTGGTTTGACCAAAATATACCTTTACTCCTATTTCTGATTCGAACGAACTTCGAACTTCTAACATTCTTGGATGGGTAGCAAACTATTTAAAATTTATATTAGTTAATCATAATTTTTACATAAATCAGCTATAAGCATTTAGCCCAACACTTTAGTATCCACACTTAGTTTTAAATATCCATGTACAAATAAAATATACCTGAAATATCCTATATGATATAAGTCTTTGCCGTCCAATTTGACCACTGTTTGGAATTCTGGTGGGTCATAGAAATATCTCCAATGACAATGCAGAAGAATTTCTTGCTTCTTGGGGAGTTTATTAGACAGCAGGTCATAAATTCCGACTAAATGAAAGCCCAGTTCGCTGAATGCATCTACAATAAAATGAAAAATCAATTAAAAATGTAAATTATTAAATAAAGCATTGTTTGACAGTTGATTTTATGAGAAATTATTAATTAAATAGTTTATTTTACAATAAAAGAGAGAAAATGCTTAAAGTTAGATTAGTTTGAATTACCATCACAATAAAGCAGCAAACAGGCTATTGCAGACAAGTGTCGTAATTTAGAACCATAGTCATCTAAGCTGCTCTAGTCATAAAGCTGCACGAGGGCTATTGCTGACAAGTGTCATAATTTAGAACCACAGCATAGTGACAAGAAAATGTGTCAACATTAAAATGCTAAATGTGTTATTAGCTCACATTTTATTGACCAAGAAAAACATAGCACAATATTGCAAATCAAAAAATGAAGATTGTTTAATCCACAGGAAACTGAACAGAATCATTCTTTTCAGGTTCACCATTCACAAGTATCATGTTAGGTTATGTAATTTTGGGACGATATTTAAGGTATTGCAACTTGCTGATTGAAGAGGTTAAGCAAACATAGTCTGATCTGTATTTTGCTAACAAGTGACATTGTTTTGATTTTTTAATGTATACTTGTTTAATGTACAAGTTGTGCTTTAAATTACGAGCTTATTTAAATTTTATAAAATTTATCAATATTCTGGTTATACATTAGGTGACTTTAATCATAATAATTAATATAAAACAGATAAAAGTTATCAGCACACACGGAAAGAAATATTTAAACATTAGTAAAGAATACATAAACAGTACGAGCATCAAATAAAATGCTTCACTTGTGAATTTTAAAAGGTTGCCTAAGAAATAATAATGTTAGAAACACCCTGAAAGAGTAATTAAGTCCTTTTGCTCCTTTATAAATTAAAATAGGTAAGTATACATATGTTCTACTTTGTAAATTATTTTTTTAATAATCAATATTTTTTTTTAATTTGTTAAAATAATTTTTTTTAATTCGGAAAGATTTTGTGTTGGGATATAGTGATTAACATGTCTCATTGTTACCTTGAGGTTTACATTTGTTGATAGTGCAACAAAAATCCCAGAAATCAAAGAAATCTTGCGGCATACTATCAAGAACATCTTTAACAGTTTCTTTAAATTTTGTTTCAATGATAGTTTTCTCAACTTTTTCAACGACTTCAGCTTTAGATGAACTTTTCTGAAAATTGAATAAGCAATATACAATAACAATACAAATTCATAATCGTAAGTTGTAAAAGTAAAAACAAAATTCTGCTCACTTTTTCAGGGCTAGTAGCTGGACTTTTCCTAGGTGAGGATACAGGACTTTTTCTAGGAGTAGCTGTACGATTATTTCTGGGGCTAGGACTACGTCTCTTTCTAGGACTGTGGGCACAACTCTTTTTGGAAGTCTGATCCGGTACATCAGGAACAGTCAAAAATTTGGAAATTTTATTCTGAAATAAAGAAAAAACCATTAAATACATGTTCTCAATTTATATTGATGTTTTAAGAAAACAAAGAAACGTTTTTGTTTTGTTCATATAATATTGTTTGACAGCAAATTTATTCTCATCTAAAATCAAATATCACATTTCATAGGGGATTTAATTTAACCCTGAAATATTTTTTTCATTCATTGAAGTAAATATATCCCCTAAAACTTACAAAATCTTCACTCTAAACATTTGCATAAAAAGTTTTTTTTTTTTAACATTTACCGAGACATTTTAAAAGTCTCATTTTTTTTCTGTTTACATTCCACACTTGCTTATCTGGCGATGAGAAATTGTGTAATTGCTAAAAAAGCTGGATAAAAAAAATTGGTTAACTTTAAAATGCTTCATTCTACAGGAGGAGTGTTCGATGTCGTCCGGGTTTTCTGTCTTTTACAGGGCAGTTTCGATTCTAGATCTGGGATATTTTACAGGAAAAATGGCACAAGGATCATACGTCAGATCTGTGAATTAACAAAAAGTAGATCCCTTGCTAAAAGTCTGAGCACCTTGGTTGAATAAAAAGTCAGTTGGATTGCACAAGAGCATTTACTAGCCGCAAAAACTACAACACGCCTTTTCTTCCCCAGTCATCTTGGCGAGCATTCAGAAAATTCGAGACTCTTTTCGGAGGATCTCTCTTTGGACAATTGCCTACAGATTACTAAAGATGGTGTGGATGACACATGGCCTAATTTGACCTTCAGAATTTCAATCCATAGACAAGACAACAAGAACATAACAATATAAGATGTAATTACTCGTTTAACCAAGTCAAAGAGGTAAGTAATGCAAGCAATCGATTACAATGACGACTGGTTTTTAGTAGGATGACCTGGAGATTTAAAAAAAGGCGCCCAAGTTGTTTAAATTGGAATTGAGATAACATGGAGCTGTAGTACAGTTTAGGACTAATCCATGCAAAAGAAACACCAAGGTCCTGGTATCAACATTAAAAATCTGTTAAAATGCAAAATTAGAGGTAGGGTATGAATAATCTATGAATACTTGCTTGTGTCTCAACAAGGGGTTTATCCGGGTGACGGTAATTTTTCAGATGCCCTGCACTCTTTTGATAACACGAAGAACCATACTTGCATAAAGGTAGGTCTGACAATTTTCTTTTTCTAGTATTTACTCTTCGGGTTTCCATTTATCCGTTGTTAAGGCTCCCAAATGTAAACACACACACAAAAGGGATGCTTTAATTCTAGAGTTTGAAAAATGTTGTCGCGTCGCAAAATCACGGTATCACAATTCAAGGAAACAATTTTAAGTTATATTAAATATGAGAATAGTTTTAAAATCACACTACATTATAGAAGAAGTGTCAACTTTTTGGCGGCAAAATTAGAAGCAGCTGTTTTTGTATTTGGTTGGTTGGTATACATATATTTTCAGGCTTGTGTGCTTGGTCAGAGACCCGCTTATAAACCTTCGTCAAGTAAGACAGACACACACATCACACGCATTAACACATGTACGTTACAGATGCTGTCATCTATTGCATGCCACCTCCACCATTTAGATATATCCCTGAAGGGGAGGGAAATAGTTTCCAGGAACCTGTACACGTGGGAAACTGCGCAATGACCAACCACAGGACTTTCGGACCCAACAGATTTAACGAGCACGTACTCCGCATATACTCGGTGGGATTTCAGCGACCAGGACTCGATCGCGCGACTTTCCGATCCGGAAATCGAGACGTTGACCACAGGCGCCTCACAGCCCAGCTGTTTTTGTTGGTTGGTAGACATATATTTTCAGGCTTGTGTGCTTGGTCGCAAGAACCCGTTTATAAACCATCGTCAAGTAGGACAGCACAAGACACACTCAAACACATATGACAGATAATGCCATCTGTTTCCACCTCCGCAATTTAGACATGTCCCTGAAGAGGAGGGAAATTTTCTCCAGGGACCTGTACCAGTGGGAAACTGCGCAATAACCGCCCACAGGACTTTCGGACCCAACAGATTTTACGAGCAGGTACTCCGCATATACTCGACAAATACAAACATCCATGCCTGAACGGGATTCAAACCCGGACCCAGCAGCTCCAGAGGCCAATGCCTTAACCACTACGCCGCTGGATCGGCGGCTGTTCTTGTAAAACATCAACACAAGCTTCGCCATCTTCTTCTTTATTCACATAAATATTTTAAAAAAAGTTTAATCAAATTATCGGTTACACATTTTAAACAGCCCTTCTTTGTAATGTTCTAATAAAGTTACAGAATTTTTTATATTTTGAAGAGTTAAAAATGTTCTGATTATTATTTTTTTTGCAAACAAAATGGAAAACCAAACCAAACACATCATTGAAGATCTGTTTTAGCTCGTGATTTGGTTTCTTATAAAATGAAGCCTATTTTTTTATTTAATACTTGCATTTTGTTGAAATGTGTGCTTTTTACTTGTTTCCTGAATGAATTTAGAAATAAATTTAGATGTTGCCACTTTTATGAAAGTTACAATTTGCTCCTACATCTCAACTCGCTCAGATTGTCTTCTGCTCGAAACGGAAGTTTAAATCCGAATCTATTTTTATCACAAAGTGTGAGTGTAGAGACTGATTAAATACCTGTACTGCTTCACTGCTGCTATAAACAGATTCTGTAAACAAGTTGATTTAGTCGATGCAAAGAAAGCGTTTGCGGCTTGAGCTCTTATGCACGTGCGGGTTCTTCTTATAAAAAGGTGTTCATGAAAGTTTGTTGACGTTCGCAATAGTGATTTAAACAATGTTTACTTTCCGCAATCCCTGTGAATTGTATATTGACAATGTCATGTAATAATCTGTGATTTCGTTGTTAAGTAGCTAGCTTTTTTTTGAGTTAAAGTACCATAAATCTATTTGTTGATGCCGTTTCTGATCGATATGCCAATGTCGCCTATTCAGATGGACACTGAGGAAGACGTGCAGGATGTCATCTTCAAGCAACAAAAAGTAATCGAACAATTAAAAGAACTTTTAAAGGAAAAAGAGGAAGAGATACAAAGACTCCGTTGCCTCTTGGACAAATACCAGTCTGTGTTTAGCCCAAATTTAAACTATAACTCGTCGGTTTCACGAAGGAAGCACAGAGCTCTAGGTATTTCTGCAGAACCCCTTTCACTTAGGACCATTCAAGAGAGAATTCAGACGAAATTTCCTGAATACCCAAAGTCAGAGAAGTAAGTCAATTTCATATTTGCTATGTTTTGTCCCAAAAGCAGGAGTTCAACAACTTTTTTTCATGCACCCAACTGGTCCTAAAAATTTGAGGAAACTTTTTAAACATTCATTAATATACTTTATTGAAAAACTCATGATACCTAGTTCATGTTCAAAGTCTCTTCCAATGAATCTACAACCTGATTTTTTCCATGCAAAATGATAGTTTTGCACATATGTTATTCAGGGCTGCCAGTGGCGACTTAAAAGGCTACTAAAGCGACTATTTTAGCGTCTAGGCGACTATGGCTACTATTTAAGTCCAAAAAGGGCCGAAAACGACTATTTTAGACTAAACCTTCAACTATTTTCGGTCTTGGGCGACTTTTTCTTAAGATTTTTTAGTTATATATTTTTCACATAGATGGCGCCACGATGATACTACCGATGCGCAAAACGTGAAGTGCCTTTAGATTTAGTTTTGGTTCTCATCTCAAATCCAACAAAACAAAAGCAAAACCATGTGTTTTTGAAATTGCAATTTATTATGATTTTTTTAGAAGCCTATGTAAAGTTCATGGAAACTAAAACTTTGATTTTGTATGCTTTGGTTGAAGATTTTTTTAAAACTGCATTTGGATAGGATTTACATCTGTTTGTTTGTTATTAATTTGCTTTGTTTTGAAATTGATATTTTTTATTCAGTAAGTTGGCGATAAGGCTTAATACTGCATGCTAACAAAACATACCATAACTTGATTAAAATTTAACTGCTATCAAATTAATCCAGAAATAAATGCTAATTGAAATTTTTTAATTACTTAAGTAATGGGGAGAAACGTGTTGCCAACACACTATGTCTAGTTTTAAGTAACTTTTTTACTGAAAAATTATATTGTTGCCAAATAAGGTTTTTTAAAGTTTTTTTTAAAAATTTTTAATAAAATATGTATATAAAAGAATTGTGTATCAAAATACGTTTCTTAAAATATTTTTAAAGTAATATTTTCTTTTATATTTACGTTAAAAATTTAATTTGTTTTAATTTAGCTCTCCTTGCTTGATTTTAAAATCTGCAGTTATTTCAGTGAAACATATTTACATTGATTAGTATTGATCCTTATGTTTCTTGAATAACTGATAACTATTTAAAATAAATGTGTTTTCAATATGTTTACATATATTTTAAAATAAATTTATTTTCAAGTAAATTTAATTTTACTGACAGTATCAATCTTTTCATATGATAGTTGGTGTTGTAATTTGTAAACTTAAGTTTTAGTTTTAAATTTCTGGCACTATTTAGCATTTTAACTTCTCGCTTTTGTGAAATGACAGGCTTTTTCTAGATGGATGTTGGTTTTTCCTAGATTTTTTTTTAAGTCAAGCTAAAACAAATGAAAAATTAAAAATATATTGCTCGTACACATATATGATATATTTTTGGAGGATAAAAAAAAATGCGCTTTATGACTGTTTCTCAAAAATTATCCAATCATTAACAAAATGTTTTTTTTTTTTTTGAAAATTTTTATGTAATTTTCGAATCAAATTCAAATACAAATAAGTAGATTTAAAATATTTCCCCCTAATTTATGTTCTCTAACAATTATATATAAATTGGTTTAATAATTTAACATGAAATTTTCTGTTGCAATACATCCCAAAAACTTTGGCAGTTTTATCAATCCTTTCAACTGAGTGTTAGTGCAACAATTCTAAGGTTTGCACTAATAAAAGTCTTAATTTTTAGTTTTTACATTTGTGCATCGAAGCATATTAAACTAATATATCATGTTTTCGGAAAATTTATGTAATCACAGATAACATTCAATGCAAATATTTTTAAAGAAATTACTTATTACATTATCTAATAATTAAAAGTTGTTTATTTAGTTAAGTAAAAGAGGATACTATTTTGGCTACTGTTTTTTAACATCTGAGGCTACTAAAGCAACTATTTTTAAGGCTTTCTGGCACTGGCAGCCCTGGTTATTAGATTTGGCATCTAGTAATCACATACCCAAGAATGTTTATTATGGTTATGTAATTAGGTAATGCCACAAGAAGCAGTCTAACAACTCTTCTCTTATTAAAGTGGTTGCATTTTTATAGCCTGGTCTTTATGTTTGCATTACTTGACTTCTATGCTTTTATAACCCTTTGCTTAGTTTAAATTCTCCAAACATCTTGTCCTTTATGTCCAAGAAAGTATTTTGTACATGATATACACAATTTTTTGCCCTTTCACTCCTTCTTCAAAAAATGCACATCATCATAATTTTTTGCCAAACCTTTACTTCTGCTAGCAGGGGTCTATTTAGAAAAAAATATGGTTTCTTAAACCACTAGTAGTATCATTTACTTTCATTAACTACAATTTAACTAAAAACGAAGTTTTTTGAGTTTCTTTATTCTTTTCTATGCTTAAAAGATAAAAACAGAGATCAAAATTAAAAAGGTTTAATTTATGATGAAACATTGTAGTAAGTAGCATATGGAACAGCAACTTAACTTATCAAATGGAAGGAATCTTTCAAAAATTTACTTTTTCTATATTTTTGTGCCTAAAAAGGATCTATATGGGGCATTATAAAAACTGTTTAATCATTAAGAGGGAATGTCCGTCCCATAGAGCTAATGCATTAGTTTTAGAATAACAACTTCTGCAGAAGTATTGCTTTGCCATGTTAGCCCTTTTTCAAAAGTAATGGGAATCAACATAAATCAAAATGAAACAAGTTTGAAACTAAAATGTTTTCTAGTTATTTAATTATATATTTTTGAAATTTTAAAATGCTCCAAAATATACAGCATATGGTGACGCTATTTGAAAACTTTAATTTTATCAATAAATAATTAAATAACCAGATGATATTTTCTTTTCGATTTTGTTTTAAATTGATGTTATAATGATTCCCATAACTGGTGAAAATGGGATAACATGGAAAACCAATTCTTTAGCAAAAGTTGTGTTTTCAAAACTGTAATTCATTAGCTGTATGGGACTGACAGTTTCTCTTAAAATAAGATATTTAGCTGTGACTAAGAGCCTATGCCACTTGTTGGCATACCCTCTAATCAGACTTGCCTAATGTATCTGTTTTATGAAGCAAGAATATTGAGTTAATTGGTGCCTTCATCTTTTCTAAACTCTAAGTTCAATTAGGTTTGATAAAACTACAATTTTTAATGTTTTACTTAATAAATTACCTACGCTTTAAAACCAAAATGCCAATTTGTCAAAGGCCCTGGATCTAACAATTATTCGTGCTAATTTAAAATTAACTTAAAAAATAGCCTAAGTTTTAATAAAACATTTATCAGTGCAACTGGTACAAAATAGTTTTGTAACTTTTTGATAGTTTATTTATGACATTGGGACAACATAATGCAATGCTATTTCCTAAATGGAGAAAGTGATTGGCATATATTTCCGTGCACAAAGCCTTAAAATCTGTAATTAAACTGGAAATTTTCAATAATTTGATTGGACAATTTTATCACATAATCAAATCTTAAATAATTTTACTTAAACATTAAATGCATCAGACATAGAAAAATGTATGTATTATGTTATTCATGAGAGATGCTGTTATACAGACCCATCATGGGAATGTTAGATTTTCCACGAATGCATATATATTTTTTAAATATTAAATTTCTAATTTGGTTGAGTTTTTAATTTAAATGTTTAAAAAGTATTTAAAATCCATTTCTATTAAGCATAAAATTCAAATTTTGAAATTTTTTCTTAGAAGCTAAGTTAAATAATATTATGTTTACATTATTTTGGTCAATTTGCATAGAATTGCCCCAAAAATATAAAAAGCAATTAATGAATGAGTTCAAAATTTTAGTCTTATATGTTTAAAAGAAGTTATAAAAAATTTACCAAATATTTTGTTAAACCGTCGGAGGACTTAATAACTTTTGAATCACTAACCTTTTTTTTTTAAAGCCTTCAACAGCAGTTATGAGATTGTACTATTATGGCTAAATATATATTGATAAAAAGATAATTAGTAAAAGAGTTACTATTTTAAGAGTAAGGCTATTCTTAAAATATTATTTTTCTTTTTAATATGACTTCATATTAAAAAAACATGCTTAATTCCAGGTATTATAGTAGGTGAATATAAACCGTTTTAGGAAAATAATTGAAACTTATCTTTTTAACTATATAGTTTTTTTTAGTCCTGGGTAGTATTTAGTATTTTAAGTAAATTAAATGTGTCATTTATTTGCCCCTTTTCTTTCTTTGACCCTTTTAGTATTTTTTTAAAAATTGTTATTTAGTAGAATAAGTTATTTTAATCCATTTAAAAATGCTTTATTCTTAATACAATTGTTTCGTTTAAATTAACACTTAATAGGTAATATAGCAAAACTTACAAAAATCAATGTTATAATATTCAAAAGTGTATCTGAGAGAATGCAAAATAATATTCATCTTGATACCAGAAAAAAAAATTCAAATTTTTTGAAGTAAACATTAAATTTAATAGCACTATATACTAATAGGGACTAGGTGGATCTAAAAGAGTTCAGGCATAGTAAAATGGTGACTCTTTAAAAGTAATGACTTCAAATAGTATTTTGTAATACTACTTTCTTCATATCTTGCATTCCTATTTGTTATCAGAACTTTTAATTTGTTATAAGGAAAAAATCGTTTGCACAGCATCATTCCTTATGGAATTTATCAGTTATTTTTCGATTGGCTCTTATAACCCTCTTACCTCTTTCGCAGGGTATTTGAGAACGTGGCAAACGAATGCGCATTCGAACGACCTTTGTAGCTCATTGTATAATCATTTGATAAGTAACTTGATTGAACTATTTTAGAAAAAAAAAGTTGATAAGCTTGTTAGAAAAGTGGCCAGAAATAGCACAGTGATATTATATTTGGTATTGAGAGATAATGCGTTCCCTTTAATCTTTGAAAACATGTAAGGTTGTTTAATAGTAAAATCGCCTGATATTTATTACAAGCTTACCGAAAATTGATTAAAAAATTAAAAGCATCATATTGAAATCGTTAAATAGTATGCTTCCCTATTGAATATTTTAAGATCCACACTGTTTTTTTTCCAGCGTTTTTCTCAGTACTATTTCATAAATATGAACCAGAAATATATATTTTTATATTAGAAGGAACATATTCATAAAAAATACTTTGGTCAAATTAGGTTTTCGTAGTTTTTCTTAGCAAGATAAGTATCAGCTCTTAAAGTTTTCTACATATGCCACTTTTTTTCTTTTTATAATTATAAATTGAAGAAAATCGTAGTTGATTTAGAAAAATTGTAAATACTAATTGTAAAGCTATTTTTTCATTTGTATAGAATTTCTTTATAGTTCTCTGTTATACCACGTAAACCCATTCATATAATAATCTGTTTTATTGTCTCTTATGTGTAATTTTTTTGTTGTGGAAGTTTTAATTTTCCCGCCCCCTTAAAAAAATATTAATTAAGTGGTTATTCAAAAAATTTAAGTAATCAATTTAAGTAAAATAACTAATAATTATCAATATAAAATCAATTCAATTATTAGCTTAAATATTAGTCCAATTTTGCGTTTTTAACAATAAAAAAATAATAAGAAAATAGGTGTCCCTAAATTAAAAAAAATTTGTAGAATTAGAGTAGCGTTAGTAGTCAAAGTACTAGTGAACAGGAAAACGGATATTCCGATATGGTTCGAAAGTTAGTCATAGTTTAAAATTAGCAACAAGCACATTCCAACCTATCTTTTACGTTTCTATGTATAGCATTTTATCTTTATTTAGATCGAGTAAGCTAAGAATAGACTACTTTGATATGAGTATTATTTGACCAGCCTACAGCTTTGTCAATTTTCAGCTAATCGACGTTTCCTAGTGTAAACTTTCTGCTTCGGAAAGAAGAGCAGTATATAAAATCCAATCACTTTTTAGGGGAGAATTGAATTCAGTTTTATAGTTTCCAGAGCTTTTCATTTATTGGTATCATTTATTGAAATACAAAAAAAAAATTTCTTCATGTGTTTTTTTAATAAGGAAATTTATAAGGAAATACAAACAGGCATTTGTTAATTAAGTTTTAAAAAATTGTAGAGATACCATGCACCTTTTTTTTTTAAAAAACTTCATGATGCTTCAAAATGTTTTTTTTTTGGCAATGTATTATATTTATGTATTAATAAATACTTTTACAGTGATTTTTTTTAAAATATGTATTGAAAAACACAAAGAAATCAGATTAAATTTTTTTTTAGCAGATATATTTAAAATTTCTCAGTTTAAATCAAAGATCTATTAATGGGGAAGAAATAACAAAACAAAATGCGTATGTTGATATCTTTTATAGTTCCTGAGAAAATTTTTCCTAACTGTTGAAAAACTTAATATTGCTGGAAACGCAAAAGGAAATTAAGTTTTACTTATTAACTACTAATATTAAGCGTTTCTCAAAAATGCTTATAAGAAGAAAAACCACAAAACAAAAATTGATGTCTTGATCATAAATTAAAGCTAAAAATAAGCAGAATAAAAAAAAACGAAAAACAGGAAATATTTTATCCAAAAACCCATCCGACCCTCCTTAAGAAATTTGGGAACATCTATTAAGAAATATTCCAAACGTGGTCTTAAAATTTATTACTTTTTGTTACTCTAAATAGTAATGCAACATTCACGATTTGCCTTTTTTTTGCACTCCGTCGGCAGCGTGGAACATTATTTGGACTTCTGATTATAAATTCCTAGGTTCAACTTATCAATGTTCATGTTCATGAATCGTGTCACCGTCTTACATAATGATTTTAATAAGTTTAATAAAGTTTCCTCTTTTTTTTTTTAGTTTACGTTCATATTTATTATATAAAAAGTGGAATTTATATAATCAATTGTGTGGGGCAGTCTCTTTGATAGTGATTTTTTTGCCAAGAAATCAAAAGGTTTTTTTTTTGTTTGAAATTTGGGAACATCTATTAAGAAATATTCCAAACGTGGTCTTAAAATTTATTACTTTTTGTTACTCTAAATCAGGGGTTCCCAACCGGTGGTACGCGTACCACTGGTGGTACGCGGGGAAATTTCAGGTGGTACGCATGAGTGGTGTAAGCAACATTAAGCTTTGCTTTTGTAATAGCATTTCAATAGCTTTCGTACTCATTGAGCATATTACTTATTATTTTAAACATTATTTAAAAGCGAAATCTTTCATTAAATTCTGGATCGTATGTAAAACCTAGTACCCTTTGATCTTCCGGCAAACTCATTTTTGATGTCATTTGTTACTACTTACTTGTGTGACAGTGTATTTTCTGAACTCTGGTACATAAAAAATAAACATAGAAGCAGAATAAGTGTGGAAGTCTTAAATGTATTACTACTACTCGTATTACTCCTAATGTTGATATTTTAATCACAGGCAAACAACAAGTTTCGTACTTAAGACTATAAAAGTATATTTTGTAATTATATGATTAGGAATTTTTTTCGCAAAATTTGTACTATTTTTTTTATTTATATGTTTGTAGACCGGTGGGTAATAAAATAAAAATGTAAAAATGTAAATAAGTACCATTATCATCCTTTTATTTCTCCATTATTATAAGCAAAGTTATGAATAAACGAATATCTAGTCATTAAATATGAAGTTTTACCTGGAATTTAATTCAAAAAGAATGAGCACTTTTAAAAGATTAAATATACGTTTATGAAAATATTTAGGTCTGGTGGTACGCCAAAATTTCTCAAAAAGTCAAGTGGTACGCAGGTGCAAAAAGGTTGGGAACCCCTGCTCTAAATAGTAATGCAACATTCACGATTTGCCTTTTTTTTGCACTCCGTCGGCAGCGTGGAACATTATTTGGACTTCTGATTATAAATTCCTAGGTTCAACTTATCAATGTTCATGTTCATGAATCGTGTCACCGTCTTACATAATGATTTTAATAAGTTTAATAAAGTTTACTTTCATATTTATTATATAAAAAGTGGAATTTATATAATCAATTGTGTGGGGCAGTCTCTTTGATAGTGATTTTTTTGCCAAGAAATCAAAAGGTTTTTTTTTTGTTTGTCACATAAATGTAAAAAAAAATCATTTACAAATCTATTTTTGGCACTTGTTTCTATTCTTTTGTAATACCAATACCGCTTACAGTTTCATTCAAACAACATCGTAATCACCCGGGTTTTTTTTGTTTGTCACGTAAATGTAAAAAAAAAAAAAGCATTTACAAATCTATTTTTGGTACTTGTTTCTATTCTTTTGTAATCCCAATACCGCTTACAGTTTCATTCAAACAACATAAGCAAAATATCAAAGTGCAGATATTTAAATTCGTTATTTCGTCAAACCAAACATTAGGAAAAAATACATTCGCGTCCCTCACATGCACGACTTTCACAGCTTGAACAAATGTTGATTATATACGGAATTCAATACTCCATTAGCATCTAATACATATATAAAGATTTCTGCCAAAGCACCCACGACCATAGTAACAATGGTCTTTTCTACCCTTTCCATGCCCAACAATGCCTCATAAAATGTTTTATTGCTCCCGTTTTTGTCTTACAATGAATCTCTGTTATCTTCGCATAGGCAAAGGGGTCTTATATTACAGTTGCGCGCGTGTACAAGAAGCTTTCATTCTGTTTGACTCTTTTGGGCCAATCAGCATTTTGAGCGGCCACTTTAAGCTGTTTGGAGTGCGCTTTTTTGGACGTTTTTATCGCAAAACTGACCTTTTAAAAGCTTCTTTTCTGAAAAAGAGACCAGCTGGTTTTTGATTTTTTTTCCTGCAATAACTCCTACTTGGTGAAGTCTCTCGGTGCCAGTTCCGTGGCTAAAGGGGATGCGTATTGGATATTTGTATATCCTTATATATCCAATACCCATCCCCTTATGTACTAAAGACCTAGGACAAAATCTAACATTAATTTAAAAATAATTTTCGTCGACATATACATTTAGTCTTTTATGTTAGACGAAACGACTTTAGTCCATTCTTTGCTATGGTATGACAACCTATTCGATCTTGACTCTTCCGAAAACTTTGCTATCTTAATACGGCAGAAATATCGAAAATAGAGTTAGTTGATCAATTAAATATACAATCTACGTTTCGTCAAAAGTTGCTTTTCTTTGCAGCACAATTTCTGAATTCACAATTCTGAAATTGTACAATTTAATGCAAATTCACGGGTATATATTTCAGATTCCTTCTTTTTTTAAAATTCTTTCAAAAGTTTTTAATGTGATTTCTGTTTATGTAATAGCTGAATCCTTCCCCCATTTCAGTGACTTAGCATAACATAATCGCGGAATTTTGCATCTTCCTAAGTCATCATAAAAGTCATTTATCACCAGTCAATTATTTTTTCATAAAAAGTTGCTTCAAAATACTGAACGATTGAAAAGATTATATAACCATCCAAAAATAGAACTGTGTTATATGTTAAAATGGTTGCTACTACAAGGAAGCTTGTTATATAAAAAAGTTTAGATCTGTGGCAATCTGGAGAAATAATGACTCTGCTATATAAATTATTCTTTTAACGAATTTTTCTAGATGCTATCATGGTTACCAAACAGAAAAGAGTGTGTAATACCTGCTCGTTTAAAGGTCTTAGTGTGCAAAAATAACTAAAAGAAAATGTATTTTATGCATTAATCTTCAACTTGTCTCTTAAACCACTTTTTCTCACTTATCTTCTTATATTTGGCCTTGTATATTGTCTTTTATAATTATCTGAGGTGACGATTAATTTCATGCAAACTTAACACTAGAAGCATATAATTAAGGCTTTACTGTCATCATCCAAGACTTAAGAGATAATTATTATTCATTAAAAAAAATCATTGGGGTAGCTAGGATATCTCTTAAGCATCTTAAAGTATTTGCAATTTAACTTCACGTTTTTTACTGGGACTAGTTCATTAGAAGAAAAAGAAACTTTTTTTCAAAAACAGAACATTGGTTGCCAAGGGGCCCCGCCCCCTTCCAGACAACACATAAAATTTGTACAATCGAAATCATCAAGGAAAATTAAAAGCAACATTTGTTATACCCACAAAAGAGGAACAAAACAAAATCTGACAAATGATCGGACACACGAGATACACAAACATATTTTAGAACGGTAAAATACATGACTTCATTATTGGTTTTACAAAACAAATAACAATATATACATAATTTCATTACAAAAGTCAATTTTTTCCCATAAAAATTAAATAATTTAAATCAGAATCTTATTTTCTATAACTTAATATTCTGATCGTTTCTTTGTAGAATAACTTAACACTTGAAGAAACCTTAATTTTATTTTTAAAACTAGCAAATTTATACCCGTACTTCGCACGAATTAAATAAATATCAAATTGATCCAAGTATGTGTACCATATAACCTGTTATAAAATCATAAACTTAAGTTATTCTCTTCCCACTCGTTATCAAGTAAAAAATCTCAATTCATTGCCCTAATATTCTAAAATCAGAAATACGCTGTAAAATGTACTCATAAATGTCATCACAATTCCCTCATAAATACATAAAACCTTTTAACTCTTTTGGCTCGTTTTGGGTAAATAATTTGGCGAGAAAATAGATATAGCTACAAACACACCCATTATACAGCTCTAACACAACGACCTTAGCATATCCAACCAGCTTATAAATTATTTAAAAAAACATTTTGCTCATTTGGCGAGTTTTAATCAATGAATTGGCGAGATTGGCAACGTATTTGGCGAAAAAGTAAAGACATAAAATCCTAATATGCAGCTCGTGCGAAGACCTTTATTAACCATCATTGTTCAGTAATAGCTTAACAATACATTTGCCCATTTGGCGAATTTTTATTATAATTTGGCGAGAAAATAAAGACCTAGCGGCAGCTCTAGAACTTATAGGTTAACTACACATTAATTGCCTGAACATGCATATTATACCGGCGTTATATACGTCTAGCAACTTGCTCGAGCGGTTACCTTGAGAATCTCAAGGTAACCGCTTTATGCGTATTTATTCGAAAGCTCGCTGAAGTTGGATCTCAAGGCCACCAACCCAACTTTTGTCGGTTTTTTTGGTCAAGATCAAAGGAAAGGTTGCCATAAGGAAAATAGCAAACATATTGGCGTATTATCTCTTTTTTAAGTGATCCTTCGAAAAAGTATGTAAACATCGAATTGAATTGTATTGAGTTTTTCTTAATTTTTTTTACTTAAAGCAGGACGCATTCAATATTTTGATAAAATAAAATTCAATCACATAAATGAATGAAATTCAAAATTTGACACTGTAAAATATGTTGATGATAAAATGCTTTCTATGTTAATAAAAGTATTGAAACTCTTATTTATATCTTACCCGTAATCAATACAATTAATTTTTAAACAAGATTTTGTATTAAAATACTGAAACCTGGTTGGAGTTAATAGCTTAATCAGTTATTTTAATACATATAATTTCTAAATTTTTGGCAGACAATACTGAAAACACTTTTTTATTTGACCTGATTTTAATCAGTAATACTCCGGCATTAAAAGTTTTAAATATAAGTACGGAAAAGGACAGTCATCAAAAAAACAATCCAGAAAAAAATGCACTTTCCTATACACTTAAAAACAAAAAAAAATTCCCCGTAAAATATTAGTAATGGGCAGGGACCGGCAGCAAAGATACCAGTCATGCCCCGTTAAAAAACAGTCATGTCCTGTTTTTTTTTTGTTTTGTTTTTTCAAACAGTCATGTCCCTTAAAGATGGTATAAACAGTTAAAAACTGTAAAAATACGGAGATTTGAGATAAGGCCCTTTATTTAGTAGGTCAAACCGTTTTCCACCAAATACGGCTGTTGCACTTAAAAATTAAAAGTAAGTAAATTTACAGGGTTTTTTTGCAGCATAGGGTATATCTTATTCTAGTAGAGGGGCACAAATACTGGTACCAGTCTAGAACGCTGTGGCTTTTTAGCCTTTCTCCCCATCGAAATTTGACGTGTCGGGGAGCGAAATTTACGGGGGCGGGGGCTTTCAAAAGAATATGGAGTGGTGAATAACCTCCTCTGTTTATAAACAATCCGAGACATGGGGATTTTCTAATTACCTCTAGATAATTATCTAAGCTCTCTAAATGTAAAACACAAGCAGCAATCAAAATTTCGTCATCCATAATCTAGTTGATTTTAAACAATGAATAAAATCGCCGAGCTACAATCTCACTCGCCAAATTCTCGCCAACCAAAGGTCGAATCGCTAGAGGTCAAAGCGCTTCCAGCGTTACGTTCAGCGGCCGCTAGACGTATATAAACCCAGTGTTTGTAATCAACAGAACCATCATTGACGAAATCATCAACTAAACCCATAACAAATCCAGGAATCAAGACTTGTCGGATATACGTCACTTGAAACATATCAATTATTTTCAAATAATGAATTTAGTTTCTGAAAGTTATGGCAACACAATAAAATAAACATTTTCAATTTTATTTATTTTCGTTGAAAGTTTTATTTAATTGTTTCTTCAGGATGGCATCAGGAAAGTAAAGAAATCGTCGGATTTGAGCCAAAGTGGTGTAGTTTTCCCAGAAAATTCGAATTTTCTCTAAAAATAGAACACTTTGAGCTTTGAAGGTTCTTATTTTGTAACTCAAGTAGGAACTACGCATTTGTGCCAAGTTACGAGTCAAACAAATGTCTAGTTTGTGAGTTTCGGAGAGACATACATACACACACACATACAAAACTTCATTTTTATTATTATAGATTATTATATGCCAATGTATATGATTTTATTTAAGACTTAATCAGTAATTCGTCTATGGATTTTATAATTTATATTATCACTCAATCATTAGTGTTAACTATTTCTCTCTATTCTTAAACTCTTTACCAACAGAAAATTTGTTAAATAAAAAACTTCCCTGACCACATGAGCATAATTTTAGTCAAATGAAGTATAAGTTTTAAATCAGCATGTTAAGTTCCATAACTTTCTGTTGTGACTTAATCATTAGTTAATAACCGTATCTCTGCATTTTAATCTCTATCGTATCAAATAAAACATGAAAATATATTTTTTAAATTAAAAATAAAGAACTTGAGAATTAAATTACATATTTTCTGAAGAGAAAAACCTCTCGTTCATGTAATCACAACTGCAGCTACTCGATTTAACCCCCATGGTGCTGATGTTCTTATTTTTAGAACGATTAATCATTTACAGGACTTATTTTCACGAATTGTAACTGGTAAAATAAAGTGTTTGATAAAAACATTGAAGGATAGTAACTATGTTGTAATTGGTGCTCAAAAGAACACTGCACCTTTGCAGCAGCTAAAGTATATCAGGAGTTGGAAAAGACAGTGTATCTAGAAAAACAGCTATTAAGCGCGAGTTGTTTTTTAGTATTAAAAAGTTTTTACCAGTTTTTAACCAAGGCGAGGTAAAAATCCTTTCAAATTTAAAAATAAAAAATCAATTGAGTGACGTATCATTGATATGTGTTTTCTCTTTTATTGGCAAATGGTTTATGAATATATTTTTTGTCTCAACGTTTTTTCACCTAATTATGTTATTATCTTTAATTTAATGTTAAAGAATGCATAAAAAACTGTATCAACTCAATTATTTAACTTTTTCTGTACTTTTTCTTTCTTTTAAAGTTTTTTTTTTAACGTTTCCTGAAAACTTTCCCCGTTAACGTTTTTCTGGAATGAAAAAGTATTTCTTCCTGCTCAAACTTTCTTCTTTTAAGTATTAAGTATTTTTATTATTTTTGTTAAGTATACAAGTTTTTTTTCTAGTGTGAATTTCAATGTATTTTTTTAAAGTTATAAAAAAAAAAAAACAGCTGTGCAAAACTTCCTTGGCAACGGCAGGTTAAGAAAAATGTGATTAAAATAAATTATAAATGGTTTTTCATGTTTCTAAAAAAAATACATGCCCATCTAATAACCGTAATCGCTTATAATCAAATTGATTTCTTCGTAAAACTCGGAAAATATTTTACATGTTTTATTGATTTTTTAAAGGTCATTACAAAAATTTCTGAAACCATTTTATACGTGCTTCTTTATGGGGATGGGGAGCTCTTTTGGTTAGGCACTCGCCTAGCATGCGAAAGGTCCCAGGTTCGGGTCCGGGCATCGCCTAACTGCCGACCTATAAACGGCCCGTGCAGCCAAAAATGTCCGACGAATAATACCCCGTGTAAGGGAGTGCGTACGTTAAATATCCTTCAAAGTCATAACGCTACGTACGATGTCGCCCTTAACGGTTGCGTTGGGCGCCTATTCAGGTGTCGGTTCGTCACTTGACTATGGTTCTAAAACGATGCCCGTCGCCAATAGCCCACGTAAGCTCTAGTTCGACGATATTCAAACCTAACCTAACCGTGCTTCTTTATTGGTATTCGACTTTTGAAGTACATTTCTTAGGCCGGTCTGAGCTGGCCGGCAACGGAACATTTGACATTGAACCGTTTTACGCAACTTGCCGGAACCCGGAGGAGGAACGCCACTTTCGACAACCTTGCGTCTATTTTTAGACTTATTATCGCCAGTCATGTTCGTGCGTCAGAACATTAAAGACCCAAGTCCATTTGGACTCGGTCCGCTTTTCTTCTGACACATTCAAGTCGGAAAAAAACAATGAAGAAAGTGTAGAAAGGATTAGTGGTTTCAAGCGGAAATTGGTCTATTTTCGAATAGACTTAAATCGTTTTTGTTCTCACTGAGTGTGTGAGTTCTCTCTAGGCGAAATCGCATGCAAATAGAATTTTAACATGCAACTCAGGTTTCTCAAAGAAAGAACTTGAAAGAGTGTTTTTTTTTCTTAGTTTTTAACTTAATTTTATAGAATTGGAAATTTTTTAACGACTTGCTTTGTTTGAAGGAAAATAATGATGTATGTTATGTGTAAAATATCCATTTCTCAGTGTTTGTTATTTGTTAAATGTAGTTACATGTTGACTGGTTAATTTTGTATGGGTTAAACGTGTTTGCTCTGACTGATTAATTTAAGGAAATGTTTTATTATCTTGATGCTCGGAAATAAGGATACATTGGTTTATTTGTTAGCAAGTACAGTTATTACTTGGGGTCATGCCTACACTGAAGAAATTTATTTGAAAGCAATTTTGAATCGACCAGGACTGACTAATGCCAATAATCATAATTTAAATAGAAATTGACGTATGGACCCTGTTCGAGGGGGAAAATTGTACTATTTTTAATAATTTCAAATTTTAACTTTCATTTTTTTTCGTTTAGTTTATATTTGTAATTATTGAACATAATAGTTATGACACTTAAAATCACTTTCAAGTCTGTCGGATGAGTGCTTTATTTCTCTCTTAGTTTCGGATGTCTCATTTAGATTTTCCGAAATAAAGAATGGGTTGATCACGCACAAAATATTTCGTGCATAATTTTAAAAAAATTAAAAAGAGTTTAGCTGAAGCTTTATTCCAAAATAATAATACATTTAAACCGACTCATTTCTTCTTCTGAATTCGGTTGGTCGATTGATTGAGAAAAGTTTTAAAACTGAGAAAAGTAATTAAGTATTATAACATCGATCTACCCAAAGGTAATCTATATTATATCGTATATTGGGTACTTTATTTTTCGAAGAATGTCTCTGTTATCTATTTTTACTGCTGGATGGTGCAATTTCTTTTAATTGTCAATGAGCTTCTATAATAGTAAAAACCACATCCTTTTTACGCCCTCATCGAAGGAAGGAAGTTTGTAAGTATCCGGACATCGTTTTTTTGAAATACGGAAGCTCTTTTCTTCTATGCAAGTCACTTGAAATTGACGTATGGGATGCAGCATAGATTACGACAGAAGAACTTAGTCAATGAGTTTGCATCCAGTTCCTTTCTAAAAATAGGTCATTTAGAGAACTATTGTAATTGGAAGTTTACTATTCAAAAACAACTAGGTCCGATGTTGCTATAGTTGGTAAAAATTAAACGTTTAATAATTGTGAATTTTTTTTTCAAAGATGGACTAGTAAAAAGCTTTGTCTAAATTTTTTTTACCATAGTTTGAACTTAGCTATTCATAATGTCTACTCGTATTTTTCTCCTGTACTGTACAGGGGTTGGACAAAATAACGTAATCAACTTCGCAATAAAAAAAATCACATTTCTTAAACTTATTCTCTTTTTGCCACAGTTATTGATTAGGAAAAGTCAGTTTTCTTTGCACGATATTATTAAAAGCTTTTTTTTAATTGTTTATATAGTAGTTTTTGATAAATGTTAAAAAACATGAAATATATATAATGCCAATTTATGTAGATTTTTTTTTCGACTCCTCTGTATTAATCTTCCAATCTAAGAAAGGATACCATAATAAGAATTTTTTTAGTTTTTTTTTTGGTATAACATTATTGGTAATTTGAATATGAAATGATACTATGTTGAACCCTTGTTCATTTCAAGGTTTCCTGTAATTAAAACAATTATTCATTTACTATTTTTTTTTGGTTTGAGTCTGGAATTACTACTAATTCTTGCCTGTGGGTTGAAAAGACAAAAGACACCGTCTTTAGCCTTGGTAGATATAAAATATCTTCATGAAAAAGGGTGCTTGGTTACTTAATGTTTCTAGTGCTATGCTATACGGGAATACGAAATTGTCTATTTGATTTTTTTTTTTGTGAGATTTGTGGGATTTTTTTTTACTAGTTCTACCTTGAACTAACTGAATATGGTATGAAGCGATCCCTCAATGCAAATAAATTTTATGTCTCCAAATATAAATTCCTATCGTTGTGTTCTAATTCCGCATACTAACTCATTAGATGGAGGTAGTAGCATTTTAAATAGTAGTATCATCATTTTCAAGAGTAAAACTATTTTACATACATTCGACTGCATTTTGCTTTTAAAATTAAAAACGTATTTTTTTTAGTATTAGCAACTTTCAAAGTTGTTTTCATTACTCATTTGTATAACTTTTTGATGTGTATTTTGTTACGTTTTTGGCCTTCGAATTTATGTACGGTTTATGGTACATATGCCCCTTAAGTAGCCAAAAGGGTAAGGGCTAGCGTAATCTTTTAAATGAGTATAAAAGATAAAAACACTGTCTGGCAAGTATATTCTTTTGAATTAATATTTAGGATAGTTCCTGGTCAAGTTCTATTAGATTGTTTAAAATCTGGTTTCTTACTATGATAAATCGAATAAGTTTTTTATAGCCTAATGTCCCCTACTCATAGTATAAGTTCGAATCGAAACGAAAATCTCTGACAGAAATATGATTCATTTAAAACTCCACGATTGTTCTATATAAATTATACGGTTAAAAAATAAATAAGTAGTATTTCATCAGTAGACTCCTTATTAGTGCAACATATATTTCTTTCCTTCTCTTTTTTGAGTTGCCCTTCGCGTGCGCGTTTGCTACCTTGGGGGTAATTATTTTTCAGCTCCTTGCTGTGTGCATTTCAATATATTGACGTACATAATTATGAATTTGGAAAGAAACTGTATGACTGCGTCTAATTAACATGACGACTCATTGACTGCATTCTCTGAACTTTTTTTTTATTTAAATGAGTTCTATAAAGTATAAGCTTCCATAAGACCTCGCCCTTGTTAAATCTAGATTTTTCGACATGCTCCCGTCTCATAACTCAAACCCAAGTTATATTGATATTACTTTTTTTAGTTAGGTTTGGTATAGTAATTAATAATTATGTGAAATGTCACCATATCTTTGTGCAGATACATTATGTGCATCACACTTTGTGCATATCACATTATGCAGATAAATGTCATCATTACTTTCGGTGCATAAGCATAAAACTGTGACATTTATGATGCCAGTGATCCACATTTTCTAAAGGGGTTTAGGGTAGTTTTAAGCAAATTCCATACCAGTTAGGTTTAAATTTTGATATTTTGCAATGCTTAAAAAAATAAAAACCATAATCTTTTGCACAATATATTATAAATTTTTATGAAATCCTATGCTTCACTATATTATAAGCTTTTGTTTCTCTTCGAATAAAAAAAATACATTTTATAATATAATCTATATAAGCTATCTGCACTCTCCTTTTCAATCAACTTACATTTACAAATACGAACACTTTTTTTTTCTCTTACAATATTGCGTACCCAGTCAAAAAATTCTGCAGAATTGCTTTAAAAAAATTCGATCTTGCAGTCTTTGTTAAGAATTCTGCAGTTTTTTTTAAATCAACAGAAAATTGATGTATACCGAAGAGGGATTCTGTAGTTTTTCTGTAGCAATTGTGCAGCAAATCTGCAGTCGTTTCTAATGCTTCAAAAAAAAAACTGCAGTTATTTCGAAGCAACAGAAAAGTGAAGTCTAACTAAGGATATATTCGGTTTTTTATGCAACAATTCTACTACCATTCTGAAGTCATTTAGGCACTTAAAAAATACTGCAGATATTTTGAAGCAAATATCGTAACTGCAGATCGAATAAGCAAATATCGAAACTGCAGATATCGTGAAGTCTAGCCACGGTTGTATCTACAGCTCTTCTGTAGCAATTTTGCAACCATTCTGAAGTCATTTCAGCACTTTAAAAAAACTGCAGCTATTTTGAAGCAATATAAATGTAAAAACTGACCACATATGTATCTGCAGTTTTTCTGCAGCAATTCGACAACCATTCTGAAGTCATTTCGGCAATTTAAAAAAACTGCAGTTATTTTGAAGCAACAGACGAGCGAGGATATTTTCTAACTATAATATTGTTTGCTCATATATTTACAGAACCAACTTCATTACAAGTTCCGATAGCAAAGTCGATAGCGCACTCGACAGCTGCACGATTCCCCTCAGATCGAATCCCGCGTTCCTACTTCCGGAAATGGTCAGAAAAACAACCCACTTGTTCGATAATTACATAATTTATTTTTACTTTTAAAACATTTCGTTGGATGGCGCCATGCTTTCCTAAAAAAAAAGACAAAATATTCTGCAAAATTGCTTTACGAAAACTTTAAAAAAAACTGCAGTTTTCTTGCAGCAATTCTGCAGACTAAGTGTTTCAAATCCCTTCAGAAATCGCCCCAAATCCCTTCAGAAGTTTTTTTAAAAGTTTTTTTAAGCAATTCTGCAAAATTTTTTGGCTGGATATTGTTCTACTTATATAAGGTCTGATTGCACATCAAAAAAATTTAAGGCCCCATCTTTTAATTTTATAGTTAGTTGTTAGATTATATATTTAACGTGCATTTAAATTAAAAAATATTTTGCATGTTTGAAGTTTCCAAATGATAACTGATAACACCATACTTTTTCGGAAGTTTAAAAATTTATATTTATGTGAAATTTATTATATTCTCTCTGAAAGAAAGCTACATTCTTCTTACAGTTTTCAGGGTGACAGGGAAATCTTACGAAATTTTAGTAGCTGTCATTCTTGTTATACATATCCGGGACCAAAGTTGATTCTTTTTCTCATCTACTTATCTCATCTTGTCATTTTCTTTACATTTATTTATAAATATTTGCTTTATATAGTTAATTGTTAATGGACTTTAGTTTTAACT
The DNA here is from genome assembly GCA_023701765.1 of Hylyphantes graminicola. Classification (NCBI taxonomy): domain Eukaryota; kingdom Metazoa; phylum Arthropoda; class Arachnida; order Araneae; family Linyphiidae; genus Hylyphantes; species Hylyphantes graminicola. The sequence goes on along the minus strand of CM043117.1, from coordinate 34,730,199 downwards.
AATTAACATTTGTTTTTGCTCAAGCTACCACAATGAAGGAAAGATTTGTTTTGAACTGATTCTTTTCTTTTGGATTTCGATTGAAAGAAATGGGTCGACTTTCGAAACTGGGAAACAGGGGACCGGCTTACAAAGTTCGGGGCCTAGGGCACAAACAATTTTAGGGGGAAAGAAGCAATATTTGTTAATATATCTTTAAGCGAGATTTTTCATTTTAAATTTACAAATTTTTTATCTTTAACAATTATTGTAAATGTACATATGCTACATTGCATATTTTATATAAAAAAATTAACACCAAATATGACATCAGCAACCTATTATATTGTCATATCACATTTTAAATACACGCATAACTTTATTCACCTAGCCAGGGCGTAATTTATCAAAATAACAAAGGATATAATGTAATTATGGTGACGCACTGAAAAATTAACGGCACTTCATTAATTTGTGTTATATTTATGAGTAGATTTTAATGTGGCAACTAATTCTGACACATTTATTAAACAATATTAATTTTTAAGCGAATTTTAGGGCCCCTATGAAGTGGGGGCCCTAGACACGTGCCTCCGGGAAATCAAGATATTATGGGAAACACGAAAATTTAACAATAAAATCACAATTGATATCAGTACCATAGCCGATGCAAGTCAGGTCAACGAAAGGTAAAAGGACGGACGACACACACGTTCACAACTACTAAGTGATTAAGGGGTCATAGGAGTCTTAAAAATTTTCAAAGAAGGTACTACAAAACATAGTTTGATCTTTCATGTAATTTTTTAACTACTCAATTTACAAGTATAATTTTTTTTTATATGTAATATTCTACAAGATTTATTTATTATAAAACAAATTTTTAAATTTATGAAACTTTCGCCAAAACTAAAATAAATGATATGAAACATAAAGCTATTTGAACACATTGGGATTAGGCTTGCGCGGCAAATTTTGAGGTCAAAATTGAAAAAATGACCAAGAAAATGACTTTATATTGTACAAATATGTACAAACAAAGACTTATACCTAAATTCTCAGCTCAATTTTAGTTAGAAAGTATTTTAAGAACTTTTTCTAAAAAAAAAATAATAAAAATTTTAAAATTTTGATTTTAATTTTTTTTAAAATAATTTCTAATTAAAAATTGAGCTGAGAATTTAGGTATAAGTCTTTGTTTGTACATATTTGTACAATATAAAGTCATTTTCTTGGTCATTTTTTCAATTTTGACCTCAAAATTTGCCGCGCAAGCCTAATCCCAATGTGTTCAAATAGCTTTATGTTTAATATCATTTATTTTAGTTTTGGCGAAAGTTTCATAAATTTTAAATTTGTTTTACATTAAATAAATCTCATAGAATTACGTATAAAAAATTATACTTATATATTGAGTAGTTAAAAAATTACATGAAAGATCAAACTATACTTTGTAGTACCTTCTTTGCACATTTTTAAGACTCCTATGACCCCTTAATTAGTCTCCGGAGAACATACTAAATGGCTAAAATATAATGTTTAAATTTTTTAAAGTAATTTTTAATAGTTTTTTCATAAAAATTTCATTTATTGGAAAGAGTCGTAGGTATGCTATTTTCTATTTGGCAATTTCAGCAGTCGAGTAGTTTGCACGTTTTGCGTTCATGTCTTTTAAATTGTATACTTTTCTCCTTTTATTAACATTTATTGTCACTACGTTTGTATTTCCACATTGAAGAATGCACTGGCGTGTTGTAATATTTGTAATAAATATTGAACAATGTCGGGGACACGTATTCCGAAGTTTCTTGAAAACAGTTCATAATATTTTGTTTTTGTCATTAAAAAGTATAAACAAGCGTTTTTTATAATTGTCTTAATTTATTTAAATTGAAATGACTTGATATAATTATATACACTTAAAAGTGCATCCATTATATAATTGAGGCCCAGTAGCGTAGTGGTACCGCTTTGCATTGCCACGCCAAGGGTCCAGGGATTTAATTCCTGATTGGCGATGTTGACCCATCCTTTCATCCCTTGAGTATGGGTCGATGAAATGGGTAACAAGCATGCTGGGAAGTAAACACTGGGGATTCCGCGTGATGCTGACCTTCTTATCGGGACATATGCCTAGCACCCCAGAGCCCTAGGTCACGAAAGCTGAAATGGGTACGACAAGCCTTGGCCCACTAATGGGTCACCCATTATCCAATTTTTTTTAAATATAAAAATGACTTTTTTCATCATTCTTTTTATTGTAAGACACATGGTTTGAAACTTTTTACAAATTCGGTGAATGAAATTTCAGTCAGTATACTAATGTCTTTAAAAACGTGATGCTAATATATATTTGTGATTTTGTATGAATATTTGTATAACTTTAACATAAATAAGTTACATAAAATTTAACGTAATTAGCCGCTTAATCTTTTTTTAATAACTATCAAACAGTTAATAAATAATCTTGAGTGCAATAAATAAGAAAAACATTCAACGACATTGTTAGAAAGGCCCTCGCCAGATAAGACGGTGAAAAATGCCCCCATTCCAATCGGGCTAATTTTTTTTCTGAAAATACCTCATAGTATGGACAACTTCTCAGCCAAGTTTCAGCTCAAAATTATGACGCATTTTTGAGTAAAAAATTAAAGTTTTTTTTCTTTTTAAATTGATTATTCCCTGAATATATTTGATAAATCCAAAAAACTACTCATGAGTTTTTAGATATCATTGAGTAGTATTCTCAGAAAAATCCGCTCATAAATCTGATCGAGCGATCATTCTTAAAAATGCATTTTTATTTTTCAAAAAAAAATTTCATGCCAAAATCGTTTGGTCACAACTTAGGATTTTGTCTCTACATATTCCTCTATTATCAATCTATAATATATATTTTTTTCAGATTTTTAAAATTATTGGACGATAGTTTAAAAAAAATAAAATATTCTTAAAACCTGACTTTTCGCACTACTTACTCGGCAGATGGCACTCCTAACAAAGGCGGGGAAATTCAATCTGGGAGAATTTCTTTCGGACTAAAGAATTTAGCATAGATTTAGAAAGTAGCAGATCTGCCTCTAGGGGGAAAGGTGAAGCCATTTGTTAACCATTATCCCATAAAGCAGTTCGCAAGCTGTTGCACATGGCATGCCATACGCCACCAGATGGCACCATGAGATAATTCGACTAATAAAAGATATATATTCAATATTAACTTATTAAAACTTTTTACAAGTTTCGCTAGCATAATTTTATAGCTGCATGCGTATTGATAATTTCTGTAAGGCATGAGGTATATATTCACAAAAGAAGCAAGTTAAAAATGCAGTTTTTATTGTATGTAACTCTTCGGAAAAACCATTTTTGTGAATCAGTATCCCGTGATGCATTGCGAAATCGACGAAATGTGGATTCATCACGCATCATTGCGTTGTACGGGATTGCGCAATCGGTGGACATGCTATTTCTAAATCTATGGATTTTAGAGCAAAAAAATCAGGCTTTAAGAATTATTTTTTTAAACTATTGTCCAATAATTTTAAAAATCTGAAAAAAAAATATATTATAGATTGATAATAGAGGAATATGTAGAGACAAAATCCTAAGTTGTGACCAAACGATTTTGGCATGAAAGGCCCTCGCCAGATAAGACGGTGAAAAATGCCCCCATTCCAATCAGGCTAATTTTTTTTCTGAAAATACCTCATAGTATGGACAACTTCTCAGCCAAGTTTCAGCTCAAAAATATGACGCATTTTTGAGTAAAAAATTAAAGTTTTTTTTCTTTTTAAATTGATTATTCCCTGAATATATTTGATAAATCCAAAAAACTACTCATGAGTTTTTAGATATCATTGAGTAGTATTCTCAGAAAAATCCGCTCATAAATCTGATCGAGCGATCATTCTTAAAAATGCAATTTTATTTTTCAAAAAAAAATTTCATGCCAAAATCGTTTGGTCACAACTTAGGATTTTGTCTCTACATATTCCTCTATTATCAATCTATAATATATTTTTTTTTCAGATTTTTAAAATTATTGGACGATAGTTTAAAAAATAATTCTTAAAGCCTGATTTTTTTGCTCTAAAATCCATAGATTTCGAAATAGCATGCCCACCGATTGCGCAATCCCGTACAACGCAATGATGCGTGATGAATCCACATTTCGTCGTTTTCGCAATGCATCACGGGATACTGATTCACAAAAATGGTTTTTCCGAAGAGTTACTTACAATAAAAACTGCATTTTTAACTTGCTTCTTTTGTGAATATATACCTCATGCCTTACAGAAATTATCAATACGCATGCAGCTATAAAATTATGCTAGCGAAACTTGTAAAAAGTTTTAATTAGTTAATATTGAATATATATCTTTTATTAGTCGAATTATCTCATGGTGCCATCTGGTGGCGTATGGCATGTGCAAGAGCTTGCGAACTGCCTTATGGGATAATGGTTAACAAATGGCTTCACCTTTCCCCCTAGAGGCAGATCTGCTACTTTCTAAATCTATGCTAAATTCTTTAGTCCGAAAGAAATTCTCCCAGATTGAATTTCCCCGCCTTTGTTAGGAGTGCCATCTGCCGAGTAAGTAGTGCGAAAAGTCAGGTTTTAAGAATATTTTATTTTTTTTAAACTATCGTCCAATAATTTTAAAAATCTGAAAAAAATATATATTATAGATTGATAATAGAGGAATATGTAGAGACAAAATCCTAAGTTGTGACCAAACGATTTTGGCATGAAATTTTTTTTTGAAAAATAAAAATGCATTTTTAAGAATGATCGCTCGATCAGATTTTTGAGCGGATTTTTCTGAGAATACTACTCAATGATATCTAAAAACTCATGAGTAGTTTTTTGGATTTATCAAATATATTCAGGAAATAATCAATTTAAAAAGAAAAAAAACTTTAATTTTTTACTCAAAAATGCGTCACATTTTTGAGCTGAAACTTGGCTGAGAAGTTGTCCATACTATGAGGTATTTTCAGAAAAAAAATTAGCCCGATTGGAATGGGGGCATTTTTCACCGTCTTATCTGGCGAGGGCCTTTTTTTTTGAAAAATAAAATTGCATTTTTAAGAATGATCGCTCGATCAGATTTATGAGCGGATTTTTCTGAGAATACTACTCAATGATATCTAAAAACTCATGAGTAGTTTTTTGGATTTATCAAATATATTCAGGGAATAATCAATTTATAAAGAAAAAAAACTTTAATTTTTTACTCAAAAATGCGTCATATTTTTGAGCTGAAACTTGGCTGAGAAGTTGTCCATACTATGAGGTATTTTCAGAAAAAAAATTAGCCCGATTGGAATGGGGGCATTTTTCACCGTCTTATCTGGCGAGGGCCTTTATATTTTAACGAAAAGCGATGACGTCGTGCGAGTACAGTGACATAAATCTGAATTTCGATTGTATGTAAATTAGTAAAAGCTGTGGTTAACAAATGAATATATATGATGTATTTATGGCTCTTCAGATATAATCTTAAGATATTTGGCAATTTATTAAAGAATTAATATCTTTTTGAATTACGAATATATATTCAGGAGTCCTATGTAGAAAATTATATAAATTAAGTGATAAAATGAAAATACGTAAATTCATGCCTGATTTTTCTTAAAAAAAAGTATCTTTCCTAATCTATGTTTATTGACATTTTGCTTGTCTGAACTAATATTTATTCAATTCTCAATATAATTCAGTTAGGGGTTCAAATACATAGACCAGGGTTGTCAAAAACCCGGGTTTTTTCATAAAAAACCCAACCCACTTGGGTTTTTGGGGTTTTTTCAGGGTTTTAGGGTTTTTTTCAGGGTTTTTGGGTTTTTTTTCATGTATTTTGGATATTTTTGTCTGGGTTTTGTGGTTTATTTAGTGAAGTTTTAATTATTTGTAAAAATGTAAGAACCAACAGAACAAGCAGAAAAATTAGTCAGGTCGCTTGAATCGAAAGGAATTAAAAAAGATTGGTAGATGTTGTTAAAGTATAAAGAAACTGGTTTGCATTGATTATAATCAGGAATGTTGCAATTTATAAGAGAATAATTTTAAAAAAAAAACCGCTAATTGCATAAAGAGATAATGAAGAATGTTGCAATTTAAATTTATAAATGATTATCTAGAAAAGAACCAAATATTGCTTGCGTATGTGTAAAATTATGTAACCGCCAGAATATACTAACTGTAGAAATTTCAATTTGAATAAAAAAAAGTATTAATTGTATTTATTTGTTGCATAATTAGTATACATTTAAATTTTTAAACATATTTTAAAAATTTAAGGAACAAAACATATTAAGAATAATACTAAAGTATTAATTAAAAATGATATGAAATATATTTTTTGTTTGCATAAAAATTTTTAACTTTTTTAAAAAAAATCAATAAAGGGGATTTAAGTTCAATTGCCCACTTGGATTTTTTCAAGTGGGTTTTTTTTGAAAAAACCCACCCGGGTTTTTTCGGGTTGGGTAAAATCATACCAACCCTGACATAGACAGACCCACATTATTTTTAATTAACATCAAGTAGTTGAAACCATATATAGCTATAGGGTTAAATGTGAATTTTGCAAATGTTTTTTGCACAATTTTTTTTTCTGATGCTTCAATTTTTCGAAACTTCTTTTAATAACACAAAATGTTTAAAACATACATTTCTTTCGTTGTAAAGTCATCCAAAATACTCTTCGTTGAAAATGGTTACAAATTCGAGTCTATTTGAGTGGGCGTTTAAGAACCTTGTTGCAACTGCCTCCCATATATCTATGTAGAAATGTGTAAAAATTAAACTCTAGTTCTTTACTATTATCATTTAGTACTTAATTTTAAACTAAAGTATGATTTAATTCATAACATGTATACCCACTTTTAATTTCTCTTTAAACTCATACTTTTATACTTACATAGCACTTTTTCATATAAAGTAACTTTTAGATTGCTGTGTAATTTACTTTTTCACTGAAACTCATGAAATGTATCAGTTTATTCAATTATTCATAAAAAAATTAAATTGTGAGACATTTTGTATTTAAATTCAGTCTTTTTATTTTGTTATTCTTTTTATAAAACATTCAACTATTTGCTAATCTTATTATCAACTGTTATTTTAAAAATAACAACTTTCTTAAAATAACTTACATTTAAGTTTTTCTAAAAGTAAAAATAACTAACACTTGTTAGTTGAAAAGAACTTCTGTCGACACCCCTATTTCTGTTCTATTTACCCAATAACCCCGAGTGTTTCCTTGCCTTTCACTTCTCGGAGCTTCTTTAAAAAAAATGCTTTTATTTCTGTTTGGTGTAAATCTCCTTAACTCATCCAAAGTAAGCGGTTCAGAGATTTAGGGTTTCTCAGAAAGATATTTTCAGACGTAAAAATCGTCCATCTTGCCCAAGGACGGATACGTGGACCGACTTAGGGTTGCCCCACATCATAACAAGTGTGCTGGCTTGGCAGACTGAGGACGCTAAGTTGGGATGATAAACAGTTTGAATTATAGACAAAAGTTGATGTTCATAACCATTATAGGTTGTTCCATTTTAATTACTGAAACTCTTTCAAATATTCCAGTTAAAATAGAAATTTATCTGGTCGAACTTTAAAGGATACATGGTTATATAACCCTTTGGGATGAATTATAATTTTATTCAAATTTTCAAATTCTTTGTGAAGAACTTTGAGAAATTATACGTAATTATTGGTATTATGTGTAAATACTTAATAAATAAGCAAAATCCCAAGACAGGAACAGTATTACAATAGTTTTTTTATTGATAAGGTTTTTTTAGGGAAAGATAATATGAGCTGGCTATGTTTAATGCTAGTCGTAATTTTTTATCTTTATATTCCTGGCTTCTTCTATTTATAGATTTAACATTATACCTTACTTAAACAACAAATTTACCAATTAAACAACATAGTTTTTTGTGTAAATAAATCATCAAACAATCATAATCATAGTTTTTGCAAACTTTTTAAAATCATATACATATGGTTTTTGGCAAAACCTTGCCCTTCAAGACAAATTTGAGGGTTTTTTTTGCTTGTGATTAATGACTACAAGCACTTATATTAATTATTTTCTTTTATGTTAGTTATATCTTTTGAATTAACTGGCATGAGGCATCATTTTCATTAAACGTGACTAGCCAAGAGAAGGAAAGTCGTACATTTTTCTGTGCGTCGTGCATAGGGGTTTATTGAAATGCTTGTGTGGTACATGAGGTGAAATACTCAGTTTCAGCCAAGGTTGAATCACTTGAAAGAATCAACGATGGCTCAACACGACAAGCGTCCGCTAACGCAGCAGGGCACAATTAGAGGTACGCCATACGTTTTCTTTTTTCAATCGTATACATCAGAACAGGGCCGTTGCGTGGTTGCCTGACCGCCAGATATTCTAAATTTTCTTACATTTACCGGGTGGGTATAAAATAACGCTCGCTATTCGGAGTGGTCTGTAGCTTTAATGAATAATCCGAATGCAACAAACATTGGACACTTACTAGTCAAGAGGGGGGGGGGGATGGAATCATAAAATATAAGCCAATTATGCCAATTAGTATTAATGCGTAGCCAATAATGGCCAACACAGCCAATTACGCCTCGTAGTTTAGAACCCTGGTCAAGAGACAAGTTTCCCTTTTTATGATTCCATTCTTTTTCCACCTTCTTGATTAGAAAGTGTCTCATTTTCTAATTTACGAAAAGTAGCCAATATGGCCAATTACGGTAAACACAACCAATTACGCCTCGTAACTTAAAACCGTGGCCAAGAGACAAGTTTCTTTTTTATGATTTCATTATTTTCCCCCTTCTTGATTACTAAGTGTCTCGATGTTTGTTGCATTCGGATTATTCATTCAAGCTATACAGACCTCTCCGAATAGCGAGCATTATTTTATAACCACCCGGTACTTGTATTATTTACATCATCAGGACATTAGAACGTGAGTTTATTTTTCAACAAGTTTCCATTTGATTCTACGTTCTTCCTTTTGTTGAAGCGACTGTTTTCTTAGGAACTCTGCCAACATTAAATAATGGGAGAGAAAACAAACATGTTTGCAAGCAAACTCTCAAAATTCATTCATTTTGTTAATATTTTGTATCGCAATGTTCTAAAATAAACTAGTTTGCGACTTTCCTTAATGGTATTTTACCTTCAACTTGGGAAGTATACTTTAAGGAGGTTATATATACTTATGCAATATGTAAGCTATTAATACAAAATTGATTGATATTTTTCTTCGGCTAGTTGTTAAAGAAACGTTTAATAAATTACGCTTAATGGGAAACAGCTACTTAATAGTTTGGAATTTCTTGATATTGAAATGGTCATTAAATATCATTAGAAAATTATGTAGATTAATTCTGTACTTAGCAAGAAGAATGAATAAAATGTGTGAACTGTTATTTATCATAGTAGATGCGTTTGTCCTCGATGCCTAATCATTTTACCATTGTAAAATTATTAATAGACTATTGATTTCTTATTCATTTTGTGTATCCCTTATTAAATTTTATTGAAATCCATTAATTCAAATGTGACAAATTGTTGGAAATGACAAAGTATTAGAAACTCATATTTTGCTAGAGTGGTATAATATATAAAGCAAAGTTATAAAAAACCCAAGTAAACGAGATACAATTATGTATCACCCATTATCCAATTAAAGGTTTTTGTTCTAATTAAATAGAAACTTGATCCGTTGGAGTTAAACACACACTTTATATTACTATTGATCAGCGGTCCTTTTGATGGTTTGCCACGTGTTAAATTACGCTCGAATAATTGATTCCCATTAAAAAAAGTTTGTCTTACAGCCCGCTGTATCATTATTCACTGATAATCATCAGAATGCAGAGGAGATGGATATAAAAGTTTCATTTGTATACAGTTCTATTTTACCCTCCGTTCTACAAAGGTACTCAGTATCTCAATGGAACAAACAATCTCATGCATTTTCTTGTAAATACAATGGACATGTTTCAGGTCTTGAGGGGCTACAGAAATGATGAATGAAAATAATTTTTTATGGCATCGATTGATGAATTAATGTCACCTGGGAATAGAGCACTAATCGGAGCACCGATCTTAGAGAGTTCAAGATGGAAAGCTTCTTCAATTCACACTCTTTTGGGACGTGATATCTTATCGCTTAACCCTTTTACTTCTAAAACAGCCCAGGCCGCCTTGCAATTAAAGATTCGATAATGATATTACTATCACATATTACTCGGAAACAAAAACCTGCGTTGCGAAAGTGTTTAAGGCAATAGAAAAGCACTACCGAATCTTTATTTCATTATAGTTCATCACAGGCTATTGTGCAATCCGTTCTAAAAGTGTTAAAGGTAATAGTCAGTTTCATAGAGCTAATGTATTAGTTATGAAATTACAACCTTTGCGAAAGTATTGCTATGCCATGTAAGCATTTTACCACTAGGTATATGGGAATCCTCACGACAGCAAAATAGAACAAATTTGAAGGAGAAATGTTATCTGTTTATTTAATTATTGATTTTTTAGTATTAATAACCTAAAAATTTTCATTACTACTGTATTAATAACAAAAAAAGATGAGACATTATTTTTTTAAAGAAAATAATTGGATGCTATTTTGCTTTCAAGTTTGTTTTACTTTGCTGCTATGATGATTCCCATAACTGGTGAAAAAATGATAACATGGCAAAGCAGTATACCATCTCGGATATTGCGATTTCAAAACTAATGCAGTTCTATGAGACTGACGAACGAGTGTACATCCTTTTTCATGATCCAGGTCATTGATATGTCAGAATCCACCTCGGTTAATTTGATAGAATTTAGATTAAAATTTGTAATTTCTTCACACAGCTGAGCATCTTAGCCTGTGGAGAAAGTTGTCAACCATAGTCTTGGTAGATTGCGGGTTCAGTTCGTTGAGCCGGGTTTCTGTAAATGAGTCGTGCCGACTTGGAAACTCCAACAATTTAAACAATTCATATATAGCGATGATCTACTGATCCGGTCTGACAAATCGACTTTGAACAAAACTAAAACGAATAAGTTTTTTCAAAAAATCTAAATCCAGCCGCTTGTCACCCAACAACTTCTTGACTTGTGTCAATCCAAAAGTGGCTTTTAAAGTAAAAATAAAAATAATAATTTATGTTGGAGAAGGGAAAAAAACCGCATCCTCTTGAGTTATAAGTAGCGCGTTCACATAATATCGCTTTTGTTGGAGCGTTTACGGCCTCTTTTACATACAGCCTTAGTGATAGCTGTTATCGCCCGAGTGCATCCAAAAATAAATCACTTATTGCAGGACGTTGTTTATAGCGTCACTCACTGTTCACGAGGGATGTCATATTTGTGCTATTTTATGAATCGCGGTTGAACTCTATTTATGTTTTGATTAGAAAAAATAAGTTTTAAAGAGAAAAAAAATAATTTAAAAAGGGGAGCACTTGTGGAGCGTTATAACACTCAATGATCACTAGGGATGTCACATTTGTGCTTTTTAATGATTCACTGTTGTATATTATGTTTATTTATGTTTTCAACGTAACCGTTTCTTACGTAATTATTATTTGAATGAGAAAAATATAAAAGTAAAAACTTAAAACGTTATAAACTAAAAAAAGATAGCTGTGCGTAATTGAGGTTAAAACAACATGAATGTATCAAACACTGAAAAGTGTCATTTGTATAATTATAAGTATAGTACACTCTTAATACAAAAGAGTGAAATCCACTCCAGTTGGAGAAGTGCATTTTCGACACTGGAAGGGAGTGAATATTATCTCAGACTGAGTTAAAATCTCTCGTTTGGAGTGATCCTATCGGAGATTTAACACACAAAGGATCCACTCCAAAAGGAGAGGTGCATTTTCCAGACTGGAGGAGTGAAAATCAATCAGACTGAGTTAAAATCGCTCGTTCGTTTTAAGAGTAAATGTCACATCCTCCTAAAAACCAAAGACACGCATTATTTTGTAAAGGCCGGATTTTGAAATTTCCCAAACGTTTCACCAAGCAAAACAGCATTAAAAACAACCACGAACAGCCATTTTTACTACATTTTCCTTTAGACAGAGAGCTTTATTATATAAACCTTAATTAGCGTAATTTGTATAAGGTAAAGTACTTAATTAAAATAAACTATCAACTAAGCTTGCGTAGTTATAATTTTAACTATGCGAAAACAATAAATTGCGCGATTTCAGACGGAATGAAAGTGTTACAGTAAGTACAAAACCAAATTAGTAATATAATTATAATGTAAAGGGGAATTGTTAGCGGGTCTTCAAACTGAAATGTCTGTCTTTAAAATTATTTTCTAAATCAAATTACTCCGCCTGTATGATATAATTTTACAAACGGTATTTTTATATGCTAAATGGCTTACAGAGCTCTATAATCCCATTTCTTTTCAACAAAATATTCGAATCAATTTCAAAAAGTGGTATGATAGAGCCCTGCAAGCCAGCTATATGCTTAAAAAATCCATTTATAAAAAGATTAAATGCAGTCTAAGTAATTTAAATAAAAAAGATTAATTTAATTAAAAAAATTTAATTTAAATTAAAAAATTAAATTTAAATAAAAAATATTTTTTACATTGAATTAACAGTGACACTTCGGTTTGTAGACCCGCAATCATTTCCCCTTAAACATAAAAAAATTCAAATAATTTATACCCTTTTTTTAAGTCACTTAATTTACTCTTTATATTTTAACTGTAGTTCAAAGAAGGGAACTTACGCTGGTTGAATTAACTTTGCACTAGAGCGCAACTTGAACATTTGGGGGGATAGTTAAGAAGTGATATGAACTACACTCTTAAAACAAAAGAGTGAAATCCACTCCTTTAGCAGAAGTGCATTTTCGACACTGGAAAGGAGTGAAAATTAACTCAGACTGAGTTAAAATCACTCGTTTGGAGTGATCCTGTCGGAGGTTTGACAACACAAAAGAGTGAAATCCACTCGAATAAGGGAAGTGCATTTTCGACACCGAAAGGAGTCAAAATTAATTCAGACTGAGTTAAAATCACTCATTTGTTTAAAGAGTGTATTAAGTATTTTTTTAAAAATTAATTTAAAGTAATTAGCATTAAAAAAACAGGTACAAAAAAGGCATATTTCTTTAAATCTCCATAGACATCCCTCTGGAAGATTCGAAGTCACTGCGGAACCTTTGCTCCTTGTCCCTTACGATACGAATATATTTTCATACAACCTAAAAAAAAAACTACATTCTTTTGCTAAAAATACTTTTTATCTTGTTGCTATGGTGATAGATCCCACCTGGTAGATCTGTCCTCCATGGTTCTAGCCGATGCTAATTCGAACTTTGATTCTAATCAAGGTTTTTTTTTATTGAAGGAAAAAAAATCGAAAAGCGATTGACGCATCCTTATGTCCTTCTCAACTGTGTTATCGGTGTTTTTATTAATATACAAAATACAAAGGTTGAAAAGTATCGGTTTTAACGGAATGCTTTAGTTTTTAATATTCATAACATTTAAAACGTGCATATTGATTCAATATTTAAATTTATTTGCATGTTAAAACTTTTAAATTATTGATATCAAATTGTGAAGATACTTAGTAGATTTATGGTTGCAGACAATTGCTTGTCTGATATTTGTTTATAGGGAATTTCGAAGTGAAAAAAAATAGCCATAAATTTTATATGAATTTAATTTATATAGCCATTTATTATAAGGATTTTATTAGTAAATAATAAAGCCGGTTATAAAATGTGTAGCGTGAAAATCATATTTTTTTTGTAAGAATCGGTCTTACAAGTTAGATTTATAACCACTATGTTCAAACTTTTTATTAAAATATGGTGTGTTTTTTTCCGCTTTCTGTTTCTATGGTAAAAGTTATGTATTAATTTTCGCGTTCAAAATTACTTCTATGTTTTAACTTTTTACATAAATATCGAATGTTTTTTTCCCGCATTCTATTTCTATTAATTAAAGTTTTTTATAAATTAGTTTCGCCAATTATTCCCCCTGAGTATGTATCCCTAGTTAGGGGTCATGTATCCCAATGTATAAGGTTTTAAATAATTGATATTTTACTTGTATTGCAGTTAATATTTCGGTAAAATACTAATATAATATTGTGTAATAACTTATGAATTGTGTAAATTGCCTGCATTTGCACATCCATAAATGCTGTTGTTTAAAAGTGGGGTCATATATCCCTGCTGCCCCCTAATAATAATCTATAGACATATTCCTGCTGTGTGATTCTGGTTTATCCTCTCGAATTAAATTAATAAACATGATTCATTGGCAGTCCTTTAAACTTCAAGAAAATATGGTTGTCTGTTTCTTTTAACTATTATTTTTTCCTTTATAAGTTTCTCCTCAAAAGTTTTAGCAACGATAGGTTTGTTGTGCTTATAATTTTCAGATTAAGAGCAGATTATATGTAAATAGTACATTGCAATCAGATTAAAAAAGACACTTAAAAATTATAGCTGTATTTTCTTTTTATGTCTTAAGTTCAAAAGTGAGCGCGCCCCCTCTAATAACCCTATCTTTAAAATTCATCTTTTTATAAATGCGTTCTCACTACTGAGATAAGTTCATGAAGTGAAAATCTTTTATATTGGAAAACAAATAGTTTGGGACATCTTTCAACGAAACATTCATTTTGATAAATTTGGTTTAAACAAGATTTGTATCTTTAAACAAATTTTTCAAATTTTTATATCGTGTTTTTTTACCATTTGAACACACATAATTTTATTGCATAACTTTACTATTTTGTTTTACCTTTTAGTTTTTATTGTTTATTCCTACTGCGGTATATCAGGGAACCAGTTGAGGATATTTTTTTATTTAATTGATTATCTGAAAAAAAATAGATCATTTTTTAAAAAATACCTATGGCTAACCCAAACTAGGGATCGTACGTTTAAAAATATTAAATATTAAATTTAGTACATAAACCAGGCTTTTCAAAACGCTTTGATATCATTCTGATAAGAAAGTATTTAGTTAAAGTCATTTAAAATAATGTGTATTTTTTTTATCACGAGATTGTATCGAGAACTTTCTTTATAAAAATATTTTCGGTTCATCTTGCTTTGTAAGGGAGCCCAAGTAAATACTTTCCATTATCATTATAATATCAATCTTTAAGTATCTTAATTCTTATTTTAATCTTTTATAACCAATTTTATATCAGATAGATACTATGGATTCGAATAGCTTTCTAAGTATTACAATTTGTTATTCACTGTGTTCTCACGTCTTATGAAGGCCATCTGATACTAAGCGTTTAAACATACAATCGTAGGTGGTTCTTTGCTTTTTTTTTTTTTTTTTTTTTTTTGCAATATTTGTTTATTCACTGTTTTAAATGGTATCTTTACAATAAACTGTCAAAAAAAATGATGTATTATTTAGGAATTAGCAATTAGTTTCTGGTATTTAGATATGATATTGCCATTACATAATTTTCCCCTTACCTTTTGGCAAGTTTCAAGATTTTTTAAAACTCTTAAAACAATTTTTAAAAAAAATCCAAGCATCAAAATATTTTCGATTAAATCTTAATTAAATTTTGCATGCAATCAAATCGAAAATCTCCAAATAATTTGTTTAAACAAGCCACCTTTTGGTAGAGGTTTGATTTACAAATTTACGTGTTAACCCTTTCAATTCCAACTATTTATTTTTTATTCCAAAAATCGGTTAATTGTTAAATAGACTCATTATTCATCCAGAAGGAAATGGTGAAAAGCCGGGGAAAAAATCTTATTTTTTTAAAATTAAAATTTAAGGGAAAATTTTGGGGAATCGTAACTTTTGAATAAATTATAACACTAATTTTTCGAAACTTTATTTGTTAAAATAATAAAAAGTAAATTATTACATGTTCGAAAATGCGAGCATGAGGAATTTAGGACCAATTTATTTAATAAAATTATTCCAGAGTGAATTTTATTTTTACTACGTTTTCCATATTTTATTTAACTACAACAAACAGTATTTAATTTTTCAAAAGACAGGATTCTTCCATCTAACGATACAAAAGGAAAATATATTTTTATTAAAAAGTTTCTGCTTAATTTATTTGCAATAAGTGCGAGTTAAACGAGGAAAAAAAATCGCAAGTTTGATAATTCAATATGTAATCATCGGGAGTGAGAAAGGGCTAAACGAGGGCAGTATAAATTTAAAATACATATTATCGATGTAAGGATTTTCTAAAATGAGTTTGTGCGATGAAATGAACCCCTTATTAGCTTTTGAATTTTATCAATATTTTGCTGAGCATTAATTGTATACTTGAATCACTTGCACTTCTCGTATCTGTTTAAATCTGCTATAAACACAATGTAAAAGAGTCAATTGCACACACACATACTACATTCCTTACATACACACACTATATCATGTAGTATTATTATTCATAAATTATATCGATTCACAACATCAAACTTGAAACGTGTGGGAATCGTCTTTTAGTTAAGTCAACAACATTATGTTTAATTTGTAATCAACTGTTGTCGAATTTAAATAACTTTTAAAACGGATAAAAATATACTAAATTACTATTCCAAATACTTGATTATCAAAAACCCTATTTTATTCTGTGTTTTTTATTATTTCCTATAAATTCCTTTTCAATAAAAGATTATGACACTCAATTAAAGGAAAGTATAATGAAAAGCGAAAGTTATGAACTACAATTAGTCATCCATCGCTAATAACAGCACCATGTGAGTTATTCTTACCATCAAGTCTCATGATTATCCTTTTTCAATACTTTTCCCTTCCTAGTCTTATTTTATGTCAAATGTTTCCTTTTCTTAATTCCTTCAAGGTGTCTGAACAAATTATTAATATGACATCAAAATTCTGCCAGCTCGGCGTTAGTAGAAGAAAACTGGTTTATTTTTTGTTGTTGATGTTACTTGATTGCTGATTTAATCAATTTGGCGTCACAATCCTCTAAGGACTCAAATAGTAAAAAATCTTATTTAGTTTTCATGAGATGAAATTAAAAGATTAAGCTCATTAATATTTAAAATATATAATTAAAATTTTGTGTTTTTTGCTGTTTAAAAGATCCTTAAGGGGACTCAGTACCCCATCCGCCCCCCCCCCCCAAAAAAAATGTAACGGTTGCGTTGGGTGCCTATTCAGGTGTCGGCTCGTCACTTGACTGTGGCTCTAAACTACGACGCAAGTCGCCAATGGCCCTCGTATAGCTCTAGCGCGACGATAATTCAAACCTAACCTAACCCCCCTAAAAATGGGATTGTTAGAGATGTGTTTTGGATAAATGTAATGGATGGTGTAAGATAGTCTAACACAGAAATTTTAACAAATAGAAACTTTTTTAAAAAATTGATTATTTTTAGTTATTTAAAATTTTTACTCAAATTTCAAAACCTTTTTTCCACTGCAAGATTATTTTTTTTCAGTGAATTTTTTTGCAAGTATTGTTTTATTGAGTCATTCAAAATAACTCAAGATATAAAATTTTTGAAACTTGACGTAGTTTTGGAATAAAAAATGTTTTAGTGATTTAACACCGAATTTCATGAAAATAAAATACAAATTCTAGCATTTTTATTTTATTAAAAAATTATCAAATGCTTTCCTTAATCCATACCTAATTCTATTCAATTTTAACTAATGTACATAAAAAATGCATTTTATGGGAGTAGTTATAATGTCCGCAAATTTTACAAACTACGATGAAAAGTTTAAAAAAAAAACAAAAAAAACAGCTTTTTTGTGTAAAAATAAATTATGCTAAATAATTTAAAATACTCCTATAATTTTGAAACTAAAAAAAAATGCACTCTAGAGAGTTTAAATAGGATTTTAAGACAGTAAAGAAAAATGAAATTTTCATCGATTTTGGGGTACTGAATTCCCCTTAAACTTATATTTTTAATTGTATAAATTGTTAAGGGGGAAGAACATAGTTAGCGACAGCAAAAATGAACAATTCTTAGAATAGTTTTCGAAAGGCTATTAAAAAATTGTGTTACAAAAAAACAAATTGTACCAATTTATAAATTTTACTTTTGTTATCATATTTACACAAAGGAATTTTTTTTGAAAAAGACATCTTTTGAAACATACAATTACGAATTTTCAAAAATACAAGTATTTTTTTGGTACCTATTGTACAAAAAATATACAATGAATGTACGTAAAACTTGTTTCAAATGCAAGTAACAGTTAGATTTATATTGGTCACCTGTTTTTTTTTTCTTTTTTGGCCTTAAATAATTTGTAAATTTTATAAAAAAAATTATATTCTTAATTCATAAAAATTCTGATTTTCAACGCACAGAAGTGTAAAATAATAAAGCTTTGTTTTTTGTAAGACTAAATGTGGCTACCTAAATAGATCTAAAATGTTTTTATAACACACACAAAAAACTATTAAGAAATATTTAATAGATTTAGAGAAAAGTGTACCGATGTGTTGAAAATTATAGTTTTGAGAAAAACGCGAAAAACAAATACAGTCGATTCCGTTAACACGAACTCAAAGGGACAACCGTAACATTTCGTGTTAACGGAATTCAATGTTAACCGTCAGCAATTTTTTATTAGGGTAAGGTGGGGTAAGTGGGCCCCCTTTTTGGCATAATTCGACTTTAGACCCTCATACCACTGGATATAATCGGCCTAACCACTTATTTTTTTTTGTGGTCCATTCTCTCATATGTTCTTACTGTACCCATGACAACCTTAACTCAAATTGGCAAAAAATAAATTTTAAAAATATGTTTTTCTTTTTGGTCATCCGAGTGGCCCACTTGCCCCGCATGGTGGGGTAAGTGGGCCACCCCCCTAATATATTTTTACACATAACTGGTAGAGATATGGTAGGGCAAGTGGAATAATCTACATTATTTTTTGAGTGTTTGAAAAAAAAAAGTAATGATGTATCTTTAATGGTTCCCCCATAGCAACTTTTTCTGGCATGCAAGCTTACTACAAGAAAAAATACGTTAATTTTCATCTTGTCATTTTTGCATGTAGTGTAAAAAAAATGTTAGGGCTACAGATTTTAAACTGGCCTATGTCAATGAATAGGACTATGAATAGTGAATATGACTAACCCTATGAATCAGTAAATATGAATTTTTTTTAGTATATTAAGGAGTTGGGGCAAGTTGGCCACCCATGGCCCACTTACCCCGCCATTGTGGTGGCCCACTTACCCCAAACGCGGGGCAACTGGGCCACTCCAATTTTCTTTTAACCTTATCATCATCACAAGTACATGACACTAAAAAAAGATACTATGTTTTATACACTTTCAAAATATATAACATTTTGTTTTGTATCATGAACCGTTTGGAAATAAATAAAAAAATAGTACGATGGCGTGAATTACGAAAAGATGCAATGTTAAAAATTTTCACAAAAAGGATTGTACCTTGTAACATACTAAAATGAAAACGATGCCATAATGTTTCCTTCATCTATTGGGGTAAATACGTAAAAATATTGTAACAGATTTTTTTACGTCCATAATTCGGGAAATGCCAGGGGGGGGTGGCCCACTTGCCCCAATGGCCCACTTACCCCACCTTACCCTACATTGAACCAGTGAATAGTTTTAAAAAATCAACATAAAAAAATTGTTATTTTATAATATGACACTACTAATACAAGCATACAATTAGTAATTCAACGTGGCACATTTGTTCATTTTTATAATTTTTATTTCTTATAAGAAATAATTAACCGATCGACACAAAATCGGTCTTATTCTATAGATTGCGCTTCAATCTATCAGAAAATACTGGTTTCAAAAATTCGATTTTTTTTTTGTTTTTTGTAACTATGTTCTCCCCTTAAGAAAGTATTATAATTTTTTTAAAAGCCTTGTCTCTAGTTTTTTCAATGGACTTTGCTCTTTAAAAAAAATCGATAAAATCAGTTTAAAATAAAAATAATAATAATAATTCAAACCGAGACCAAAGAAAACCACGTGTTTACAGAGCAATTTTTCTTGTATTTATTTTAATGCTATAATTTATTTTTGAGTTATATCCATGAAATGGTAAATGAAATTGCATTGATATTGTGAGTTGTCGTAGAAGTGTAGAGCTTGATCAATAGATGGCAGCGCTGAATGCGACATTCTATTATGCCAAATAAAATTATTATATTTCTTTGTTGCTTTTTTTTGTTTTTGTTTTTTTAGAACTATTTTATGTGTACGAAATATTAAAATTCCTTTCAATCGTATCTTTAATTTTTAAAAAGAAATGCTTTGTTAAGTTTCTTACCATGTCATTTACTTCTCCGTTACTTGTTGGAATATATTTTATTTATTTTTAGTGTTCTTGTTTAGAGATATCTGTAAGTATATAGAAATATTTATGTTTTGAATAATTACGTCAAATGGTGATATGCTCATGAACATGTAAAAATGATGGGGCTTTTTTTTCAAATGCGGCATCCCTCTAATCAATAACAAATTTTTGTGTATGCGTTTCGAAAATAGATGTCGCCACCAAAACAAATGGTATTCTAAATTATTTTCTCTCTGTGGTATACGTCGTAAATGATCTTTGATCTTTATCTCTAATTATTTATTGTGTTTCATAATAATACAATAGTTGTTTTTTGTGTAAATTCATGGTTTATATTGAGGTTAAGAATTTTCTTTTGGATAAGCCTAATTTTTTCCCGTATTAAGCACCATCATATTATCTTAGTGAAATATGAAGTAAATGAATTAAGAAAAATTTTTAAGTTTATTTTTTTTCTATTTTTATCATGAAATGTTTAATTTCAAAAATTATTTTTAAAGTTATTTTTACTGGAAAAAAATAATGGTTTTACATGTGTACATATGAAACACAATTCTGTTACATTTATAAACATATGCGTTAGTTTTTCAAAAATAAACTTGGCGCGCTTGTTTGCTCTTTGAAGTTTAAAATTTATAGCGCACCTTTTCTTGTGCTTATTTAAGAATTAAAAATATTTACTAAAATACAACTTTTAACACAGATGAACTTCTTAACATAGAATGTAGATGGCAAATATTTGAATAATGAACGAACTGGGTAATTCCTACGGGTTAAACCTAAAAATTTACCACACTTGCTCGGAACAATAATATTTTTTTACTAGTCACAATATATAATTCTTAGTATTACTCAAGCATGAGAGTTATGAGTACAACTGATTAACTAGTTTTGTGTGCGTTACATGATGCTGGTGATTTCCTGGATATAAAGTTAGTCATACAATGTAATTAAAGATTAACTGCTGCAAATCGTCGCATTACTAAACAATCATTGAGCTCATTGGGGTATTCATAGAAATTATTTGATTTCAAACTATTTTTGATTATAACCATACTCATTCATTGTTTGGTTCACCAGGATATTAATATTGTTTAATAACATTTTATTACTGGATAAAAATGATAAGCAAAAATATTTGTTTGGTATTCAGTTTTTCAACTTTTAGTTGATAAAGTCGCTCAACCCCCGAACCAAGGATGAATACATCTATCAACGAAAGAGTGGTCAATATCCGACGCTTCCCTGACACACTTATTCATGTGTATGATAAACCGAATATTTGAAAAGACTGCTTCTATAGCTTTCAAAAGAATGCCTATTGTTTAAAAAATATTTGGAAATTGTCAATTTCTTTGTGTTTGGGTGAGGAAAAATGTTGTGTGTATAGTATATTGTAACCGGCAATTTTGGTTGTAAATTTTTAGGAAAAAAAAAGATTTTTTCTACAATAAGTTTTTTAATGTTTTGTGAGTTTTTATCACATTAAAAACTTTATGTTTTTTAAGGTATTTTGTTAGACTTCTTCCGAATCATGTTATTGTTTACAAAAAATAATATAACTTAGTTCGTTAATTTACAGAATTTGATAGTTCTTGGATTTAGACTTAAATTACAAATTTCTATTGTATTGATATACCATGTAGTCTCAGATTCTTGAAACACGTATAACTTTTCAATATTCAGGTATTCACAAGATGAATTTATACTGATTTCCCCCTCACCTCAAAGAATCCCAAAATAAGAACTCATTGTAGAAAAAGTTTTAAAGGCCTATAAAAACTTTCCAAATTTCCTCTAAACTACCGAAAATGCTCTAATTTTTTTTTATGATGTAACCAAAATGCGGAATCTGAAAGCCATAATGTAGTTGGGATATTCTCTAATTTTGTATGATTCCATAACCTAGCGACACAAGTATTTACGTAAACATGAAACCCTTTTAAGCCCCCCTAAATTTTGCTTAAAGTTTTGAGTGAACATCCTGCTATATTATTTTATGCTTTTTATGCTATTTGTTTAATGGCAAGTACATAATAGAGTTTAACAAAAATATCCATTGTCCAGCTTCCCGTTTTGTTTTAATTAGATGTCTCGAATTTTTACAAAAGGCACTACAAATTTCCATTTCAACTTTTGTTTTTCGTTGCATTCATTATCAAAGGTTTAAAAAATTACTGTAATTCCACCTGAAACTGGATATTTGATGTTTCAGCACGTGAGATTTGTGAACTATTTATAGATCGGGTTATTCTCTAACTATTGACCTTAAATCAATGCTCATATATATATATATACCTAAAAATATCATGCGACCTCAACCCCCCCCCCTTTAAATAGCATCATAACATTTTGCAGAAAGTTTGAAATTTGAACCTTGTTCAAGTGTATTTCGTCATTTTTTTAGATTCAAGTAATTTCTAGTAATATCTCCAAACTTTAAAACAAATTGCGTTTAATTCTAAGTTATAAATTACTAAAGTTATAAATTAGGTAGGGTATTCTTATAAATTCCGATAAGAATGTTTTAAAATAATTTTAACTTTTTTAAAGCAATTTTGCTTAATTAAAATTTGTTTATGCTTGTAAATATGGACACCAAAAATTGCCGTAGTTTGTTTACAATTAGTGTAGTAATTTAGGGAGTCGAACGGTCGTTTGTAGCTAATCATGTATCTATCTAACAGCACTTATCTAACATGTTTATTTAATGCAACCAAATAATTAGAAATAGCATGTAATTTGATATTAAAATCTATATTTAGTTATTTTGACATAATGGGCCGATAATTGGCATATTTTTATCATTTATCCAACATAATTTTCCCTTGATATTTTGTTTTGAAGAACTTTTCTTTCACCATTGATTTCTGTATTCAAAGTTGAATCATCTAAATCTTTTCAAGAACCGGTTTAAAAATAAGTTTCTTTGGTATTAATGTGACCAATCCGACCTTCAAATATCTTTTTTCTATTTTGTGAGGTTAAAGCTATTTTACAACCCTTGCCCTTGGGTTCATTTTAAAGTGACAGCTCATCTGCGTAATTATTTCAGCACGATTTGCAGGTTACACTGTCTTGCTGTTGTGCCGCGGTTTTATGCTAATCTCTCTTCATTTTCACCTACTTTCTCAAAATAATCTCATGGCTTTCTAGGCCTGTTTTGTGGAGCTTGTCTTGACGTCTGAAAAAGAATGAAGAAAATTGTTGAAAAGCAACTTAACTGGAAATAGCATGTGAAATCAATTTCATACAATCTTATTGTCTAGACAGAGATTTCTATATTTGGTAGGCAAGACAAAAATAAGTTATAAACAAGCATGCATTTTGGGCTTGGTATTTTTAAATGTTTTTATTGTGAATGTGATTTCAAACAGCAGTTTTATTAAAAATCTTTCACTTAAAGTATAATTAAATAAAAAAACGAAACCTTAACTACTTGACTTTTTGCAATGTTTATTCTTAAATATTTCTTTCCGTATATCCTCGTGTAAGGTAGAGTAAGATCCAAGTTTCCTGACGGCACAAGATTGATAATTTAATTAATTTAATGGGAAGAACAAGTGATAATCTCTGAACTGCAAAAACTATTGTGAATGTGATTTCAAATGGCAGTTTTGATGTAAATCTTTCACTTAAAGTATAATTAAATAAAAAAAAAAACGAAACCTTAACTACTTGACTTTTTACAATTTTTATTCTTAAATATTTCTTTCCGTATATCCTCGTGTAAGGTAGAGTAAGATCCAAGTTTCCTGACGGCACAAGATTGATAATTTAATTAATTTAATGGGAAGAACAAGTGATATTCTCTGAACTGCAAAAACTATAAAGTTTACTGTAATTTTTTGCTTTCCTTTTTAGGAAATACTATAGTAAGATGTCATCTAAAATGAATGCTGAAATTATTTTTTTTTATGGAACTGTGTTATCTCTTGTTGGGTTTTTGAGTGATAGTACATGGAATAGGTAACACACATTTTTGTCACCTAGGTAATGCAAGTTTAGTGTATTTCAAAATATTTAATCATTTAAACTGATTATTTCCTATGGGGAATATTCATGCATATTTTAAAACCGGATGATTAATTTTTATCGATGCCTTTTTATCCTTCAACTGTCAAACGATCGCTGTGGGATATTTCTCTCCACGTCCCTTATCAGCTGGCGTTTGAAACAAACGGCAGACTTTTCTGATTCATTATATTTTTTATGAACTTGTTATCACCTACCATGATTGACGTGTTCGGTATACTCGCCTTGCTTTTTCGCTCACCTTCGAACTGTAAATAAACCTCTTTCCCGAAAAGACGTTCAGTGGCGCGATCGTCCATTTTGAACGACCCTTTGGTCTCAACATCCTAAATGTAAGTAATCAGTAAAAAAGCGTTCCAGCCAGCGAAGCAAGCACTCGTGTGATCAAGAAGGAGGTTGCGACTAACTAATATGAGCTTTTGATTCAACTAGGATGAGCATTTGGTGGACTTGTACAAGGTTTTTATACAACTGAGCGAGCTTCCGTACTTCTGGGCAACTGTTTGAAACAAGTGGACAAGAATTTATTACAACTGGACAATAACTGATGTAACTGAATAAGTTTTTGATGCAACTGAAAAGCGTTATAAAGAACATTAATAAGCTTTTGAACGTTAGACCAAGTCTTCGAAGCATAAGACCGAGAGTTTGAAGCAACAAGGCAATAAGCTTTCGACGTAACCTGACCAAGCACTTTCAGTGACATAACGAGCGTTTAAATTAACGCTAGACAGTCTGAAGTTAACAAAACAAGCGTTTCTTCATTAGGACGAGTTTTAAACAATTCAAATGCCATTAGTAGCAGCTGGGTTGAGCGACGTCATGCTTCGGCAACACCAACCAACCGATCCCGGTTTTTTAAATACCTACCTCAGAGCAGCAGTAACTTCCCCGACCCGACCAGTCGCCGATCTGGCCTCGGCGCTTCAACGTCTGCTGGCGACCTCAATCACAACTCTTATGCAGGCCCAGGTGGAAAAGGCACGCCGGGCCTGTATGCTGCGACTCACTAACTTCATATCGAGACCGCCACTGCTGGACGCTTTCGCAGTGGTACATCGGTACGCCACTGGCGACAGGGCATGTCCCACTGAGGTCATGTCTTTGGTGAAGAAAGAAATCATGAACTATGTGTCGTGGGAGTTGGCCAAAGAGGATATTTCGCTGGGGAAGCTGGAGGGCCTGGTGAAATCGACTGTGATAGCGCATTTTGCTGGACATTTGCATGGGGTGGTGCTGGATTTCTGTCCCATTTGCAAGAGGGAAAGGTAAGTGTGGTTGTTACTGTCCCTTTGTCTCCCCGGTCATCTACGCAAAACCTATAATGGAATGCTAATTTCCAAAGTGAATATTGACGGAAGTTTCATATCTGAAATATTGTAATGGCAGTGAAAAATGCTTTGCTTTTAATTGTTTATAAAAGTTTAATCAATCTTGACAAATTTATTCTTTTACAAATTTTAGAAAAAATCCGGGATTATGCATTACACTAATTTTTTATACAAATTATTATAAATTATTTTCGTTATGCTCGATCAAGCGTGTAAATGAATGTATATGGAAGAGTATGGCTAAGACGGAATTAACTTCTGCATTTCAGCAAAAATTGAAGAATTTCAAATTATATTTTTACAAGCTCACTAACTGACCATTTATTTATTTAAAAATGTCTTTATACGGATGTTAAAACCTTACCATATTTTATATGTTGAACACTTTACACAAACATACAAATGTCCCATTAGCTCCCATATGCAGTGTCTATTGGGACAGGGTGCAGGGCCAACAAGACGTAGTATTATGATATCTTGATTAAAAAAAAAATCTGGAAATTATGTGTTGAAAATAAATTTGAAAGCAAACACCATTTACATATATGCACACAGCACAGAATAAGATTTTTTTTAAAATACAATTATGTATTTCATATTATTGAAAGATGAAAAATCAAATTCGAAAATTTTCGCATGCTCACAGTTTTTTGATCAGTCACTGGAAAGGGTTTAGTGACTAAGTATACTAAATGCATTCAAATCTTCTTCAGGGTACGAAAATTGAAAAAGACCATATTTTTTCTTCAAAAAGCTTACATGGAGTTCTTTTTCTATTTCAAAAATCAATTTCACATAATAGAGAATAGTCTGCTTTTCGAAGTTTACCAACGCAAAGTAATTTATCTTTAGGTTATAATTAGTCTTCAAGCTTTGCTGCAATGAAAATAGTGAATTTACAAGTGGAAAATATCAATTACAGGCTCAATATCTGCAAAAATAAAGCTACTTAAACTTTTACTTAATATACGACGATAAAGTTTTACAAATTTAAAAGTAAAAGTTTTAAAACATTTTGATTTGCCCTGCATCCCATAGGCTCCCACTTACCCCTGTATTTAAAAATATTTTTTAAAAAATCATTGGTTAAACTGTACTTTCGACTTAAAAAACCAGAAAAATTTAAGAGGTTACTTAATTTTCGGATATTGGTAATTCTACAAAATATAACCCTATCAGTCCCAGTGATGCCATTTGGCATCATCATGTTTCTGATTATAATTTTGAAAAAATAATCGGCCTGACATCTATTGGGATTAATAAAAAATATTTTCTAATATAGAAAATTTTTTGAAGAATGGAATGAAGTGCTCTTTGATATTATAAATGGTTATAGACGATCATAAAAAAAATCAAATGATTATGTCAAATTGTCATTGGGACTGAAATTTAAATTACTGGTACCTTAATTTTTGTAGCAAATTCTACCTATTTCAACTATACATAACTTAAAAAAAACAATCTTCTGATATCGTTTTGTTTAGTGTTTAATATATTTTATGCTAAGTCATATTATATATTTGGCTAAGTAACTTAAACAAGTAAGATAACGTTTGAAACAAAGTGAAGGACTCAACCGCATTCCTTGACCAAGATCTGAACGATAAATCCTTCAATCACGCGATGTACCAAATCGCTGCCTTCACGTGTTTCTGGAGCCCCAAGGTTGATGACATATTCACATAGTTAAAAGTGAACTGGAATGAGACAATGTGGGGCAAGTTGTTGACTCTCTGCTCTTGTGACACTCCTTTCGTTTCTTCTCGGGATGTAGGGGTTATCTAAGACTCGTGATTCTACATTGTTTCATAACAACAATTATACTACTAGTATTTGTGATCTATAGTTTTCAGAAATGTTGATCGTTTCAGAAATACGTTTCATGCATTAAAGTCTAGACAAATTGGTCAATATGTTTTATGTGGTGTTGATGACTTCAAAATTATAAGAATTTTTTACTCTTTGTGTTATCAATAGTTTTTTTCTTCAATTAACTTAACATTTTTAATCAAAAGTATCTTTCATACTTTTTTCCGTCTTTCTGCATATCCGTATTTTAGGAATTTCAATGAGTTATAAACTAACAGGAAAGTAGGCTATTCTTTCAGAACTTCTTGTTTTAATGTATTTGTGCGTTTTTCCTTTTATTATTTTTACTTAAATCCATTTAGCTAAAAGCGATTTGGCAATCTCGGTTTTGTCTAATTTAAGGTATCGGTAATCTTTATTCATCAGTTCTTATACAACGGGTCATTGTTTCTATCAAAACTTTGCATTTTTAAAAATATTTGAACTGCTAAAAATAATTAATATTTTGCATAATTGTATTTACATATTTGCTATAAATTCTTTGACTAATTTTTATTCCTTATATTGGAAAAAGATGGCATAAATCACATACATTCATTTAAGAACCAGCAATACACTATGATAAATCATGTGTTCCATTCTTCACAGGAAATTTAATAAGCATTTGACTTCCTTTAATATTGTTATTTGATCATATGAACTTTTAACGCATGATGCATCGTTCCGTTGGTAACATTTTGAACCACTTTGTTTAATTCCCCCTCATAAAGGTGATGATTCGATTCGAAATATATACGCATCGCCAGTTTACCATTCAAAAACCAAACGCATCACTTGACCGGGCATTGTTGACGTTTGTGGTTCATATCATGGCACTTAAAATTCTTCAATAAAATAGGGCTTCCTGTAAAACAGCGATGGTTTAAAAGTATTGTAACTCGCATTTGGTTTGGTTCGAGTAAATTGGACATTAATAAGAATTATGATGGAGATTTAAAGAGCTTACATTCATTTTTCTGCAAATGTCTAAAAAAGTTTTATCACGTAAAGTAGCAGCTTTTAATAATGTTTATGCCCATAGTATGGAATTTGAACTACAGCACCTTTTAAAGAGCCCTTTGAGTTACCTCTGAACTTTTGACTGTTTTGCTGCCACCTAAGAAAAAGCAATCAAGATTTCTGATACGTATATCAGTTAAATAGAAATTGGAATAAAATCTATGTAAATCGTAATTGAATATCTTTTTTTAAAGTGAAGTTATAACTCCACTGGATGGGGTTGTAAATCATAAATGAATCTCTTTTTTGAAGTGAAGTTATAACTCCACTGGATGGGGTTGTAAATCATAAATGAATCTCTTTTTTGAATTGTAGTTATAACTCCACTGGATGGGATTGTAAATCGTAATTGAATCTCTTTTTTAGAGTGAAGTTATAACTCCACTGGATGGGATTGTAAATCATAAATGAATCTCTTTTTTGAAGTGAAGTTATAACTCCACTGGATGGTGTAAACACCATCATTATAATAGATTTCATTCACAAAATTGCATTTTGGGCAAAAATTATATGTTGCCGCTGTGTCAAACCTAGGCAGGGAGGTGTGTTTTTGGTCATCACACACACCGTTGCATTTTGGGCGTTTACCTGAAACCGCTAGAGTTCATTGATCTCCATTTTAGAAAAAGAAAATGGAACAGAAACTCCATTTAGAAAAGAAAACAGAAATCTTCATTTTTTTTATAAAAAGTAATCAATGATGGAAACCAGTCCTCGAATATCTTAATTGGTGTTTGGGGTTTCGTGTGTCTAAACTATTAACCAAACCGCAATGCGAGAAAAGGGCTCGAGTTCATTTTAAGCTGAAGATTTTTCTTCCTTGTGATCATAATAGTTTTCACGACTTCTTTAAAAACATCATTTATTATTATATTTCACGAAACTGTAATAGTTTTTAAATTATATGTTTTCACCCCAATATAATGCGAGTTGTATAAACAATAAATACATTTTAAAATAATTAAATATAAATATCATTTGTTTGAATCATTAAGAATAGATCAATGTTTCATCTGTGTGGCTATTACGTCGTCCAGTGTATATGTGATTTTTAATCCAACTTTTAAATTAAATTTTTTTTTCATTTTTTGAATATATTATACATGACATCTTTCAAATATAATAAGGCTGGGTTTGCTAGCAATCATAATTATTTTAAATATCTGCTTTTGAACATTCAAAATATCACAGATTGAAAATATTTTGTTCCATATTTTAATTATTTCATATTTAAATAATTTAGTTTTTAACTAAATAGTACGATTCGCTCCATTTTAATATTCACGTAAATTTTTTTAAAAAAATAACTAAGTGTAATTACAAATTATTTATTTTTATATTAATACGTACTACTTTACAGAGATTTATTTTAAATGCATTTAAGCAGTAAAACTATAGAAAGTCTTTATAGTACATTAAGTTTATCTTCACTTTGCAGCATTTAACTATCAAGACAGACTTAAATGCGAACTTTCTTTAACAATTACTCATTTCTTTCTTATAACGTACCTATCTTATCGCACAATAGTCAAATCCTTTCTTGTCCCACAAAAAAAAAATCGGAATTTCTGCAACGAAAGTCAATCTGTAAAGAACAAAGAACTAGCAACAATAGCAACATAAGAAGCGACTTAAAATCCTGAGGAGAGGTTATTTTAGATGTCTAATGGAAAAGCACGTATCTCACTGTCCATTGTTATTCCTGTACCTATCATTTCCCATTGATTTATTAGAAAGAGGTATAAAAAGGTTCAGCCCTTGAACCCAAGATTTGAGGGAAGTAATTTTCTTCTTTATACATGGCTTGTGGCCGATGCGCAATTACGCTTTAAATAAAACTAGAATGGATCCAAGAAAAACTTCCTTCGCTATTTTGGGGCATCCGGTTTGAATATGATAATTTGTATAGCTTGAAAGATGACATCAGGACTTGATCGGATCATGGTGTTAAATTTTATTTTTTTGGATTAATTAAAAATTAACGTGTTTCTTTACTACTTAAATTGTCCGAAGGACAAACATATATGATGCATTAAAAGATCAAAAAATGTCGCTTAAACGTATTTGCAAAACTACTCAAAACTAAAATAAATTCATAAAATAATCAACTTCTCTTGTGCTCTAAGTATTTTGAACTAAAAATTTTAAGCCCTGAACTGCTTCAAATAATTGCATTCCTAAAAGCCTAATTAATGAATTTTCATTTTATTTCGCTAAGGAGCATATCTATACATCTTTAAAAATAGTTCCATATTGTCGGTTTTTATATAGTCACTTGATTTATTTGCTAAAATTTTTTTGTATAGTCTACAAATCATTCAGTTGTAAAGAATAAACTTTGCATCTTCCCAGTTAAAAAAGTTCAAAACAAGAACTTACTGATTGTGTTATCCTATAAAAAAAACATCTACCTAGGATCACTGACTCATTAGATTTTTCAGCCTACTGATAATGTCCTGATAAGCGAATAAAACTAGCATAGAATATAATTTCTTAAAAATCTTAACATAAAAAATTTATTCCCTAAAGAATGTTAGCTTATTTTGTAGATTAATTGTTATTAAATATACGTAATTTACATATTTTTTACAAATATGAATAACTTTTTTAGTAAACAGCGTGGATTTAAAAATATAATATTATTTTCGAAATTGTGTGATAGCTTTATACTCGTTACAGAAAACCTAATATTCCTTCTTTATACTATACAGTTAAGAATTTCAAATATTTGAATATTTATTACTTTATTTAACTAAACTTGTAAGGAAATTTGTAACAGTTTGAAAATCAATAATGCTATTTATGTACATAGGCATTAAAATGAAATTATTGTATTTAATTTCAGTTTTGATTGCTTCGAATTTTTTTTATTATATGTGTAAGCTGCAAGCAGCTGATTATTATTTATATAATTCAATAATATTTATAACTTTCATTTCAATTCCTTAATAAATAATTTTGCTAAGAACTGTTACAAGAAAACATTGAAGTGAGAGTATTTAAAACCGCTTTTGAAAAACATGTATACCCTTTTTTTTACAAATTAATTAGCATTTAAAATTCATTGAGTTCTTAAGTCTGGTGTGAGATTCCATGGTCTTACTTTCGAAATCCAAGATAATGAAAAACCGAATTGAAAATAACCCCTTCAACCTTCGTTTTATTTCGGTTACTAGATAAAATTTCTGAATCTGTTAAGAAACCTTTTTTATTTACTTAGTGTTATTATAATAAATGCACATTTTAATATATGCACATTTATATCTAAAATAATGGAATCATGAAAATTGTAATTATTAGGGGGTTATTTATCTCCGTCCATGATATAACAACTCATACAAATCAAAGTTTGAATTTTTACTAAATGAATAAGGTTTTAAAATCAAAGACTTGTATTTACAATTCAAATTGATTGAGATGTTTCGTTCATTTCTTGCAGATCCAAAGAGCTTATCCAGCGGGCGATTCTTGAAAATGATTTCATGAAGAATCTTGAGACAGTACAGATTCGCGAAATCACGGACTGCATGTACCCCGTCGAGTATGGACAGGACAGCGTCATCATCAAAGAAGGAGACATCGGAAGCGTTGTCTTCGTCATGGAAGGTATGCGTCATCCCTGACCCTAAATTAAACAATTAGGTTTGTTACAGAATCTGTCACTTAGGCCACTTCCACACAGCATTTGTGTTTAACAGGAAAAAAGGAGCCAAACACAGTATTAATTCTATCTTTATATTGAACATTTGCACGAAATTTGGCTGTTTTTAGTTTCTTTCGAAAATTCAATCATTATTTCTTATCGTTTGCTTAATTAATTAATATTAAAAGGGTAAATATATAATATTCCTCTCTTCTAAGTAGAAGCTAAACATTTAATATCTAACAGTACAAAGAATTTCCTTTTCAAATACATTTGACGTCATTTCAAACTGATTTAAGTCGCGATCATTGTGGATGGAAATGGTGATTTAATTCTAATAAAAATGGATTATTATGCTTTTTGAAATTGCAACTCGAACATTTTTTAACTTCGAAATATATTTGTTTTCCTGAAATTTTCAAATGTCTCCTAATTTCGATGCGCTGAGTTTTTGAGTATTACACTTGCGCATAACATGTGTAGTTTGTCATATGAAAGTGGATGACAAACAGACGGACTGAACGATTATGATACCTTTCACTTTTTCCAATATACGCGTAGTGTAAAAAAAAGGGCTGATGTGAGCTTTGTTGTAATATTGGAATTGGTATATTTTCTACTAAGGTACATATCTGCTATTGCCTGTTAATTTGTTGTTAAGGAAATGAGACATTTTCGTTGTTAATTGAGATAGTATCGAAAATGATCTGGTTGCAATACAATTACTATTTTGTAAAAGGCTGTATTTAAATGTTATTTGCGTTTTTCATAGCATGTGCAAGTTGAAAGTTATCTCATTCCAAAATTCTGCTTTCATGCGATAATTTTTTTAATATTAAAGTTGGAAACTGTGTTATGTTTTATTTTGTAGTTTTGGTCACACATGTGTAACTTTTTATGATCTGTATTATTTTATGATATGTATTATATATTTTAAATACAATTAGTTTTAATTCAAACTGTATGTTTCAGAAGGTAAAATTGAAGTTTCGAAAGAAAATCGTTACCTGTGTACAGTAGGACCAGGAAAAGTGTTTGGAGAATTAGCTATTTTATACAACTGTACCAGAACAGCAACTGTGACAGGTATGAACAGATTTCTTTTCAATGCATTTTGCACCTGTACAAACTTGCTGTGCTTTATGTTTATCATGTATTGCTTCGAAATTTAGAACTATAGTTAAGCTCACAGTTTCCTTTCACAGAATCCACAACCATGAGCGGAGCTATAAAAAGCGCGGAGCATTCAGATTACAACAAAATAAAACGGCTGAAATTTTCTCTTTATCTGATTCCTCTGCGCGTTTTCTGCTCCGCCCATGGTCGTGCCTTCTGTGCAAGGAAACTATGAGTTAAACTATAACTGTATTACATTATTTTTAGCTCTCAGTGACTGCAGACTTTGGGCAATTGAAAGACAATGCTTTCAAACTATCATGATGCGAACCGGTTTAGTTAGACAAGCACAATACACAGACTTTCTGAAAAGGTAATTACCGAGAAATTCGCTGAGTTTATTATTAAAAAAAATTTAATCTCTTTTAAATATATAAACATAACAAAATTATTATTTCTAGTGTTCCTACATTTAGAAAGTTAAAGGAAGAAATGCTAATAAAAATTGCTGATGTTTTAGAGGAGGTAAGTTAGATTTTTATCCTTGTATTCGATATTGTTTGGTTAAATAAGATTAATCTCTGTTCTAATTTTTATTATTATGCATATAAATTATATACAGTTGAGATAAAATAACATTTTATTATGGAAATTTTAGGCTGATTTAAAAACATTGTGTGCCTCAAAACCTTAAATATATAGATAAACCTAAAATAATGTTTTAAAAAGGCCTTCTAATTCTTGTTTTTAAAGACTTAAAAAAAAAACTGCAATGCTTGAAATGCTAAAAAAAATTCTAATATTTTTATACCATTTATGTATACATAGTTGAATTTAAAGGATAATATTCATGATACTAGTTATACTAATGTGCATTTCATACTGCTGCATACTTGTTTAAAAGTTCTTTTTTCATTTATAGACAACTTACAAATATGGAGACTACATTATAAGACAAGGGGCTAGGGGAGATACCTTTTTCATTATCAGTAGAGGAAAGGTAAATATAGCAGTATATGTAATGTCTGCATTTAAAGCTTTATGCATACATTAAAAATTTAAGTAGTTTTTAAAACATAAATGCTAAGCATTTAATATTTTATACACTAAATCTAATTTTTAATCCTTTTTACATAAATGCATAACATTTAAAGCTGCTACATAATTTAATGTAAGTCTTTAATACATAAAAGCCTTTGATGCTTTTTGTCAACATTCAATTCTTTTGTATTAATGTGAACTTGCCTTAACATGAATAAATGAAAATTATTTAATATGCATTTGATTATTTTGCAAATCATTTATATAGGTTAAAGTAACCATTGGTGAGGATGAACAAAATAATGGAAAATTTGTTAGAACATTGAGTTATGGTGACTTCTTTGGAGAAAAAGCTTTACAGAGGTATAGTCGTATAAACTATTTATTTTGGTAATTTAAAATATTTATCAAATTTACAATTATAATTCTATCATTTATTTTTGATGGTAATAAAGTTAAAACTTTATTATTAACCATTTTCAAAAGTTTTAAATATTATTGTTTAAATGTTTTTCTTTTAAAATTGCAGTGAACATGTGAGGACTGCTAACATTGTAGCAGATAGTCCAGAAGGAGTTACCTGTTTAGTCATTGATAGAGAGTAAGTTGTTGTTACCTGTTTCTTAACCCCTTTCCTTTTCGCTCCCGTGAAAATTGCAGGTTGAGGTTTTGTCGTCTATTTCTTGCTCCTGTGATACTTCCGGGATGGAGTGTGCAGAAGTAATTGCGGCAATTAGATTCAAATTAACTTAAATCCACTGATTAAAACGCCCATAAGATTAACTTTTTTTTTTTAATTTCAAGCTAAAAATCAAATGAAACATTATAAATGAATAGATTGTTCAGACACATATTTTAATTTTCATGAATAAAAAAATAGGCACTTTTATGGGAATTTTCTTGAAAATTATGCCATTGTTCAGGGGTTGAAAAAAATTATAATGCAAAAATAAAATGTTATTTATTTCGTCAATGTCAAATTATGTTTGTTGTTGCTGCAAATGCTTATTTTGTAGCAACTTTTTAATTCTTAAAAATACGCCTAGTTAGTTTTAAATATATTGTAATATTTTAATTTATTTTTGGGCTTTTCTAGTCTTAAAAAATAATTTTTTAAGCAATGAGAAAAATAATTGTTATTCAATTTTTAAACTTGACAATTTTTTTTCAGGTCTTTCAATCAATTAATTAGTCATATTGATGAAATCAAAACAAAAAGATACGATGAAGATGCTAGCTTTAGAAAAAAGTATGTTCCATTTTATTTGTATTTTTTGTAATAATATATATCTAAATATTATCGAATGAAAGTTGGTGAACAATATATAGTTTTTTATATCTACATTTACTTTTCATAACAAAACATTAGAATTGGTATTAGAGGTAGCCTATATTTTTATTTTGGTTAAAAAAAATACTTTGCAAAACAACAGCATCAGCAAAAACTAAATGTAATAATAAAGTTGCCCAGCATAGTTAACTAGTTAAGTAATGATTGTATGGTTTTATTCATGTTGTAGTACTTTATAAATATTTTTTTTCAATAAGTGTATTATTTTTATTAATACTTTTTTTGTCGTTTTTCAAAGCTGCTTACATAAGGACAAGGTGAGAAATTATAAGCTGATTCAATTTGTCTAAAAAATTGACTGCTAAAGACACATCTAAATTTGAATGAGAGAAATCAATAAGAATTATTCGTACTATTAGAATTTAACTATTCAAAAATAACTTTTTAAGCTAATTATTAAACATAATTTAATATAATTTTCTTTATGTTTAGAGCCAATGAAGAATTTCTTGACATTAGGCTTACTGACTTGAGAATAGTAACAACCTTAGGTGTTGGGGGCTTTGGACGAGTAGAATTGGTAATTTATCAAATAATTTTATGTCTGTAGCTTTTGTTAAGAATTAAAACAAATACAAATTTTTAAGCACATTTGTGAAAATACATACAATAATAGCTATGTAAACCAAGTTTAGTTGAGGAAATTGCAAAAAACCTCCACTCTAATAATTTTTTACTATTTTTATATTTGTAAATAATGATTTAGACTACTAAAAAGTCATTAATAAATTAAGTTTGATAGACAAATAAATGTCTAAATTTTAAATTAGTATGCACAAGTAACCATACTGTGCATCTTCAAAAGTTAAGTACATGTTAAAAGTAGTATTTTAAAATAGATTGATGAAACTTGAAATAGCTTTATAAATATTTATTTTGACCTCGTACCAATTATTGATTATGAATATGCATTAACAGTAAGTAAATGTTTAATATAGTTATATATAATTTATAATGCTTCTTAAAACACTTATTATGTGCACTTTTTGTTTACTTTGAAAAATAATTTAAGAAAATTCATATATTTTATTTTATGAAAATAGGTTCAAATTCACAATGATACATCCAAGTCTTACGCATTAAAAGTCATGAAAAAAGCTCAAATTGTTGAAACTCGTCAACAGCAGCACATACTTTCAGAGAAAGTCATAATGGAGGAGTCAAATTCTGACTTTGTTGTTAAGTAAGCTAGCATTCTAACTAATTATTTTATTTCCATATTGTATTTGTTCAATTTATGTGTCAATAAGGGTATAAAGTTTAATTCATTAAAAAAAAACTTTATCAAACGTTAAATTTAGAGATATGACTATTTTTAAAGTGTTAATAAATTGAATACATACTCTTTAAAATTGAATGGACGCAAAAGAGGGACCTTCCAATCAAAGTCTTCCCTCTGTGTTAATCAATTGTAAAAAATAGTTTCCTAAGCCCAATTACTCTATCTGTATTGAATACCTTTACAGAGAATTATACAGAAATTAACAATTTTGCAGGGGTTTTTTTTATGATAAATATATCTGATTAAAACAGTTTGGAGACCCAACTTGTTTCTGATTCCCCTTTAATAAGTTTATACCATTGATTTTTTTATATTTTAAATTTTCTATTATCTTACAAATTTGTTCTCATTCATTTTTATAGATTATATCGTACTTTCAAAGATAGGAAATATCTTTATATGTTAATGGAAGCCTGCTTAGGTGGAGAATTATGGACACTTTTGAGAGATAGGTAATTACAATTTTATTCATTCTTTTAAAGTAATAGTAATAACATTTTTAACACCCAATATTTTTTAATTACCCATATAAATGCTGAAAAATCCTTATGAGTTGAGAAAATAATAACTGCAATTTTAATATAAGGTACACTGATATTTATTCTTTCACAAAAATTTTTTTATGCAGCTACAGTTTTATTTATATTTCATGATAAATTTTTTTGTAATGAAGCATTAACTAAATAATTGATATATTTTTACAGGGGTAGCTTTGATGATTCCACAACTCGGTTTTATGCTGCTTGTGTTATTGAGGCATTCGATTATTTGCATTCAAGAAATATTATATACAGAGATCTGAAACCAGAAAACATGTTACTTGATTCCCAAGGATATGTTAAACTAGTAAGTATTTTAATTATTAAGATACAAATATTTTATAGTATAAGAATGTTTACAAAAATACCCATCTTTAATAAATATAACTTATTACTGCAGTGTTTTTATACATCTTAATATGTTTAGTATTGTTCATAATTTTAAATTAATTTGGAAACTTAAGATTATTAAACTAATCTATTTAAAGTTAGAACTGTAAAAGTTTAATAATAACATGAGATGGAATTTGTCAAATCTTTATTCTTGAAATTTAACTTTGAATTTATGCATAATTTGATGTTCAGATTTAACAATTAAAATAAGTGTCATGGTTTCAAAAACTTTTTTATTCCTAAATTTGGAATGAATTATTTAAAATCTGTCCTAAGTTATAGCACAAAACTTTGCCTTTCTTTTTTATGCACATTCTGTATGGTGTTTTTCTAACAGAAAATATTTTCAGGTTGATTTTGGATTTGCAAAGAAACTTCCAAATGGCCGAAAAACATGGACATTTTGTGGCACACCAGAATATGTTGCCCCTGAAGTCATTCTAAACAAGGGACATGATACTTCTGCTGACTTCTGGTCTTTAGGGGTTTTAATGTTTGAACTTCTTACTGGAACGTGAGTTAAATTTCAAATTGGATTACATTTCTTAGATTTTTTTTGTATAGTATATTATTTTTTCAACTAAATTTTATTACTTATTAATTTTATTTAATTATTTAAAAAATAAACTAATAAAAGTATTAAAATAATTAATATTGAAAATTAATCTGTAGCATTAAAAAGTAAAATGTTGGTAATTTTAAGAACTAAGTTTTATATTTCAATATTAAATGTAACTTAATTTAAAACCTTACTATTTAAAATAAATCAAAAATATTTACTTTTCTGTAAATATTTGATAGTCCTCATGTAGCTATGATGGGGTGATAATTATGCTCAACTCTTCAAATATTAGGATTCTTTTTAAAATGTTCAGATTTATATTTAGATTTTGTTTATGCTGTATTATTTGATATAACTATTTATAAAGTGTTAAAGTCTATTTTAGTAGAAATAAAACAAGAAAGCATCTACAAACATGTTAAAAAGTTTTTTAAATTTTGCATAAGCTAATGAAGTTGTTTATTACAGACCACCTTTTACTGGGCCTGACCCAATGCGGACATACAATATTATATTGAAAGGTATTGACATTGTAGAATTTCCTAGAACGATATCAAGAAATGCTGCTAACCTGATAAAAAGGTTATGCCGGTAAGTTATCTAATATTATTTGTGATACTTTTTATATTTTGTAATTTTACAATGATAATTTTAAAAGTATATTTTTGAATTATTTTTACTTGAATTTGTTTTGTGTCTTCCGTTTAAACTTTATTTTGTAACTAGACAAGCATTCATATGATTTTGCTAGTTTCTGAAATCACTTTTATTTTTATGAATTTTGCAATAGTTATTATTATTTTTTTTTTGCTTTATAAATTCTTACTAATTATTTTTATTTTACATTTGAAAATATCTTAATTGTGTATAATTATTTAAATTTCTCCTAAGTTTTGGACTTTTTCAGAAACTGTTTGTCTTAGTTATCTTTCATTAATTTTTAAGCTAACTATTTTGTATTTAGTTTGAATTATCATTAAAAAATAGTAGAAATATTTATAAGAAATGTTTAAACCTAGAAAAGCAACCTTTTTTAATTTTTTCTTATTTTTAAACATGTTTTGTCATAAGTTATTTTATAATAAATTGTAACTTTTGTTACTGTCTTTAAAACAAACCCATAATTTTTATTTTATTCTTACATTCTATTTTTGAAAATGTACTGTAAAGAATTAATTTGAATAAATAAAAGTTTTTTTTAAAAAAGAAAAAGCATCTTAACCTAATATATCATTTGTTTGCAGTGACAATCCTACTGAACGATTAGGTTATCAAAAAGGTGGCATTAAAGAATTACAAAAACACAAGTAAGGATATTTCTATTTCCTTCGTTAAAATAACTAATGCTCTTATAATAAAAGTAATTAATTGCCCAAAATTATTGTTACTAATTGTGAATTAAACCTTTTAGGTGGTTTGATGGATTCAATTGGGAGGGTTTAAGTAACAGAAATTTAGAACCTCCTATTGTACCTAGAGTAAGTATTGGTTAGCTTTGGTTATGTAATTCTAATAGTTATAAAATTATACACATCTCTAATGATTAAACCACTTATACAATTAAAAACTACATACTCATATTCTAAGTAAAACTTTAATTGTATATCAATGTTTGATAATGAAATGTCTGAAATTGTTTAAGTTTAACTGAGTTTATTTTGAATTTCTGTAATGAATCTTAAGTTTTTCACAAAACATGTTATTATTTTAAAAAAATCTTTTCGATTCAGTAAGTATTTAAACAGTTTTTACCTTTTTATTTAGTAATTATTAGAATAGCCACATTTTTTCTGTTTTCTTATTTCATAATTTAATTATTAAGCAACATATTGCTCTTCAAACCTATGTATATTTTTCATGATTGCTTGTTATTTCAGAGAAAATATGGTATTAAAGAGTATAACATTAAATTTTATCTTAAACACTATTTTTTAAATATTTCTAGATTGCAAAGATTTTTTTTTTTGTGAAATGTTGTTAAACTTACTTTATTGTGTTAACTTTTAATTTTAAAGTTTGAAATATTTTCTATTTATTTGCTTAATAATATTAAAATATAAACAGGGAGAAGTGTGAAACTACATAGATTGTATTTACATGCATTATCTTACTAACCTAAGAAATTTAGTCACTTAATTTTTTTTATTAAATCATGTTCCATATTTATTTCAGGTGCAAAATTGCGTAGACACTAGCAATTTCGACAACTACCCAGTTGACACAAGTGGTCTTCCAGTGGATGACGTGTCAGGTTGGGACGCCGAATTCTAGGACTATTCCTGCTCACTTTTCATGCATTTTCACTCCATGTCATTGTTGATGAATTTGGTGCAGATATAATTTCATGAAACTCTCAAAGCATTCTACTTCATTTCAGTATCTAATTGAAACACATGTCACTTGTTTGAAAAAATAACGTATTGAATATGTTGATTTTTTTTTTAATATTTAGACACTGAACTGTTCCTGCTTAATTAAATTAATGTTTAGTAATGTTGTTGATAATTATGATGTTGTTGGCTGTTAAAGGAAATTGAAATATTTAAAATAGGAATTTAATTTCAAAATCTGTGACTTATGAGGTTTCTGAAACTGAATAGATTTGTTAATAACATTTATGTGATCAAGTCCTGAAATAAGTAAATTGCGGAACCATGTAATTAACCAAATCTTGAAATTTAATTATTTAGAATATTTTTCGATAATAATAAGCAATATTATTTTACAGTCATAGTAATTAAATTATTAAATTAAAACGGCATGTTTATTGTTTTCCAATTATTAAAATATGTTACTTTTTATTTTAACTTAAGTTATTTACATGAAAATAATCAGCCATACCTCATATTAATATGATAAGTAATGCTTTAGTAGGATTAATTTTGGCATGCATTCAGCATTTTCATTTTTAGACCAGTTTACAGTAAGTTCATTATTTTAAACTATCATATTATGTAGTTGTGAAATTATATATTGCTATATTAGTTTTCCTTGTAAGAAAGTAATTATAGAGCTTGCTGGTGATATTTTGTTTCGTTAATCAATTATTCAATTGTAATGGTTTACAAATATTTATAGTTTCTCATAATTCTTTGAGAAATAAGTCTGTTGTACAGGAATAATAGGGTTACCA
The DNA here is from genome assembly GCA_023701765.1 of Hylyphantes graminicola. NCBI lineage: Eukaryota > Metazoa > Arthropoda > Arachnida > Araneae > Linyphiidae > Hylyphantes > Hylyphantes graminicola. The sequence goes on along the minus strand of CM043117.1, from coordinate 34,688,593 downwards.
ATGAATTATTGTAAAAATGTATATATCTATGTGTAAAGAGGCTTAACATGAACAAAGTTATTTTTGTTTAAAAACTATATTGTTCTGTTTTTTTTTGTATAAATACTTAATTGCTTTTGTGTACAGTGTACATGAATAATTATTAATTAAGAAATAGCACTGCAATTACAAAATATTTGTTATTGGATATTTTGCTGATATGTGATATTCTGTAGGTGTGTAAATAAATATATTAATTTTACTTCTCTGCTGTGGTTTATTATATTTTTTAAAACTTCTTGTTTAATTTTCTCTTTAAAAGATTTATAAGTGAAAGATGTTAAAAATCCAATGGTAACATATACGTTACTTTGAAAATTAAATATACATTTGCTATTTATCCTTTTGAAATAGTTTTCATAACAGAAACAGAATTAACCGAACATTAAATAACTGACACAACTTCAAACATTCTAATGACCTTTATTTTCAATCAAGCACAAACTGTACAATTCAATTAAAAAAAAAAATTTTAATGACAAGCATATGCTGATTTATGATGAACACATTACATATTTGTTGCAAATGAGTGATGATTTTTATTTGGCAATTGATGACAAAATCATTGTCATTTCAAAAGTTGTCTAATTGTGTCAGCTACTCCACCAATCAAACCAAAATCTCACCCAGGCTAAACGGGGCTTAACTGTGACTGATTTAACTTATTCACTTGTGCTTTTCATGTAGAAGAAGCAAGAAAAATCTTGTTGAAATGCTAAATCTTTTTGGTTTTAATCAAAAAGCCTTATTTTGATTAGAAATAAACTTATTTGATGATTTATTGCAGATTGAAAACAACACTCCTAAACAATTAATAGCTATTATCAATGCTATGAAGTAAACCAGTAAAGTATATATCTAACATTAAAATACTTATCTATAAAGCAATAAGCTTCGTTAATAGAAGATGCCACTAATATCAAAATAATTGAAAGAATGTGCTTTAAATTGAGAAAAGACAGATTGACTGATAGTGTTGAAAATTTCTAATCTTCTTTGAAATTAGTTATGACTTTTTAACCTAACCAGTGTTTTTGAAAGTCAATGAACTCATTACATTTCAACAATGTGTTCAATAAGAAATCCTATTAAAGTGACAAATATTTTTCTTAGGAATACAAGTTATTACAACAGTGGCATAGTGTTTTAAAATTAGAAATATAAAATGCTTACAGACCGTTAGTTTGATGCGTCGTTTGAATAAATATATATAATTGTAACAATGTTATTAAAAGTAAAATGAAGTGAACCGTATATTTTCCTTAGGAATAAATTAAAACTAAGTTCTGGACTCACTAGACTAGTCTACTTTCCACTTACTTTAAAGTTCACAGCTTTTTTTTAAATAACGGATAGAGAGACGTACAAAAGAAAATAAAAGAATAAAAAAAGAAACAGAAGAAAGGACTCATAGGGCAGGTGGATGGAAAAGCGAAACAGACGGACAGAAGTAAATAGGAAGCATGTGTGATGCTATACCTTTCTAAAACACACAAAAAATATGGAAAATCAGTTAGATTTAGAACATAATTTGAAAGGGGTTCTGACGGATATGTTGGTACTGACCGGAAGGACATATCCAAGATATGTCAATGCCTTCTTCTTTTCTAATATACAATTAATAATGCCTTTTAAGCGAAAGCACAGGGCCCCCAGATGTTATTTTCTCACAAATGAAATGTATCGGATTAGGTATGGTTTTCATATACTTTCTGTGTATGCATACCCGCAAGAGTGGACCTACTGCCAATTTACGGGTACTGCGTGTGGCGCAAAAGGTATATAAATTTATAAGTTAACTTATGTCATTTTCACAAGACTGATTTTTACGTATGTTTTAGAAAATATTGTTGAAAGTCAATAAATTTGCCAGACACTTTCCGGGGCTGGGAAGCCCAGTCGGTTAAGCACTCGCTTAGCATGCGGAATGTCCCCAGGTTTTGGCCCGGGCATCGCCAAAATGGCTGCCGACCTATAAACGGCCCGTGCAGCCTGAAATGTCCGACGAATAATACCCCGTGTAAGGGAGTGCACGTTAAATATCCTTCAAAGTCCTAACGCTACTTACGATGGCGCCCTTAACGGTTGCGTTGGGCTCGTCACCTGACTGAGGTTCTAAAATACGACGCCCGTCACCAATAGCCCTCGTGTAGCTCTAATGCGACGATAATTCAAACCTAACCTAACCAGACACTTTCCTCCTGTCGAAACTTTGGCCAAACTTTTTAAACATCCCTTTTTGTTTAGTTAGAAAATACGTAGCCCTATCCTTTATCGTGCTACCAGATGTGTGGGGTTATTTTTTAAAAAAATATTTAAAACAAATGGAATATCCGAAGAATAACTTAAATTTTAACTAGTAGCTATTTTGCCAGAAATATCTTAAGTCAGCGAACATTATGGACCCGATAGTAAAGAAAGGTCTTATATGCTGTTGTGGTGTTCGTAGATATCCCACGCAGGCCTGGATCTACCATGATGAGACCCAGGCCTAAAAATCCACTAAATTTTAGTTTCTATTATGTAGACAAATGACAATATATGCGCTTTAGTGTAGGCTTTATAGCCCATTACCCAGCTCGCCAGAAGAGACAGTCACAAGAGACACACAAAGGACGACACAAACACATAGACAAATAACATTTATTGACAAGCACAAGCATCCATGCCTGACCGGGATTCGAACCCGACCCCAGCAGTTCCAAAGGCCAGCATGCTAACGATTGAGCCACCGGGGCTGCCTTTTTGTTTAGTTAGAAAATACGTAGCCCTATAGCCCTATCCTATATCTTGCTACCAGATGTGTGTTTTTTTTTTAATATTTTTTAAAAAAATGGGATAGCCGAAGTATAACTTAAATTTTAACTAGCAGCTATTTTGCCAGAAATCTCTTAAGTCAGCGAACATTATGGACCCGGTATTAAAGAAAGGTCTTATATGCTGTTGTGGTGTTCGTGGATATCCCATGCAAGGCCTGGATCTACCATGATGAGATCCAGGCCTAGTGTCCCCTAAATGTTAGTTTCTATTATGTTAAATGCTGTAGATCATCAAAATTTCAGAAAATTTTAAAATTTTCTGAAACTCCACCATGCAGCAAAACTATTGTTTTTACAGGGAAATCTGTCATTTGGTGTGTCAGAATATTACCTTAAAATTTACAGAGATAATCCCTTTATTTATTCGAATAATTTGTAATTTTAACACAATCTGTATTATAACAGACAAATAATAAAGAAAAACCGAAAATCTAACATCTCTCAGTAACAATCGGGGATACTACAATACACTCGAACGCAGATTAATAAAGTGTCACCTCCAGATTCGAACTATGGACCTTCGGATTGGTCTAACGCTCTCCCACCTAAACTAGTTAGGCACCCGAAATTCTACAAACAGTTGAAATTGCTCTTCGGTTGCAGTCTAATACTCTTTTCACTATTAACAGCAGATAGAAACTTTTTTTCTTGAAACAGTTTACTTTTACAGAAAAAAAAATTATAAGAGAAAATAAGAGAATTTTTCTGAAAATATGGTATTTTCAGGAAAATTAACAGTTTTTTTTTTAATATTGCACTTTAATTTTAGCTTTTTTTTCACTCAGACATTGACCTTACGTGATTGGCTTGATCGATGTCATAAGAAAGCCGATAAAATGGTAGCAAAAATATGATAAATCGGAAAACTGGCAGTAGGGCATTCACACGCAAAATTTATCGTTACGGGCCCCCAAAAATTGTGTATATATTTTGTGTAGTGTAATCGTTTCCAGCTGCCTATTTCTAGCCTCCATTAGGAGCTTTAACACAGCCAATAATGCCTCGTAATTTAGAACCCTGGTCAAGTGACGAGGTCGACACCTGAGCGGAACTTCGAGCGACATCGTACGCTCACGCCGTCGGGACTTTGGACACCACAGATTTAGCTAGCACGTCTGTCCCAGTGTTCTCGGGCCCATCCGTCACGAGTTCGATTTTCTACTCTTTCCCAGTCAGATATCCGATTTATAGGATAACTGGCAGTAGGTGGGATTCGAACCCCCGCACTCTTGAGAAGGCTGAATTCGGAGGCGGATGCCTTAACCACTAGGCCAAGGACGGGCCTTATATTTTGAGATTTCTTAGATTGGGCCCTGATCCCACGGCTGATGGTTGCCAGAACCTCCGAAGAAGTAAGCATTACTTTTACACATATAAAGACTAAGTCTTGTCAATAAAGTGCCACTGTCTTTTTCTAACACCCATGAGCATAACCGGGATTCGAACCCGGGACTTACTGATTGGCATTCAGACGCACTATCCACAATGGCGAGTAGTACCGGCCTGTTTTATAATATATCGATATAACAATTTATAGGGTGTAAATGGGAAAATAATTATTTACATAAAGATTATTTAAGCTATTATATATTATACTTATTATAAACTATAGCAGTATGGTCCCGCCTTACTGGGAGCCCATTAACTTCGCATTGCTTCCTTTTAGAGGCATACTTACCTTGTGAAAATACACTCAAAATTAAAACAAAATTAAATTCGTGTTGGCGCATGCGCACCTAAAAGAGCAAACACTAATAGAGGATGAAGCAGCCCTAGGGCGAGTGCATATCTCAATCAAACTGATAGAGGATGAAGCAGCCCTAGGGCAAGCGCATATCTCAATCAAACTAATAGAGGATGTCGTCAAGCCCCCGTTTCGGCCCGGACCATGTATTTTCAAGCCCTGTTATGGTCCCGCAATCCCACGTGGATGACGTTTTTTTAAAACTAATTATATTAATTAAAAATTTTAATCAAATATGAAAAATCTAAGCCTCAGGTGCACACGTAGGTATTAAAAGGAATCTATATTAAAAATTTCGAATTTTTTAGAGCAGTCTAAGTAGGTCTTTTGCGATCCACAGACAGACACACAGACAGACTCTTTCTTTTATTATTATAGATTATATTTTATTTTTTTTTTCCAATCGAACTTAACCCTTTATCAGATTATCCAATAGTTTAAACTATAACACGGTTTAATTAAATTAGTTATATTTTTTGAAAATAAATAAATACATGTAAATACTTTTCATCGCTAAATTTTAGTTGGTGGTTAAATTAACATCGTACTAGCGCTAGTGTAAGCAAAGGGCATCATGCAAAGTGTAAGCAAAGGCAATTGCAAAGGGCATCATGATTTACAACCGCGGTCAAGTGACCAGACTGGCACCTGAGCTGGTAGCCAAAGCAGCTTTATAAGCGGCATCATGCAGGGTCAGGACTTTGGAATACGACAAATTTGATGTGTACTAGTCCTATATACACTGTGCTTTTTGATTTATTTTTTTCTTTTTTGCTCAGCATGATCCATTCATAAGATGGCTAATGAGAAGATAGAACCCTGAAAGGCATTTTCATTGACATGTCATCTTAACCCACAGTGCCACACAACCCTCTTTAATTTTAAGTAATTTATTTAAAGACTAATATTCTCTGTTTTATGGAAATAAAAAAAAATCAATGTAAATTTCTTTAAAAATAAAAAAATAAAATATATTTTATGTTTTTTTTCCTCCAATTGGGCTGCAATATTGGCAGTCAAGCTTTTGCATACTCGGCATATTCCCCAGAACGAAGAACTGTTTTTTTTTTTTTTTGCCACTATTTAGGCGGCTCTCCCTACCAATTTTTATTACAATTCAGATTACAATGATTCTGAGCTCTCTGTGGATGTTAAAGTATGCTGAGATTTAATTTTTCAGGGAGAACCCAAGCCAAATAGGCCATACGTGCCACATAATCATATGACATATGCTCGTCCAGGATTTTCCCATCCAGAAAATCCAACGACTCAGCCGGGGCTCGAACCCTCGATCTTGTGCTTACGAGGCGGACACGTTAAACCTCTCAGCCACCGAGCCGCTTATTGAAAGTTGATGAATCAATGAAATTTATTTTTATGTTCGATTGTAGTTGTGAAAAGAATGAATTTCATATTTGTTTTCTGTTGCAATAATTTTTTTTTTAAAACAAATTATTAACTAAATTAATAATGAGAACTCATTTTATTGTTTGAGTGCAGTAGATTTTACTCTTTATTCTCGAATTTATATTTTTTGTAACAAATATGCAATTTACTCAACGCCACATAAGTTTTCAATTCTCTAGACCCCTATAATCGAATAGCCAGCATATAAGTATAAGTTAGTGAAAAAAAAATATTTTCAAGATCAAAATGTAACTAAATAATTAGCATCGTAAAATACAAGTTTATTAATTTCTTTTTCCATGTGAAACGAAACGAGTAATTAATGCAATTAAATTCCAATTTTTTTTATGTTTATTTCCAAGACTCCTAATTGCTCAGAAGAGGGATTAAAAAGTTTGTAAAAAAAAAAGAGGCAATAAAATCTAAGTATCACAGTAAAATAAGTAAATAGAGAAAAGTAAAAAAAAAGTTGGGGGAAATTTCATCGCTTAGTAACAAAAATAACGAGTTTAGCGCTGGGAACTAAATGGGGGAGAAAAATAAAATTTTAAGTTTTAACGCTGAAACATTTAAGAGTTCGATTAATTATTCTAAGCAATTAAACTTGGAAATTAGGCAGAGGCGACAATTTAATGTGAATGTTTTGCCAGCAGATGGCGCTGTCGTTTAATTACGTTAGGCGCGTGTTTGAATTAGTTCGATAAAATTTTTGATAGAAAGGTGCAGCACCGTTTGTTTTTATTACAGTTAGTTAAATTTAAAGTTTTGCAAGGAATTTTAACAGCTCTGATTAAGTTTTTTGTTAATTAATGGAATACAAAAAGTCAATTTATTGGAATTAATTTTATTTTTAAAATTCAAAATGACTATAGATAATGAAAAAAAAAAATCACTTTTCATGAATTTTTTCTTTGAACCTCGACTGTAAAAATGCAAGAAAAATTTTTCCAGAGGTCTAAAAACACATATAAATTAATAATCAGAATACACATTACATTAGAATAAATGAATAACATTAAAACATATTGCACTAAAAAATTCACACATAAATTATAAACAGCTTTAAAACACAATTTTTCACTAAAAACTATTTGAAAAGTTTTGGTTACTTTAACAATACAAGAATAAAATTTGCATCCAATATGACCTTATTCGACGAAAAAATAAAAAACATGAGTATGAACCTAAGTGTTTTATTTAATTTCTCTCGACCTACTGAGGAAAGTTCTCTGCGAAATTAAGCGGTTTTTCCCCTGTACTCTTCATTTAGGGGACCAAAAATGGGTCGTAAACTTAAAAATTTAGTGTCATCGCAGTTTTGTATGGTTCGATGGCCAATTTAATTTTAACCCTTTCAGTCCCAGTGATGCCATTTGGCATCATCACTTTCTACATTTTTCCCCCCAAATGTTTATGTCCCGTATGACATCCAAACACACATCATTCGATTCTTCACAATTTGCTCTATTCTACAATATTTTACATCAATCTCAATGGAAGTCAGAATTACTATTTTTTTTATTTAGAAAATAGCTAACAAGCGTTTCACCTGATGTTTGAGAAGTTCACTTCAGTTCCACATATTTAAAACCCAATTTAAACTCTTTCGGTTAAAATAATTAATATATTTTTTTAAATAATGTGGTCAGATACCTTAAAATATATAACTCGAAGTGTTTTTAGGTAATATATATATTTTTTATTTTGTTTTTTTCCACAGTTTAACAATTTTGGCATTATTTCAAAAACCATATAAAAAATTAAAATGATTTTTTTTCTTGTGGAACTCTTATTTTTAACCTAAAATAAGCTTATTTTGTGAATATCAGATGTTTCTGTAGTGTAGTAAATTTTTGTGACTGAAAGGGTTAATAATATTTTAAATTTTTCTTTGACAATAAGGCCCAAAATTGGCTATTTTTAAATTTTATGTGAGAATTCATAGAAGTCTAGTACCGTTTATTTTTACTACAATGAGTTAAATTTAAAGTCTTGCAAGGGATTGTAACAGCACTAGTTAAGTTTTTTAAAAAAATTCTCTTGAATTATTTGTTTAGCTCTAACAGTTAACGGTAATATACCTTTGCTGTATGTGTATATTTTGTAACAATATCACTTCCAAAAGAAAATTTAGAACCACAGTCAAGTGACGAGCCGGCACCTGAATACGCAACAGTTAAGGGCGACATCGTACGGAGCGTTGAGACATAGGAGCATATTTAACGTGCAAATCCCTCTACAGAGGGTATTATTCGTCGGACATTTTCGGCCGCACGCCGCACGGGCCGTTTATAGGTCGGCGGTTATTTTGGCAATGCCCGGACCCGAACATGGGACCTTCCGCATGCAAGGCGAGTGCCTAACCAACTGAGCTCCCCAGCATTCTTTAACCCTTTGAGGGATAAGCAAATAGTCTGAAGGGTTAACTTGCTCTTATTGCATGTTATTAAAAATTAAAAAATTTAACTGATATAATTTCGTTATTTCTAAAAAAAAAATTAAGCTTCTGTAGTGGATGGTTATAATTGGATCTTCCATGCTTTGAATTTTAAAATTATTTAAAAATGGGAATGTGTGCTGCTGGAAAACCTGATAGTCATGTGACGGGTTTAAAAGTCTGTATCCCCCAGATGCAAGTCCCAGCCTAATTAGCCCCTTATGCAGCAAAATAACACAGAATGAAGAAGCCTTTCGCTACGGTTACCAATCGAAGTACTTGAGAAACTGTGTGAATAAACTACGGTCATTTGATTTAGCCCTATTTCTAGAGAATGGTTGATGACCTAGGTTGATTGGCATTTATCCTAGTGTAATGGGGCCCCGGGTGACATAGTGGGTTTGATCGCAGCCCACTATGCTAACATTCTCCACACTGTACCGGGTGCGGGTTCGATTGCCGCTTTTGCATTGGGTATAATTTCTTTCTTAGTAAAAAATATGTCTGTGTCTGTCTTACTTGACAAGGATTTCGCTTACCGGTTCTATGATCAAGCACACAAACCGGAAAATACATGTATCAGCTTACTACACTCTTAAAACAAAAGAGTGAAATCCACTCCAGTTAGAGAAGTGCATTTTCGACACTGGAAAGGAATGAATATTAACTCAGACTGAGTTAAAATCACTCGATTGGAGTGATCCTGTCGGAGGTTTAACACACATAGGATCCATTCCAAAAGGAGAAGTGCATTTTCCGGACTGGAGGAGTGAAAATTAATCAGACTGAGTTAAAATCGCTCGCTCGTTTTAAGAGTGTATGATCAAGCACACAAACCGGAAAATACATACACTCTTAAAACTATCGAGTGAATTTAACTTAGTCTGAGTTAATTTTCACTCTTTTCAGTGTCGAAAATTCACTTATCCTATTGGAGTGGATTTCACTCTTTTGTTTAGTTAAAACTCCGACAAGATCACTCCAAACGAGTGATTTTAACTCAGTCTGAGTAAATTTTCACTCCTTTCCAGTGTCGAAAATGCACTTCTCTTATATGAGTGGATTTCACTCTTTTGCTTTAAGAGTGTACATCAGCCTACTACCTACACTCTCAGAAAAATCCTTCTTTATACACTTAACTTTCCGTCTTTTTTCACAGTAATTTTTCCGTTTTATAAAAAAACGGAATGATTCCGTTTTCTTTAAACCGCGCATGCGCATCGCGATATTATTGTTGGTGTGAAGAAGAGGCCGCCATTAATTTCTATTGACGACGACATCACGACGACTTTTTGCAGCAGTAACTCCTGTATTAACAGATTTGAAGAGATGTGTCACAATGAAATGAGGAATATAGATCTCTGGATCGTCTGCTAAATACAACGCTTTGTGCTGTTCACTAGTTTCAAATAACGAAGTTCTGGTGCATTCTTACATTGTGAGGTTGTAAAGCGAACGAAGGAAAAAATATGGTAAGAAATGTGTGCTTCAACATTACTTTTTATTTTATTGAAATTATTATTAATTTTAGACACCCAATTTTCTGTGTAGCTATTAGTTTTAAGTGAATGTCTGATATAAATTTCGGTTATCTATATTCTATGCCAATGCCAGTAAGCACTTTTGTTTTAATGCTGAATAATAAAATTCTAAAGAATTTTCTTGTGTTTTAATTTTTTAAAAACGGAAGTAAAATTCTTTAAGCTTACTGTTTTTAAATAAATGTGCTTTTAATTAAATCGTAGTTTCGGTGTATGGGTGTACGGCGACTTTTTCGGAATTTTGGCGACGGAAAAAAAGGCGATTAAATAGTATTTCATGTGTTCGATTTCAACTATGAAAATTCTGTAAGTCAAATTCTTTAAAATGTAAAATGATCAAAATTATTTAATTTAATAGAAACCAGAAGTTCCTTTTTACGCTAAATTAAACTTGTTAAAGTGCAATTTTTGTGTCTTAATATTTTTAGATACTTCCTTGTAGTTAAAATTATATATTATTATTTTAGTACATTTTGGTTGAGTTTTTGGTATGCAATATTTTTGTGATCACTTCTGATTTGTGACAAGTATAGCGAATTTTCAAATATATTTATTAAATACTTCATGAATGATTATAATTGAAATTTTGTATTTATGTCAGGTTGTTTTACCGTGGAGGAAATCCTCAAAAATAAAAACATTTTGGACCCTCGCTTGCCTTGCATACCAGGATTACCAAGCCATCGGCTACAATTAGCCAGACGATCATAACAAGAAATAAGTAAGTAATTATCTCAGGTTAATTTTGTGTTAGCTTTTGTACTTAAATACCAATTGTTTTGTTTAAACTACATTAATTCGATACTTTGTAAATTTTCCAATTGCTAAGTGTTGTGCTATTAAACTCAATATGCAATTTGCATACAACAATTGCTTTAAATCTTGTTTAGATTTTTAATTACTTTTTACTTCGTCTTGGTTGATTTGCCTGACTTTTATTTTGTAAATTTTAACTTGTTTATTTTTTGTTTTGGAAGATTTGGAAGAAGGGAATTGTTTTCTCTCGTGTTTCGTAGTTCGTCAATGTGATTTTGAAATTCTGTTTTTAACTTCTGTTCTTGCTTTCACCGACAAGCACCGATTTAACTTTTATTTCTTTTGAGAAGTTAATTGAATTAATGTTGTAATACAGCATTTTAAAAACAATATTATAATATATTCCTCTATTCATGCGTCAAAATTTTAAATTTGAAGTATAATAAGTTAATTTTAATAAATATTTTTTACTTTGACAAGTTTTTTTTAAAATTTATTCTAGTTCTTACATAAATATTGTTAATAAATTTTAATTTCTCTTTTATCTGGGTATTTTCTGGTAATTTTTTTATTAAATCCCATTTCACGGGGAATACTTAACTCAATATAAGAAAGTTGTAATTTGTTTAATTAATATTTAATTATATAACCAATATTCCCTCAGTTAATTTGCTTCAGACAGTAATGTACTATAGTTTTTCCTGCCACTGCACGCAAGAATAAAACATGCTGTATTGAGCATGTAGTAAGTTATACTATAAATAATTATTTCACATTTTTATATTAAGAATAATTTTAATGATTATTTTTTTAAAAATCACTTAACTTAAAACAGTTATTTGCACATGATTATTAAAAATATTACAGGTTACACATGCGCTTATTTTAATCTTGTTATAACTCTGGGATATTATGTGACTAGTTCGTCACTTAAATATAATTCATGCGTTTAAAAAAGATTAACTTTATTCACTTTTAACAAAAAAATATATTTGGACTTTTTGGTATTTTTTTATGAAAAAAAACTCACAACTAAGCATAATTTAATGATGTACTTTTGATTCCAGTTAGTAGTTAAAAATTAAAATTGGCAAGTATTAGTTTTATTTTCATGTAATATTTATATTTGGTACAATAAAGCAATGTAAAGTAAACAAATACCAACCCTTTTGTGGTTTAACAAACCCCTTCTTTATATAATAAAGACCTATCAAGAAAAGTGCATTTTTTACTTGTAATAATCAAAACTCTTTATATAACGTTCCTTTGTTTTAAAAACCACAAATCGATAGTCCTTACAGTGGTCACTGTATCGAGGTTCCTCTGTATTCGCTTTTGATTATTATAAGATTTTTTCAAATTGGCAACAGAACTTTTTTAATTGTATTTTATTCAATATAAAACCTTAAACTATTTATTATTGGCTACCAAACATTATAAGTTTCAGACTTATGGTTCTAATACATGTTTGATTGTTTAAAAATATAACTTGGCTTTAATTAAATCCAAATTATTTTACTGTCTTTGAATTACTTAAATTTTCAAGTAAAAACATTTTTCAGGAATTGAATCACCCGGATGACACCTTTTCACCAGTTTTAACACCATTCATAGGAATTATAGGTAATTTCTTATCAATATATTTTAAACACAATTTTTCAAACTACAAATTTTACATTTTAAAACATTTTATTTAAACTATTCATAGTATAACTTTCTCTAAAAATAATTTTCTTGTAGATGAATTAGGCATTGTATTAAAAGAAAAAGTATATTGTAGGTAAATTTTACAAAAATATTTGTTAGTTATTTCTTCAACTGAGGAAATTAGGGATGCACTGAATACCAAATTTGGCCGAATCCGAACCCTAAACCAATTTTAATATTCACCAAATTTAATTCAACATTGTGTATAAGTACACAATCATACAATTTTAATACAATATAGCTATTAAATTTTTAATTAAGGCAACACAATAAGGTAGTACTCGTTTGTTATTAAAGCAAGCCATTTTCAGAAAGTGCAACTTGGTAAAATCACACCACGAAAACAGAAGTATGAACCAAAAAAAAGTAGGCGGATCCGATGTTAAATGAAATATAGAAAAAAAATAAAACCAAGGTGTACAATATTATTATGCAATAAATATATTTTTATCTTTTAGTGAAAAATAACAATTGTGGTAGAAATAGTAATTATTGTTTAGTTAATTTATACATCTTGAGTAGAGCTTGATTTTCCATTATAAATCACGAAAACTTTAGTATTTGAGTCTACCAAAAAGGAAAACAAGTCCTGTTTGGGAATTTTTTGAGGTTTTAGAAGATAACATGAAAAATTTGAAAAAAATTTATCTCACTATTCGGCCGAATAGTAAAGTTATTTGGCAAAACCGAATATTCGGCTAAAGTGGCTGGATACTAAATAGTAACCGAATATTTGGTGCATCCTTATAGGATATTTAAAAAAATTGTTGATGAAAAGTGTTTAACCCATTACTGTCTGGTACAGTGAAACTTAATTTTAACTCCCCTGCTTTATACATTTATCCTGCTCCATGCGTTTTTCATTCTTAACTGTCCAATTTCCTAACTGCAATGTTAAGTTTATCCGCTTTGTGCATTTTTTAGTGTTGCACAAGTTTTCATGTACATTTAATTTTTCAATTGTTATTAAAATAAACAATGTGTATTTTAATTTTAGGATTTTCTTTACTCTATGTATTGAGTCTTCATAAACCAAGTTTCATCAAAATCTTGTCAAGGGAGAAAAGGGATGTTGGTGTGAGATGGAATGATTCAGCATTATTCCTTCTATTTTATGTTAAATACCATCCATTTTGTAGTTTTCTTTTTTTAATGACTGTATAACCATTATAAAACTACCTTGATAAATTGTGTAACCTGTATTTATAAAAAGTAAAACTTCAAGCAGCAAGACAAAAAATGTACTTTCCACAAAAATCTTTGGATTCAAGATAAACACCTATGCCAGAATTGGTACTTATTGGAAATGACTGATATTTACAGGGTAACTTATGGAATTATCTAGAGATTATGCCTTTATCCTTATCTTTTTAATTAAATTATTGGTCAGAAACTGTAATGTTAAAGTGTTACCTACAATGTTTTATATAGGACATTTTTTTATGACAAACACTGACAATTTAGCTTTTCCTTTAAAGAAAAATTGCATTTACAAGGGCTTCATGCTTATGTTTTGCATTAAATGTTTTATTCCCAGATATAGGTTGACTTAACAAGTTTCGATAGCTTTGTTGTTATTTAATAAAAGTACTTGATGCTAATTTGACTAAAAAAAGTATGTAAACATTTATTATGAAAAAAGTCTTGTTATTGGAAGTATTTGAATATTCATTGTCATATTTGTTTCGGTTTTCTTTAAGTTATGTTTAATATTCTCCCTATAAGTTAAAAATTTATTATAAAAAATAGTTGTCTTTTTATTGGTAGTATTTGGATATTCATTGTCATACTTGTTTTGAGTTTTTCTAAGCGAGTGTCCTTGCTACAAAAAGTTTTATTAATAAAAATGTCATTTTCTACTGTTTGACTTTATTGCTTCTTTGTTTTACCTATTTACTTATTAAAACATGATTTTAAAAAATATTTGTTGACAATAATGGATATAATTTCAAGTTTTTTAGTTTAAAATTTGTTGCCACTAATAGATTTATTTTCATTTTTTTAGTTAAAATTTGTTGCCTTGAAAATTGAAAAAATTATCAATATTTTTTTTTTATTTATTTAAAGAAACATGTATAGCTCTTATAATATTTAAATTGCAAAGTATTTTTTTAAATTTTATTTATTTACAATTTAATAAAAAAATACTTTGCAATTTAAATATTGTAAGAGCTAGACATGTTTCTTCAAATAAATAAAAAAATATTAATAATTTTTAATAGCAAAAAATTTTCGTGTTTTAACGGAAAATAAACAATACGAATATTCCTTCAAAATACATAAAATTTTCGTTTTTTAACGGAAAATCAACACAACGAATATATCTTCAAAATACATAAAATTTTCGTTTTTTAACGGAAAATAAACACAACGGATCTGTCGTAAAAAAACGGAATACTTCCTTCTTTTAACGGACCAAAGTGTTCCTTCAATTCACGGAAACATTCCGGTAGCAGTGCTGCACAGACTTTTTCCGTGAATTGAAGGAATTTTTTTTGAGAGTGTACCTATACCTAGTGTGTTCTTAATTTGAACTTTACTGACTCGTTATAGAGAAAAGCACAGTTAATAGATTCATAACCCAATCAGTGTTGAATTTATCCATCGTTGCCAGTAACAGCACAAATGTGACACTAAAGAACGACGAAGTAGTTGAAACATTTTCACCCCCACACCTGAAATTTTGCTCACCTTCTCTCAATAAAGAGGTTGAGACAATATCTCAGGTGGAAGGGTGGAAAAAGCCGGTTGGCCACAAGAGCTGGTTGGTCCGATTATCGTCGCGCTAGATCTGTACAACGTTCCACAGAGTTGACACAGCGCATCCTCGTAACTACTCCATCGTTGAACCAAATGTCTTTTTTAGTAGATCCAGGTCATCCATTTGCCAATACTGTTATTTCTTGCTTCGTGGTGGAGTAAAAAAAAGTAAGTTCGTTAAAACATCCCTAGGAGCACACGATACGATACGATATCATTTATTTTATTTTTTTGATATTTTTCTGACATTGCTTTATCGTGTCTAAATCAATTGATGTTCGTAAAATATAGTATGCTACTAGGGAATTACTGTTACATCTTTCATTTTTGTATGGTTTACACACAAAAGGCAAATTCGTGAATACCATTAAAACTGAATATAAACTTAAGTTTTTAAAATTAATTTTCTGTGTGACTTAATTTGTCTTGCATAAATTGTTCTGTTCTATGTTTTCTTTTTTTATGCCAATCAAGATTAACCATGGTTCATGACTTGAGAAAATTTACTTTTTTTATTCAAGTACTTTTGAAGTTTTTCAAGGATTCGACGAACCATGTAAACTACTGCAAAAATCTTGTTTTTGTATTAAATAGTCTTTAATGAGTTCATTTGAAATCATTAAAATTATGTTTAAAAATAATATTTATGCTCAGAGCACTAATGAATTTAAAATTAAAAACAGGTTAAATATAACTAAAATAATTTAAAATTAACTAAAGTAAATTAAAAAAAATAATAGTGTATAAGGAGAAAATAATTTTTAAAAACATGTACATCATTTTTCAGTCATTAACAAATATATATATTTGAAGTATTAAAGAACAATTTAATTAGCTTTATAAAAAAAGTAGTAATTTCATACGTGGTTTCAGGGAAGCGTCAAGTGACTGAATTGCCTGGTTCTAAAGAGAAACTAGTGGCAATGATTTTCTAGTGTGTTCCGATTTAGAAGTAAGTGATTCTGTCATTTACAATACTCTATATGAAATGTCTAGTTAGAATCTATTATGTTCTTGAAGATAAGGTTACGTGAAGATATTTCTTGATTTGGAAAACGAAAATATTCAATATGAAGTTAAAATTACTTGTTCTTTCTTGAGGCCTTTCGTTTCAGGCGATTCTGTCACGTCACACATCTCTGTTATTTACTATCAATAAAATATCTAGTTAGAATTAATGATGCACCATAGAAATGATGTACAAAGTGAAGATATCGCTTGATTTGGAAAAGGAACCCAAAACCAAATCAACCAGACCAGTTCCCTTTTCGAACCAAGCAATTCCGTCACTTGACGCATCTCTACTGTACATCAAAGGAAGATCTCAAGTGCAAAACAAGTTAAATCACTTTTTTGGGGAAAAATTGTGTTGGTTAGCTTTTCATACAGATTATATACGTATCGATGTGATTAAAATTTCAGTGATTATAGTCGTATATATATATACATACGATTTCACTTTTGATGTGCAAATCAAAATGTTGGTGGATCTCTTCCTACAATACCTGTATGAAAAGCTAACCAACTCAATTTTTTTTTTCAAAAAAGTGATTTAACTTATTTTGCACTTGAGCTCTTCATTTGACATAAAATGTCGAGTAATAAAAACCACCTTTGTCCATCTTTCTTCCAGCAGGTGACAGAATAGACGTTAGTGCCGCACTCTGACACACCTGAAACTTTGCTCAACAATTTTGAATGCCAGGCTGAGCCAAAGTTCCGGGTACGTCAGAATCCAGCAAGAAATCTATCGTGAAACCTACGGGCACCATTCAACCACTTTGGGATCTTGAACTGCCATGGAGTAAACGCCGAATGCTGCCCTGAAAAAAATTAAAAATACTTTGAATGGTAAGTACATTCACGAATACATAATATCTCAATAGATAACTATAAGATTACATATTAAGTACAAAATGTTGGGGCCAATGTGTAGCCTACACTCCGTGCCAACCTAACTTGGGTAAAAACAAAGCATTAAAAAATCAGAAGAAAAAGTGCGGTTGGTTCGTAAGTTGGAAACTCGTTAGGTAATATTTACATACAAAAAGATCTGAATACAATTTAACCAAAATACACTTTTCATTCTGATAAAATTGCTAACTTTTCTCAAATAATATTCAAATCTGTTAGACAAACGAAATTCAAGTTTTAAACATGTTTTCTGGATGGATTCACAATTAATTTATGAACTCTTTACATGCGCGGAAGGATCTTCTCCATAGCATATTTCTATTTACCCAATGAGGTTGGCAAGAAGTGTAGGTGCTGATCAGTAAAGAAGTTTACAAACATAAGAAAACGACTATGTTTGAGTAGAATGAATGTTTGCTTTTATCCTCATTTATCACCTATTACCATGGCGATAACTGCTTTCTTGAATAATGGTTTTCGCTACTAAGGGAAGTGTTATAGTCTTAATTTTAATGTGTGGGAGATTTTGATGAACATAGTTTTACAATAATTTAAAATTAGTCGTTGTCGTTTATGTATAATCTCCTTTTTAATACAAGATAATATTTATTAGAAAGTACCAAATAATATTTAATGTCTTAAAACATATAAATGGTCTTTATAATGTGTCCTGAAAAACTTTTTCATCCATTCTTCATGACAACAGTTAAGGTATTTTTTTATCGTCTTAACTTCATTACAATTGGTGATGTATTTAATGTCAAACAGAAAATTGTTAATGCTCTCAAATGTGCATTGCAATCAGATGTGAAATGAAAAATACACAGAAATAAGCTAAATAACTTTCTGTGCTTTTTTAATAACTGCAGCATTACAATGCGCTTTTGAGAAAAGCATTAACGCAAAATAATGCCAGAGTTTTTAAAGTGTCAGTAGTAGCACCTTTTTAACATGCATCTTTTTTATATTTAAAGAATAAAACGCTTTTATGTGTTTCTACACAACTGTTTGGAGATTTTTTTTAAACAGAGCAAATTCATTTTAAAACGCATTTTCCAAATGACTCACTTTCTTAGAACGCTTATGAGCAATTCCATTAAAAACTGGCAAAACATATAAAACTAGTCATTAAAAAATTCGGAATCGTCTGAAGTTTTTTCTTAAAGCATTTTTTTTCGTAAAAAGCAAAAAAAGAAAAGAATTTAATTACCGAATGCGATTTCTTTTTCCCTAATCAGTGTTATTCCGGGATTTAAAAAAAAATAGAAAGTTAGAACGATGTTGTGTAGGTTGAAATAGAAAAAACGAAGAATGCACTAACAAGAAAAATAGAGGTTGGAACTATTTGCTGGAAACTTAAAGAACATAAAAAAAAATATACGCCGCATTAAAGGTTAGAAATGAGAATAGATTTTTCGTTTCAAATGCGCGTCGCGTATAATTAATAAAAACACTTAAGGCTTTATTAAAAATTCTTTTGTCTGTGTAACGATTTTTCTCGTTTACTTTTGCATTTAAATGGTGGCCATGTTGAAGGAATGTAAATCACACACTAAAAAACCGTGTTGGTAAAAAAAAACTAAAAGAAAAGGCAATCTAATATATTTTATAATATCAAAATCAGATTAAAATAATGCAATATCTCAATGCAGAAAAGTTTTGTGCGTTTTAAGTGAGATTGCATAAGAGAAATATACATTAAAACTGCGATTTATAAAAAATGATTGGGTATTTCACAATAATTAACAACGCGTATATTAGTGGTGTCAAAATAATTTTAGTTATTGTTGAATACAAAACACTGCATCGAAATGATTTATACTCAACATGCCAAAAACTCTTTTAAATAAGGTGTGTAAAAATGAATGCAATTGCTTTCAAGAATAGTATCTTCAGTATTTGTCATACTTTTAAAAAAGATTATAAAGTACATTTTTAGGGGGAATATTTAATATATTTCCTATCATAATTTTTTTTTACAGTTTTAGAATTTATTAAAAATTCCTCATTTGATTTAAATTTGCGGTTGTATATAATGACTAAAAATATTAATTCAAAATAAATTCGAGGTTAAAAAAAATGCTTACTAGTTAAATTGTGTGTTGCATTATACATACATCGATAGAAATTTGACACCAGAATTTTTTAAAATATATTCAATGTTTAAAAGACCACAGTTGGTTAATTTTTTACACTTTCAAATTTGCTTCAAATAATTTTAATATCATTGAATTTAAATCTCTTTACTCTTTTTAAACAGGGTTCTAGTTTTTAAAGATTTTTCCTTGAAACTAAATATTTGCATTTTAGCTCAGCAAATTGTTGATATCTTACGAAATAAATAGTTATGTCTTGAAAAATAGTAAAAAAAAATTAATAATAATTCAATATTTCGTGGTCTAAATTCCTTCCTTGCAATCACCTTTTTTAAAAAAGATAAATCATAAAATTAAAAATAAACTCGCACACTGTAGTTTTTTCTTCTTCCAAAAGCTAATTCAACACCCAAGCCTTTATACATGTTTTTGAGATTTTAATAGAACTGCCCCCTATTCAATTAACGGAGGTTAGCTTTCACTGAGAATAACAAGAGATACCCCAAGAGTAAAGAGGAGGCAGTTAATTTATTCCATTACACATTTTTCACTTTTTCAAAACTTTATTTTATTAATGTTAGTTTTTAAAAGTCTCCATGTTTCAAAGGGGCACTTTAAAAGAACGCACTAAAAGAATTGCGGATAAGATCGTGCTTTCATTTACTCTGACTTGCATCTGGTTGTTGCCACCTTGGTAAAAGAAATATATGGAAGGAAATTATTCGAATTAGTTTTAATCTAAAGTGCTTTAATAGTTTTTAGAGGGATATGCTTTAGTTACATATATTGATAATGGAAAACCAATTTAAAAAGAACTGAACAGAATATTTTGGCAAATGTGTAAAATTAATGGTAATGGAATGGTAAAATTTATTTATAAAAGATTTCGATGAAAGTTTGATTAGGTGGTTTTGTTAGTTAGCTCTTTAAAGTTTGACTGAATAAAGGTTGCTTTAAAGAAAGTGATTGGAGAAATATTTTAATACATAAAATTACTGTACTTAAAAAAATCAATTGTCAAATAGGCATTGATATTTGAGGAGTTAAATATGAAAAAATAATAATTAGTACTATTCGAATAATTTTTAAAATGCACATGAAAATTCCAGTTTCAAAACTTATATCCTTCAAGATATCACTAGATATAGTGTCCAGTTCGGTAATTGGCGACTTTTGACAAGAGTAAATGCAATTGGTCGAAGTTGCCTATGAACGGACATAGTCCTATATCTTTGTACTCGCATTATATTAAGGAGAATGCGCGTTTTGGATCCTTCATAGTTAATATTTAACCTCTTTTTTTTTGTTCAATTTTAAACAATAACTTTCAAATGCGCTCGAGTGTGTAAGCAAACACAGTCAAAAGTGCATTTATTTCCAAAGAAGGATTTAACCCTTTGAGGACAGGCATTGGCTAAAATATGTGTAAATTTTTTCCGTGTTTGTGAGATTTGTACCATGTTTATGAGATTTAAATTCACATTTTTTAAAGAATATTTTTAAAATATAAAACAATATAAAAGAATTATATTTCTGGTATAGCGATCTTAAGACTGCTATATGCTCCAAATTAAAAAATTTAATACAATAATAAAATGCTTGTATTTAAGAAAATGTGTGTGATGCTGATAAATTTATAACCAGATGATGGATTTAACCACCTGAGAGATGCGGGTATATAAGTTATACAAGTAGTTGTTTTTCTTATTTGTGTAACTTTCGTCTCAAAGTATAATGATATTAATTTAAACTGTTTCCATGGTATTTTTTCTATTTATTCAGATTTATAGTTCATTAGAAGAGCTTTATATCTAAATTTTCCCAAATTAAACACTTTCCCTTTGTTTCAGGTATATAATAGCTACATTAGCTATAGAACAGTAGTCTTGTTAAAGAGAGAAAAAAAGTAAAAGTTTCAATTTTCGGATATAATTCACTATTAGAGGGAGAATAATTATTCAAAGACACCATCTCCGACACGGAAACAAATGAAAAAGTCGCCCGAAAAACACGAGGGATCGTTTGATGTTACCAGGAAGAAAGACAAAGACCAGAAATAACCAGACAATAATAAAATGCTTGTATTTAAGAAAATGTGTGTGATGCTGATAAATTATATAACCAGATGATGGATTCATATATCAGCATCTCTCAGATGGTTAAGTTATACAAGTAGTTGTTTTTCTTATTTATGTAACTTATGTCTCAAAGTATAATGATATTAATTTAAACTATTTCCATGGTATTTCTTCTATTTATTCAGATTTATAGTTCATTAGAAGAGCTTTATATCTAATTTTGCCCAAATTAAACACTTTCCCTTTGTTTCAGGTATATAATAGCTACATTAGCTATAGAACAGTAGTCTTGTTAAAGAGAGAAAAAAAGTAAAAGTTTCAATTTTCGGATATAATTCACTATTAGAGGGAGAATAATTATTCAAAGACACCATCTCCGACACGGAAACAAATGAAAAAGTCGCCCGAAAAACACGAGGGATCGTTTGATGTTACCAGGAAGAAAGACAAAGACCAGAAAGAAAAAAAACTGTCGCTGAGAAACATTTGCATTCATTACGAGGGACACAGCGGGAATGAAACTGGCAACAAAAACGAAGCAGACGATGGGGAAAAAAAGAACTTTTATAGGGTGAAAGTATGTATATGAGAACAAAAGAATAATACTTAAAGAGAGCGAATCCGAATAAAAAATAATAAACTTTTTTTTACCATTTGTTCTGAAGAAGAAAAAAAAGCAGCAAAAAGCAACAGCTTCCATTCATTTCGAATTAAACAAGCGCGGGAAAAAAAAGCAAATAATGCTTCCATTTTTTTTTTGTTGAGTGCTAAACTCGTTCGCTGGCAGATTATTCAGAATCCCTTTCTGTTTCCATATCAAAGAAAACAGCCCCGCCATTGTTTACACGAAACCATGTATAACGATACGTTTTGGTTGTTCTGTGAGGATAGTCAGACGCGGGGACAAACATGCAAGAAAGAGCATTAGGGGAGTTAGTTGGGTCGGAAACAAACTCAAAATGTTTGAACAAAAAAAGTAAACAAAAATGTGAAACAAACTCAAAATGCCTGAAAGAATTTCACTCTCGCTCATGGGTGAAAGTACTCCGTATTTATACGGATTTCCGTATTTTTTTTATTTTTAAATACGGAAGCATGACGGAAATATTTTTCCGAAAAGCTCTGCACCTGTATCAATTATACACTTTCCACAATCGAAAACCTGTAGGCTATTTTTTAATACAAAATATTTATTTCTGTGATCGGAATGGTGACGTCACACAACGGATCAGATGTCACTTTTCGTTCCTGCGAGATGTTACTTTTTTTTTCGGACAGTGCGGCGCTTCTCTCATTATTGCATCACAACTACGCATGGGCAATGTATGTTTTCGGTTTAGCTGCGAGATTGTTTATTTAATAGAAAAAAATATTCAGTTTTGTTTTGTCTATTGTTAGAATTTTTAACTCGCTTTATGGTATCAAGTTATTTTGTTTGTGATACATGAGGAACGGTAATTAGAATAAGCGGTGGCTGATTTTCGCCATGTTTGTAATTTTGAATTTATACAAGGAACGATGTATTGATAATGATATTGGTCCCGAACTTAAATGAAATTAGATGGTAAATACGCTTTATTTTAGAATGAAATAGTTCTTGAAATATGGAATTTTTACTGATAGAGAAGTTTTATAAGTTAAAGAACCGGGAATAAGAAATCAATGGAGATTTGCTTGTTTGGATGAAAAGATGCCCAAAATAGCGAAATTCGTTCGTGGTACGAAATTCGGACGGTACTTAACATATTTTGTTTGTATTTTCCTCGCTCCCCCCCCCCCCCCCATCCTCTTAGTGAAGTTTTCAGTATTTGGAACTTCACCTTACTTTCACCCATGCTCTCGCTATATCAACTCTGATATAAAAGCTCTTTGTGCTTTGGATATGATGGCTGTTGACTTGCCTGGTTTTTGGTTCATTTGTCAAATTTCCTTTGGTGAAAGTAGTTGGTCTCGCATTTTTGTATTTTTTTAAAAAAAATCTTTGTTAGCGCATGGTTAGTTTTTGATGCTAAACTTTGAACATAAAAGATACTCTTGGGAGAGAGAATTGTAGAAATGTAGTTGACAGGAAGGAAGCATAGAAGTTCATTTATATATAAAAAAACCAAGCCCTCGTTTTGAAAAATAGTACATTAAAGACTACATCAATGTAATGTCAAATAGAAAGTTGCTGTAGCTCGGTGTCAAATTTAATACCCCGATAATATGTACTAAATATTACGAAATTTTCAAAATTATATATAGAATAGTTCTTAAATTGATAAGAACACAATAGAGGGACAATTTACCTGCTTATATTATAATGTACATATAATAAAATATTGTAAAAGTTTATTGTAAAAACTTAATAATAGTTTCAATGAAAGTAGGACTAAATTATAAGAATTCAAGATTTTCCGCAAGTTTTATGAACCAATTTGTAACTACGGGTAATTTATAATTTAAGCATTAAATGAGTTAAATTTTCAACGTTAATTCATTTTATCGAAAAATATCATAGGCAGATTTTTTGTTAATTTTTAAAGTAAACTTTTTTTAATGGAAGTAGATTTCTATACATTTTGCAATTTAGTAATACATATTTATTAGATATTTGAATTTTAAACAATTTAATTTCAAATGTTGCAATATAGAATTTACATACCCGCAAATGTTAATAGCAATATCTAATATGATAGAATTATATTCAACCCAATTCCTTATATATACAAGTGAAACCATTAAAAAAAATCAATAATTAAGATAAATCCTTTGTGTTAATTACACAATTTGGACAGACAGTTTATGTTAAGCTACATCTTTTTGTTGATAAAAAAGAATAGCATTTTGGTCGTTGAATAATGTTTTAACCAACATAAAAAATTAATAAAAGGTTCCTTTTTTACATATTTTATTAAAAAAAATTAGACAATTTTGACCATGTAATAATATTAGTATATTAGTACACTTAACATATATTTCTCGATTTGTTAAAGAAAAATTCAATTGTAATAAAAAAAAAAGAGAAATGTCCCATACCCCGTATATTTTAACGGAAATAACGAAATATTTCATGAAAAGACTTTCTTCTATGAAGAAAAGAATGCGCGTATTTTCAGAAACAAGAGAAGGACAGGTATTTTTCGTGTAAATAACATGGGTCACCCTGGAATCTCTCACAAGAGATTCTTCAGACACGAGTGTGTTATCTTTTACTTCGTCGGTGGCCCCTTAAAGTGGTGGTACTGATGGTAATCCTGAATATCCTTTTATGCATTTTTCCCACACCATCCACATTCTACAGCTAGGGTAGACTGACAAAGTGAGTGAACATTTGGTAAATATAATTAAAAAATAAGGATTGAAAATCATTCCACTAGATCGATTGGCAACACTGACTTCGTTCATTCGCTGGTAAACTGGTAACTAAACGTTCATTAACTGGTTAGTCTACCCTACAACTAAAAAATAGTTTTTTTTTTAAATAGTCTTAGTTTTGGATTGAAGAATGAAGTACTGAACGTTTAGCTTGTATGCCTATGAAAATTCTAAAATAAAACATTCAGATTTATAATTTCTATTATGAAATGTGGTTAATAAAAGTTAAAGTAAATGCCATGCAAAAGTTTCTTCTCTATAAAAATAGCATTAAGATTCAAATTATGAAAATACAAATTTCAGTCACTGCCGTCAAAATTTGCCATCCTAAATACGATTTTATTTACATCTTTGGTGTTATTTATGACAAATTGAATTTATAATTTGAACTGGTAAGAAATTTTGGTAACACCTGCCAATAATACTAACTTCTCTTTTTTAAGATTATTTTTTCTAAAAAAAAAATAAGTAGGTATCAAAACATTTCTATTTAAGTAGAAGTAGGAGAGGGTCTCTAATTCGAAGTGTCTGTACTAATACAAAGAAATATAAATTTCCAGGCCTTATTACTCCGTCTGTATTATTTTTACAAACGCTTATATCAGGGGTTCCCAACCGGTGGTACGCGTACCACTGGTGGTACGTGGGAAAATTTCAGGTGGTACCCGCAAAATTTTTATCGGTCGTACATAAGATAGTTCCATGAAAGATTATTTCAAAGAGAAGTCTTTTATTAATTTCTGGATCGGATGTAAATCCGACAGCCCTTAATTTTCCGTCAAGCTGCGCTATTTTTGATGACATTCGTTACGAATTACTTAAGGGAGACACAGAGTATAGTGAGAATGTATTTTCTGAACGCTTGTACATTAAAAATAAAACGAGGTACAATACTCTAAATGTTGATATTTTTGTCACAAGCAAACAATAACGACAAGTTTCGCACTAAAGACTATAAAAGTATATTTTGTATAATCATTAATTTTTTTGCTGAGTTTGTACGAATTTTTTATTTGTATATTTTTCGGCCTATGGGTAATAAATAAAACCGTAACTGAGTACCATTTTAATCTTTTTAATTCATATTTATTATAATTATTTGTTATAAATAAACAAATATTTAACCATTAAATATGAATACTTTTGAAGAGTAACTATTATATGCTAATGAAAAGATTTAGGTCTGGTGGTACTCCAAAATTTCTCAAAAAGTCAAGTGGTACGCGGGTGCAAAAAGGTTGGGAACCCCTGGCTTATATGATTAAAGAAGATGACTTACTCTATAATACCACTTTTAGAAATTGGTTTCGTATTTTTTTTTAATTCTCAATGAAGCAAAATATTAAAATCAATTTCAAAAAGTGGGCTCTGTAAGCCGGTAACATTTAGAATACAAGTAAACCATTTGTAAAAAAAATATTCAATTCAGTAGCAGTAATGTACGTGGTTTAGAAAATTATTTTTTCCCTTATTGGATTAACACAGAGACAAATCTATTTGAATCCCCGCTCACATTAACCCTCAAAACAGCTAATGTACGGATTCTAAATTCGGATTATTACAGTAATACGTCCATTGAGAAAACACCATTAAAACACACACATTAAGATTCCTCCCCGTAATGAAGGTTATTTGTTAATAATTTCGAAAACCTCCCCCTGTTGGCGAAGGATAACGATAAATCCAACCTTACTCAAATGTAGAAAAAATGCTTTTGAAATTAATAAAACTTCCCAGAAAACAATAAATAACGCTGAGCACAGGGGTTAAAGTAACAAGAGCAGCGTCTTTAATTGTGATGTATGTTGAAAGAGGGAATCTTAAAAAAAAAAGGACAACATTTAATAAGAGAGATAATGAACAAACACATCATACAAAACACCCATGCTAATGAAGAATGTAACGAAAAGCATTTTCTTACAATATTTTGGCAAAGTTTGACAAAGATGTAAGTAAAAGTCGACTGATGTTAAGTAAGGATAGTTTGAAAATAAGAATTTCTAAAGAATTTGGTGCATTTTTTTTTTCATTAACGACCCATTAGTATTGCTGTGCGACTCTTGAAAATATGCCGAAAACTTGGATAGCTCCACCCACTTTTATAATTGAACTAAAATATAAGCTGAAATATACAACCAATTAAAATAAAAATAAATTCGAATAATTGCATCGATAATTTAATTGCAGATGCGTTATTTTTTAATGTCCTCGTACCTTGTTGTTACAATGCAAAGCAAGTTACACCCGACCGACTGTAAAGTTTCCACCATTGAAGTAAGTAACCATTTAGCTTTAAAGAATACTAATAAAACTGAAGTGCACGAATAAGTCATATTGATTTTATATAATGAAAATAGTTTATAAAAACCCTGATTCCCCCCTACTATAACTAAATTGTTTATCTGTTTGCGAAAGTTTCAAATCACTCGCATTAATTTATATTAATACTATATTTTAAAATTTGAACATCATATATGGTCAAACCAAAACTTCGATTTGCTTGTTTTCGGGGACGCATTTCATTCCATAATTTCCTTCGATGGGTGTTCTGGTTGGCGATCTGGTTTTACGTGATATTGATTCGCCAATCGAAGTAAGAGAATGATTATTTTCATTCAGCATTTTTGTGCCACTCAAGACCAGATTGTATGTTGCAATTCATCAATCAAGAAAGGCGTGAAGATGTCCTTGTTCACGCGATTTTATAAACACTTGCAGCAAACTTTTAAGCTAATATAATACATTATTGAGTAATCTTATACGATAGATGGGTAAACTTACGAAAAAAAGCTTGTAAAAAATTGATTATCAAATTTAAATTAATGTCTTCAGTTTTGAAAACATAAGTGAATCATAATTTTTCCATGTAATAGCTACCGCGTCATACTAAGATACCAAATATCTTGACAGATTGAAGCTCAAACAAGCAATATTGATGAGCTGATTTTAACTTGTCCATAAAGTGAGGCTATTTGGTTAAGGTTTTTGATAACAGTAAACTAGTTTGAGTAAACATTAAAAACCGTCATTTCAGCGAAATTATAATTTACAGTCGAAAGGACTTTTTTTCAGCAATCTATTTAACATATTGGAAGTTACAACTTTATCAAATTTAGAGATTTTTCTGGTGACACAGTGGAAAAATTGATCATAATTCAGGAGACATAAAAGACAAACTTTTGCTTTGTTGCTTTTATGGTTGCCATTAATAATGTGGGATTGAAATTTGATTCAGATAGATTTTATTTTTTCCCCAGAAAAAGGCATTTTTTTAATTGAAGGGTGTTAATAACAAGCTAAAGGGATGGAATTATTAATATGGGTACATGGATTATATGCGAATGCTGAGATCGTTATATTAAATGTGTTTGTTGATTAGAAAAAAAAAGCAATTTTTAATGCTTTCTTGTCTCTTCATTTTTGTGTTAAGATATTGTTATGTATTGATTTAATAAACAAATAAAAAGCTTTGTGTGATGAATATTTAATCTTATATTAAATTGTTAATGCAAAGATATATGTTGAGTGTCTAATCTTATGTATTTTTACGCTGAAAAATAAAAATGTAATTTATTTAAAAAAGTTGTACAACATCTTATATCTTATTTCTTTGTATGACAATCTAATTAAATGGGCATTTACATAACTACACATTTTAAATAGAATTTTATTGAACTCTAAAGACTTTTGTTGTTTTTTTGTGAAAAACATAAAATAATTATTAATAAAAAACACTTACAAGAATTACTAACTATTTAAAGAGAAGGAATTTAAAGCAAGTTAAGTTACAAGTTAAGAGAAGGATTTTAGTGTAAATATGAAATGATATTTGTCTGCAATGAAATACGTTAAAATGAAGCAGTGTATCTCTTAAAGAAAAACACTTGTATCACATTTCAGCAGAAATTTGCAGCTTTTGGTACAAACTTTAAATCTTACAACTGTTTTTATAAAACGAATAATCAATAGAAGTAAAACAACTATTTTTTATTATAATGTTGCTTGAATTATGTATGTGCTTTCATTCAGAATCATTTGAAGGCTCGAGTTGCAAAAATCGCAATTCCCAAAGTATAACTAAAATAAAGGTTTGTTTGATAATATTAAATTCAATCGGACGAAATCTCCAAAAAATAGCGAGGCGGGTACAATATTTTATTATACATTAAAAATGTAAGTTTTGAAAATAGACTCCTCATATATCAAACTACTTTGGAGATATCGGACTTGTACTACTATACTAATAAGTTCATAAAATCTTGCTTATGAAGAGTTTATGAATATGTTCGCCATTTCTCATAGATTAAATAACAAATATTGAAATATTTTTATGAATAAGCAAGATGGAAAATATCTAGTCTTAGTTGTTAAATCATTAAGTTTCTATATACAGAGAGTAATTACTTGTAAAAAGTTATTTATTTAACATCGAAACTTAGAAAGAGTTAACGAAATTAAATAAAAAGAATTATGTAGTTTCCATAAGCATAATTCACATTTTGCATAAAAAAAATTGTGAACTACAAATTTTTTTATGAAAAAAAAACTATAATTTTTTTACAATATCCCACAGTTTAAAAGATCGTTGTTAAAGTCCCAATAAAGAAACTACTTTGCTCAAAAATAAGGTTTAGTAATCGACCTTGGCTAAAAAATATTCTGTTTTCAAAGTAAAGATTTCAGGTATTAGTCTTTTAACCGTACATTTTCATCTAAAAAAGTATATCAATTTAATTAATAAACTTAAAAAGTCTTTAAGGTATATAGTGTAAACCTTTTTATGCCTAAAAACTTTATTATCTAATGAAAATGCAGCATTGAGTTAATCTTTTGAAATGGCAAATTCTCTACTTACGTTAGAAAAATAAACGGTAGATAAAACTAAGTATAAAATAAACCCCAAAACATTTAAAAGAAAAACTCTTGGCTTTAAAAAATATATTCAACCTAAAAACAATTTGGATGCCCATAATTTTTTATGCAATTATTTCAAGAAACATAACAAAATATATTAAATATAAATAAATTCAACTTTCCCATAAAACTAACCTCTACAAAATCTACTTTTTCATAAGCTCAAATAGAAGTAATTAATTTTTTTAAAAAACCTACAAAAAAGATTTATCCCAAAGTTCATGTAGTTTATTTCAAACGAAATTCAATCTAAATTTACATAATTGAAGGAGGAAGAAATAATAAAAAGGTCGGACCACGGGGGTTGGTGGCAGGGTTTTAATAATTAATTAAAATTATTGGGAAAAGAAAAAAAAAATGATAGAAGGTCCATGAAATTAGATTGTTCCGCGCCTTGTCTATTTCAGAAACGTAATAAAAGAATGCATAACGAGATATGAAAAAATGCTCGAATTTTTCAAAGTTCTCTTTTTTTTTTTTTGTTCATGAAATTATTTTATTTCATAACATTGTAAGAAATTAGATTAAAAAGTCTTTTAGTTCGTTATTTTGTTTCAAGTCTTTGTACAGTATTACGATTTTTTAAGTCTATTTTCTAAGCTTAATTTTTTTAGTGTTTTTTTAATTTGAAAGAGTTAAAACAAAATTGAAAGTAAGTGCTGACAGTCTAGATAAATCCGTTCGTATGCCTTTCAAAACGGTTCTATCCGTCGGATTTTTTTTTATAGAAAAGCATGTTATCAGAGACGGATATTTCATAATTTTTGTCCTTCGGTCTATACCGGGGGGACATCTTTCAATATGTCAGTTGACGGAATTCCCAAGCAATTATCCTTGCATTTTAATTTTTTAGTTCCTTAAGTCGCTGTTGCCACACATAAATGTTAGTTATTTTGTTACTACTTTCAAAACGTCCGACTTAACTTAAGGGTACAGTGGACCTTCAAATCAGTCAAAATGGCTAAAAATAAACTTTTTTTTATTTTTAAACTAAATAATAGTCTAGAAACTGTTCTACAATAATCTGAAAACAGAATTAAATTCGGTTGATTTTTAAGTGAGTTATGGTTATTTTTAGTATCAAGGGTCGTACATTCACGCCCATTTCACATACAAAGCGTCTGCTCCGACGTAATAGTTTCGGAATTCGTCTGCTAGCTTTCAGCCACACATTCATTTATTTGATAAAATAGATTAGGTTAAATGTACTTCTACTTCAACTTAACATTCGTGTTATGTTTTGTTTGTTTTCGCAATTCGAACGTGTGTTTTTCAACAATATTTTTGAAGCTTTTTGTTAGTGTTTTGATTTTCGTTGTCTGGTTTTTGTTTTCGAAATGTGCACTTTTGTCTTCTTATGGATGCAATTGTTCGGAAGCCGACAGGTCGTCCGAATAACAATTAAAAGCATGTGCTGCAAATGCTAGTACAAGGTGTCAGTCTTCTAAAGAAGCCAATAGTAGTGTAAATAAAGAATGAAAACTCTGGTTACATAACTTCAGAAAGTGGTGCAAGTTTTACTCTGATTAAAAACAGTCTGTCAAGAGTTTACTGTAGTTATTATTGTTTTAATTTGCATAAAATAGATAAATAATTTGGTGTCAATACTAAAAACAATTCTGAAACTTTTATTTGCTCATCTATGTTTTTTTTTTTGTTTTGAAATTGAAACCTTTTTTGGTAAAAACCTTTTTAGTTGGTTTTTCACTTATTCTTTTATATAATTATTTATACAATAGTTACTGAACACCAAATACTGACAGTATTTTATATTTCACACCATATTTGCTATGTGTCAATAAACTAATTTCCATTGGAATCATAAAAATGCCATTTTCTCCAGTACTAAAAAATATTCTACACTTTTGTCGGCAACTGATACTTTTTCCATATTTTTATATGGTTTATATATGTCAACCTATACATACATTTGCATTCATAAGCTAACAATTTATTATCCAATTTTAGCCTGATAAATTCATTTTATTCACAACAAAAGCTATAATAAACACCTCTCTAACAAAAGTGCGTTTTTCTCAGTTTGTTATTTTTAGTTGTGCACTATAATTCAAAATGTTCCATGCGCATTAGTTTTTCAGTTAGATCCTTGAAACTTTCTGTAACTGGTCGTTATACTTATTGAAACTCATTTTTGCATGTTTTATATATGCAAGTTGAATAGTATTTCTGGTATTATAACTATTGCTTGGGAATATGAGTATTTTTGAATTTTTTTGAACGAAATTGTAAATATATCCAATTTTTTTGAAAAAATTAATTTGTTAGTAATTTTAAATATGCAAAATGTTATAAAGATTTATATTACGCTCCTAAAAATGCAAAAATTATTAATTTTTAAAACAAATTGTTGCGCATGGAACATTTCAAAATTTTTATTTAAAAAATTAAATTTTTTGAATAAAATAAAAAGTTTTTATTATTTTCAAATGAAACTTTTTTTACTGTTATATTGAAGCAACATAAATAACCAGTAAAAATTTTATAGCATTTGCATTAAAACTAAAAAAAAAGTTTTTCAAGGTCCACTGTACCCTTAAAGAGATCACTGTCAAACTATACACTGTCAATCTTTAATTAAAGAACACTTGGTAACTAATACTTGAAACGTAACATGCTTAGTAGCAAGATATAATTTTATAGCAAGTAAGGTCAGGTATGAATGTACTTGTACAATGTTAGCTTCCCTTTCAGCTGCAGAGGAGTCTAATAAAATATGCAGAACTTACCTTTAATAGTCTTTAAGAAAATAAAAATTGAGGTTCAAACAATATGTGCTTTGTTTCAGCGTTTGGTATTGTCTGTAAAGAATAAAAAAATACATTATTGTCAGTTTAAACAAGTTTGCTTTTGCTACAGGTTGTTTGAGAAGTTAAACATATGACAAAAAGTAAATTTTGTTCTCAAACCTTTGTGCTTCATAAGTTCTATTTTATTAGAATATTTTTTTGTTGGGAAATATCTTTATTTAAGTTAATAAAGAAGCAATACCTCTTTCAAAAAAATGTTTTGTAAACCAACATTATTTTTGATGAAAATTTAACCACTTCCCAAAAAGTTCTTCTTAAAACATAAATTACTTCGATAAAGAACCCAAATTGATGTTTGCACAGTACACTGCGTTTATATTTAGAATACTCTATAAAAACGTTAGTCAAACAACTTTTCGTACTCTTTTCAAACGATCAACTAATTGAAAATAAACCCTTTTAAAAATTGACTTTCATGTATTGAGTTATCCGAATCTAAATTTCCCAACGACATTAAAACTAACTCAACTTATTTATTGAAAAAAATCAAAGAAAAGGAAATTAAGTCAATATTTATCACTAGATTAAAAAGTGAGGTATTAGTTTATTAATGCCGCTTGCTTCTTTCTTCACTTCACTTCTTTCCTGCATTTATTTCCATATTTAAATTAAACTTTTCCAGAAACTTTGGGAATGACAGCAAAATAAAAGGGGACTGAGAAACCGCTTGTCGGAATAATATTCGGAATTGCATCCATTCTTGGAAAAGAGTTTTCAAGGTGTTTTTTTTTTCATTTTCACGTAAGAAAAAGGAAGACCAGTAATCAAATATTGCGCTAAAGAATTTCTTTTTTATTTTCGGAAGGGAAATTGTTTTCTTCTGCAAGATTTTATTCTAAACTCTTCTATTGGAAACTGATATTTGGTTTTCCAAAGCAA
Source organism: Hylyphantes graminicola (assembly GCA_023701765.1). Taxonomy (NCBI): domain Eukaryota; kingdom Metazoa; phylum Arthropoda; class Arachnida; order Araneae; family Linyphiidae; genus Hylyphantes; species Hylyphantes graminicola. The sequence goes on along the minus strand of CM043117.1, from coordinate 34,655,317 downwards.
GAACCCGAAATGGAGATTAAATTACTTCAATGCTGATGTTTATAAAATGTCTGACAATCACCTATTTTTGTTAATTAAAAAACTTAACTTTAAATTCGCATATTGTTGCGAATAAGATTAAATTTTTTAATTTAATTTATAATAATGTGCTAAGTGAGGAAAAAACATTTACATTGCTAAATGATTCTAAATGCATCGTATAATATCTATTTTTAAAAAAAAAATATTTCATACATTTATTTTAAAAACACTTAACAATGTTTACAAGTACACAAAATACTTTCTTTAGTTAATAGTACACTAAAACTAGTTTTTGTGGTTGGAGAGAAGTGTCTATTTAACAGAACAATGACCATAAAGAACACAAAATGAATGAAATTACAAAAAAAAAAAAAAGATTCGAGAGCATTTAAAGCTTCTGAATAAGATTATGATACATAGAAAGTAGCATGTGTAAAGATAAAAAAAATTATGCATATATTTGTACTTTTCATTTTTTTCATTGTACTATATTATAATTCTAATCTTTATGAAACATTACAGAATCACAAAAAACATTTTATTTTTCGTGATTTTATTTGATTTTCGGTCTTCACGAGTGTTAAACCTTCCATGTTTAAGAAGAACTTCAAAATTAAACTTTGATTTAACACGAAAATTTCTTTAAGAAAATATCGTTCCATTTGATCATTTTTCAATTTACATTTTGCAGAAATGTTTTGAGAATACATAACTAATGCAATAAAAACCTCAAGAAAACCTTTTTAACTAATTCGCTTTAAAAATCCATTTTCGAAGATTAAAGCCATTAAACAATCATTTGTTCTGCATCGGTTAATTTGAAATAGAACCTGCACTGCCACTCTCATAAAAATTTCATTTTCCACCCAAACCGACATAATAAAGAACGAAAAAAGATTATATTCGATACATTTAAGACATATTCGCGAAGGGATTTTACCTCTTACTTAACTCCCTGATAACTCCATTAAGTGTGGCGGCGCACTTTGCAAAATTAAGTTATCTCCCCTCGTATATTCCATTCCTTTTAAAAACGCCGTTTTTATGAGGGGGGGTGATAGATAGAATAGAAAGCAAGCGATATATATTATAAAAATAGATCGAGGAGAATCGGAGACTCAATTGACTCTGCAAGACTCTGCCAGGGAAGAATGGCTTCCCAAGGGGATATCTTGTCATCAATCTCTCCAGCTGTCTCGGGCTTTTTACCAAAGAAATAAAAGGGAAAAACTTTCTTATTCTTATACCGAGAATTTTACTTTCTTTGCCCAAGAAAACCTGAGATTATAAAACGCATCGCTTTTAAAATTAGGGCTGTCTTCTATCGTCTTTCAGGATAAGGTTTTTTTTGCTACCCTCCGATTTCCAGTTTGAAAAAAAAAGTTGTCTTTGGTTAATTAAACAGAGTTTGGATTGCAGAAACTCGATGGAAGGCTCTTGGTGGTGGTAAATTTCGGGGTTGAGACAGCGCGTGGCATTTTTTCGGAAAATGGCGATCAATCATTTTGGTTGAAGCTCCATTTTTTACTCCGTCTTCGATTTGTCGACCATGGTGTTCTTCAGAGCCAGAGGGGCACATCTCAGTTTTCACAAGAAAGAAACCAAAAAAAAAAAAAAAATTGCGAGAATATCAATGCATTTTAATACAAATGACTCCGGTTAATTATTACGTTCCATTAAGGAAAAACACTTTGTTCGATCAAGTTCTGACGAAGGCAAAAAAACCACGAGACATACCTTATTATATCAGTTTATTTTGAAAAAACTACACTCTTAAAACAAACAAGCGATTTTAACTCAGTCTGAGTTAGTTATAACTTCTCCAGTGACGAAAAAGCACTTCCCCTATAGGAGTGGATTCTTTGTATGTTAAACCTGTGACAGGATCACTCCAAACGAGTGATTTTAACTCAGTCTGAGTTAATATTAACTCCTTTACAGTGTCGAAAATGCACTTCTCCTACAGGAGTGGATTTCACTCTTTTGTTTTAAGAGTGTATAGCTTTCTGGTTTTATTCATGAATTTTTAAGACTTAAAATCGTTTCCTAAATCCAAATGAAGAAAAAAATACACCAGAATATAAATGTTTAAAACTCTGTTGAAAGTATGATAATTAAATATTTTCAACAAAAATAGATTCTAGCATCATATCTAAAAGTAATAAACTTTACTGTTTTAATACTTCAATGAAATCGCTTCTATTTGAGATATGACGAAAACCTGCTTTTCACTTGAACCTGAATTTAATTTTTTTAATTGTACAGAATTATCAATTGCATTGATATTCAAAATATTTTTATGCACCCGAAACTTACAAAGAAAAATGAATTTAGCTGTTTTCACAGTTGGACCCCTGTCCCTCAGAGGCCCAGCATGGCGTGTTCTTTTCTTAAAGGTTTCAAGACTCAAGATTCTTCACCGAGGATTGAAAAGGATGGCGTGCGGACAAAGTTGTCGTTTCTTTTATGTATTGGAATAGATCTGGAATTCTTTCGTTCGGGAAAAATGCTGCCGAACAAAATTGGCAAGGTTTAGATGGGAGAAAGATTGAAGATCTTTTCTCTTCAAACGTGAATCTTTACATTCATGTCGGCATTCTAAAAGGGATCGAAAGTCCATAACATATTTCGAAATAGTAAAACGTGAATTATTATGCTTTTGTACAGATAAAAAACTTTGAAAAAGATTAAAAACTTTAAAATTGTGTTTGCATTTTCACTCAAGAAATATTTGAACCAGAACTTCATTGATCTAACCAAGTTAAACGCATAAATTATCTCTTTATAACTGTGCTACATACAATATAGAAAATTTGATAAAATATAGTTTTGCTGAGTTTATTATGAATGCAATACTAGTTCAACATAAACACGAAACTATTTATCACAGAACCCAAAAAATCCCCTAGTGTTTGAAAACAAATTTTATTGCGCAGTCTTTTTAGGTAAAACACAGTAGATGCACAATAAAGGAAAAAGCTTTCAAGAAATTTGCATGTTACTAAATTACATGATACGCAGCGCAATAAACCCGAATATTCAAATAAGAAGGATCAAAAGTAAGTGACCAAGACATTTTTGCGACAAAACTCTTGCAAAAGTGTCGACATCAAATGCAGTATATATTTTTACACGGAACATCAAATCTTTTACAGATACAACAAAGCTTAGAAAGTCCATAAAATAACACATTTCGGCACGCTTTAAATGTTTATCATACACCCCTTTCCCCTACAACCATTGTAAAAAATATAACATTTACAATCTTTTGCAATAACAGTTTCTCGCTGTTATTAGTTAAATTTGGAAAGATATTCTTTATAAAAAGTTGTTTTAAAAAACTTCTCTACTCACTTCTTGAATTGGGGGATATGAGTTATAACATCATGAGGGGTGCCGACCAGTGGAAAAGGAGACTGATTTTCCTACAATAAAATTTTACGTAACATATAAATCCCCGATCTTAAAGGTACACCCGGGTATATAAATCTAGATATATAGCAATGTTACTTTTAAAATGGTGGACATAAATGATAGAATTAAAACGATATAAAATTTTATTAAATTCTTTTGAGCCAAAAAAAACCTAACTAACCTTCGAAAAGTAAAAGACAAACTGAATTTTAAAAGATAGAACTGCGAGAGACGTTAGACAAGTCGTAGAGAGAGAAAAGAAACAAATACTCTCGTGAAAAAATTCCGCACAAAACAATGATACAAAATAATTTCGCTACAGATATAAATAATTTAATGGAATCAAATAATGTATAATTTAATATAATTAAATAATAAAATAAGATCTAATTTATGTTAGGTGAATTGTTGAACTAAACAATTGGTGAACTAAACAAATCTCTGAAATGAACTAATTGGAAAATGAAAATGTATTAAATGAAAAGCGCAACACATTTTTAGTTTAGGAAACATACTAAAAAGAAAGTTGTCTGAACTTCTTCAACATCCTTTTGGTCCACAAGTCTTCAGGGCGCGATTGAACGTGCCGAAACAATCCCGGGTGCCGAGGAGGTGGTACAAAAACAGACGGGATTCGAGAAAATTATTCTCCAAGGGGCACGTTAGAATATGAAGTGTCACGTTCTGAATTTCCCCTAATCCTGTTTCCTGATGCTCCTGGGGCGGAGGAGACGGGGCGGGATTGATTCAGGGAAAAAACACAGGAAAAAACGGGAAATAAAGGTATAAATCACGCCCGGAATTCCTTCTCTTATATTCTGCACCCTCTTTTCTGGAGAAGAAAGGTTGCGAGGGGGGGATGGAAAAAGATTGCGAAGACTTGTGCTCAAATGCGAATCCTATTGTAGGATGAAATGGAGGCACTTAGAAAAAATGTTGTGATGTTATTCAAGAAAATGGATCAGTTCTTAAGTCCTAAAAAACATAGTTTTATTTTATATAAATTACTAACTTATTATGGCTTTTCAGTCATTCGAGATTTCATTAACGTGCATATAACTGAATAATTTCTTTCAAACTGTAAGAAAATCTTAAAATTGGAGACTTTGTACATCGTTTGGTCAAATTTAAAAAAAAATCACTTAATATATATCCAAGTATATTAAAAAATACCAAAAATATAAAACCCCCTATTTTTATGGCATTTAAGTTACTTTCTATTATAAATAGCTTTTTCCTCTATACCGTATGGTTCTGCACTCAAATTGTAGACAGAGCGGATAACTACCATGTGCCGAATGTTTAATATGCCGAAACTTTTACGAAACTTAGATTTAGTGAGACGCAGGACAAACCCATTAGGTGTTGGATAATCTTATCCCCAGCAGTACGATTGACACTTAAGCCCCAGGCCTTTTTGCAAACAGCCTAATCATTTCCTTCACAGGTATGTTGCGGGTCGGAATGGCCAGATGAATAGTAAGCGAGCACTTTGCTTGATTACAATGTTAGGCAAGAAGTTGGTTGCGTCTTCGTGTTCAAATGGGAAAAGGTGTAAGGTAATGTTTTATGAATCTTATAATAGCAGATACGGTCTTTGGTAGACTTGAATAAAAGTATTCTGTACTAGGCATTGTTTTAAATTGATTCATTGAATCTAGTTTGAGGTTTGGTACGGTTGCTTTTTAAGCTGATCAGACCTTTTACAGACTCGACATATTCCCCAGAATTGGGAGCCATTTTGTGTAGCATCATTCTAGGCAGCTCCCGCTATCCATTTTGATGGTCAGATTTAATTTAACCAAAAGAACTCAAGTTAAATTGGTACTAAAGGAAATTTTTACATGCCCCATATCACATGCCATGCCAATGATTTTTCCCATCATAAAAATCTGCTGACTCAGCTGGGGTTCGAACCCGTGATCTTGGGCTTATGAGGGGTTGCTGAGGTAGACACGCCTGCCTTAGAGTTAGATTTTACTATTTAGTAAGATTTTATTTGGGTTGAGGGGGGGGGGGGGGGGCGAATGAAACGTTTTCACTTTTACGTGAATGAGGTTTTGTTTTTTATTGTTGAAATTTCTAAAAATTTTGTTTTGTTCCACCACTTCTTTAAAAAAAGTTTTTAAGAATAATAAGTTAGACTGCGATAAAGGACAATGGTATGCAACAATTTTGTACTGAGAGTAATGAGCATCTTTTAAACTGCAAGTTTCTTTATTGTTATCCAATTTAAACTATTTGAATACATAAAATCATGTATAACATTTAATTGCTCAAAAATTTTATCACATGGAGAGATGTTTCTAAATTATTTAAATAAAATTATAAATTATTATATTTTAATAGTGGCCTTTGAAGACATGGGAATAAATGTACAAGCACCAATTAACTTCTATTATTTCTGTTTTAATTTACGTTATTTAATAAATAAACAGCATTTTTTGTTCAGCTGAGCAAATGCAAATGTAAGCTGAATTAGCACTAAATAAATGTTTCAAGCCATATATTTTTATATATCATTTAAATAACTCGTAAGAAAGAGTTATAAAAACGCTCAAATAAATTTTCCACGGACCAAATATAAAGGTATTTAACGACTGGAAATATTTGCAAAAAAATCCAACATGCAATATCATAACTCACAATTAATAAAAAAGCGTGTGCAATTATCAAAATTTCCACTTAATATCAAAAATTTAATCACCACTTAGTAAAAGAACGTTTCGTGGGCGAAGTTGAATCTACTTCCAACTCGAATCATTTACATAAATACCTATTTAAAACTTGTTCATTATTATTTTTTCTTTTAATGAAAAAACCCAGCACATAAAAATCCTAAATGGAATATTCCGGTTGCTTAACTAAGGATGCAAATGTATTAATCTTCCCTCCCCCGTTCAGGTAAGTAGCGTGGTTCGTACATCCATGAAAAACGAGTTTATTTCAAACGTTTTAAGTACGGTAGAGATAAGAAAAACTAGAGGAGGACCCTCAGTGGTTGGATTATGTGCCATTCCAAGCCTAATATTTTCTGGACACATCTAGATGGGGAAAATAGACAGCAGCATATATAGGTAAATTTTGAAGGGCGGGAATTTGACAATTTTTTCGAAAGTTAAAAATTAAATTTATCATGGAAACAATTAAATTGTATTTTTATGTAAATAAATGAACTTTGCGTTAAAAAAAATGTTTATTCTTTCTTATGATTTTTTTAAAATTTGGTGCGACTTGAGCTACTTCATCCTTATGCTTTCCCGCGTCGAATAAAAGCATTTGCATGATCTTAATTGTGTTAGATTGAGAAACTAGGGGTACATAAACCACATAGTAAACTAGGGGTACATAACACCACACGACTTTCATTTCCACTTAATAAATCAATGCATATTGAGAGGAAATTATATATACCCTATACTCTAATTTATGCCAATTTCCTTGCAACTCTTACTTTTTACTACTATAGCATTTACTTTCATTAACATATGTTTCATATTAAATAATTGAAAGTAATAATCGAAATATACGTTAAATAGTTTGGTGTGATATTTAAAACCAAGTTGACCATACAATAATCAATTCTATCTATAATTTCTTGGCATTTTCATTTTTATTATTTCAAAGATCCCAAGTAACTGTCAAGTATATTAGTCAAAATTATATGCTTTGCAGTGATATGAAATATAAGTTCTCAACCTAAGATCAAATTAAGATATCGCTATTAACCTTAAAACTATCCAAACTATCAATACACAATCATGGGGTGCTCTATCAATAAAAAATTTATCAAGTGCGGTCGTTCAAGTGAGACCATGTTAAGCCTTAGTTAGCTTATTATGAAAATTTAATGCTTAAGAATTAACCTTCTAAAGGGATACATACGTATAAACGTGCCACTTATCAGATGTTTCAGCAAAGCACATTAATTAAAAAAAATGAATTATGAGGAGTAATAAATAATTATGTGCTCCAGAAATATAAGTTTAAAAGTAAAGAAATTAAAATTTTAGCTAAAATTAAACATTTTAATCTCATTATGTTCAAACAAGTTTTTAACGAAAGTTTACACTTGATAATTTGCCATTGCCTCTGACAGTTTTAAAAAGAAATTCCACGCAGTTAAAACATACAAGATGTTAAAAAAAATAAGAAATTGAAAATTTTTCTACACAATTACAACTTTAGTCAGACAATTATATGCTCAATTTTTACAAGTAAATCCAATGCAAATGCCTTCTTTTAGCCACTTAATTTGAATCGGAGTTGGTATTGGCATTCTTTCTATCGGTGATGGAGATTTAGAATGTAAGCGCCACGTTTCAACGTGCACCGGGGCAGACACTATCTGGATCCCCAATCGCTGAAATGTTCCACAAAATGTCTTTTTTATCTCGTTAATTTCTTTTCCCAGTTTCGTTTTTAATGGTCTTCCGCGGAATAAACTCTTGAAATATTGCTAATCGGGAGGGACATCGTACGTCTTTTTCTCGATGGGTTTTGTTAGACATGGTTCTAACAATTTTTTTTCTCAGAATTAAGTTTCATACTTGTGTACACTATAATTTAGGTTTTTTGAGGAAGTATTTTTGTGTATAAATTATTTTGTTCTAATTTCACATTATAAATTAGTTCCAAAATCATAAAAGCCAATTTAAATTCACCACGTAATTCGGCTGTATTCAATCAACCCATGAACGACACTTTAGTAAATATCATTAACGCCTTCATTACTGAAAAAACACGCAGATTCTAAGATTAAAAAAATATGCCACTTTATTTGTCATGCATTTAGTACTATTGCCTGCACTGTTGTTGTTTATTTAGATAAATGTAACCACGAAGTTTAATTTAGCATAGCAAATTTTCTTGACAATCGTCATTAATTGTTAAAAAAAATTATACTAAACATTTTAACAATATTTAAAATTACCAACGAAATTTATATCTTTAGGAAAGATTCACTATTACTCGATGATAAAAAAAATATGTAAGGATAATTCAGTTCATCTCTCCTCTTTAAGCATTAGATTTTATTAACAAACGATCAGCATAGATATTAACATAGGGCTACACACAAAATAACTTATCCGACTTGCTTTTTGACTGGCATAAGACCATGCTTCTTCCACAATGGGGTTTTTACGTCGTGGATGCTACAAAGGTTTGTTTTATTTGTAGCCTGGAATCATTTTTGTTTGGTATTCGAAAATGAGTTTTCTAAGAATATTTTACTTATTAAATTTTTTTAAAGGCCAACTTCTTGCGGTGCTGTTGGTTTTAAAAATATTTTTCCAATAAAGCTTGCATAGATAGAAAAAAAATCTTTCAATCCATATAGGTAATTTTGAGAGTGAAGCCGAGACAAGAGAGTTGCATCATTTGAAACATTTTTATTCAGAACTGAACCTAATTTTATCAAAACCTATCCAAAGAAACGGATAGACCATTGGCAAACCACCGAACCGTTCTACTAAAAGGGCAGAGGGAGGTCTGCTTGGTATATGTATAAACGACGTCACGATGAATTGAAAAAGACGCGTCATTATTTAAGTGGTCAGCGATTCTTTACTCTCTCATTTAAGAACCTTTTTTGGCGAGATTAAATGGCGGCCTAATGATTTTGAATGGGCAATATCACTGATGGAGGAATAGAGCAACTGCAAAAGGCGTGAGCGTTCGTTACTTCGGGTTTGATGAAGAGCATGCTTTTGTAATCTTAATGGGAGATTCCTCCTTTTCTTTCGACATCATTCCCAAACGGACTTTGGGGGTAACCTTTGAAAAGGATGTGCAGAGTATAATAAAAATTCCATTCCAAGACAGCAATATAGGATCAGCGCGCTAATGAAACAAGTCCGATTCCACAAACGTTCTTTCACTCATTGACAACCTAAGTTGGGTAAATAGAAAAATGCTATGGAGAAGATCCTTCCGCGCATGTAAAGAGTTCCATAAACTATTTGTGAATCCATCCAGAAAACATGTTTAAGACATTAATTTCGTTTAAGGTGTAACAGATTTGTTTTTAATTTAAGAAAATTTCGCAACTTTAACAGAATGAAAAGGGTAATTTGGTTAAATTTTATTCAGATCATTTTGTATGTAACTATTACCTTACAAGAGATTCCAACTAACGGACCAATCGCACTTTCCCCCTTGCCATTTTGTGATTTGTTTTTACCCAAGTTAGGTTGGCACGGAGTGTAGTCATTTTTATTTGAACCATATTTTAACTCTGGAAGTGCCAATTCAATTTATTTGCATAATACTAATAATTGAGGTTAAGCAGAAGTTATAAAAAACTGAAATCAATAAAAATTTACAGTAATATAGGGGAGTAATTAAGAGAACTTTCATTTTGACCTTCTTCAAGAAGTGACATTAAACAGTGCATCGACAAAAATACTCAATGGATAGCTTCAATTTCAGTATTTCGGGGTTAAAGATCATTTTTTGGGATATATTTAATTTTTCTTCGTAATTTAGAATTATTTTCTATCTTGGCATTGAGGGAATAAAACATGTTTTTAATCAAGAAATCGTTGAATACGATAAAAATATAATAATTTATGTCAGATATTCTGAAAGTAAATGCATTTGGAATTAAATTTAAAAAACACTTCATATAAATTTATTTGAAATTCCATAAATACGTGACACCATTGCTTTTTGGAGTGAAAGTTGAAACTGCTAATGTAATTTAATAACCAATCAAAGACTATTGTGCACAAATGTACCTATAATTTTCATTTAATATTACTTAATACGTACTTTTATATTTCAGGGTTCAAAAAGTCGATCATAAGCTAAATTGCTTGACATTGTTAAACTAATGAAAAAGAAAACCTCAACAAAAGAGTTCCACCTTCCCAATACCGGCGAAACCATCAATCTTCAGAGTAGCCGCCTTCAACAACATTAAAAACACCTTTAAATTCCAAACTACATTAGACTTCGGAATCAAAACCCTTTTCCTCTAGTCCTTTCACAACGATATTTCAACCAGAAGCCTTTCATACACACACCGTGAGTATTATTACCGTAGGAAATACCGTCCGCGTAATTACCGTGCAAAAGGCGGCCGAACTCATTCAAAATAACGTCATTAATATCCGGCTTTTGTCCGGGAGTCCGGTAACTCGAATAAGACGGTTAATTTACGGGCCCAAACTTCAATTAATCTGTCTCGTTAACCATTATTATACGTCGGAATTGGCTCGGTTTGTTGGGCAGTTGAACAGGGCATTATGAGCGTATCTGTGGAAAGAGATGAGCCGTTTCCAAATATATATGAGGGGAGACTGGTTTGTATCGTGGATGTTTACATAAAGGGTTGGGTTATTTGTGAGAGTTGTGCCTTTTGGTCATAGGATGGCCATCTAAAACCTATTGTTAAGGGCGAATGAGCTCGAATGACTGCAGGTCTCCAAACCAAAGTTCTTCTGTATTAATAAAATTAAGAAAAACAATTGTAAGACACATTTTTCGGCGGTATTAAATATTTTTATGAGCGTTTTTTATATGATAAAGGTAGCTGACTTACAAGTGTCTATAATACTACTTTTTAAAATTGGTTAGAATATTATGTTGTAATTTTTTATTGAAAATTAATAAATACATTTGAACCGATTTTAAAACGTGGGATTACATAGAGCCCTGCAAGTCAGCCTTTTGTGGCTGAGAAAATATGATTCCCCATTGAACTAACACAGAGCAAGTTTGGTCTCCTTCGCTGTTGAGGGCATATTTCAAACGGCTAAGAATATACATTCCAGAAGAGATTCAAACCCTTTGACTATTATATATAATTTGAAGCACTTGAGGATTTCAGACCCTCTAAATTTTAGAAAGGCATGGGGAACCCTAATATTAGGAAGGTAACTGGATATTATGTTTCTATACGTTTTGTGCGATGCTGATTCTAAAAAAAAGCTTTTGATTATTGACCTGTTTGTCTGAAAACACTCTGCAACTCAAACTAAAAGAGCTAAGAAATTCAAATTTGGTACACGAGTTCCTAGTATTTTATTGGATGTCATCATAAGGCTTTATTTAAAGACATTTTTTAATACTTAATTAATTAATTAATATCTAAAATTTTTTTCGTTCACAATGAATTACTTAATATTGGAAGAATGTGTTTTCCTGAAGAAATATGTTTGTGAACCAAAAATATTTTTCTAGGCGTTGAAAAAATCTCCGATTTAATGTTACATTGGATTACCTTGAATAAGATTTTTTGAATCAACGTAGAAAACATTAAGCAATCTTTATTGGTTACTAATAATACCCGATTATACAGTTTGAGTGTATTAATAACTAAATATTTCTACTGGTATAGAAAATGACACTTTTTTCTCCGCATTAAATAATTCTTTAACATGGATTTCTATGACAATATTTGAAAAATTGTCTTTGGTGATTAGAATTAAGTAATTTTGCAGATTTATTTATAAAAGGATGGTAAAACATAAATTTGAAAGTGATTTTGAATCTTAAGTATTATTTATAATCGTATTTAAAAACTTAGCTTATTAATGACTTGAATAACAAACATTAAAACACGTTTCGTTGTAAGTTGATAATTAACTTATTATGTTTAATGTAATTAATGTACGTGACTGTTACAAAAGAACATTTGAATAGTTCGTTATAAAAATGAATGCTTACTCTTTTATTGAAGGAGAACCCTGTTTCTTTGGAAAGGTTTTCGGCTGAGCATTTTCTACTTGCTTCTCTGTAATTAGGTTTTCCGGGATTGAATTTTGATGTAAAATATTTTGAAAGGCCACGATTTTCAGAGCTCTACCTAAAAAAATAAATGTTATACCATAAATAATTTTTATTAATTTAACAACTGGAGTGAAATATTTATATGATATGAATTCAAATGTGAATGAAATAGACCGAGGAACTATAAAAATATTCTATAGTTAACTCCAATTAAAGTTCTTGTCATTCGTATGATTGCTTAATTTACAATTACAATATATCACGATTGATTTCAATAAGAATTCAATCAATCAATAATCAAAATACGTCGTTGGGTTTCGTTTTCGTTAAAATGTATTTATTCGTGTTAATGAAAACATCATCAAAACAAGAAAACAAATAAGTGATATGTTATAAGTTTCCTATGAAATCGGTTTGTTTAAGATTATATCCAAGAGCACAAAAGATTTTGGGGCATAATTTGGCTAATGTAAAAAATGTAGTGTGTTTTCATTTAGATTTTCCATTTTCATATTATTTTCAATCAATTTATTTTCGAAATATATGAGGGTTTAAATATACGTATCATTGTGACAATCCAGGTTCACTTACTTTCATATCTTGATATATATTCTTTAGATTTGCGTTACTATAGATCTGAGTATAACAGCGCCGTTAACTAACCATAACAATTTCAAATTTAGTTTTGTAAACAATTGTAACCTAAATAGTTTTGCTACTAAATCTTAAAAGTTTTCAAAAAACTAAAACGTTTACACAATAAAACAAAAAACATAAATATACTCATTTTTTGTTTTATCATTTATATCCATTTTTTGACATTGCCGAAAAATTTTAGTAGATTTTTTTTAAGAAACGATTTTTTAAACAAGTAACTTACACAATAGTATTTTTAAAAAAAGTTACGAGCAAAAAAAAGCTAAAATATAATGCATCTTAGACTCCTTTTAGAACTGTAGTAATTACGACCACAAGATAATGATTTTAAATATAAAATGTAGTGTATCCATGTTTAAATTCATTTTTCTTGCATTCTTATTGAAATACAAATGAAAATTCTGCATTAATTTGAGTTTTCTTCCTCTCGCATTTTATTCTGAAAGTATTTTTTACAAATCTAAGTCTTGCATCGAATCGAAAGGGGGAAAAAATTTACAATTATGAAACTTTCATAAACGCACAGCTCACTCGGTTACTTCGAAACAATGCAAAAAAATTGTTTCTCAAAGCTTGAAGTAGAAGAAATATTCAAATGAGCTAATATATAAGCAAAACTAGAATTGCAGCTTCAATTAAGATTTTCTTCATTTTCATCAGCGGAAAATTTTTCGTCGAAAAAGTGGATATCTTCAAGTTTATAAATAATTATAAGCGGAACGACGTTTATTATTTTTTATTTTGAACTTCCTTCCTTGCGACGATGCTTGAAAGTTTTCATTTTTCAAGCTCCTTAATTGATAAAAAAAGTTTGTATGTTAAATAGTTGTACATTATTAATGTTTCAATGGTTGAAAAACAATTAACAAACGAAATAAGTGATTTTGATTAACATTCGAATATTTTTTCTAATGATTAATTTACGGCTAAAATTACATTTTTAGACAAAATAAATTCGTAATTACAATAATTAATTTTAATTAATTGTAAATAATTATTTATAATTAAAAATAATGCAACTATGTACATGTAGAAGTTATAATGTATAACCAAAACTATTTTCTTTATGACAATGCAAATTATTTTTGTCTTATACTATAACTTTTTTTAAAGTTAATTTTTTTTATTTGAGAAATAAATTCCAAACATATTAAAGGTTCAGCTTTTGGAAACTGTGAACCTGAACTAAGGAAACTGCAGAAAATACTTTTTAGTCTTCAAATGCATTTTTTTAAAATTCTATAATGAGTAGAACTAGAATAAATCAAGTAGGAGTACTTTTGAGAGTTTGAATTTGAAAATAAATTGCTTTGTTATGATTTATATTTACTGTAAATTAATTTAATATTTGATGCTTAAAAATTTGAAATAACTGATTCAAAGCATGAAACATTAGAAAATTTCGTCTATTTATAAACAATTAATAACTATAAATGATTTTCCAATACTATGCTGTATATAAACATATTTCAGAAAATTTTAATTAAAACCTTGCAGTAATATCTCTATGAAAATGCTACATATTCTATCAATCGTACTTTTGATCGATTTATAAACAATCTATGAATATGTGTTTGGACACTTTTAAAGAATAAGACGTTGTAGAAAAATAAGATACCGGCTAGAGCAAAAATACATAATTTTAAAGAAATTTAATTCATAAACTTTCACAGAAACTCCAAATACACCAAACACACAAACAGCCCTAATTTTTACCATAAAAAAGGGTTAGTTTAACAAATAACTTCCTATACAATGAATAACAGAAAAAAATAACTTTTAAGGAGGAAAAAACCCACGAATGAATGTAAACACAGTGTAAAGGCATGTGATCTTAGTGTCAATTTTTTTTGAACCGATTTGTTTACTGTCTTCCATTTATCTAACACTGGTAAAAAGCAAAAAGAAAATAGGATGATCAAAGCAGATGGAATCAACTCATGAAGATAGTTACTCCACTTTGCTTTTCAAAAACAATTCTCCAATTGTTTCTTTTAATAAAACCTCATAGAAGAAGATTGGTGTAACCGCTCCTTGTGTGTTACTACAATCTTATTTCATCTTGGAGAAAGAAACCTTGATTCTCTGCCAAGATCAACCAGACTTTCCGCCGGAACAGTCTGGATTATGTTGTTTTTAGGGGAGGTTGTGTTTTTTTATATGTATTTTTATTTGGTTTATTATTTCAGTATGCTTCTTAGTTATTAGTGACAAAAAGGCATTTTGCTTTCAGCGTTCGTATTCGTTATTCTTGTAAATGGAAGACTTCCGAGGTTAAAAAAGGCCTGGGAATGTAACAGGTATATGTATCACTGCGATAAGTAACTGGTCGCTTTGAGGTGATAAATTTTACTAGTGAAAGAATTATTTATAAATTTAATTTTGTTTTCTTTGTCATTAATTCTTTGAAGTGAATTTATTTTAAAGCAAGTTCAGTGTCATTATATTATTCGATGCACTTTAAAATGTATGTAACATGAAACCAATTCGTGATGAGTTTTAGTTTGTCTAAAGTTCATTCAACTTGATTTCGATATTTCATTTTAGGAAGCGAAACTTTTGCACAATGTACTTGTCCTTGCACGTAAATCCTGGGAAATAAAGGAAAACTCAAATATTTGCCAGTCAATTTTCTCTTCCAATAGTATAAATGCTATAAAAAAAAATTTAATCAATCAATGCATACTAAAGGAGGAACAATTTTTTCCCAGTGGATCTTACCAAGAAATACATCCCATTTGCTCTTACTATCAAGCCCCAAAGAATTGTAATGTCCTGACCTTAATATTTTCTTATATGTTATATATTTTGCGCTGTGGTTAGTTGCATTGAATATCTTAAATCCTTCTGATTTTTATTTCTTTACAACACAAGGTTACCATACAATCAATCCAAAATCAAGGATAAATATTAAAGTTTTACTCCTGTGTAATCTGATTTTAAATTAATAAAAAATGATTTTTTCTATAAAACTATAATGGAATGACGGAACAATGGAGTAACAGTTTCCTTATACCACAGTGTACAATATGACTTATGCATCAAGTGTTACTGGGTGCAAGTGCGCACAGGTGGCAAACACATTCACTAAATCTTAGTCCATCAAGTCGGACACCTCTTAAAAGGCAGAAATAAACCGCCGCAGCTAAGAACTCTAGTTACAAATGGACCAAAAAGGAACCAAGCCTCGAGATGTAGTTATTGGTAGAATGATAAAAGGTTTGGGTTTGGAATTTACTTTTTAAACATGAGCGAGCCCTAGAGGAGATATTTTTAGAGACCACTGAAATAATAAATAAATGGTTAAAAATATTTATATTGTGTTCACGTAAAAGGTTCTAGGTTTTTAAACAAGCAAAATCTCTTGCTGGAGATAATATAAACGTGTCTGGAGATAATATAAATATATTTTAAGTAAATATTTGATTTTAAATTCAACAAAACATTTAAA
This sequence comes from Hylyphantes graminicola, assembly GCA_023701765.1. Taxonomy (NCBI): domain Eukaryota; kingdom Metazoa; phylum Arthropoda; class Arachnida; order Araneae; family Linyphiidae; genus Hylyphantes; species Hylyphantes graminicola. The sequence continues at coordinate 34,639,038 of CM043117.1, read as the reverse complement.
TTTAAGATTACGATTTAAAAGTAAGTATTTTTTTTTTAAAGTAAACAAATAAAAAATTTATTTCTAGCAATCATATCCAAACAAAGACAGAATTTAATAAAAAAGTATTTTTTAAGGTTTATCTTAAATAAAGTTTAACGCTGCTAATTTTGAATGTAACAACTTTAACAGTAACAAAAAAGGATTTATCAAACCATAAACTGAAGAACTCAAGTTAAATCACTTTTTGGAGAAAATTGAGTTGGTTAGCTTTTCATGCAGGTATTGTAGGAAGGAATCCCCCAACATTTTGATTTGCCAAAAAAAGTTAAATCGTATGTATATGTATATATAATACATACGACTTCTTCAACTAATATATTGCCACTAGATTTTTATAAAAAGTAACATTACTGGATGTGGTTCTTTTCGTGATACCGTGGTCCAAATATCCTCCATGGCAAGGGGCTTTGTGCCCACCCACTCTACAAACAATTCTAGAAGGGGAGTGATGCCTCAAGGGGGAGGGAGAAGGTTTGGTGTTGCGTAAATTGATGGATCGCCGCCGAGATCGTCCCCCGAGGAAAAGATCATCTAAAGATGCGGAGGACTAGCTCAAATTGATCTTATTACCCGTTTTTGTTATTATCTAATCGGAATCAGTAAGATCTTTAGATTTATTGACGCAATATTCGCTAAGCTTGTTTTATAGCTTTGATGAATCACACAGTACGTGGAGAAGTGAAGGGCTACTGGCAAAATTGAGTTTTCCTCTTTGAAACTGCAAATATATGTAGAAATTATATTTTAGTCGGTTGGTGTTCATTTCTTAAAGCGAACAGTTTAAATGTTGCACAACACTAAAGTTCAGTAGAACTTCAACTATCTCAACCAAGTGAACTGGATACCAATGATATAATTGCTTTTTTTCCCAGAAAAAAATTTCTAATTAAATAAAAATCAAACTACTTTCACAATTTAAGAGTATGGATGGATGAATGGTTGGAGCAAACCAATACCACTGCAATTAGAATGTTTGATATTCTAAATCAGTGTTGTCACTTTTGTGAAAGAAATACACAAAAACAAAAAAAAAAACTTCAAACGACTGTTAAGAAAAATTAACTACTTATATAAAATAAACTTTCAGGTGAATTAATCGTGAATTGTTAATTAATTGCCAACTTGAACGGCTACCTCACAGCGACTTCATATTTACTTCAATCGTGTCCTATAACCCGGCCTATAGGTTACTTAACTAACAAATACTTAAGTACAAGTATATTTTAGTAGATTTTAATTAAATATATTGCAAGAACTATATAAGTAGGAGTCCACCCAGTAGCTAATTCATCTAAACTAGAACGGTTAAGCCTTACAGTGACGTCACAGGCACGTCAATCATTGATTTCAATTGCACAAGAAAAAACAACACGCTCTGACCTGCTAGAATCGTCCATTGATACGCTGTATTTGCAAAAGTACAAGAGCAGGGAACAACCCTTTCGCCAAAGAAGTACTAAGTTATCTCTACGGTGTTCTCCCCTCTTCTTGATCCTTTGCTCGTGAAACAGAGATACTCTCCCAAGTGTGCGGTTATTTTCCTTTCATGATGTTTGTTTTCGGGGATTTCTTTTTGGGGGTCATAGATTTCTGTGGTTGAGGAGAAGGTATTTAAAAGGATGGCGATTTTAAATTAGTTTTCGTTTAGAAAATTCATTAAATATTTAGGCATTTCAAAGCTTATTTCAAATGTTGAAAAAAATATATTTTTTTATAAGAAATTATTTACTTAGAATTTGAACAAAATTTTTGTTTGTGAAATTTTTGTCCTGCTTATAATAATTGGTTGATCAATTACGTAATGAACATTGAACAAAATAAATTGATATTTATAAATGTATCTATCCTAAAATTTCAAATTGAAACGGATTGAAAACTAGTTTCGTCAACTACATTACTTAAACTATAGCTGTTAAAATTATACTTATTAAAATAAAGATTCACTAGTTTTATTTCTAAACATTTCTAAGAAAAATTATCATCCAGTTCTTTTTTCTTCTGAAAAATTAGGTTCTTTATTTTTAACTCTTTAAAAAATGGAATAAAATGTTAGATTATTTAAAAATCATTTTCTTTCTTACTAATCATTATTATACTGTGTCTGAAAAAAATGAAGTAATGGATAAATCTAATTCCGAAAAAATCTAAAATGAGATTCTAGGTAATTTATAAGGACACCTATTAGCATCAAACAAAATAGAGGCGTTCTCTCTAAAAAATGAATTTTTTATTCAATGAAAATAAATTTATTCCATCAGTGTTATACGTTTGACAACGAATACTTTTTTATTACATACAAACGAGCAAAATCTATAAAAAAATATCTTTCTCATCTCACGCATAGATCAGTTTTCACGTATAAAGATAAACAAACTAAGTGGAACCATTTAAAAAACTAAATATTTTTTTCTTTGGGGAAGATACGAACTTTGTCATTCTTTTTGACAGACTAGAGGGAAAGTGCGGGCATTTTACCAAACTGAAAAGAAAAAAAAAGAATTACAGAATTTTATTATCTTGTTACCGCATACCCCCTCCTTTTTTTGTGGGGAAAAATGATACAGAAGAAAACGAAAATAAAAACTCATTCGTTAAGTTGTTACACCGGCCAAGCTCCGGGTTTCTGCAGGAAAAAAAATTAAAGGGGGCGGAGAGAAGAAATATGATGCCACGTAAAAATGGTGGAAAACGGAAACCCGTTTTTTCCTGCCCTTTCTTTTTTGAAAAAACCGGTGAAATTTACGCCCTTCTTTTATCGCTGCTAGCGGCTACACTATTTTTATTCATTTTACGAGCTTTTTCCGTGGTGCAGTTAATAGTTGAGGTTAGGCCGTATTGGGCGAAAGGGGCTGTAATGTTTTTACAGGGGCGGAAAAAAGAAAAATATCTACACAGCGGTGGCTAAATATATCCGACTCTTTCGAAAAATAATTTCAGTTTTTGAGAAAAGCAGTTAAATATCGCTTTATTATCGTCGTCTTATCTTATTGATAAGTAAATAAATGCAGGCCACAATGCAAAAGATAAGACACTGGGAAAAACTGCACTGCATGCATAATATATTTTTAAATTAAAACTTTTTTGCGCTGTCTTATCGCTAAAAATGTATTTGATTGAGTCACTTTGTAAAAAATGTGTTAGAAAAATCACGCTGGAATAATTTAGATTGAAATTTTTAGCATTACTATGCGTCAAGATTCGTTAATACTTTATGAATAGTTATCATACATTGAAGATGATTTATAAGGATAGTATTCTTTAACACTATGAAATCGAATAGACATTATAGGTTACTTAACTAACAAATAGCTAAGTACAAGTACGTTTTAGCTAGAAGGAAATATATAGCAGGGACAATTGAATTGTTAGTCATTAACCACATATCTTGCATGATTTCTATACAGGCCAACCCTTTGTTGAATAAAATTAAAATCATTGAAGATAAAAGTGAATTACTGAACTAAATATACAAAGTATAATTCCCAATCGTCATTTTTCTCTTTAATATATTTTAATGTATTAATTACAATCTGAAAAGCATATGTCAAAATAGAAAAATAACAAATACATTAATGATTTTTGTTTTGCCACTCCCTGAAAACCCAATTCTTCACCGATAGTAAACCGAATTAAAATAATTCCCTTCTTTACTCTAACGTTTAAAATATTCTTTGTTCTGCGTGCAAAAATATGCAAAACTCTGCAGGAAGAAAAGACCGAATCTTTGAAGGCAAACAAAATAGCCGAGCCGCTGTCATCGTTAGGATTTTGTGGAAGTTATGCATTATGCAATATATTTTGTAAATATATCCGGAAGAAGCCGTTTAAACGAAAAGAGAAATAAAGCTTCAAATATCGACACGATTTCAAGCAAGAAAATTTGAGGGATTTCTTTGAGTAGAGAGGTTGGTCCTCTTATAACTTTTATGATATTGTGATTTATCTTATGATATTGCGATTTGTAACTATTGATGATGATATTGTGATTTATAACTTTTATGATATTGTGATTTATAACTGTTTGCCTTTCAATAGCTTCAAGTTATAAAATGAGATAAACAAACAAAACTTAAATTAATTGATTTAACTAAAAGTTTCTATAAAAGATTAAAAAATAAAACGAATTCGAGAATTGCAAAGTGGTCCTCAATGTTGAAAATATTTTCTCTTCTTGATGTAGATTAGAAAATGTAGATGAATTAAAGGTTCTCTCATCGATTAGGTTTGAAACATCGTCGCACAAGAGCTATACACGGCAATCGCGATGGGTGTCATAATGTAGAGCCACAGTCACAATTGACGAGCCAACACTTTAGTCGCACCCAAAGAAACTTTAGGAGTGACATCGAACTCAGCGTCGGGGCTTTCAAAGTATATTAAAATTGTACTCTATCCTGGACGGATTATCATTCGTCGGACGTTTGAGATGCACGGACCGTTTATAGATGGGCAGTTATTTTAACACTTTTAGTCCCAATGTCAATTTGGCACCATCATTTTAGATTTTTTTTTGATAATCTATAGCCATTTATGATATCAAACAGCGCATCATTCGATTTTTAAAACTATTCTTTATTATAAAATATTTTTTATTTATCCAATAGATGTCAGAATAATTTTTTAAATTGTGATCAGAAAAATTATGATTCCAAATGGCATCACTGGGACTGAAAGGGTTAACGATGCCTTGGCCCGAACCTGTGACCTTTCACAAGCAAGGCAAGGGCCTTAACGACTGGGCCTCTCAGTCTTATCTCCTAGGTTAGAAACCGACAGCTGGAACTGCAAAAACCAATAATAACAAATAACACAAATACACAGGAACACCTAGCACATGTTCCTCTACAACACTAAATAATATGCTTGTAAAAAAAGGAAGATATTTTCTCTTCAATTTAATTTAAACCACTTGTAAACTAGCTAAGTTGGGAACTGAATTGGCTCCTTTAAACTAACTTTGTAAAATATCCAAAGTTACATTTACCTTCATTAAAACAGACATGTTGTTAAGCGTCGTTTTTTTAAACCTGTAGCTAAGGAATATGTTTTCTTAAAATAAATTGATTACATAAAACTTTGCAACAATTTACTGAAAACAATACTAAAAATCTAAAACGTGGTAATCATAGTTACAAGTTTGGTAAGAGTTTCACCACAATTGCATTATGCAATAACAATCTTGCAAAAATATCATAAAAAAGCTATTTTTACGAAAAAAAGCATAAATCTAAAAATATCGACATGCTTTTGAGCAAAGAATTTTTAAGGGCTTTCCATGTACCATCGGGGTTCCGTTTTTCTCCTGGCTTTAAGGCATGAATCGGGAAAAATTTCGTTCGAGTAGTCACGTTTTTTATTCAGAATGATTTTTTTTATGATATAAGTGTTTGCAAAATAAACGCTGAATTGTGCGATTTTTTGGATACTTTTTGTGACTTAGTAAGCAGTTATTTTTCATTTAAGAACTAATTTGGCCCAGAGGGTAAAAATATTCCGTTTCGAATAGGACATTTGCTTAAAGATTTAAAATAAATATTTCGATTGCAAATAATTTATTACAAGAGTTTAAATAATAATTGTTTCTACATAATTAAAAATTTTTTTTTATTATTTTACAAGTTTTACAAATTATATGCTAAAATGTGATTCGCATGAATTAAAAGCTTAAATGCAAAGTAAAAATGAAAATAATTACAATAAAAAAATTTAAATCAAGGATTTTTAATGAATCGACAATTGAAATTGTTAAATTATTTTTACAAACATAAATGAATCATAAATAGGACGTTTTTTTTTAAAGAGCAACCGCTGAGTATATCTAGTATTAAAATGTAACCAAATGAGAAAAGTTGTATTGAAAATTTAAGAGAAAATCATGCTTTGGAACGTTTTAAACTTTAAGTCGAATAAAAATGTTTTCTAAGAATTTTATACATTGAACTTAAATAAACCATAGAAAACAACTGAAAATAGTTTCAACGATGAAACATAGTTTGCAAACTACAAATAAAATCTTCAATTTCTCTAATTATGCAAATGTAAGTTTCCGTAGTAATGTACAAAGGAAGTTGCCCATTCTCTTCTGAAAAGAGAATTTATTCAATAAAGCAAAGTCATTCCAGGCGCCATTTTGATAGCAAATGGGGCAATCGTACTAAAACAAAAGATTTCAATTCCGTTTCCCGCCATTTAAGCCCACTGTTTATTGCGCCTTTTCCACCGTTCTAAACGATGTGTTAAACACAATAATGGCCACCGCTGGTAATTCACGATGTATAATGAAGTAAATGTCTGAAAACAGCTTAAGTGTTTGGTGGATTTTTTTTGTATACATATATTGGATCAAGGGGAAATTGCGTGAACGATAAAAAAAAGATTGCAGAAGAATTTGAAAAAAAAAAAAAGATATAAAAACAATTATGAAGTAATCCAGTGTAAGAAGAAGAATACTTTGAGATTACTGAATTTCAATGACAATTTAATGGCCGCCTAAATCCCCTTTCCCCCAGATTGCAAAAGGGGGAAAAGAGAGACTTAGCTGTTAATAATTCGAAATATTTGGATTGTTAAGAAACGAAGGAAAAAAAGTATTAAAAGAAACTTAATTCTTTCTTTGTTAGCACATGAACATTGTCAGAATACGCGGAGATTACTTGACAAAAATGTAATTGACGTTTTTCTGACTGAGTATAAAATGGATTTTGACTCTGTAATGCCTGATTTTTTTTAAATCTCTAATACTAATACATTATGGAAAAAATGCTTTAAATTTTTGACAAACAAAAACCAGCTACAAAATTCCAGTTTTGATAAGAATGACTAGAAAACTACCAAATATTTTAAAATAACCCTCTTGAACTGTAATTATTTCTTCAAAACAATTTATTTGTATTTAGTACTAATATTATTATACTTTGAATACTGCCAAAGACGTAATTTCACAACAGTTAATAACTTCACTCCCTAATTTTGAGTACACTTTTACTACTGTCATCTATGAGGGTTATTAGTTACTTAAACTAAAAAATGGAATGTAATGGATGAAAAAAAAACAAATTTGTCAACAGGGAGCTCTATTTTTAATAGAATAAAGTGGATTATGTCACTTGTTGCCATACGACAACAGTATGCATTAGAGGGTTAAACGAAAAACTAATCAAAAGGTATGAACATGAGAAAATCACTTTTTTATTGACTCACTAAAAACACATTTGTGAATACCATTTGCGCCTTCTTTACTGAATAGAAATGGTAACCAACTTCAAAATTTCGTTTTACGCGAAATTGTCTCACATTAGTTGTTCAGTTGTTTGGTCTTCATTTGTCTTATATTTTTCCTTATTTCGATAAGCAGAAAGCTTGCTTTCGCATTTTCAATTTTCTTGTGAATCGTCATTAATTGAGCAAAAACAAAGATGGTAAATTAGATATCATTGCTCATCCTCAAAAACCGCCAATCCCAAGAATATGTATCTCCGTGGTTATGTCATTTTCCCGACGATATGTCAGCATAACTCCGGTTGCTCTCCAATTCCTAAAATGGGTTATCATATTTTTATACATCAACTTTTCAAAAATATGTTTATTTAAAATTCCAATCCTTTAAGGGGTCATAGGAGTCTTAAAAATGTACAAAGAAGGTACTGCAAAGCATAGTTTGATCTTCCATGTAATTTTTTAACTACTCAATATATAAGTATAATTTTTTATACGTAATTCTACAAGATTTATTTATTATAAAACAAATTTTAAAATTTATGAAACTTTAACCAAAACCAAAATAAATGATATTAAACATAAAGCTGTTTGAACACATTGGGATTAGGCTTGTGCGGCAAATTTTGAGGTCAAAATTGAAAAAAAAAAAAATGACAAAGAAAATGACTTTATATTGCACAAATATGTACAAACAAAGACTTATACCTAAATTCTCAGCTCAATTTTAATTAGAAATTTTTTTTTTTTAAATTTTAATCGAAATTTTTTAAATTTTATTACTTTTTTAGAAAAAAAGTTCTTAAAATAATTTCTAATTAAAATTGAGCTGAGAATTTAGGTATAAGTCATTGTTTGTATAATATAAAGTCATTTTCTTGGTCATTTTTTCAATTTTGACCTCAAAATTTGCCGCTCAAGCCTAATCCCAATGTGTTCAAATAGCTTTATGTTTAATATCATTTATTTCAGTTTTTTCTTAAGTTTCATAAGTTTTAAAATTTGTTTTATAATAAATAAATATTGTAGAATAACGTATAAAAAATTATATTTATATATTGAGTAGTTAAAAAATTACATAGAAGATCAAACTATGCTTTGTAGTACCTTCTTTGCACATTTTTAAGACTCCTATGACCCCTTAGTTCAACGACCGAGCAATCCTCAGTCAATAAACTGCACAATCACGGTTAATTATAAAAACATCTACCGTTTATCTTAAAAGGATCAAAAGACCATTTACATAGTACGACACAATTTTCAAAGACTGACTCCTTTATAGAGTGCGAGGCCCGGGTGCAATGGCACTAGTTCTTGCACAAATTCAAGGGCGACCCTGCTTATAAATATAAAACATTTCTTGCAAAAATATCGGTTGCATTTTTGTCTAACCTATAAAACGAAGTTTGTTTCTTAAGAAAAAATAAAATTATCGAGGAATAAAATAACTTCGAGCCGTTATGCATGGGGATTTGCCGAGAAAATCTGAATAGATTTTATGTAGTTATCGATAAGGGAGCGAAAGTATTTAGCATAAGATAACCTCCACCATTTACAAAGAATAAATTCAAATGAAAAGGACTTATGAGCGTGCTGAGATAAGTAGAATTTATCTGAATTTGCATTTTATGTAATATTTGAAATTATGAAGTTATGCAATTCCTATAGGGATTAAACAATTGGATTTTATAAGAGGTAGTTTAATACTTTGTAGAACAATGTAATATTGAGTGAGTACTGTGATTATATGTTTCTTGCATCAAAAAATTGTTTTATGCTAATTTGAATATATAAAAACTTTAATAAAGGTTAAGATCGTGTCTTCGCGAATAAATTTATTTTACAAACTACTAATAAAGTTTCCACTAATATAGTTTCGTATAAAAAGAAATTTTAACAACCTACATGCAGAATGATGAAAACCGCTTTAAAAACATATATTTTCTTAAGTGTCTAATCCAAATTAATTATTAAATACTCTAATCCGTTATTGACATTTAACTGCACACTCAGAAACTTTTTTCTTCGCTGGTTCGTGTGTCGCATTTTATTGCCAAGTTCATTTTGAAATGAACTTATCCTGCAAAATGTTATTTTTTTACTTCATATAGAATTAGTTAATGCAACTCTTTAAAATAAATATATATCAGTGGAAAATATTTTCTTAATTTAAAGTACCCAATTGTTATTTTTAATTGAAAATCAATTACATTGCACGAAATATCAATTATAAAACTGTGTAGCTTATTTCAACTAGATACTCTTTCGTGGAATTTCAACAAATAAGAATTACAATATTTCTCAAGAACTAAATCTCTATACAATAATACGCATTTGTTAAAAATAATCAAGGATTTTGCATTAAGTAAATAAAGTCGCGACAAATCACTGATCAACAACTAATTAATATATATATATACTCGATTCAACTTACTTCATTTACAACACGAGGATATGAAAATTAGTCTAACCTTCATATTTTTGTTTTAAATATTCAAATAAGCACAAAAACAATTAATGATACAAGAAACATTTATCAAATCATAATGCGCACTCAATATTAGACTGTTCGACAAAGTATTCAAATTTGTCCAAAAACCCGATTTAATCGGTTAGTGCAGAAACAACGTCAGTCGCAAATTTCAAATTTTTCAGGAGGGAGAAAAAACGTAATAACTCTTCCTCTATTTCTGCACTCAACACTCGAAACAAATGTCCTGTATTTACGCAACTACTCAACAGACTAACGTAGTTTTAGCACCCAACACGCATCTTGCCTTTCTACGCTTATTTTCATTGGAGTTTTCGGATTTTTTTTACTGAAGTGGCTTCTGCACTCACCGATTCAATTGTTCAATCTCTATAATAATTGCAAACTTTTATCACATAGAAACTTTATAAAATACTTACTCTTTTCCCCCCACAAGAATATAGTACCAATGAAACTTGAAATAATAGGAATTTCTTGAATTTCTCTTAAACAGATACACTACCGCAAACTAAGTATATCAACGTTCATAAACCAATACCCGATTCGATCCGCTTCCGCACCACCAAGAGACTTTCGCCAACGACCTCGCCATACAACAGTCACTTTCCGCCAGGATGTCTTCCATTAGAGCATTCTTTACGGCGCTCGTTAACCGGACCCTATCCGGCAGTTGTAGTCCGGCCAAGATTGCCGGACCCCAAAGTGGCATAATAAAGGAACGCGACCATCAAGACAAGCTCTTTGGCGGGCCCTAATAGCGGCCCAAACAGGATTTATGGCGAGTTTCTTAGGGTCCTGCTTATCTCACGCCACTGCGGGAAGTGGTCAAGAGAAGGTCCTTAAAAGGTTTTGGCGGGCCTAATTGGCGATTTTTAGGCGGCGGATGGTTAATGGACCATTTATCTAATCATCACGTGGAAGATTTCACTTTGCGTTTATGGAACGGGTTGAGTTATGGCAATTGTTTCATTAAGTTTTACGGATATTTGTTGCTGTATTGATAGCTTAAGTAAAGGTTTGGAAAGGAAGTAATCAGGGTATCCTTCTAAAAAAAACCAATTTCCAACCTTCCTGAATATTTCAGGTATTCCATAACAAAAGCAAAATTTTCCAGGTATTTCTAAACGTTCATTTGTAACAACCTAATGTCATATGACGAAACAAAAGCTTAGAGTAAGAACTTCTATTGTTTAAAGTGGACACCAAACCACTACATACACTTATGCTCATATATACTTGCGTTTTTTTGAAGTATTTTTAATCGAAAAGGAAAACACAAAGAACAACAAAAATAATTTAGAAAATATTATTAGATTTCAATACGAGACGGAAGGGAAGGAGGGATGGGGGGGGGGGTGTAAAATTGAATTGATATTATTACAAACTTAATATTTTTGATTTGAAGTAGATCTTAAATAATCTAATAATTCCATCCACACAACAAAAAGCATGTTTTGAAATTTACCACCAAAAAGAAGTTTTTTTTTACACAAAAATGAAGATTTCAATGACTTTTGCAGGTATTCCAGATAATAGACATCCTGACTAATTGTGATCAAAATACAGTAGTGCCTATGAGTTATTATTAAAATTTCGAAAACTATTAAATGTTCTACTTAACATTTTATCAAGAGGAAGCTTTCATTTTTGTTTATGGACAGCTTGTGTTGTGTGACAGTTTGATTAAATAGTATAACTTTCAAATTAAATTAATGGTCGCCTGCATTGATGAAATGTTTTGAGCTTTCTTTAAAAGAAAATTAATCAAATGATTTATAAAGTAAATTCATCCTTAACAAAAACAAATACTGCCTTCCTCTGCGACAAAATTTATCTATCCTAAATAATACAACTTTTTACGATCAGCGATGTGTTAAATAATCTAATAACATAGAATTCAAAATGTTTCAATTTAAGGACTTCTATTGTTTTTATAATTTCATAATAAACACTTTAAAGACACAATAAGTGCTAAATTATCTTTTAAATGCGGAAGTTTAAAAAACCAATGAAAAAACCCCAAAAACAGAATGTTCAACATACGTCCATACAACCTTATCACTACCTATTATGTCTTAACATAAAAACTAAGAGCTCTAAGTCATAAATCAAATAAGCTAATAAACTGCAATTAGCATTTCAATTGCTCATTAATATTTTTTATTAATTTTTTGCGTATCCCAATGCTTTTGTTTGAATATCCGTTGAAGAATTTAGATAAGCCAAATATAGCTCATAAAAATGTACTTCAAAATGCATAATTTATTGAGCGTCAAAAAGACGAGTCAAAAAAGCTTATCTCAAACTCTTTGAAACGTGTCAGTGCTCCTGAAGGCATTGTTTATGAATGGACACATTTGGATTTTTATTCCAGTGGACGTATTTTCCATTTTTATGGGTAAATACATTGTTTCCATATATTTAATGCAGTGTAGCTTTCAAAAAATAAAAAGTCTTTATCTGCGCTGAGTATAATTTGAATAAAAACAAAAGACGCAAAATGGTCAAAGATAATTTGCTTGGTTGAATAACGTTATACTAGAAATGCATAAAGCCTATTTTGTCTCACTAATGAATACAATTTTATTAGTTTCAATTTGGAATCTCATAAGGATTTATAATTTAAATGAAGGAGTCATATTTAAAAGTTTATCGATACTTATGTTTTATACACATTTATATATTTTTTTAATTAAAATAAAATTAAGTTTAAAATATTGCAACAAAAAACGGTATGAAATGAACGTATGCATGAATTTAATATGATGCTGTTTTCTTGGAAAATTGCAACTTTATGTTGTCCAAACCAAGTTAAACACTTTAATGATGAGTACAAGTCAAAAGTTTATTCCTTCTTACACCATGGCATGAGTACGTCTTAATCACATTGATAAAAGCTTCCATTATCTCCTTATTGAGTAATATATCCATAATACATATTATTCTTAGTTCAATTTAACTAAAATATTTTAGGATGATCTTTGAAAGAGTTAAAAAAAACTTAGTCAAAGTAATAGACATTCAAAACTTCAATAACAGACAATAAAAAATAAAATTTTCACATTTCTTCGGATAAAACGTTTATGGATAAGCCCTCCGCTGATAAGAGCATTAACATCCTTATCTCGAGCATATCTTGGTGTTCTCTGATGCTTCCTGTTTGTGATGTATTATATACAGCCCCCCATTTCGTTTTTGCCATTGTTCGCTGGCCCACGATATGATTAATGAGCTGATGCCTATCCATGGGAGCATCCCTGGATGAATCTGGAGGGATTGGGATCTTCCATGTGTCTCTCGCCGGGATTGGGTTAAGGGCTGGTGTCTTGACGATATCTCAATTGAAGAGTTTAGTAGAAGAGCGCGCTAAGTGACAAAAAGGTGAAAACTAAGTTTTCAGTTTACACTCAAATCTGTTGAAAACGATACTTGCACAACGTAAAAGTATACCATTTATGAAATTGAGAAAAGTTTTTATCGTTAAAGAAGTTAGTAGCATGTTCATTGACACAAAAATCTCTATTCCTTCAAAATGTCACTTAGCACTTTCTTCCACTTAGCTTTTCAATTGAGCGGTGATATGGAAATTTTTACCAACCCTTAAATGCATTGAATGATTCAAAGATCTTTAGCGCTTCCAAAACTGTGAACAATATAGTATTTTTTTTAATGCTTACTCTCTTGGAATGTAAAGCTTAAAAAGTTAGAATATGATTAATGAGATGACGTCTATTGATAGAGCGTCTGTGGATTATCAATTGAGCATAACTCGGTAATATCAATATTAGCAGTCAGAGGACAAAAGTTGTAAGCTATTAAATGCATTAACTGATGCAAAAAATATTTAAATCTTATAATAAAAACATATCTTAATAAAACTGAATGTTTTTATCAATTTTTCAGGACAGAATTAGAACATAAAATGCAAACTTATTGTAGACTGTGATCAATTAACACTTGGGTAGGGATCTTGGATGTGTTCCCTTGGTGGGATTGGGTTTAAGGATTGGTGTCTTTCCTCAATTGGAAGGTGATATGAAAATATTTGCCAGACACAAATGCTTGTGCGTCAGTTAATGCGTTTAAAGTCGTATTAAATTTATTTTACTAAAACTAAGTATTCATATTTAGAGCAACTGTGAATTGATTAATATTATGTACATAGAATTTAATGTTTAAATTTGTTTTAGGATGTAAACGATGTGTTAATGCAATCACGAAGACATCTTTGGATGATTAGAAGAATTCGGCTTATGAGCTGATATATCTATCTTTTGAGCCTTTCTGTTGTGCACCAAGTATTTCGAAAGATGAGAAATATTTTATACAAACAAGTGATGGGATATTGTTTGGTTTCTATGATCTTTGGAACTTTAAGCCAATTCTGAGCCAAGTTGTATTAATACTATTTTCAAATTAAAATTATGATTTTAATTAATTGGTGTAATTTAAAGAAGATTATTTTGTTGGAAAAACTTTTTCACGATGAATTTTAATTACCAATTGCATGATTATCGTATTAATTTTTTTAAATGTTAATATTGTTGCGAATGAATGATTTAGATTTTGTGGTATAATAATTGTTTTTTGTTGTTGTATTATTAAACCTTTCAAGCAGAAAATATTCATGTGTGTACCTAAATAATCAGTTTGTAAGAATAAAAATAATTATCCAAATATGACTTTCTCTGAATATTTTACAAACAACTATTTAGTCATCCTTTGTAGTCATTCATTAAAATTTTATTATGCTCTTAATTTCTATACCAGTTTTCTCGCTTTCTTTAACTCTCTTACAAATACTCATTTTATAATAACTCTCCAAAAGAACAATGTGCTTTATTAAGGATAGAAATACCCTGCAAGTACTAAAGTGTGTGAGTCAAACTGAAATAAGTCCATAATGCTAACTTTAAAGAAATGGACTGAAAACTGCGGCTAACCCTTCTGAGATGTGTCTATATACTTTCAAATACTTATACTTCCAGATATATAGTTTATTTAAAACATCGTTACTATATCACTAGAGCTACACGAGGGCTATTGGCGACGGACGCCAAAGTTTAGAGCCACATCAAGACATATGGATATCATTTATAGCGATGCAAAGCGCGCGCACGTCTTATAATTTGTAGTATTATAATAGAAGTTGTATAAGTACTAAAGACCCGTACTAAGCACTTTTTTAATGTTCCTTATGCAGAGGGTAAAGAGGCTGATTGAAGCAATCAATTTTATACTTAGTTAAATGACGTGTTTTGAAAGGTCGTTTTCCATTTACTAAAAACCTATAAAAATAACTATTTAATACAATTATTTTTCAAAAAATTCTTACATCAAACCTTATTGATAAAAAAATTCATTGATATTTTAAAATTGCTGATATTAAGTTTAAAATTAAATATTTTTTATGACTTATACTAGCCTTTCTCTGAGGCTTAAAGGTGTGGGGAGTTGGTGGGGGAGGGTATAGTGGCGTTTAAGGATTGATCATTCTTCCCGAACTGAGGGTGTGGTCAGACAGTTCATTTTTCTCTATTTTTAGGACGTCATCGAGGTATATTTATATATAAAAGCCGGACATGACCCTTTCATATAATGAGGGTTATTGTTCTGCGGTCAAAAGGGTATAAAAGTTCCCTTTGATGTGAAGACATTTCCTTTAAACTTACTTTCTTTTAGACTTTAGACTGAATGAAGGCGTAAGTGGAAGAATAAGCGATGTGACGCTCTGTCATTGTTGCAGTTTTGAAGTAATCACGAGATGAGGTTAGGACTTCTCTTGACAACCAAGTTATTTAAGTTTCAAAAAAATTGTTCTGATATTTGATATAGTTAAAAAACATTTAATTCTGCCACTAGCTTGAGATACTTGAAAATCGCACTTTAACCATAAAAATCTAATTTAACGAATCTTAATAATAGGTTAGCTAATTTAAAATACCCGTATGAAATTACGATGCCATAAATTCACTACAGGATGATTTACCGAAAACAGCCTTATATATTTGGTTAGATTTTGCATTAAAAAGCTAACTGTATGAAAATAAAATTATTGAACTGACAAGAATCAACTATATTAAACTAGTATATTAATTGATTAAGAACTACATAATTGGTTATTATTAATACGTTTTGAACTTTATTAGATAAAGAATGACATTATTTCAGTTACCGTAAGTGAAGGTTTAAAGAATTTAAAAAGAGATTGCATTATTGCAAGCATTTATTTCTTTGTTACACAATGTATTTTTAATGTATCCAATAAGTACTTGAACTTGATAAATAAAATCTCATTTCCTTTTATCGGCTCTGCTCTTGGTTAATGTATTTTTTACTAGCTCAATATCAAAGTTTAGTTGTTAAAAGAAAATAAAGATATTATTGCAAAAAAGCAATCTTCCTTAATTCAACACACATTTGTTTCAATTTCGTAACATATTACGTCATTAGTTTATTGCACGGCGCTTGAAGAACCCGACAGCAACCATTTACTCAACAATTAAAGAAATAACAACTAAATCTTTTTACCTGTTTGTATAAAAGGTTATTAAAAGCTTATTCTCGATAAAACATCTTACCCCCGAAGTAAAACACGTTTTGTGGTCAGATTTCTGTCGGTTTCACAGTAAAAAGAATCTCAAAATATTCATTTTTCTAGCTAAATTTATTCTAGAAAGGACAACCCTGTAAATACAAAAAAGTATTTTATAGCAGATTTTTTAAATTTCGTTTAAAGTCATATTTAAAATATCAATTAAATTTTTTTATGCATTTGTTATAAATAGTTGGACTCGTACTGAGAAACAAACATATATTATAAAAACTCCTTTAATGTATATTAATTTTTAGAACAATAAATTATTTCCTGTAAGAACTTTACATTACATTGATTAGAAATTCAGGTTAGAGTTTGCTTTCCGGGTCAAATTGACCTGGCTAGGCTCGAATGTTAATTTAACTTCGATCAAGGTTATGTTGATAGCATGGTTATTTTTATATTCCAAATATCTTATAATTTTTTATACAGTAAAATTGCCTGAAAATTTGTTTTTTTATAAAGCGGAAACTAAATGACAACTATTAATAAAAACTAACAATAAGAAGAACCCTAAAAACCATCCTCACGACATGCCCAGCATGACATCCCACCACCCTCCGGTATGAACAGTCGCATGTCACGGCTGCCGCTTTTTATGATGAAGAAATTTCGGATTAAAACATTGAAAAGAGAATGAACCATTCATGCATCCGTCTTGTAGCAATTACTGGACTGTCATCTTTGCTGCGATAATGGAAGGACAGATAGTCATCAACGTGGTTTATTCCTCTATCGATGGGCGGACCGCAATTGGCTGGAAGTCGTTTCATTTCTAATTTGCTTTGTTTCGTGTCCTATAAAGGCCTTATATGCATGTCGGGTTGCTGTCATTCGGATGTTTAATTTACTTTTAAAGACAGTGTTTGTTATTCTCAGAGTTACATGACCTCTGTTTAGGAGAGAAGAAATTACAATGTTAGAGGCACAGTGCGCATTAACGACTGAAGAAGTGTAATTTTAGGTTTCGTTCAATAATATTTCGTTACACTGTTTAGTTTGTTATAAATATAGCATTAACCTTTGATATGTTAGTAATAGTAGGTCACTTTTTACTATGGTCAGTAACAATTAAAAGGTGTGTTCGAAAAGTTCGGTGATTTTGGTCTCATAATTAAAAAACCAAGCCGGTTAGGATCTGAGGTTTTTTAATTATGAGACCAATCACTGAATTTTTCGAACACACCTTGTAAAATACTTAACTAATGATAATCAGGCATAAAACAAGATTCATTTAGTTTCCTGAAATTATCTCCTGTTAAGTTGGTTGGGCGAAGAAATAATTCCAACTGGATTTATGATAGAATGATTTTTAATAATAGATATTCTAGAAATAACATACAAATTGATACCATATTTAATGATACTTAACAAAAAGAAACGCATTCCAAAGAATCTATATTGTAAAACAGTTCTATATTTTTGCAACTATTCATCACTAACCAACCTTGATCATTTCATGCAAATGTTCTGAAAAACACCCTTTTCTAATGGCATCCTTAATCCTTACGTCCATGGAAAAATCTCACCATTTTTAAAGTTATCTTTATAGAAGCTATTGATAAGTAAAACACAGAATTTTGTGAAAGGCATAAAGATGCTGATACGAAATTAGTTTGTGGCAAAAAGTATTTGACGAATGGAGAATTGGAGCTTCACCAAAATTTCGTCAAGAGGGGAGCAATGTATTGCATGAATACATGTTCGACATTTCTCACCGATATAATCTATCATAAAGAGCTGTAACTTTATATATTTAACAACAACAAATTCATTATTCTATGATTACCTATTCTATTTATTTTAGCCGATTTAATTCTTATCTCCATTTTTGGCCACCCTGACAACTTCCACATTTTCTTTTAACCAGTTACATCTGTCTACAACTTTAAAACGTAACTCATTTTTTAGACACCCGCTGCACAAGTATACATTTCACTGTTTCCAGAACCCATTTCTCACTGACCACATTACTTTTCTCTAATAATGCAGTCTGACAAGCAGATTTTTTTTCTGGCACCCACATGGTTTCAGCTTCCCAGATGGACTAACGAGGCATTGGACTCGGGCCAATCGGAAAGGAAATAGCATTTTCCACGAAGCGCAGGTGTTTTCTTTTACAGGTACAACTACCCGCCTTGTGTTCTTTATCACTCGTCAAGCTATACTTAGACTTCGCATTGAAAAGTTACTGTGCAATGTGAGCAAGAAACACAAGCGCCGATTAATCAGCCCGGATGCAATGTGAGATGGTGGGTTAATTCGGCGTGAAGGATGGATGACTGCACTGCGTTGTTTATATCCAGTGTGACACAAACTGATGTGTATACTTCTTTAAGAGTGGCAGTTTTAGGTTGATTTCCTTGAAACTTGGACACATAGTAAATCCGGCATAATAAATATTCACTATGTTTTGTGCAAAACATGTTCTAAAAACATTTCTTTCGTATTAATTTAAAATAAATGCGCAATGATCGACAAAAATGACCAAAGCATTACTTAAATCTATAAGATGCTATGACTTTAAAATAATCCCTAGTTTACTATACGGTAAAAATCAAACTGCAGAATTCATGAAATTATTATGGAAATCTTCAAAACAATGTAGGATTAACTAAAACCAACTTTTCTGAAACATACGTTTGTTTTGTTAAAATGCAAATCTCCTGCACCAAACTCATCGCTGCACTTCCCCCATACATTATCCTTCATTCACTAGAATTTCATCTAGAGCGAATCAAAACAACAAAATACTACTCCATGCAAGTTGCAGCACTTGCTTTCCTCAAAAAGGTTGAAATGGCAAAGCAGTGATATTGTTCATGCAGCGTTTTCCATCGTGGAACTACAGCTCATATCCCCAGATAACTTTATAGCTTTCGAGTACAAGGTAAGCCCCCCCCCCCCCCCCATGTAACTTCCATCCCTCGGAAATTCTGCTCGAGTAGCAAAAGAAGAAGGCAATTCGAAAATCCGATTCGAGATACGTCTCGGCGAAGGAGGCTCCAAATGTAGCTTATGCAGCACGAATCGCATAGCGGTGGCCACGAGCTCAGAAAATCCCTTACAGTAAACCACTTCGAAATATGTGGCATTGTAGCAACAGAAGGAGTAGTAGAAAAAGACACGAAAAACACGTACTCGAACTAAAGCACCCATATATTTTCCTTGGAAATAAATAAAACGGAAAAAGCTTTGACATTCGAAATTTTTTTGTTGAGGAGAGACAGCAAAAATGTATGAGTACATCGAATAAACTACCCTTCTATATATAGACATCGATCTAGGAACCTGACGTGAAAACTTATGCTGACAGTTACAGTTAGTTCTTCGTGTTGTCAAGGCGTTTCTTCTTCGGTTTAAAGCCATCAAACATGCATGTATACCTTTTTTCGAATTTGGAAGGTATATCCGTTTCTTTATCATTATTATTTCTAGAGGTTCTAGAATCTTTTACTATCTCTACGCAATGGGGCGGCGACTTTTTGAAAATTTAATCTAGCTTTCAGTAGTTCGACACGCGGAACAATTTTCACGAATATTACCGGAACGTGAGGATGATTCCTTTGGTGCCTCAGCGGAATGGCGATGGCAAGATCGTGATCCAGACTTGGAACGTGTCAGTTGCGTGGAAATGGCGGCGCAGAAAGAATGTAGCTACTTGGCTGAAAGTATTCTTTTTCGTGTTTTGTGTAACCAAAGAATAAAGATTTGTGATTGTGGGCCATTTGCGTAATGACTAACAACTGAAATTATTTTATAATAATTCGCTGCAATTCTAGATTTTCGTAATAGAAGATTCACCAAATACTCATATCAAGCTCTGCTTTGATCTATTTTTACTCTGAAGTTTTCCATAGAAATTCAGATAATCACTGTAAGAGGCTTAGGATTGTTTAAGGGGGTATGGGACACAAAATCTTCAAAAAAATCAAAAAAATTATTATTATCATAAAAAATAACACAAATATTTTAGAATAATTTAAAACAAAAATTTTATTTATATCTGCAGTAGAACGTGAGATGTGTAGTTTTTTATGTCATGACATCTTTGTTGGCCAACCACGTTTATAATCTTTGCTTCCTCGTAATATTAGATAGGAATAACGTTATCGAATCCTTAGTTGGTCGGTCGGTTTGGAGTGCTTCAGTAAGGAAAGTGATAAACTTCAAAGCTGTTTTTCTCCTTGATCGTGTTTTCGATGATTTTTTGACTTTAAATTGATATAACTCAAAATCTACTGCCCATAGAGTGTCAAAATTTTTTACTCATATTTTTCAAACATATATCTTTAATTTGTCTTTAGGGATTAGTTGTAAATAGTTTATTTTTTTATTTATTAATTTTAATAAAAAAGTGAACCTGTGAAATTATTAAAAAAAACTTCAATAATTTAAAAAAAAAAAAAAACTATGGCAAATATGAAAAATCGGTAAAGACAGTTTGTTAAATACATTTTTCTGTTTATAAAAATGCTAAATATTTGTTTGCCAATAAATAAGTTTTTGACTTATAACAAAAATAAGAGACATCACTTTTTGACACATTTTATTTTTTTAAAAAATAAATAATGATTATTTAAAACCTCTGACTATCTAAAAGTGTAAGTATATTTATTATACATTTATGGAAAAAAAATTATATTGATATCTACAATATTAAAGAAAAAAGTTGAAAGTGTCCCATACCCCCTTAAGAACAAAAACGAGTCAAGTCCCGAATGTATTTATCGTTTCTGATCTGTGTAACATACTAAAATAATAAAAATAACGATTACTGGATCATGACTCAGGGAGAAATGTCAATTATGTAGAAATGGGAATTAAAGGACTGGCTACTTTTCGGGGTCAGTTATTGCTAAAATTCGACCAATTTTATTACTTTTACTGAACGAATGCTGTAATAATCTTTAGTGAATTTATTAGTGTATATCTTTTCACTAAAATATACAAAATTTAAATATTGCTTTCAACAAATTATTCAAGATTCATTACCATATATTAATTTGTAATTTTATACTACAAGTTTCATACAGCATGATTACGAACATCCCTTACTGCGTGCCGGTTAAAGGCCTACATATTGTGCTGTTTTTTACAGTGTTCCTATCGCATTTGTTAATGCATTTTAAAATTTTGAAAATATGTATTTAAATTTAGAGTGTATATTGTGTGTAAATAATTTTTATAATTAAAAAATACTTCTTGTAACCCATCAACTACAATACAAATTTGCAACACGTGACACTCCATTCCATCAACTATGTCTATCCATTAAACAAAAAAACTTTTTTTCGTGATTTCGTACAGACCGTTCTATGAATTTTTGAACATAAATCACAACACCCACTTTTACCCTTCAAAGGAACACCAGCAAAATGAAAGATTTTCTATTCCTCCCCAAACCCTCACCCTCGACACACAAAAGCAAACAGAAACACATACAATCACATCGATTCCAATTTGAATACACCAGTTTAAAATTGAATCTGAATCTGCACCGGCTCACTGGAGATACACCACCGCTGTTGGTTTGGCAAAATGTTAAATAACATTGCCTACAAACAGCAGGTTTGAATTTGATAGTCGTGAATAGATCCGGAACAAAAAAAAATATTCGAAATATTTTTTAACGGGAAGATGTAGTCTGAAATAAAACACCTCTATCTACAGATGATAATTTCATCCTTGTTTTTTGCCGAAGATTTATAAACGTTCAGGGGCTACATTCATGTTATCAGCAGATTTTTTTTATTGCGAGAGAGGGAGGGTGGGGGGGGGGCTTCACCGATTCATCTCTCAATTGTCCCGAAAATAAGATCAATTAGTTCGGTCAAATTTGACATTTTGAGCGTTTTGGTTAATTTTACAGACAATTTCAATCGTAATTTCAAATACGTCACTTTTTCAATTATATCTATCTCAAAATTGACCTCCATCACATTCGCCACTTCCAAACTCATCAGACTCATTGGTTACTGAGCCCAGTCAATGAGGCGCTTACCTTGCATGCGGGTATGGGTAATGCTAAAGTAACTTCCGACCTATAAAACGGCCTGCTCGCCAAAACAGTCTGACGAATAGTATACCCCGTGTAAATGGAGTGCATGTTAATTACACTCCAAAGTCCCATCACTGCTTACAAAGTCGCTCTTAATAGTTACGTTGAGTGTTAATCACGTGTAGGCTCGTCACTTGGCGGTTGTTCTAAATTACGTCACCAACAGCCCTCGTTCAGTTCCAGTGGAATAATATTCCACAACCCAACCAAGCACATTTCACACCAAAGGATCAAAGAATAAGTTAGAACTTTATCCAACCGCAGCATCGACACACGGATAAATCTCGCTATCAAGTGGAAGAAGTGGTACGAAATAAATAAAATCCCTCCTCCTAGTATCGCGTTCAGAAGTCACTGGTCCTGCTAGGAATGCTATCTGTCCTGGTGTAGTGCACTGGAATTCCGCTCGCCTGTTATGTTGTTTTTTCCTGCGAGGTTTGTTTTGTGAAGGGAATAGAAGCGACGATTGTTATTCTATACATTCCTTTTTTTTATTATTCGGGAAGGAATATTGGTTATGTGGGATAGGGTGTCAACTCAAAGAGAAATCAACTTTATCCACGCGATCAAGAATATTTTTTGTGTGTAAGAAAAGGAATGCCTAAAAATAGTTTTTAAGATGTAGTTGAATAGTTGGTTTTAAAGTCTTTGGTGTCAGATGAGTTATTGAAAATAGTAAAAAAGAACTGTTGAGCTTTTAACCCTTTCAGTCCCAAAAATTTACTACACTACAGAAACATCTGATATTCACAAAATAAGCTTATTTTAGGTCAAATATACGAATTCCATAAGAAAAAAAATCCATTTAAATTTTTTATATGGTTTTTGAAACAATTCCAAAATTCTTTAACTATGGAAAAAAACAAAATAAATATATATATATATTACCTAAAACACTTCGAGTTATATATTTTAAGGTATCTGACCATATAATTAAAAAAAATTTAGTAGTTATTTTAACCGAAATAGTTTAAAATGTGTTTTAAATATGTGGAACTGAAGTGAACTTATCAAAAATCAGGAGAAACGATTGTTGACTATTTTCTAAATAAAAAATAGTAGTTCTGACTTCTATTGAGATTAAAGTAAAATTTTGTATGATAGAACAAAGTGTGAAGAATCGAATGATGTGTGTTTGGATGTCATAGCGCAACATAAACATTTTGAAAAAAATATTGAAAGTGATGATGCCAAATGGCATCACTGGGACTGAAAGGGTTAAAAGATATTGATTCAATGCTTAAGTTACGTTTTCATTCATAAAGAGGCACAAATCAGGCACCTATTCTGAAATATTATATATTATGCATATTGACACAAAGGTATTTAGGGTTTTATTTTTGTTTGCTTTATTTAAGATAATTTTACATTTTATCAAAGCGCAATGCTAATTAAAAAAATTTAAAAAAAAGCAAAATTCACAGATAATAAAAACAATTTGAAATTTTTAAAACTTTTTTTGTGATTTTGTTAACCTGAACAAGAATTATGAAAAATTTATTTTCGCGTAATCTAATTAAAAAATATTGTATTACAAACTATTTTCATCTCAACTTTTTAACCAACTTAATTGCCCAATATGAATGCTAAGAAAACCCCCAATTATTGATTTTTTTAATGACAAAAAAAAAAAATGGGAGGAACGAATTATTTTCCTAAAGTGGACATGATGATCAATAATGTTTCTCCAAGTTAACATTTTTTTAGTAAATCCCCGAAACGACTAAGGTATGCGAACATATTAATTTCATAAAGCCTGACAAGATCAATACCTTTGGAATTCTCAAGTACATGCATCAAAAGATTTAAACAACTAAGAATCAATATTTTTGATTTACAGCTTAGATTACTTTCTTGAAGATATAAAGATTATTCTTAAAAACAAATAATTCATTTTCGTGAAACTTCGGAAGATTTCCTGGCTAATTTTTCATAACTCGTTTCGTAAAAAAATAAATAGATCCAAGAGAGTTGAGCGATGTAACGTGAATATTAAATTAAACTGGATTTTTTATTTTTATGACGTCATTTAATGAATCATTAGCGAAAGAAGTACCTAATTGCGATGTCGAATATGGCGTGGATGACAAGCGAAAATAAATTAAAAACTTTTTTTTTTCAAAAATGTAAAGAGGTATAAATTTTATGAGATGTAAATTCTTCATAAAACTTGTTTTACGCAGTTGTGAACATCTTGAAAGTGCAACGGCGAGGAATGGCAAAAATGTACAGAAAGTAGTTTGTGGTTGTCAGTAGAGATATAGACACTTTCACTTTAAAATAAGTTTATAGTGAAAAACTTTCATGGTCGATTACTTGTGATAATCTTAAAGGTGGATAATTCGTATCTTTGTTAAGATATAAAATAAAGATTGTGAGTTTGTGGTTTTAGTTTGCTTTTGATGAGGAAAAAGTTTTTCGTTACAAACTATTTGAAGAAGTTACAAATCGATCAAATTGTTACTAGTTAAAATTATGTTATAGAATTAATTCTACTTATATTCACCCCCTTTTTTGTTAAATTCTTTACCATTTTAACATTAAAAACACCAAACTGAATGTCATTGATCTAATACGAAATAATTAAAATATATTAACCATTATTCAAATTAATTTTTTCGGTACTTTAAACAAAACCTCGAGTCTTAAAATTATTTCAAATGTATATTTAAAGAAGCGAGAAATAAAACACAGATTTGTGAAACGATCACTGTTATACACTTTTTATCAATTTATCATTAGTTTATTCTCAAAAGATTAACGCAAAAAAACAAAGAATGGAAAGCATTAATTTAAACAGAAAACAGTCACACTTAATAACTTTAGATCTAAATATATCATGCATATTAAAAAAAATTCGCAGAATTACCATCTGGACCAAGTCCAAATATCGCCATAAAGAGTTTATTTTTATCCACACTAGAGAGTGATTAAAGCATTCAGGGAGGTGGTAAAATTAGCTACAGCATTTAAGAATTTAATCAGTTCTTGATCGGAAGCATTCTTTCGTTGAGAGCATAAAGATAATGTACTTAAAACCAAGTAAACCAGGAAAAGCTTTCTTGTATGGCAGTGTTCTTTTTATTGTTAAAAGGTACTCTAAGACATCATATATAAGAAAGCTAGATTAACGATCTGGAGCAGACATGCAAGTGCAATAAATCTTTTAAATGTTGGATGAAATTTTAACATGTGTGCATTTTAAACTGAAAATAAACGCAAGCAGCACAAGGATTTTGTTTAAGTCTTAAAGCTATTGATAAAAAGATAAAACTAAATACAAAAAAAAAAAAAAAACACAAACAACTAAGAACTGAATGCAAAGAATTGAGAAAGTAATATCATTTTAAACTTCTGCTGAATTGATTTAAATTGAATTGAAACGTTTGTATTTTTAACATTAATATGAGTTCGTGCATCTATAAAGTGACGATTGCGCAAGAGCTGACCAGGCAGTCCGAAGATCTCGGGTTTAAGTCTTGGTATATTGGCATGGATGTAAGGGTTGCGTGTTGGTATTTGCCATGAGTACATTGCGACATATGTGCTAATTAAATATGTGGAGGCAACATCGTACGCCATATAGTGTACATCAACAAAATTTTTAAGGCTACCTCTTACGAAGCGGAGGGACTTGAGAATATTTAACGTGTTGCAGTTTAGTCTTAAGTTCAGCACATTTAAAATTATTCAAATTTGTTAAGTACTAATATATTTTGTAAAATGATTTATTTATAATACTAAACATTGTAAAATCGTAAATCAATATTCAGAAAATTAATACTAAATTACTAATTATTTACTAAGGTACTCAAAATAGTCATGGCTAAGTAAAAAACTAGGTATAAAAAATCGAAAGTTATTTTCCTAACAATGATATCAAAATTGTTAAAATTTAATTACGATTGATACATTTAATTGAAATTTCAGGTTATTGGGATGAATAAAGAGGCCTACTGGCATAGTGGTAGTGCTTCGCAATGAGATGCCAAAAATCCGGGGATCGAATTCCGGATTGGGCGAGGTTGATCCATCCTTTCATCCCTTGAGTGGGTCGATAAAATGGGTACCAAGCATGCTTGGGAACTAGCACTGAAGGTTCTGCGTGAGGCTGACCACCATACCAGGTCTTATGCCTAGAAACCTAGAGCCCTGCTTGGTCATGAAAGCTGAAATTGGCACAGCATGCTTTGGACCAATAATGGGCTGTTGCGCCGAGTAGTCTATTTTTTAGTATGAATAAAATTGAATAATATTCTCCTTAAATATTGACAAATTAATTGTCCAACATAATTGGTCAGTTTCATAGTTTTTTTTTATTTCGCTTCACGTTTTTTAAAATGTCATTAAAAAATTAGAAAGACTGTGGATAAAGTTAATTTACAGAGTGTGCATAATAAAACAAAGTAACATTTGTTCCACATTTTTACAAACACACTTCCTGAAAACTTTCTACAAAAATGTTCATTTTTTTGATAGTTAATTTTTGCAACTTAAAATAGATTAAAATATTCTAACCCTCAAAAATACAAAAAAAAGACAGCACTAAATGCGTTTATTGATTTCAGTGCGTTATCACCCTTTCCGGCTTGAAATGTTTGCAAAAGACTGTTCCCAAAGCCTATATTTAGAATACAGTTTATCTCTGAACTTAATTTTGAGGGCATTACTTCGGTCGTCAAAGATTATGGTGGCTTTAGAGATCGGTCAAAGTTATAAAAAAAAAGAAGAAAAACTAAGTCACCTGCGAAACATCTTGGGAAGCTTCCAAGTAGAGTAAGAGTATTTTGAGAACACTGGCGCATGTCATATCATTCTGAGACGGTCTGCCTTGTGTTATGAACTGTTTATGATTGTAAAATGTTTTATCGCGAAACGGTCCTAAAAATACGTAGAATAAGAGAAGTGGTCTTTGTTAATGGGGTACCTCGAGAGGGAGTTTTATTGTTAGGGTTTAAGCAGTCATTCGGCCTTTTTATATTCGATGCATATTTTCGTTGGGATCAGAAAAGTTCTTGATTAAAAAAACTTATTTGGGGAAGTAATAAATTGTATCAATACTAGATATGTATTATGGAATAACACAAAATGCAAATAAGTAAACGTGAAAGCCATTTTTAATAAATTTAAACAAAATTAATATAATAAATAAATTTTGAATAAATTATAAATTGTATTGAAAAAATTTGTTTCTGTGTAAATTTTTTATAAGCAATTCATATTATCGAGTTTTTAGTCGTGTCTTGAATCTGGAGCTAGTTTTTTTAAGGAGTAAAATTAAAATGTGTACGTGTTGCAATAATGTCTTAAGGTAGGCGAATACCCAAAATTCCCCCAAATTCTAAAATTTTTACTATTACTTTAATCTTTTCCAAATTTGGCATAGTGATTTCCAATATAATGAATAATACTGTATAGGCATTTTTTTTATTTAAATATAATTTATTTATTTTTAACGGTGTTTTTCTACTAAAAAAAGAGGTTAACGCTTACAAGTCTACCACATTGAATTTTCATCCTATGAACATTTATTATGTGCTAAATTCTTCGTTTAGAAGGTCATTGCAAAGGTCATGTATCAGTTCATGAGTTACATACAAATTACAAGAAAAGTTATTAAGAAAAATGTTATAAATTAACCACACACATAAAAGATTTTTTTTCGATTAACTTACACTTGGACAAAATTTAAAAAAAAAATGCTATATTGAGACCAGATGTTAGAGGCTTATAGCACAGATATATATTGTAATAGCATCTGTAAAAAATTTAGGTAAATTAATGTAAAACTGTTTATGCTAGAAGTGAAAGCGTAAACCCCTTTTTTTTAGTTGAAAAACACCGTTTAAAATAAATCAATTATATTTAAATAAAAAAATTGCCCAAAAAATGTTCATTTTTTATTTGAAATCACTATGCCAAATTTGGAAAAGATTAAAGCAATAGTAACAATTTTAGAATTTTGGGTACTCACCTACCTTAAGTTCAGCACCTTTAAAATTGTTCACATTTGTTAAGTACTAATATATTTTGTAAAATGATTTATTTATAATACTAAACATTGTAAAATAGTAAATCAATATTCAGAAAATTAATACTAAATTACTAATTATTTACTAGGGTTACTATATATTGTGTGAACATTGTTTAACAAGGATTCTAACCACAAAATAAATCAGCCAAATCCTTACAAACAATCAAACAACCCCACCATGACTAACCCTTATCGATCTAACCGCAACACATTTCGTCAAATACAAATCCGCGAATTTTCACACAAAAATTTTGGAGAGCTAAGTCTTTAATTTCATGCGCCGTTCCCCAAGATAATTGCAAAAATACTTTGTGGCGTCAAAGAATACAAGACCCTAATCCTGGCTCACATTTCGGCTTTAAGGGGGGATCATAGTAAACAAAACCCAAAAAATCGAATTTTTGAAACCAATATTTTCTGATAGATGGAAACCCAATCTATCGAATGAGGCCAATTTTGTATAGATCGGTTAATTATTTCTTATAAAAAATTAAAATTATAAAAATAAACAAATGTACCACGCCCCCTTTGAATTACTAATTGTATGCTTGTATTATTTATGTATTACATTATAAAATATGATTTTTTTTGTGTTGATATTTGAAAACCAACCACTGGCTCAATGTAAAAAAAAATTCCCGACGATTTACATGAAATTCGGTTAACAAGAAATGTTTCGGTGGTCATTTCGAGTTCGTGTTAACGGGATCGACTGTATTTGTTTTTCGCGTTTTACTCAAAACTATAATTTTCAACACTTAGGTACACTTTTCTCCAAACCTATCGAATATTTTTTAATAATTTTTTTTGTGTGTTATAAAACCATTTTAGATCTATTTAAGTCACCTAATTTAGTCTTACAAATTAAAATACATATTTTATTATTTTACACTTTTCTTCGTTGAAAATCAGAATTTTTATGAATGTTGAATATAATGTTTTAAAAATAGAATTTAAAAATTATTTTAGGCAAAAAAAATAGGTGACTTGATTAGATCTAAAATGGTTTTATAACACACAAAAGAAATTATTCAGAAATATTTAATAGATTTGGAGAAAAGTGTACCGAAAAAGTACTTGTATTTTTGAAAATTCGTAATTGTATGTTTCAAAAGATGTCTTTTTTCAAAAATAATAATTTTTGAAAATAAGATTCTTAGGAGTAAATATAATAATAAAAGTACAATTTATAATTTGATACAATTTTTTTTATTGTACCATCATTTTTAAATGATTTAGAGCCTTTCGAAATCAATACTAAGAATTGGTCATTTTTGCTGTCGTTTACTATGATCCCCCCTTAACGCATTTCTGTGCTTATTTGAACAAAACTGTAACTGCACTGGAAAAAACTCCTTTTACAGAAAATACCATATATTTACATAAAAATACTTTTTTTAACAGATTTTTCTGTACAAACGCTGATTTAAGCTTTTTCATCTGTTTTTAACTACGTTAAAGAGTATTGGACTACAACAACAGAGTATGAGACAACATGCATTTCAACAGTTTTTGGAACCGTTGCGTGCGGAGAGTTGGACTGAGGCTCTAAAGGTTCATGGTTCGAATCTGGGATTGTATTAATCCTCATCAGTACTGTGCTGAGCATTCCCGTTTGTCCTGCTGTGATTATGGGACAGTAAACTTTCATTTTCTTTAGAATTTGTCTGCTTAAACAAATTTTTCGTTAAAATTACAAATTGTTTATCCATATAAAATAAACAGATTATCTCTATACTTTTCACATTTTCGTGGTACACCAGCTGGCCGTTTTTTTTTCTGTATAAACAACATACTTTTATTACAGTATGATAAGTCCTTGATCTTGTATAAAAGGAATTTGAAAATAAAGATTGGCGCTACCGAAGATATAACAAACACTAGTTTGTTTTTTTTTAATTTCAGTTTCCAGAATAATTTGTTAACAGAAATCCTTAACTTAAGATAGCTTAAAAACTTACATTCAAACGGGGACTTCAAATGAATATGATATACATTTTGGAAAATATAATATATTCTTTGGATATATTCTTAAACAAAAAAAGCTAGATACATAAGTATTACATTAATTTACAACTTGTTATTTAACTAACCATGAGGGCTATATATTAGAGCTTTCTCATTTTTGAGAAATAGTAGGTTGCAAGTTTGTTAAGCCATCACAAAGATTTACTTTCACAATGCATGATACACAATTGCTTTCTCAAGCATGACAGTTAGCCGGTGTCATCATGTTTTCGAGGATTAAATAGAAAAATATTAAAACTTCTATAGGTTTTAGTCTTGGAATTTTATGGATGCTTTGATGGATGTTTCATTGATGGAGAAGTTTATAAATTGTGGTTCAAATTTTAGTTTAGTTAAATATAAGGTCCTTTTAGAGTAGTTGCATTGTTTTGGAAATCAAAGCTACTTAAGGGTGAATGAGCTCGATTAACCGCGGTCTCCAAACTAAAGTGCCTCATCCAATGGGAAAAAAATTATATTCTAAGCCACATTTCGCTTGTTATATTGATTATTTTTACGAATGGGTATTTTATATGATAAATGTAGCAGACTTACAAGTCTCTATAATTACACTTTTTTTTAATTGGTTCGAATAATTTGAGTAAAATTACTTATTGAAAATGAAAAAAAAATATTCGGACAAGCTTCAAAAAGTAGGATTATAGAGAACTTTGTTAGTCAGCTACATTTATACTGCAAAAAAAAAAACTTTGTAAAAAATATCCGTAGCTTAGAATTTTTTAAGAAAAAAAGGCTTACACTCTTAAAACAAAAGAGTGAAATCCACTCCAGTTGGAGAATTGCATTTTCGACACCGTAAAGGCATGCATATTTAATCAGACTGAGTTATAATCACTCCTTTGGAGTGATCCTTTCGGAGGTTTAACACACAAAGGATCCACTCCAAAAGGAGAAGTGCATTTTCCAGTCTGGAGGAGTGAAATCCACTCAGACTGTGAGTTAAATTAGGAGTGTTTGTTTTAAGAGTGTAGGAACTAATTTTTTCCTATGGACTAACATAGAGACTCCACGGTCATTCGTGCTCGTTTGCAATAAAATTATTGATGTAATCCTGAAGCGTATTGACATTAAAGTAATGTAATTCAAACGTTGTTTTTTTTTTTTTAAAGTAACATTGCATTTGTTTCTATGATTTAAATGTGTTAAGTTGTATTATAAGTTTTATTCAACTGTATATTCTACAATTGTATAATTGTTATCTTAAAAACAATTTTTTAATGACTTAAAATGGGCTATAAGTTTTCAACATTATAGCTAAACATGAACACATGTCAACGTGGAAATAGAGCACGAGTAGGAGTACCGATTGGAGGAAAGACATGAGACAGGAATGGGAGCTGGAAGGAAATATGTCACATGGGACAAGCCAATTGGCAAAAAGTAAATAAACTCAATGACACTTTTTTACTCTAACGCTGTCCAGAGAATAAAATGCAATGGTCTAACTAACTATAGATTAAATGTAATTTTTATGTTAAAATACGCAAACATTTATATTTCAAGGTATTAAATACGATTTTAAAGAGATTATTACATGATAATCAGAATTTGAATTTGATTAAGTATTAATTCAATATGCTAAAGACACCAAACAGTCTAATTAAGGTGATAAATCCAGCAAAATAGCAACACCACACAATCCTCCCAAAACCCGGCAAACCTCCCAAAGTGAAAGGGTGTTGCCACGCCGCTAGTCTTAATATCAATCTTTCCGCTTGAAATATTCCGCGTAATAACTAACCACGTGTGAGACGAGCCTATTTCGGTGGCGTGAATGGCAACGGCTCTTTCAGGTTGGCTGAGGAAGATGTGTCGGACCAGAACTACTCAGGCTGAAACAGACATTCTCACAATTTCATACGTTGGCCGCTTCGCTGACTTTACCAGGTGTTGGGGCTTTGTTGTTGCGGCTCTAAAGGTGGTTTCGGCTGTTTTATAGTGACAGGTGTGTAAGAGAGTGCTGGATATAAAAGTAATAAGCAGTTGGGCGTGGAAAAATGCTGGATTTTGTATTTATAGATATTGAGAAGATTTATGAGAGGTTAGATCATTTTTTAATTTTAATTCTTCTTATAGATACTGGTTTGGTTAATATAATTAGGATAAAGTTATGTATAGTATAGTTTGGTTAATATAGTCAGTTTGGTTATATATTAAATTACTAAATTACAAATATAAAGGGGGCTTCCGTAAATTACGTTGGGGGAAGGGGTATCGTCAAATATCACGTCATCGTCATCAAATGTCAACGACTTTTCCCCCGCAAAAAAATCAACTTAAATTGCGAGAAAATTTTTGAATTCCAGGAAAGTATGTTTCTCGCTTAAATTTGGCAAAATCTTAC
Source organism: Hylyphantes graminicola (assembly GCA_023701765.1). Taxonomy (NCBI): domain Eukaryota; kingdom Metazoa; phylum Arthropoda; class Arachnida; order Araneae; family Linyphiidae; genus Hylyphantes; species Hylyphantes graminicola. The sequence continues at coordinate 34,606,225 of CM043117.1, read as the reverse complement.
ATGATTATGCTTATCACGGCTTTTCGAACAATATTTCAAAATGTTGGAGATTAAAAAACTCTTTAAAAAAAGAAATCGATAAAAAAATGCGCCCTACTCATCTTGTGAAGGATCCCATAAACATAAAAAAAATAACAAGCAATAAACAAAACAATTATATTAAATTTCAAAAGTAATAACTTTTATTCAGGAGACATGGAGTGTACAAAAAATATATTTGCTGATACACTGAACTAAATGAATAAGACTTATTTTCTAGATAATGCAGTTATATAAAGGTAAGTTGCAGCTAATAAAAATAAAGCAGAACACAGGAGGAAAAAGAGAGCCCAATATTGTAACAGCAACACAAAATATTGTTCCGGCTGACTTTTGGTGGAAGAAATCAGCTAAGTGATCACGGCGTTGAATATATTGGGTTGGAATCCACCAACTGAAGATTACAAACAAATACGAATAACGGCAATAAATAAAGTATTGGGCTGGCGAAAAAAGGAATATTGCTCAAAATAACTGATCGAAGAGCGAATGAAGGTTTTGGAGAAGATTTTTTTTTTTAGTTTCGATGAGGGAACTAAAATCAGATTTTCTTTCAGGTCGGTTCTGCAAATACGTAATGTTGGTGGTGTTTTTCCAATTCCGGAAATTAAGGAACAAAAAAAAAAGGAATTCCGCTAAGTGGAAAAAGAAAGTTAGGTGTAATAGAAAAGGAAGGTAAACAATAAATAAAATCAAAGAACGTGGAAAAGATTTTTTTTTTATTTTGGGGCAAAATCTGTTTTTATATAATGCAAAATATATTTGTTTTGAATGAAATTTAGCTGAATACAGTCGGAGTAAAATAATAAAAAGCCTTTTTATTATTAATTACCTTTATAAACCTTGATAATAAAATACTGATTTTCGAGTAACAATTCAGAAAACTAAACCCACGTGCTCTTTCCCCCCCCCCCTTTTCTTAATTTTCGTTCACACTAAACGCGCTGAAATTTCTTTAAATTGAAATAATAAAAAAAAAGTATAAATTCTATTCTTACAATGCTATTCCTATGGGAAAATCGGCTCATGTTTTTTACTCTTACACCCGTTTGGGGTTCGAATAAAAAGTATCCTATGTTTTTCTGGTTCTAAGCTATCCCCCAACCAATTTTCAGCCAAATCAATTCAGCCGTTCTTGAGTTATAAAATTTGTTACTAATATGACTCTTTTATTTATATAGATTAAAAATAATAATGCTTCTATTTCTTTGTAAAGCTTGTAAATAAACTAATATTATTAGTTTTGTATATCTACTAACACATGGAGGGCTCAGAACCAAACAAGTAAACCAAATCCATAAAAAGCTTTTAACAACAGAATTACGTGTTATTTTTTTATTTTTGCTACCTAGTGGATATTACTTGAAATATGTCTTTTTATTATTGCAATTAAATTCTACATAGTTGCGCATGCAATTGCGTTGCAATTACGCGAAGCATCGCGAGATATTACGAGAAATGTAATCTTTAATTGACCTCTGCTTTTCGGCCACCATTTTATGTTTACATTATATTTTTGTTATTGTAATAAATCAATGAAAATAGTTTTTCTTTCATCGGTTAATAAGTTTTGAAATATTTTATGTGAGAGAATATCAGACAACGGATCCATTTTAAAAATTAAATTTCCTATTTAGGTGTCAAACATCTAATGGTTTTCGGCATTGTTATTTCTTGTCCATTAAGTATAGAACTTGACCGTTATCGTAATGCTCAATATTTTTTGGAGGCGATAAATAAATAGTAAACGTGCAAAACGTTTTGCCCTTTCCTCCACATTGTTAACAAAATTGCTTTTCTGCCGAAAGCGTGCGTTTCACTAGACACGTGCTATAGGTTAATTGCCTTAAACTAAAACAGCAAATAATATTCCCAGTGAAGTAGTAGCATTTGCAATGCATGAAACTTGTAGAAAAAGCTCATTAATTTATCTAGTACTGTTTTCATCACGTATTTTCTGAGGCTAAATTTGAATTTACGTTTTATAGATTATTTATTATTATTATTTATTTTTTAAATATTGAGGATATTAAGATTGCTGATTCAGAAGGCACATGAAGGAAAGAGTCCTTTTCAATCTGAAAAATGAAACATGTTATCGACAAAATTCTTACCTCTGGTGATCAAATGTTTCCTAGCACTTTGGAATGAGTTGAACAAAGTCAGATGAATTGACAAAAAATTCACCATCCAATTTCCTTTAAAACCTAAAATGAAATATTTCTATTACTTAAGCTATAATACTTAACTTTACACTGATAAGTATTTTTAAGGTTTCTTTCAACTGTATCAAAATAATTGTGAGCTATAAAATGCAATATTTCTTGGCCGTTATTGGCTACTTTACTATGTGAATATAACTAGAAAAATCTTAATCATTTACTGGTTTTTGGAATGTTATAAAAACTCTTTGCATGTATAAGTGAAACCATTTTTAGAATGCAAAACAGGCACTTGAATGCAAAAGATTTAACAAAAGTCAAAACTTGTAAAAAACATTCATCATTATAAGAAGCATTACGGTGCTTTTCAAACCTATATTTTCCCTGAGATCAAACCTCTAAGACTAAGCAAAAATGACTGACGTCTAAACTTGTTTTCACTGTATGAAATTGGAATTATTTTTTTAACTGATTTTTTTTCACATTTTATTTCTGTAGTAGATTGTTATAAATGTTTATAAATGTCTCCATTTCGGATTTTCAACCAATGGAAATACTTTTATTAACTTATATTTCATATTGGGTAATTGAAAGTAAAAGTAAACATTCGATCCATTTAGCTCCTTCGTCCGTTAAATTCCTTCAACTCAACTGCGGTTGATTTCTGTGGCATCTCGCATTTTGAGTCGAGTTGGATTATACTGTATTATCTTCGCACTAGAGTTACACAAGGGCTATTGGAGTAGGGCGTCGTAACTTAAGATTAACAGTCAAGTGACGAGTCGACACGCGAGTGGCAACTTTTAGGGGCGGCATCATGCGCAGCGTAGGACCTTTGAAGCATATTCAACATTAGCTCCCTCTACACAAGGCATTATTCGTGAGATGTTTTGGCTGCACAGGCCATTCATTTATAGGTCAGCAGTTGTTCTGGCAATTCTCGCACCCTAACTTGGTACCTTTCGCATGCAGGGCAAGCATCTTACCGACTGAGCTCCCCATTTTGAAGTCATCGTGTTACCTCGTTTGATGACTGTATTTCCCCCCTCACTTTCTGCCCTACCACAGTCCACAGTAATTACTGGAAAGTACCCGTGACTCGATTGCCTAATGGACCAGGGTTCTGTCGGAGCTCTTGATGATTTTCTCATACTTTCCGCCCAGAAACTAAATTGTTGGAGAGACAAAGTCGGCGGAGGTATTCCGCGGGTGTAGGGCTGTGAGGTGATTTATTTCTCATCGTTCGCTGATTTTAATGATTTCTTAGGGGTCTTCGGAAGAATTTGAGATGAGTTGATAGCTTTGGTGAAGCTTAATGCGTGACTTCACTTATTTATGGTTAGGTTAGTTTGAATTATCGTCTTACTAGAGCAACCACAAGGACTACAACTTATTTATGTTAGGGTAAAACATTAATAATGAAATAGATCATTAATCCTAATGAGTTATCCCATAGATCTCGTATCTTTTCCCTGATTTTTAATTTTTTTAAAAAATATTTTCAATTCCTATTAAATCCTAATTTCATCAAAATATTATTTAAATCCAAATATTATTTTATTTAATCATTAATTTTCATTAATATAATCACGCGGAGTAATAATAAGCCTTGCTTGTAACTTTTCATAGATATCAATATGGGGTAAAAAAAGACAGAGAAAAATTCTGATACGACAATGTTTTTTTAATATTTGCATTAATTCCAAAAATAGGTTTTCTCGAAATTTGATTTTCGTAAGATTATGTGTTTGAGAAATTTAGTTTTTTTATTACTGTTTCATAAATAAAATATTGTCCTTAATGACAGTTCTATATAAACATAACCAATGCCAAAAAAAATTATAATTTTTTTAATATACAGAAAATAATTTCCAGAATTTTCCTTGGCCATCAATTATTTCAAATAAACGCCTCATTGGAACATAGCATATAAATAGATTTCTTAGGCAGCTACAAAATATCGTAATCACGACCTTTATTAAACCTAAATTTGGCTAATAACGAAGATTTGACCATACAAACATTAAAACCTTATGTTTTCACCCTTCGTGTGGAAAGCTACAGCAGAATTGGACAATCTCATTTTCGCCATTGCTGAAATCTTTAGGCAACAGGTTTGAAAAAAGAAATTTTCAAAATCCTATCTTCGACTAACAACTTTTTTTGACATGTCCAGCAACTACTCCAAATAACCTTTCTTGATGCGTACAAGTTGAATCAAAATTGGAAATTCCTGTCTTCCGTATTACAGGTAATCTTTTGGCAACAAGTTAGAAAGCAGAACATTTTTTAAAAATCCTAACTTCGAGCAACTTCTCGTTTCAAGCGAAAAAAGAATGTCCACCACTCCCTGTCCATCAATTACTTAAAGCGGCCACAATACAACGCTAAAATAATGATCGATTCCTTACGCAGGTGAAAGCCATCGTGGTCATTTACAACCCCATCAAGCCAGAACAATGTGACCAAATCACCTGCCTCGCCTACTTGCCTGCCAAGACAGAAAAGAAATCATGCAAATGAATTGGGGGAACAGGTGGCCATGGGCGCCATATTGGGGAATGGACTCTTCGTGCTCAACTGCGTAATTTGAGTGGCCATTACGGGGATGGGGAGAACGTCGGATTTGTCATGGAAGGTCGTCCATCACTTTAGCTGGGAATGTTAAAATTTAATCCCACTATGGATTCAAGATGGTTGAGACCGGACACTGACCCTCGATACCAAAGTAGAGGGTTACGAGTCTTACTCTGGGGGTTTATAGTTATTCGCGAAGTTGGCTTTAGGCAGTAAGTATCAATTCAATCAATACTCTTGTTCAAAAATAAGCAAATAAATCTTAACTAAAGGTCTAATGACAATTTTGCTTAACAATTTGAACTAAACTACCTGATGTTTTTTTTAAATGTACAAATCTTCTATAATTTATTTTTTATATAATTTATTTCAAAATTATTCGGCAGCATTCCCATAAGCATGTCATTTTTTTTGCAATTTGTCTACTTTACACAAATGAGTGCCGACTATGAAATATATTTTAACTATACACTAAAAATGTATAATTATTTTACAGATTAATTTATTTCGTAATATGTACCCAGTTTTTACAATGTAGACATTATTAGAGTAATCCATACAAGTAGAAACCTCAACGCTAAATTACATGCTTTCATTGCATCCCTCAAGTGGGATTAACTATTTAACTTTCAAGATCTCCCACGCCCACACATTTTGAATTTGAGAAATGTGGCCATTTTGACTTGGGCTCCGTGGGTGTCATGGGAAAGAGGAATGTCTAGTGTTTATAGTTGTGTGTAGTGGATGTTTTGGAAATCTCTGTAATCTTCGAGATGAGGATCTAAGTCCTTTATGTTGGGCATGGAGAATCGGTTATCACTTGGGCTTAAACAGTTCATTAACCCTAGTTTAACCATTACGTATTCCTATAACCCTTCCGGGGACCGAGCTCCCACGATCGTGCGGGTATTAAAGAGAATTTTCAAGCTCTTCAAAAATATCGATACCGAAGTAGATGACTTGTACCTTTCGTTATTTGTATAAAAAATGACTGTTTTTAAGGAGTTGCTGTTTAACGCCTTTTTTTCGATAAAACTCCAAATTTAGTCTCATAATTTTAAATCAGCACCACCTGACCGCCGGTCGAAATGGGTTAAAGATAAAATTTGATCATGATTTATTTTTGCGATTTGTCTAGTTCATAAGAGGTCACATGATTAGTCTTAATTGATAAGCACATAAGTCTCAAACAGTAAAAGTTAAACAAATATTGTGAATTACCCTTAAGTTTAATTGGATAAGACTCTGTGAATGAATAGCTAATAGTATGTATCATTAAATGTGTTTGAAAATCAAATTATTTTTTTAATAATAAAAAAGAAAACTAAAAAGTCTGGCCAAAAATTGTAGGAATACACAATACAAATTTTAAAACTATTATCAAAACCTGAATTTATAACTTTGTTATTTAAAAAAAAATTATTCTCTGTTCACTTTGATATGCAAATTCCAAAGACGCTGTGCCGAGGTGGCGCTGCGACGCCGATACGTTATCACTATATATACCGCGGGCAGATCCCCGCTAGTTTGTATTTATCTGTATTTCTTTAAGTGAATTAAAACTATGTTAGTTACGATAAGATATTGCTGTTTCTTCATCTGGCTCTCATCAGTTATTTGAACTTAATTGACCACGGCGTCAACATAGTGGAGGCAACTCGACGAGATTCCTGTTTAACCAGGTGCTGTATTACCTTTCTTACTATTTGCGAAAATGGCGGAAGAAGCCACCATTTTGCGACTTCGTGGTAGAGCAAAGGCCGCGATGACTCGCATTAGAACTTTCCTTGACTCGAAGGACGATTTTTCATCTAACGAACTTAAGATTCGTTTAGAATCGCTTGAAAATAGTTGGCGAGAGTTTAATGACCAGGACTCCCAACTTCCCGACGAGCGGTCAGAAATTGAAACTATAGAGGAAACTTACTATGGGTTGAAGCAAGAAATTATGGACTTACTTCAAGAAGTTTCTTCAACTACACGTACTGAAACTCGACCGCTCGAACCCTCTTTGAATGTTACGCAACCTATGTCTGAATTTAAGTTACCGCGTTTAACTATTCAAGCTTTTACTGGAAATTATAATGACTGGATATCGTTTAAAGATTTGTTTTCTACAACCGTTCACAATAACGATAGTCTCAGCTCTATTCAAAAGTTCCAATATTTGAAAGGTTTGTTGTCCGGTCCTGCGGCAGCTTTAATCAAACACATCCCGTTTTCAGAAGCAAGTTACGAACAAGCATGGTCCAAACTAGTGGCCCGTTACGACAATAAGCGTCAAATTGTTACCTCTCTTATTAATACGTTCTTGCAGTTACCAAAAATGAATCAAGCCAGCGAGAAGCAGCTGCGTAAAATTTCGGACACCGCCGACGAAGTAGTTAGAGGATTAAAAGGATTGGGAACCGAAGCGTCGTCCCGAGATCCTTGGTTGATTCATATAATTGTTGATAAACTTGATCCGGAAACCAAGCAACTTTGGGCTCAGGCCAAATGCGACGATCAGTTTCCCACCTTCGAAGAATTTATAGACTTTCTTAATTCGCGATGTTACGCTTTAGAAAGCTTTAATTTGAGTGTTCCGAAGGAAACAAAATTGTCTAGACCTAATGCTACTTACGCGTCTAAAAATAACTATAAGAGTATAAAATGCCCCAAATGTTTGGGTAACCACGCTCTCTATAAGTGCTTCAAATTTAAAGAACTTGATATAAACGCTCGCAAAAGCTTTATTCAAAGACGATATTTGTGCTTCAATTGCATGTCTGATCAACATTTATTTCGTGATTGTGATTCGACTAAAGTTTGCTCAAGATGCCAACAAAAGCATCACTCAATGTTGTGCGACTCAATCCAAGGGAATTTATCGTCAACAACTACTCAAGCAGAGGAAAATCCAGAAACCATAACTAACAATGCGGCCCAACCAACTGACTGCTCTAATTCAAGGGAGTTGATTAGTGGCGTAAGTCGTTCGCGAGGGAAAGCGGTTTTGTTGCCCACCGCTATTGTAAAGGTCGAAGATTCCAGCGGAGCTCATCAACAGGCAAGAATGTTACTCGACTCGGGCTCGGAGGGATCATTCGTCTCGGAAGCTTGTGTACAGAGGTTAGGTCTTAAAAGAAGTCACGCAAATTTTAAAGTTCTGGGTCTTTCGGCAGTTGATGCGGGAACAACGAGAGGTCTAGTTCGCATCAAAATGTCTTCGTTTTATGATCAAAAAGAGGTTTTTGACATTGAAGCTTACATTCTAAATAAACTAACCGCAACCATACCTTCTTCAACCATAAATGTAGAAGATTTGAAACATTTAAGGACATTGCAATTGGCTGATCCTACCTTTTCTATGTCTAATCATGTGGATCTCATTTTAGGTGCTGATTATATCTTTTCGATGTTACTCCCAGGACAAATAGTTTCTAATGGTAAAGTACCTCTTGCTCAAAATAGCAAGTTTGGTTGCATATTATCCGGTAAGATAAATTCTGACAGTTACCCCAATTCTGCATTGGTTAACTTAACAGTACTGCATTCTTCAAACCAAGACTTTGATTTAAGAAAATTTTGGGAAGTGGAAGAGGTTATGCCTACTAGTCATTTTCCCCAATTAACAGATGAGGAGTGTTTTTGTGAGGCTCACTTTGCTGACACTTTCTCCACCGGAGGTGACGGGCGTTTTGTAGTTAAATTGCCTTTTTACAAAACTGAACTAAAGCTCGGCTACTCCAAGCAAATTGCAATTTCCCGATTACTTTCGATGGAAAAGAAATTCACTTTAAACAACGATCTTGCACAAAATTACAAAGGCTTTATGTCGGAGTATGAGTTTTTAGGTCACATGTCAAAGATTGAACCTCAACTGAAGGATTCGAGTTCAAACTATTTTATGCCGCACTTTTGCGTGACCAGAGAATCTAGTACGACTACTAAGCATAGGGTTGTTTTTAACGGTTCGAATCCCACTTCCAACGGTTTATCTGTAAACTCATTATTGGGAGTAGGACCACAGGTACAGAGATCCCTGTTCTCAATTCTAATTGATTTTCGCTTTCATAATATTGCCTTTTCTTCTGATATAGAGAAGATGTATCGACAAATATGGGTTTCCGAAGAAGATCGACAATTCCAGTCCATCGTTTGGCGAGAAGACCCGGCTTCGGACATGGCAGACTACGAGCTGAATACAGTAACGTATGGACTTTCTTCTAGTTCTTTCCTGGCAACTCGATGCCTGAAGCAAATTGCTATGGAAAATAAAGATGCGTTCCCTGAAGCATCGTTTAAAATAAATAATAACCTGTACATGGATGATTTGTTATCGGGTTCTGAGAATTTGGAGGACGCTTTAAAGTTGTGTACGGACATTTCCTCTTTGCTTGATAAGCGAGGTTTTAAGTTAAGAAAGTGGCGCTCCAATTCACCAGAACTAATAAAAATTCTAGCCCCAAACCAAGAACCCTTAGTTGATTTTGAGATTCAAACCAGTGATTTTCAGAAGGTATTGGGATTATACTGGAATAACATTGCCGACGAATTTTATTTTGAGGTTGTTTGTGAAAAAGATACTGTTGTAACTAAGCGTAAATTACTATCGCAGTCGTCCAGATTGCTCGATCCTTTAGGATTAATTTCGCCCTGCATCGTTATGATTAAGATACTTTATCAGAAACTTTGGCTATTGAAGTTGGATTGGGACTCTCCTCTCCCTCCTAAATTAAATCAAGATTGGCTTAACTTCAAAGAACAGTTAGTGAAAATTAACTTAATCAAAATCCCTCGTTGTGTTAGACACACTAACAGTAAATTCGAGATTCATGGATTTTGTGACGCATCAGAACTTGCATTCGCAGCTGCCGTTTACATTAAAGAAAATTATGGTGGAAGCATTAAAGTTAGTTTGTTAACTTCTAAAACGAAGGTGGCTTCTATCAAGGTTGTTTCGATCCCAAAGCTGGAACTAAACGCGGCAGTGCTTCTGACTAGACTAGTCGAAGCAGTAAAGAGTGCAGTTGGGTACTCTACTTATGATATCTTCTATTGGACTGATTCTAAAGTTGTTTTAACATGGTTGTCTTCTTCGCCTCGTAGGTGGAAGCCGTTCATCGCCAACAGAACGTCAGAAATCTTCGAAACTACCAACAACGACCGCTGGCTCTTCGTACCCAGCAAGGACAATCCTGCAGACATGGCCTCACGAGGACTGGCGCCTGATAAGTTGGTTGCTAGCCAACTATGGTGGTTCGGGCCTGACTTTCTGCAATCCGAAATGGTTTGCCCACCAGCGGTACCTGAAAGTGCCTCAGTGGAACTAGAGGCTTTGAAAGAAGAAAAAACTAATTCTATATTTTCTTCCCTAGCAGTAGCATCTAACGATACTTTGGACATTTTATTTAAAAATCATTCATCTCTTTTTAAGATTGTGCGCATAGTGGCCTATTGTCGAAGGTTTCTTACCAAAATTAGTAGCTCTAAAAGCACAGGTTTCATCTCCGTTTCTGAATACCGAGAAGCGTTCAATTTAATTATAACAGAAATTCAAAAGGCCCGCTTTGCTTGTGAAATCTCTTGTTTAAAATTAGGTAAACCTTTGCCGAAAAATAGCCCTCTCAGATCTTTAAACCCTTTTTTAGATTGTAAAGGTCTGTTACGGGTGGGAGGTCGAATCGAAAAATCTGATCTTCGCTATAATGCCAAACATCCCCTAATTCTACCTAGTGATCATTCTATTTCCAAGTTAATCATTAAAGAATTTCACATAGCAAATCTTCATGCTGGCCCTACTTTGTTGGCCCACTTAATCAAACAAAACTATTGGATAGTCAAGGCCAATAGACTGATAAGCAATTTCGTTCGAAATTGTGTAAAGTGCATCAGATTCAAGCACGATGTTTCTACCCAACTTATGGGTAATCTTCCTAAATCTAGAGTTCAATTTGAACGAGCTTTCTTGAACTCTGGTATTGACCTAGCAGGGCCGATTCAGGTCAAAGCCAATAAAGGACGTGGTTCCAAAAGTACAAAAAGTTACATCTGCCTTTTCATTTGCCTAGCTACTAAGGCGTTGCATCTCGAGGCCGTCGGTGACCTCAGTACCGACTCTTTTATCGCCGCACTACGTCGCTTTGTAGCTAGAAGAGGGGTTCCTAAAACTATTTGGAGCGACAACGCCACGAACTTTGTTGGAGCAAAAAGGCACCTCAAAGAAATTGACATCTTTCTCTCCAAGGTGTCCTCTGAGGAAAATGTGGCCACCCACCTTTTAAAACATGCGATTGAGTGGCACTTTATACCTCCAGTTTCCCCACATCACGCTGGGATCTGGGAATCCGGAGTGAAATCGACTAAATTCCATTTGAATAGGATATTGGGTGAAGCCTTGTTGACATTCGAAGAGCTTTCTACGCTGTTGTGTCAAATAGAAGCTCTATTGAATTCTCGCCCCCTGACAGCTTCTTACTTAAATGATCAAATTGATGTTTTAACACCTTCTCATTTCTTAACAGGGGACATCTCCACCTCTATTCCTGATCACCCCAGTTCTTTTTCTAGCTACACTTCCAGGTGGCAGTTACTTCAGACTCTCAGACGAGCATTCTGGAAGCGGTGGCACATGGAGTACTTACAGGTCCTTCAGCGCCGGACCAAATGGAAGGACGCCAGCCCGAACCTCAGCCCAGGAGACGTGGTGATTCTAAGGCAAAAAGACTCCGCGCCTGCGACCTGGCCTCTTGGGATAATCGAAGACGTTCATCCTGGCTCCGACTCGTTAGTCCGAGTCGCCACTGTAAAGACAACAACCGGAATCTACAAGCGACCGATCACCAAGTTGATCCGAATTCCAGTGAACATTTAATTTTTTTCTTTGAACTTTTCTAAATTTTGTAAATTAGTTCACCACTAATTTAAGGTGGGAGTATGTTCACTTTGATATGCAAATTCCAAAGACGCTGTGCCGAGGTGGCGCTGCGACGCCGATACGTTATCACTATATATACCGCGGGCAGATCCCCGCTAGTTTGTATTTATCTGTATTTCTTTAAGTGAATTAAAACTATGTTAGTTACGATAAGATATTGCTGTTTCTTCATCTGGCTCTCATCAGTTATTTGAACTTAATTGACCACGGCGTCAACATTCTCTTATCCACATGATGAAATTCGTCAAAAATAAGAAAGAACCTATAATGAAAATAAAATAATTAAATTGTATTTATATATGAATTGAGTCCCGTGTTTATTTGCTTTATGAAAAATTAAAATTTAAAACAAACCTCTATTGCAATTGTGTTACATTATTAAAATTAATGTATCCTAAATAATAAGCCAAAATGCATTCAATTTAATAAAGTTACAAGCATCGAATTTCGAAAAGAAAAATAATAAGTTATATCTTAAAAATGGAAAGTAAATTCTTAAAAATTTTATAATTAATTTCTAATTAGATGCAGTAGAAAATACGAAAAATGTACCATGGTATTTCTCAAAAACAATGGCCGAAAGTTTTCTTTTTGGCTTAAGCTAATTTGGCGAACATAATTTCGGAAAAGTGCCTCGCTTTAATACATGGATTATTTAATTTTCCTGGTTCGTAAAAGCATCCAATCAATGTATTTGGGATATGCGAGTTGGGCCAAGTAATTAAATATTCATTATCTGTGTTGTGTTTGTCTGAAAAATGGAACGAACATCGCTATAATGCTTTAATTAACATTTCACTTAAAACAATTTATTGATTGATTTATTTAATAAAACTGATTCGATTAGTTTTTATAATTAAACTTTTATGCGAATATGTATTGAAGTTTGTAATGGTATTATTTCAAATTTTATATATCTTTCTTGAAAAGGGTAGAATACTAATGTAGCTCATAGGCAAATTTCCTTAAATGTTTCAACAACAGGAGAATTTTCATATTAAGAAGGGCTTATAGAGATGCAATGCCAACTGTTTTGGACATTGGCCATTTATCTTCTTAGAAATGTACTTGCGATTTCTATTCCATTTTATTTTAATTGAAATAATTGAGTTTTATGAGTTAAATGTATGACAATAATAATTTACTTAAAATTAGTATCAATAGGTTCAAACCAATACTTGTTTATGAAGTTAAAATTGTTTTAAAACTTCTTGTGATCATAGAACCCAACATTGAATTAAAATTTCTTTTGATCTTCAAACTCGCAAATAAAAAAAATTAAAAAAAAAAACGCCTTTTGTACAATAAAACTCAAATTCACTTCTAAATAGTAGAAGTTTTTAAAAAATAAAATAGTTATTATAAATTAGATTCTTTAGAACAAAATTTGCTTATACTTGTGATATAGTTTTTTTTTATAAATATAAAATTAGGAATTTAAACTTAACAAATATATCATAATTAACAAATATAATAGAATAAAATGAAAATAGTTTTTTTTTAATCCATGAAAATATTCAACTAAATTGTATTTGTTTTGTTAATTAGAGATAAAATTAAAACCTGCCCCTGGAGAACAGCAACATATTCTATCCCCGCGTATTATTAATTTCAAAGTCAACCCATTTTTATCTTTGAAGAAAAAAATCCTTTAAGTGGTCCTATTATCAAAAAAGAACAATGGCGCCTTTTAAAGACAATAGAAAGTGAATTTAGCGAAAGAAATGTCACGAGAACACAGTTCTCCATTCTCCATGGAACAATAGAACCCAGACTACCATCCATTTTTAATGCTGGTAAATAATGTTAAAAGGCTGAAACTTTTGGGTCGGTTGCTTTTGAGAAAAGTTTTTGAATAAGGTGAGGTAGGTGGCTATTTGGAATTTTTAAATTTATGGTTCCGTTGTTGTGGAGCGTTTGCGATAAATATCCAATTATCGGGTCGGTTCTTGGGTTGGAGGTAATCTAATAAACGGTTTGGGTCGTGATGCTATTGTGGAGACGGAAGGAAGGTTCAAGAAGGTACTCATTTTGAAATGTAGGACCATGATTTTATTCTGTTTTGTAATAAAAGTAATGCTTAAAAGTGGCGAAGTTGGTAATTATTTATTAAAATGGTTGCGTGAAAATAATTTGTGTGCGAATGGCACGAGAATTAAAGGCCATATTTAATAATATGAAAAAGAAAATTTTGTTGTAAACTTTATAATGGATAAAATGGAAGAAAATATTTTTTTGGATTAGGCTTTTAATGGTTCATAACTAACAACATTTTGATGAAAAAGTAGAATTTATAAATACCTAAAAAGACATTTAAATAAAAAAAATTCTCATGGTGAACTAATAGAATTCATAATTCTGTAAGATTGTTTTTATAAAAAAAATATATAAGTAAATTTTATTTTCAAACCACCAGATTTTACAAATGAACAACCACATTAATTCTAAGAATGGCATTAATACAAATTACAGCTCAGAAAGTGTAAACATTTATCATAATAGGCTCAAACACCAAAGATTCAAATTAACTTGGAAAAAAATTCCAACTTTGAGTACAATAGACCGATTACTGTATAATAGTTGGAAAATCCGATAAATAACAAGTATTTTTGTTAGACAAACATCTAATCATTAAGTACTGTTAAAAGACAAACATTTAAGCTGCATATCCGGAACGATCTTGATACTCAACTATTTATAAACTAAAAATAAACAGCTCATTTAAAATCTTCGAAACAAAGAAGCGTTTTAAGGGCAACTACACAAATTTAAAATGAACTCCAGCAGCAATGGATAAAAAAAATCCTAAGGGCACTTTAGGTTTCGCATCTTCAAATGAGCGCCAAAGCAGTTTGAGTAGGCTAGGTAAATGACTTTACCCAACATTCAACTTTCGCATTTAACATTAAAAATAATCGTTATCCTCGTTTTTTCGGGGGTAATTTTTCCGGCTTTTCTGGCGGCGGTAAAGTGCCGGGCACACAGTTGGGGCATTCTCCCTCCCCTTCTCTACCCATACAGCAATTTCTGTAATGACGCAAAAATAACAATGTGTTTGTGATAACCTGTTCTGATATGGGATCCGATTAAAATTAAGTTAAACAAGTTGTTAAAATTATGTTTAAATTCTGAGATTTTAAATGAGAGCATTGAAATAGATTAAATAGAAAATTTTTTATATGATGAAAAACGTTTTTTTTTTAAATTTTATAAAAACAAAAGCAAAAAAAAATCGATCTGCATATATTGCTGATTTACATTGGGAATTTTGTAACCAATTGATTCAAGCTATAAAAAATAATTTTAACCGATATTTTGCATTTAAGTCTGTTTTCGGCACTTTCCCATATTTCAATAATATGACTTATCACTTTCGAATGATATTTTTAGGTTATTTCGAATTTAAACTAAATTATTTTTAAAAATATATACTTCATAATTTAAGATCTAATATGCTTCATAAATATTTATTATTAAACACGTTACTATAATTAAAATTTTTAATCTGGATCTTACTAGAAACAGTTTTCTTTAAATAGTATATCTGAAGAACTGTTCTCAAAATATGTGCATCAAACCTCGGTAATTCCTTTCTTCTTTTAATGCAACCAACCCTTAAGTGCTGGAAACACTTAAAAGTTCTTTTTTTTTCTACCAAAAGTTTATTCTCAGGGCAATGCAGTTAAAAAAGACCTTCGCCGACAAAATAAACATCCTCAAAGTGCAATTTATGGCCAGAGTTTGATGGATATAGAACTGCTTTCACCTTTTGTAAATGCGATTTTGAAGGAGGCGCAGTGTTAAACACACTTTGATGTTTACGCTAACCTTATAAGTAGCCCTAAATTTTTTTTATTGAGGAAAAAGGTATATATTTTTGGATTAACTGCTATTTTGAGAGATCCGGAGGGAGGTAATTTTCTTGTATTTCGAAAGAAAATGTGGATTGGGTAATTTTTGGTTTGCAATTTTCTCAATTTATTGTTGGCACTATAATTTTATAATTATGTATTTAGTTATTGCTTTTCGTGATAGGATAATATGGATTTTAAATCACACCGTGGGGTATAAAACTTTCATCTCATGTGGCTGTTGTTGAAAAATGAATTTCAGTGGCAGATAAATAAATTTGAAAATAAAATAAACTCTACGAAAATGAAATAAATGATAAAATGAAATATAATAATGTTAAAATAATTTTGGTTAAAAGTTCAATTCCATAAATTTGACACAAAAATACACTTTTAAGACCGGTTTCTTGAAAGTTATTACATGATTAAGGTGTTAAGTATACGTTATAGATTATCATATTTATAAGTTTTGGATAAATTTACCATATTTAAAACTTTTACAGCTATCGATAGTTAATCTATAAGCAAATATGTTAAAGAACTCGTTTTTGATAAATGATTTGCTTAGGTCAAAATTAAGTTAAAGTGTTAGTTTACAGTTAATTTTGTACCTCTGGTTTGCTATTCAAACAAGGCAAAAAAAAATATATTTCGGTATGAAGGTAAAAGAAACAATGTATAAATTGACTCTTAAATTGTGTACACAGTAATTAAGTTCCATTGCAAACACTCGTGATCATTCTTCAATCTTATCTGCCAATCAATCCACGTAAGTACCGCACACTGGGCAAGAATCTTCTGATCAAGGTCAAATGAAAAAAAAAGTCGTCCTTTTGTTGAGCTACCCCACTAAAATAGGCCTGTTGAAGGCAGATGAAAAAAAGCCAGTAAAAGTGAAGAAAAGAAGAAGTGGGATCAATCGGGGTACAACAGGACGCAATAGGAAATGGCCAATGGGCAAGAGAAATACCCACTCAAAGAACTAATGCAAGTCGACAGAACTGACGATGCCCGTGGAACCTTGCCTGGAGGTTGGGTATAAAATAATAATAGAAAAAAAAAAGAAAAGTCCAAAAAGGAACAAAAGGAAAAGAACTTCAGAGAGTGGCTACAACTTCTGTTCGGTTGGCGGATTTATCGAGCACCCTATGTTGCATTTGTTTCAATTCTTGTTGGTTCTATTTTTTTTTTTTTTTTGTTCTTCCTTACCTTCCCTTCAGCAGTATTTACTTTCGTTCTCTGATTTTCTTTAAATCACCATTGTTGTTGGATGCTTGGTGGGGTTTGGTCTGACAAAATTGTAATTGACCACTTGATCGATTTCGTAAAAAGTAGTTTTTTTTAAAAAAAATTTAGAACATATTTTTTCAAACCTCACCAATGTGGATGAAATATTTTACCAGGTTTGTTAGCAATCGCGAACATAAATGACATTTTAAGGAAACCGTTAGTAAATTTTAAATTTCAAGTAGTAGTAAGTAACTATTTTTCTTTGAAGTACTTTTGAAGCAAGCGAAAAGGCATAAGTTTTTTTAATCATGTCACATTAAAACAAGTAAGGTTAATGTAGTAAAATTGACTGGTTTGATTGGGTAAAATTTTTAAAGTTTTGTGGAAATTCATCTTTTCCAAACAACCACATAGTCATTTAAACGTGATTATAAATAGTAAATTCAAACGCTTTCAAACAAGTATGTTTTAAAACCCAATTTAAATTTACTCAAAATCCCCCTTTTCCGGTTATTTACGTTTGAAAAAAGACTGGCATAAGTAAGGTAATTAGGACCATGGAAAGTTTATGACCAACGCCACTGAAAGAAACGTTTTTCAAGTTATTTTAGCATAATAAATCTTTAAATAGGTATTTGATTCAAACCAAGTTTTTAAAAACATGAATTACAATTACATCGTCTGCTAAGTCTAATATACTAACTGGCTACACTTTATTTCTGTCAATTGTTGCATAAAAAAGCTATAATTTTGTTTAAAAAAATGTATAGTAAAACATAAAACTAATTTTTGACTAAAATATCAGTCACTGGTTTGTCTCACCAAGGCAATAAAATTGTAGCAATAGCATCTTCGGCAGAAATAGCTAAGGTTGTGTTACAAATAACTCGAAAACTTTTAATGGTTTAGCTATAGATATATGGGGTGTGACGGCACATGGATTTATCTACAAAGTTTTTTTTCTTCATGTTGCACTAATGATTGGATCCGAGATTCCTTAGAAATAACAAAATTTACAGAGGGATTACCGGAAGCTATAGAAATGTTTCATCTGCCGCGTATTTTTTCTTTCTATTTCTTGTGACACTTAGTTGTTTCTATCACTGACTCAGGATAAATAAAAGTTTTATTGGAAACTTTTTGTCAATAAGTTGTATAATAGTTTGATGAAGAAGAAATGGAAAAGTTCTGTAATCTGTTGATTGTTTTGTTTGAATTTTTTTAATGCGTACAAATTTGGTTATCAACTGCAAATAATTTACAAGGAGTTAAGTTATTATATAAGCCATAGATTACTTAATAGATAACTTGTCATATCGTATTTTACAGAAAAAAATACAAACTAAATTTAGTTACATCTTATGTATTAAGAGAATATCTGAAACTTTGCGATTTGTTATACATAAGACTCACGAAGAAAGCAACGTAAATTGTTATTGAAAGCAGCTTAATTATGTACAAATTTACATACTTCGGTAGAAACAAAAGATGTATCATTTTGATAAAGATGTCTATAACTGAGACTAAAAAAAAAAAACCAGTGAAGGACGCGAAGGGGGGAAACATGATGTCGGGTAAAATTATTTTTACATTTTTAAAACTTAATTTATTTTCAAACGAAAACTGTTTAGTTGGCTCTGCTTAAAAACTATAACATAAATTAACTTCATTTATAAAGTGGTGACTGAACGAAACTTTCCTTTTAAAAATATGCGAAATTGATTACAATAGCGAACAGATAAATGATGTTTAGCAAAGAAGTCATCCCATCCATTCATTTTTGACTATTCGAGTAACATTTAAATTTCATTTTGATACATGTATGCACATAACTGATGATCTCTTCGATTTCGACGATAACACATCGTTTTTGCACCCACCGTTACGGTCCCAATTTTTTTTTATTTAACTCCAGGCGTGAATTCATTTTATTTTAACATCCCACATCAACTGCAGAGGTTTTTCCTTTAACGCATGCATACGAAACGAAAGAAATCTGATCCAGCCTAAAGAGAACTGCTTTTCCTTTACCTATCCTAATGTTGTTGCCTCGCATTTATTATTTTTTTCTGGAAAAAAAATCCCACTATAGAATGGCTTTATGTTAATTTTAAGACTTTTCCACACTCCCCGTGTAAATACGAAGCGGCGGAGTCGTATTTGTTCGCGTTTACATAAATGCATTTCGTGTTTGAACATTCGGTGTTCGGTCATCAGAGAGTGTTTGCGAAAGCTCGGAATGGCTTGTACTTTTCTTTCGATTCCTATAAAGGGCCTTATTATGTTACAGTAAAAATGTTTGAAATAAATTTAAAACATTCGTATGGTTCTGTTGAAAAGATAAATATATTCAGATGTTGATTTCGTATGTTTAAATTACAAGAGAGAATAATAACTAACACGGGATAGAGTCTATCACCAAAACAAAAAAGAGTGAAGGAATAAGATGGAGAAAAAGAATATGTTCTTACACTCTGACGTAAATAGTTTTCTCGAACAATTAATAGTTTTTCTTATAGTTTAAAATATATCTGTTCCCGCCCCAGACTCAGAATTCTTAGTATTTTTGGGTGGCTAGCAATAAATTGACTTTATAACTCAGACAAAAATTCAACATATAACTATGCAAATTCAAAATAGTATTTATGAAAAACAATTTTTTTAATTACTCAAAAACAAATCCTTGCTTTAAACCAACGTTCAGTCAGTAGAAATAAAATTTTCTTTTTGATGTGATGTTCCATAAATACAAAGTAACATAAAAAAAAATTGATTTAAAAAATATACATTTAGTACAGTGAAAAGGCGAACAAATAATAAGAGATTACTTTTCATTATTTGAAAATAATATAAACAAGAAAACAAGACCTAAAATAAAAAAAAATCATTTCTATCAATTGCCCTGTTAAAATAATAAGCCGTTTAAAGATGTTTCATTTTTCTTAATTTGTTTTATGAGTAAGATTCATTGCTTAATGAAGTTAAAAAAATGAGAGATTGTGATAAAATAAACAGAAGGTCGAGGAGAAAAACCGTTTTTAATATAAATTAATTAGATTTAATTTTTGAACATTTACTTTAATCAGAAACATTTACACTTGCATATTAAAAATATTTTTTTTTCTGTAAAAGCAAAGGTTTTTGTAATACCACTGTTTTTTGCTTGTTTTTCTTGGAAATGTGTTTTCGATTTGTTTTTATCCAGTATGAGCTTTAATTTTGCCGGATAAATTTGTTTCTACTTCAGCTAATTTGTAAACATTTGTTTTATAAAGTGAAGAATGACTAGTTTTTATACATACACAGATCATTGCCTGAATAAATTATAAATAAAGTAGAAATGTAAATTTAATTATGAAATTAGTTTGCATTTAAATTGCACAACACTAATAGATTTATTTTTTAAATTAAAGCTCTTAATATTCAGAAAGTTATTTAATATTTCAAATTAAAAAAATAAAAACTATACTTTTTACTGTAGTCTTTTTGATAATTATAGCTTCTGGTGTGAAACTTCAAAAGGTATTATAAATGCTAATATTTAAATGTATCGAACTAATACCGACTCGTATCCATCGTAACGTTCAAAAACTAAAATCCATCCAGTTTTCCCCAAACTTAATTACGAGACTTTAAACATGTAATATAAATATTTGAGCGTTTCGTACCAACACTAATTATTATCCAAACGTTCCCGAACTTTACTAAGAGCCCCAAACATACATCCACAAAAAAAGGCCCCCTGTCACTCAAACTACGAAAAACACAGCAGTCTCCATAGCTACCAAAACCGTTGCCCCAAGTTACAACCAACAAATCCCCAGCATCAATGCAATCCTGTATGGAAATGAAACGAAAACTCCGAAATCAAAAACTTTCCAGAATTACTGACACTATTTCATATTTATATGACCTGATGCGACTTGTTTTTATGATATTTTCGTTATAATTACGTTGCGTTGGGTTGAAAAAAAGGTAAGGGTGATACAGTCGAATTTTTAATAAAGTGGGTTTAAAAATTATTTTATTGGAAGACATATAAACAAATATACTATTCTCGTTCCAATTATATAATTGCCAAATTTTGCTCAGGTAAAAAGTAATAGTTTTAGTGTCAGTATTTACATGAACTAAGTCGTTTCAACACTCAAGTTTTAAAATAGTGGTTTGGTAGAATTAATGCTGGACTAGAGCTTCAAGACGGCTATTGTTTAAAATAGTAAATTATACTTCAAAAGACGTAAAATTGGGGTGAATACTTATGAAGCTATAGATGTTTAGTTAAGAGTTTAGTTAAGAGGCAATGAATATAAGGCAATGAATATATATAATTAAGAGACATATAGAAGTTTAGTTAAGAGACAATGAAAAAAAATCGAGCTGTTCTACCTATGGATTCAGAGTCTACATTTCCTTCCCCGACTTGGTGATGAGCACGCCCTTTTAACATTGATCATGTATAATGGCTTGACAATTACAAAACTATAAACCGATGGATTTTTGAGATCAATACATTTATCCATTGTTTCATCTCTTCTGGATGTTCTCAAATCGAATTTTATTGCCCCAGTCCAGTGAGGTCCCAGTAAAACGCTATAATGCTGGGGGTCTTCTTTTTTTAAACCAGTGTAGTTTTACAGCCATATTAAGACAGGATTTTACAAAAATCCCTCAGCACAAATTAAAATTTCTTTTAGATAAAACAGTTATTCGCAATGTCTTCAAACTAACCCAGGTTCTTTCCATTAATGCATATGGCGTGGTATATTTCAGCACGAAGGATGAGAACTGGCTCTACAATTCACATATCCTATTACCTATAAGAGGTCCTGCCTTGTGCCGCAGGGGGCATAAAGACTGATTAGATTTTTGTGCTTCATAATTTTTTTTATTTCCCTGTTTTATTACGTTTTTTGGATGTTTTTTGTTTGTTGTGGAGTAATTTCAGTGGCGCTTTCCCGTGATTTGATTTCTGGTTTTAGTTGTATTTTTGTAAATACGTTTAGGGCTGCGCTGAAAGTTTTTTGCTTAGCTAAGCTTATTAATGTTTTAGGAATTTAGAATTTAATATTTTAATGGAATGTTTATTTTATTAAATATTTTTACGTTTACACTTAAGATGTTTATTTAATATTTATGTATGTTTCTAATTAATAATTCGAGCAAGTTTTAAATTTCATTATTTTATACCGTACATTTTTTTTACTTCCATAAGAGTGTAAACACGCTATTTTGTTATTTTTAACGTTTCGACAAATTCATAAATCTAGATTTAGAAAGCATTACGTTGTATCAGTTAAAAATTTTAGAATGCAAGATGAAAATTATATGATATTAAATATTTAAAATAATTTCACCTTTTCCGTGAAATTAAATTATATTCAATTGGTAAAAGCGAAAAGTGTTTCTTAATGCATGAGACCTGGATGCAAAATTTTAAAACATGCAAAAAACTAAGTTATAGTAATGCACTAAATGTTTTCACATTGAAAGACTCTTCAAAATTCTAAATTTTAGAATACAACTGTTTTAAAATTTATTGGGGAATTAAAAGGCTAGTAATAAGGAAGACATAAGGATTACTTACCACTATGTTAGTTAAATTTTAGGTTTGAATTATCGTCGCGCTAGAGCTACACGAGAGCTCCAGCGCGCACATCGTACACTATTATTCGTCGGAGATTTTTGGCTGGATTTTTTTGGATTTTCTAATGGAATTACCTGACCCTATACGTTAGTTATACTTTAGATAATGTTGATTTCGTATTTAAACTCGTTTAACTCATACTATAAACTATCCGTGCAGCCAAAAATTTCCGACGAATAATACCCTGTGTAAGGGAGTGCACGTTAATGCACGGGTAGTTTATAGTATGAGTTAAACAAGTTTAAATTCGAAATCGACATTATCCAAAGTATAACTAACGTATAGGGTCAGGTAATTCCATTAGATATTTCTCCAATTAAATTTAAAATTGTCGAAAGTCTCCAATTAATAGGCCTGGACCCTATATCTTAGTTTTACTTTTGCTATGTCCACACTGCGACAATAAAAATGACAAGACATTGCGCGCGCATGGAAATGCCTATGCGAATTGGTCAGGCATGCGCGCGCACCTACCTCGAATTGACCAAATTGCATATACATTCCCATGCGCACGCAATTTCTTGTCATTTTTATTGTCGCATTGTGGACATAGATTTGGAAAACGCGAGTTTTGCAACTAAACCCTTCAATTAATTCCATCTACAGAACATCATTCACTCATCACTATTGCTAAATATAATTCAACAGCAGTCTTGTCACAAAAAGGGTTTTTCAATTCCTACAAGAACATTCCCTTAAGAAAGGAGACAGTGACGAAGTAGACCGAAGCATTTTTAATTAAACAACACATCCTGAGCCGAGGGGCTTGCAACAAATGGCTCCCTGGTGGACTTCTGGCTTCGTATGCAATTAGACCAGGGCCCGTCCTAAATTATTCATTTAGGTTTATTATCGGCCTGTTCTGGGTGTACTCGAATAGCGCAATCAATAGAGTTGGGTTGGAGGCGACAGAAAAACCGATGGGACAAGGGGAGCGTACGCATATTTAAGAAAAGTATGTATTTTTAATTGAAAAAAAAATTATACTTCACTCCTTGACAACTTAAGTTGGGTAAATATAAATATGCTATGGAGAAGATCCTTCCGCGCATGTAAAGAGTTCCATAAATTATTTGTGAATCCACCCAGAAAACATGTTTACACCATTATTTAAGGTCTAACAGATTTGAGTATTATTTGAGAACATTTGGCGATTTTTTCAGAATGAAAGTTTATTCTTGTTAAATTGTATTCAGATAATTTTGTATGTAAATATTACCTTATAAGAGTTTCTAACTAACGGACCAATAGCGCTTGTCCCTCTGCCTTTTTACTCTTTGTTTTTACCCAAGTTATGCTGGCACGGAGTGTAATTCCTTAAGAGTATTTATTTTATGCAATATAAAATGGATATATATATGACGAAACAAATGCAAATTTTTACTTTCAATTACCAAATATGAAATATAAGGTAGTGAAAGCATTTCAATGGGGCCAAAAATCCGAAATGGAGATTGTGTTTTCTACACGTTTTGGAGTTTGCCGATTAAAAAAAAAATTACTTACTTTGGCCCGTCTGTGTCAACACTCTACTGTTCGAACTGAACGAGCTACTGACTTCAATCCCGACTCGAGATACTGACCTACCAAATTTGCTTTGACAAATTGCTACTCACTTCAAAAAATCGTTGTAGAAACAGTTTAACCCTCTAATGCATACTGTTACCGTTCGGTAACAAGTTACATAATCCACTTTATTCTATTAAAGTAGACCTCCTTCTCGACAAATTTGTGTTTTTTTCATCTATTACATTCCATTTTGAAGTTTTAGTTATTAATAATCCTCATAGATGACAGTAGTAAAAGTGTATTCAAAATTAAAGAGTGAGGTTATTAACTGTTGTGAAATTACGTTTTTTGGCAGTATTCAAAGTATAATAATATTAGTACTAAATACAAATAAATTGTTTTGAAAAATTAATTATCGTTAAAAAAGGGGTATTTTGAAATATATTTAGTAGTTTTCCAGTCATTCTTATTAAAATTGGAATTTTGTAGTTGGTTTTTGTTATATGGAATTTTTTTTTAAAAATTGAAATTATTTAAATTCTAATGCAGTTAAATTTTTTTTCAGTATTTTCCCCATAACGTATGAGTAATAAAGATACATATATATATTATTTGGGGATGAAAATAAAAATTCATGCATTAGAGGGTTAATGACTAGTTATAGTTTCATTGGTCATAGAAAAGGTAATGATAAGTAAAAAATTCGGGTTTTTTCTTTATTCGTTGAAATCTGATTACCTTTAAACCAGACTTTAAGCAAGTTATGCAGAAAAATTGCCCTTGATCTATTAAGTAGGCCAGTTCTAAAGTTTCTAAAATACGTCAATCCATTCGAAATGGAACCCTGTAAGAGAGGAAGCCGAAGTTCGAATTTATACCTTTTGGAATATAAAACTACTTCTCATCCAAGCGTACATCCCTATTTTCCTCACCCCTTGGCGCTGCTCAATATTTTTTCGAAAAACCATTTTTCTCTCGGAGTAACTTCAAACGACTTCGCGGCGATTCGCAGCAGAAACAATGACCTAAAAATCGTCTGTGTATAAAAGTGGAGTTGAGAAGTAGGAAAAAAAATATTAAACAAAAAAAAAACGAGGCTTGTCGTGCAGACGATATATATAAAAAAAGTGTTGGAAAGAGGCAAAACGAATTCGAGAGCGCGGGAAAACGGAAGGAAGTATATAGAAAAGCGAAAGTACAAAAGATGGTGTGGCAACACTTTCGAACAAAAACAAAAACGAAGCGTGGGGGGTTCTTTGAAACTTATAAGAGGCGAACATTTATGACAAAGGGAAGGAAACTGGAAAATAAAAACAAAAACACTTTGATGTTTGGAGGAAACAAAACAGTGGATGAAATGGAAAATGTCGAAAAAAACTGTTGTAGTAAAAGAAGAAAGTGTGAAAATTTTTTAGTAGGTAGCTACTTCATCGTTTGAAAAAGCGCCTGCTCTGGGATGTCGACAACTATTGCCTTTCGTTTTGATTTCTTTTCCTCTGGCGCAATTGAAGTATTGGAGGGCTGAGAGTTTTGTTAAAACTTTTTATTGGGTTTCTCATAAACTACAATGAATTATGAAGAGCCCGATGCCCTACTTGTTTTGTAAACATGCTTCTGGAACTTGTTAAAAATAGGGACAATGTCCGATTTAAAAATTTAGTTGCTGGGAACCTATGCGTTTTCATTATTTATAAGACTTGCATTTCCCCAGGATAAAAACTTATTTTTATAAGCTTGGTTGTTCTGATATTTAATTAGCTTTTTTCTACAATAACCTCTCGTAAATTTCATTACATATTGGAAATTAAATATTCTCAAAAATCACGTTGAGAGTAAAATAAATCAAGAAACAAATTGAATTTGTTTAAAAATGTAATGTTTCAAACGAATTAGTTGTCCCCAAGAAATTCATTTCACATTAAAAGTATAAACACAACTTATAACATTTTTCAACATTTCGAACTCTCAATGAACACGAAGTTTGCTTTAATGACTATTCAAATTACACTTTATTGTAGCAATTCTCAAAAACTCAATTGCTCTCTACTCAGAACAAATTACTTCCATTAAGTAAATAAATGGCATTTCATGAACGTAAAATTGCTGCTAAACACAACAAATCCCAAGCGTACAAGGAGACGATAAAAATAAGGAATTTTTAATAAAACGAGGCATTTAAACGGCAGATCCACTTACGTGCGAAATACTATCTCAATCGGTTGAAATTTGTTCAAAAGGAACCAGTGAACAAAATAAAATTATTCGAATAATCAAAGGCTTATTTTCAATGACACAAGGCTCAGTGCGAACCTAAAAAAGGCGCTCACGTAGGTCGCCTTGATTTAAAAAAAAAATCAGAATAGACAACTGGTGATGGCCACGCTTATAGTAACTTCGAAGCAACGTCAAACATTGCTTAATACCCCACAAACAGACCATTTCACCCATTCGCTAATTTTAAAAATTGAAAAAAGAAATCCAATTTATAACCGAGGTAAAGACTTTTACATTTGTCTTGCATAGATCTTAATTATAATTTTCATTAGTTTCCATAAAAATATTTTACTTAAAAAAAGGTAGGTTATAATAAGTAAGAAAGCACTATGTCTTCAAAGGACGGTCTTCGTAAAGTTACGCTGCTTTGTTTTAATAGAACCATGCACACAAGAGAGACTATTGGGTGGTTAGATTAGGATTTATTGAAACTTTTGGTGACGTGAATCGTAATATTGAGTCACGGTTAATGATGAGACCTACGCCTCTTCAGCCAATATCATCACAACGTTAAATGACACGTAGAGTCAGGTCATTGTAAATCGACAATAATGTTTGCCAGTTCCCTCGACGCGAAATGTTTTCTAATTTCTTTTACTACACTCTAAGAAATGAATGCTCAAAAACGACACAATTTTCCTTAATTTTGACGATTCGTTTACTGGCAAATGCTCCGAGTTTTTATTTCCTCGAAGTGAGGAAATTTGAATCGTCATTTTTATGAGGATTTGAATGTCGTCTAATCTAAAGAAATATTTCGTCATTTTTGAGTATGTGAGTACAACAATGAGATTCAGTTTCCTCAAAATCAAGATACAGAATCGTCAAATCACGATTGTAAAAGTGAGGAATCGCGTTTACTCAAGTCACGTGATAGTTTAACGAAACAATCCTCAAAATTAACGAAATGAGGCTTGAGGATTCATGAATCGTCAAAAATGAAAGTGTTATTTCTGAGAGTGTAAGATGCAGATGAAGATTAACAGAACCACTCAATTCTTTGATCCAAGAATTAACTTTTTAAACTTACAAAATCGACTAGAATATACCTTTTAAAACATTTCTTTAAATAGGAGAAATGGTCTGCTTCGATTAAACTCTAAAAATGTAGACTCTAGTATTTAATGGGAAATATCTTGAAATTTTTTACGGCAATCGGTTCCTTTTGGATTAAACACTATACCCAATTACATAAGTTGAACAAAGAGAGAAAAGGTATTGAGCGCACAAGTAGAGCCAGAAGATTCAAACCTAATTGAGAATGACGTATAAAATTAGAATCCTAACGAGCATATGATTGAATTAAAGCCACTGAAACTTTTTTCTCGGCATCGGTTGACATTACCCGAGAGTACTTTCCATTAGGCTGTCTCGTAACTTTCAAACTTCAATTGCAACCAATTTCCTCCCAAAAGGAAGAAGGATAGGACTGGATTTAGAATTGGGGAGTTAATAGATATGGTAGGATGTGGGGTAATTTTGCAAATGGTTTTTTTTAATATTTAATGTATTATAAATTGCACAAGTTTAAAAGAGCATAGGTTTAGGAACTTATTAAAAGTTTGAGAGAGGAATCTTCAACGAAGATTTGTGGATTACCATACTTCGAGTCATTCACTTCAGGATAAACTGTGCGTGCTTATCGAGTTGTAAAGAAATAAAATTAATGACATTTTTGAAACTTAAAAAATACATTTACTCTTGTAAAAGTTTTTTTTTCGAACAAATTGTTAAATGTTTTATGGACATTAAATTTTATTTT
The DNA here is from genome assembly GCA_023701765.1 of Hylyphantes graminicola. NCBI lineage: Eukaryota > Metazoa > Arthropoda > Arachnida > Araneae > Linyphiidae > Hylyphantes > Hylyphantes graminicola. Next base: position 34,578,255 of record CM043117.1, on the reverse strand, counting down.
AACTGTTTGATTTATGATTTAATTGTTATAAGATGCATTAAAGAATTCATATTGAATTTTTTAAAAAATACGGTTACTTTTTTTCTGATACAATTTTTTAAGTATTTCACCTAAACTGTAATTCAATTTTAAAGTAGATTTATTCTTCTTTGAGATTAATAAATACAAGAAAATAATTAACTCAATTTTGTAGATTAAAGTGCACATTCACTATCCTAAAGTTTTTCTGAAAGTTAGACTTGAATGAAATATCTTTTTATCCCACAAAACATCGAAAGAACTGGATCTTAGGTAAAATGTCACTAAATACCATTCCCAATAGCAAATACGAACCCTGAAAGAAGAATCCATGGCCGGAATATTAAGTTTCGAAACCCGAGGTGAAACGACCTAATGTAACTAACTACATTATGTGGTAGCCCAACATTGGGACGCTGTTTTAGGGTTTAACAAAATTCTAACTAACACTCAACTGTTTTCAATAAATTGCAAGTGAGCTAATGAGGATATTTAGTTTCACGCTTATTCCTTATAATAGTTTCAAAAGCTTGTTTATTAAACCACGCTTATAAATATCGGTCATTCAAATAGTCCCTTACTTTATTTTTGAACTTAAGATAATTTAAATACCATGACACTAGTTTAAATAAAATATATTTCATCACAGTAGCGGTTTGCAATTAGGAGCTTAGAACATACTATGCGGCAAAAATTAAATATGAGAAAATGAGCTTTTAAGTATTGGGTTGATTTTAGATAGGTTAAAAGAAGAACTTTCAAAAGGTAAATAATGTACTTAAAGCTTAGAAAAGGGGGAATTTGTAATCCTCAATAAATTCCTGACACAAAAATACCAATTTTTTTCAAAAATTGTTACAAAGCGCTTTTTTCCACTGAGCTCTTCATTTATGAACCTAAGTTAAAATCATAAATCATATTTAATTGCTAAATTTTTCAATATATATTTTCGAAGCCTATTTTAAAAGCTTGATTGCTTTAAGAGGCTTATTAGTTTTTAAATTGATATCAGCTATTCAAAGTTGAAATTTAGTAAAGTCATAAAATGAAATGAGACACTTCAAGCGTTTCAATTTCTTAAAAACTAAAAAAACAATGAGCAAAGTTTGAAACGATTTTTATTCAATCTAAATGCTTATTTGCTGATACAAACTTTAGCAAATGTCAATTTTGAAATGGAAATCGCTCTCTAACCTTAACTTTTAATGTTAAAGTCAATGTTAAGAGGGATTGTCAGTCCTATAGAGCTAATACACTATTTAAGAATCATGACTTTAACAGAAGTATTGCTTTGCTATGTATGGGGATCAACTACATAACATCGAAATGAAACAAATTTAAAACGAAAATATTATCTAGTTATTTAACTCTATATTTTTGAAGTTTTAAATGACAAAAATACATAGCAAATGGCGAAACTATTTTAAAACTTTATCAATTAACAATTAAATAACCTAATGTTATTTTCTTTTCAATTTTGTTCTAAATTGATGTTATGATGATTCCCTTAATCTGGTGAAAATGGAATAACATGGTAAACCAATTCTTTTGCAAAATTTGTGATTTAAAAACAAATGCATTAGCTCCATGGGACTGACAGTCCCTCTTCAAATTGAAATCAATTTCGATCACTATCCACTAAACCAGGTATACGATACCAAAGTTAAAGCCAATTTTCAAAAAAAAAAAAAAAAAAAAAAAAAAAAAAAAAACCAGTAACGACTCTGTCAAACCGATGCGATGCCAAGAAGTCCTGCTATCATCGATTCGGAAACGACAAATAAAAGTCGTGTCAACTGGCAACAGGAAATGATATTAGCTTGGATCATCAAAGAAAAAGCATGGACACAAAGAATGGGAGGAAATACCGAAGATGACATGGGAATAGGAAAAGCCAGGGGATCACAGAAAAGCATGGGTAATTTTATTCATTGAATTCGAGATTCAATGAGGATCTATGAGAGGTAATTATTTTTGGGATAATAAGTTAAAGTTGGAATCAAAGAGAAGGTTCGATAAAAATAATTATCAAGAAAACTTTAAAGACATCTCATAGATACATAAAACCAATAAATGTGGGATTCAGGCACACTTCCAGCCTCCAAATAGAAAGTGTAAAAAAACTGGATTGCACATGTTCTGTTAAAATAGTTTTAAATACTAAAATATTGCTCAAGACCAATTTTAAATGAAAATCTTTAATGAGAGATTTGATAAATTTTTTCGCATTTGTTATAAATTTCCAAAACTGGTTTTATTTATATATCTCAGTCTTGCAATAAAATAGTGATAAATTGAAAGTAATGATATTTTACATGATTTGATTTGATTTGGTTTGAATTATCGTCGCACTAGAGCTACACGAGGGCTATTGGCGACGGGCGTCGTATTTTAGAACCACAGTTAGGTGACGAGCCAACACCTGATATTTTACATGAATTTAATAATTCACTATTTCTAGATTATGCATGGATGTATAAAGTGAATCTCAGTATAACCTAGTCAGTTACAAATACTGTATGACCCGATAGTAGTTAGGTAATGAAATTCGTAAACATTTTGAAAAAATTATCTATTTCGCCATGATGTAAACTATGTACGTCACAATGATGTATAGATTCCGTACGAAGTTCATACTTTCAGAGAACGAAACGTCGAGGATAACGAAATACGTTTATGCAGTTTATCGTGAAATTAAAATTACCATTCACGAATGAAATCAGATGAATATGTAAAGCTATAAATTAAAAAAAAATACTCTAATTAAAAATGTCTAGACTAATTTTGAAAATTACTCTTGTAATAATGCTGAAAAATATTGCAAAAGCCACAAAGAAAGCTTTGAGATCACAAAAACCGCTAGTTAATTTCAAAAACTGTCTATCATAATTCATAACACATATTAACCAAATTTTGTAATTAAAAAAACCCTGAAGCAAATTTCCAAATTTCCAGAAGCAGCTAAAATGCTACTTCACAAGCAAAATAAGTTTTAACAGGATGTTGTTAAACCGTATGTTCAACCTTTTGAATAGTCATATGATCATAGACAACTTGCTCAATTTTATGGATTAATTGCAAGGCTATGAAAAATAACTATGTGTAAGACTTTCTATTTAATTTCATAATGAAATCTAGATTTGTTTCACAACAATATATTCATTAATGGCGGGAAATGATTTGTCATCGTGAATTGATTAAAATATATTTCGAAATTTTATTATAAAGAATTGAAATCATGATTGCCTATTGTTTGCAAGAATGCTATCCTTAGCTTTGTTTTCATATTTTTCAAACCGATGTATCAGGAAGAAAGGTTTGCATAACTTTCATTTAAGTAATTTTACTTGTCTTAGCATCAAAATGCAAAGCGTAGTTCAGCATTTTTGAAAACTTTGAATAGTTACATGTTGTAAAATTAATTAACTTAATCATCTTCAAACTGCAAGTTAAATGAGTTAAGATAAATTTTAATTGTGAGCCAGTATATCTTTCCGGTGCAATTTTCAAATGGAAGACATCTTTAAAACACTATCGTCACCAGAATTTTTAAAACATAAAAAATTATTTAAATGCTAACGATTTAAGAAATTTAATGCAAGATATTTTGATGCATAAATTTAAGCAGATGCATAAACTTCAACCTTTCTAATTAAAATAAAAAAAATTGTATTTTAAATACACCTAGTTTTGACCGTAATGGACCGATTTCTCATTTTCAACTGTGGTTTACAATAGTTAACTGTGCAATTATTTTTTGTGTTAGAGCTGTCATACTATAACGGTATTGTAATATCATTTATTTATTCAATGTTCAATGCGCGCTAAACCAGGAAAGGTATTTACTATTAAATAATTTTTCAAAACATTTTCTATGCGATGTGTGTTAACTAAAATTATTACCTCAGCTTTATATTAATTTTAGTTCAATTACTAGTTGAGTAGACATTCTTCCTTTCTAGTTACCAAATCATGAGAAAAAACATTTTGTGAATGGATAGAACCATATTTTTAAATTATATAAACCATTCTCCTGAAAAGCTTTAGTTAGTACCGACTTAAATATATCCCAGAACCAAATTGAAAAATACGATATTTATAACCAACTTGACATCTCCATTAGCTTCGTATAATTCAAACTGCTAAGACAACAAAACTCTTTTGGGGCAACATCTACTGCAGCAAGAAGATCCTTCTTCTACAACCACCATACCTCATTCTGTAAAGATCACCTCCTTGTACAATGAGTGCTTTAGTATGAAGTCCACTATTGGTTTCAGTATTTTGTATTTTAAAAATATATACGAAGTTTAAGGGTAACGTGATTTTACTTTCCTATTTATATTTCCGGTTACTTGTATTTTCATCTGCTTTTGTAGAGATTTAAAGCAAATTAATAACTACAAAAGTGTATACATTCTTAAAACAAAAGAGTGAAATCCACTCCAGTAGGAGAAGTGCATTTTCGACACTGGAAAGGAGTGAATATCTCAGACTGAATTAAAATCACACGTTTGGAGTGATCCAGTAGGAGGTTTAACACACAAAGGATCCACTCCAAAAGGAGAAGTGCATTTTCCAGACTGGAGGAGTGAAAATTAACTCAGACTGAGTTAAAATCGCTCGTTTGTTATAAGAGTGTAAATTAGATTTCGTAAGCAATTATATTTGAAGTTATTGTATTTCCATCTCTTAATACTAAGTATTAGTACCAAATTATTTAAAAATATGCAATTTTTTTTATCGAGCTCGAATATTCCCATATAAAATTGAATGCATGTTAACTTTGAATTATATCAATTGCAATAATTCCTTTTGGAGTAATTTTCTAATACCGTTATATTCAAGTTCAGTTTGAGTTCAAAATGAGATATCTCATGTTGAAGACTTACATTAGCTTTTATTTCAATAAACGGTAGCAAAGGTTTTAGAAAAAGAAATTTGTTTTTGATCACAACTTTTCAATGACTTGAGATACATGTAAACTCTCACTATATCGCGCCTCGTTACATCGCGCATTCGGATATATCGCGCCTTGTATCATGTCGCCCAATTTTTCCTCCATTTTTTTCAATAAGTATTTTTCTTAAAATTGACGCGAGACATATTGTCAACATTTTAAACATGAATAAAAATATCCAAGGAAAACAGCAGTTAACTTTAAATGGATTTTTTAACTAGTGCAATACTATGTAATGTTCACAATTAAGTATAATAAGTCCTTTCTAAATTTTTGCCAAATGGGCCAAAGTTACCAATTTGACAATGCGTTACTTGAATTACAGTAGGACAAATTTCTGAAATCGAATTGCTAACACTCACCACATTTTTTTAAAGTGTAGACACCGCAATGGAACATAGCAGCACAATGTGGAGGCTCAAAAAGTATATAGTAGAAGCTATATAGTCCATAGTGGAGTTCGCATTGTCTTCACTATGCAGCAGTTGAGCCGAAAACAATACGAGGCAGAAAAGCAAACAAATAAATGACCCTACTCTGTTGACCGAGTCACATTGATGGATTCTCCATTCTAGTCTCTCGGACGCTCGGCAAACAAAGGCAGAGTGCATTTGTTCGAACCACCCCGCGTTCGAACGAGAAAAAAGAACAGAACATCAACAGCAAAAATGGAAGTTGAATTTATTGTGTCTCGAGTTTCGTTTGTCGTAAGGGCGGGGTGGATAAACACTTCCATTAGGTGATTATTACATCGTGGGATTTGGAGATGAGGGAGAGTGGGGCAAGTCGTATCTCGGTCCATTTGAAGACAACTGATGTATGTTTGTTGCTACACTCTTAAAACAAAAGAGTGAAGTTCACTCATATGGGTGAAGTGCATTTTCGACACTGGACCGAGTTAAAATCGCTCGTTTGTTTTAAGAGTGTAGATGAGGACTAACTACAGAGGTACCAACTGCTTAAAACAGATAACTAATATATTAACTTTTTACCCGAGTTTAATTTGCAGAACTATTAGATTCAGCAGATTTAACGATAACGACTTTAATTTTAATTAATAGACTTTAGCACCACTATTACCAATTTGCACCCAGCCTTAGGAAAGTCGGATAACTACTAAAGACTAGCTGAAATAACATGAGCTATGGCAATAGCCAGTGTCAATAAAATATTATAAATTTGTGTTAAACTAAATTATCATTGCTGTAAAGTTTCAGACAAATATTTTTACATAAGGATTTGAAGTGCTTTTATTGAAATCATTACTGACTACACCGGCACAGATTACCTCATGCATGAATATATGCACAGATTACCACTTGCATGCACGTGCCTCATGCATGCACATTTGATAATTTTTCGTATAAATATAAGCTATATTTATAGTCAATGGCAAAATTAATGAAGCACTGTGCCCTCTTCTCCACAAAGAATCTTTATGGATAAAAAAATATATTAATTAAGAAACAAATATCTACATATATTTCGAAATGAATAAAGTTTTACGATAAAATTTTCAGATATTACAATAGCTTTTGCAACATTCGAAACTTTATAATTAGAGAGAACGAACAAAATGTCACTGTATATTTTCAACTACAATACCGAGACCAGGAAATCAAACCCAAATCTATACAAACGATGCTCATTACGAGATGCTTTCCAGTCAATTTAACCCAAATAAAGTTTTGTCGTAGCAATATTGCGAAACAGAAACATTCTAAGAAGAGAATAAATAGTACGAAACTTACCAGGAAAGTATGCTATTAGTTTCCACAGATGACTTGACGTTTTCCATTCATATATTATTTCGACAGAGTATTTACTTTCGCCTGCGACCTTGCGTATACCTTTACAGTCGGCTCGTTTTCAGCGCCTGAAAGACGAACATTAGGAATAAGGCTAAATGACAAAGCAAATACACTTGTACTCAATGTGAAATTTGCATTCTAATGCACTGCTTTGGTTTGAGACGACTTTAAATTAGCAATGGATGGAAGTTATTTTGATTCCATTGAAAATGTTTATTTCAACAAAGAAATAAACATAAATATCGAATTTTCAGGAGAGAACTAGTTGTAAAGAAATTTCAGAATTGGACAGTCAAGCAATTTCAGTTGCTTTTGAAATGAATTTGGAAAAATCTTGCAGTTTTAGTGTACAGAAACATAATGTAACAGTAAAAATAAACTGAATGAAAGCTAATATTTTGACAATTTAGAGCATGCTAGTAAAAAAAAAATGTAGAGCTGGTTTTTTTGTATATCGGAACACAAATGCATTTACTACTAACAAAATAATTGTATTGTTCTTATTATTTCTGTACGTTATGTTTAAGAGGTTCTTAAAAAAAACTGGTTCAAATTTTAATTTCGTAATTAAGTAATTGTTTCTAAAATCGTTAAAGACAAGGCTCTTAAATATGAATAAATCATATTCGGATAAAAATATGAAATATAAAAAGGTTTGTAAAATGTGCTTTTAGCATAAAAATATTAAAAATATTTAATTTGTTACAATTTTGTCATTACAGGGCAATTTATCTAGTAAGACTTATATATTCCTCCACAAACTTGTATGGAAAAGCAGTGTGTGGTGTGTGTATACATAACTTCATGTTTTACTTCCTGCTTCTAGATATGAGTAATGCAAAATGTTATTTGCAATAAAAACAGGTGCGTCGGTTTAGATAGGTAATTGAGATTAAATGTTTTACAAGATTTGATTCGGCTATGGGTATTAATGTGACATGCAATTCGAACATGTTTGAAAAATTAACTAGGAATATATACTAGAGTAAAAGATCTATTTTCTATGTTTTCGATGATGAATGATTTTTTAGATTCATTTTTACATTCCTAATATTTAATGAATATCTAAATTCTTATGAAGACAGAAGAAATTTTTTCATAATATTTCGATGCGACCGATGTATTAAAAAGTTTTCCCCGCATGCTATCCTAAGTTGCTATTTTATTCATTTCGCCTAACATAATTTTCCTGACGTTTTTAAGACTGTTACAATCAATAAAGGTAAGTATTGTCGAAGAACTGAAATTGAATTGAGAACTTAAATCCGATCATATTCTATAAAAAAATATATAAATGCAGAAGTTATATGAATATAATCTGCAGTTTAAAATTTTCAATATGTTGCAATTAACGCATAAAAGAACTTTATAGGATATTTTAAGGAGTCATAAGTAGTAACAGTTATTTATGTTACATGCGATACAAACTATTATCATGGAGGTCCGATCATTTTAAGAGCTCCAGATATGAATTTCCACCTGGTGATACCGATAATCAAACATCGATAACTACCCCCCCCCCCTTCCGATTATCATAATCGCGTCCAATAAAAGCTAAATCGTCCATAAATACATATCGATAACGCGTCCCAGAAGAGTTTACACGAGAAGAAAAATCGTCGCCCATTATAACATTGGTTTCTATGACAACTATTTTGTGTGACGTCACGCCAGTGACAACCAATCAGTGGATAGTTTCTCAACCACACCAGGTGTGGTCCGAACAAGAGTAGGGGGTGGTCGATGGTCCTTTTTTATGGGGGGATGGGAGGGGGTCTTAGGTGTGCCCTCGAAATGTCCTGACATATCACGATCGATTTAGTCTTCTTTTTTTTAAGCCACAGGTACGAAGCGGTCGATTGACTTTTAAAGGAACTAAAGACGATATTGGGAAGACTGCAAGAGAAACTTTTTTAAAAAGAGTTAAGAAGTTTGTTTTATTCTATGGATAGTTGGTGAACTTTTATCCGAAACTTTATTTGAAGGCAGTGATTTAAAAGTATGCGATGCAGATGCAAACTTTTCAAAGTATTGAACATTTGTGGAGAAGCAACCTAACCTTCATCACAAAACCCTTATATGCCTGCACTGTAAAAAATGAAAAAAAAAGGCATCTCACCAATAGCAAGCAATTTGTCTCACAGGTTTATAAAAAATATCAGCTCTAAATTTTTGTATTTCATTAAGTAAAGTACACAATGTTATGTTTCGTACACAAAAGTTTCAAAACAATTAAAAATATTTTAGATATTTCATATACAAATTTTAAGTAAAAGATGTTTAATTTACAAATGCTTAATAGGTTTTTGATATTGATTATCGAAATTATTGCAAGGTGATTTTTTTTGTTAATAAATTGGCATTTTAAAATTTTCCAGAAGAGCTTTCAGCATGCACTATTAAGGGAAAAACCTTTCCTTATTGATCCTTAATTTTATTACCAAAAAATTCTAAAGAACGTAAAGGTCAAGTAAAATGCATTTTCTTCTCAACCAATTCTCTATTTTTTGATCCTAGCCTCTAACAATGAAAATAATAAAAGATGAAAAAATAAAGTCACCTGGAAAATACTAAAAAATACTTTATAAAAGAAATAATGCAAAAAAAGTACCGAATGACATATTTACCCGATTAAAGAAGACTAGAAAATTTAATCATATTTCCGAGAAGCAGCCGAAAATTGAGTTAAGAAATCCAATATCACTCCATCATCAAAAACTTATACAGAGTTAAGGCATCAGTGTTATTTGAAAGAAAGGTGAAAGCTAAGTACAACGGGTTTGTTTGGGTAAAAAAATAAAGATAAAAGAAAAATATAATTTATAGTAATATGCTTTAAAAAATGGATTACTTGAAAAGAAATATTCTGTAGAAGAAAAGCTTTTATTTTATATAAAGAAAGGAATTTTGACTTTTATTGAAAATGTAATTTGAACAAGTAAATATATTTATTTTCTGTTTCGAGAGTAAATACTCGTGAGGGTAAATAATGAGATGATATGGAAGCGAGTTGAAACGGAAAAAGTTGAGTGGGAAATAATTGTGTTTTAAACTTTAAACCTTATAAGATTGGCATATAAAAGTTGTAAATATAATGAATCCAAAACATTCAATTTCTTGAATTAAATGCATTGTTTTGCAGATGATATTTTACTGTGAGTGTAACACTGAAGTATCGGCAAAAATACGACTTTTCCAGCAGTATCATAAGAAGTTTTGCTATTCTATTGAATTGCTTAAAAAAAGTCACTTATTGTAGTTCAATTATTGTAATGACCTATAGGCTATTAAAAATTAATAGATATTATAATTTTGAATATTTTAATAATGTTAATGACAAATTTCTTTTTTCGTCAGATTCTGAGATGCATCACTTTCTCACGTACCGTGCGTAATCTAGATTCACTACTAGAATAATAAAATAAATAGATTATTCATTGATTTCAGAATAGTTCTTATTTGTAGAGTTTTAAGATAAAGATATCTCAGAACTTTATGATCATTAAAAAATGATGTCGAAACAATCCAATGCCATTTTAAGTGGTGTGTTTGCTTGAAGTAATAAAATAAAGTTTCTTGCCTTTTTTTTAAAAGTGTTTTCAAATATTTAATAAAATAAAAAATACTATTTTCTTTTAAAAACTTTCAGTTTATTTTATGTTCATAGATTGTTGTCCGATTTCATAACATTGTATTCAATAAAATTGTATGATACTCAAACTCACATCAAATTAACAAATAAAAAATATGAAAATAACTCCCTTTAAAACAGTAACGTCTTTAACTTCCAGTCATTAATAAAATACGCTAAACACCCCTTACAAACAAATACCCACTGTCAAGAGATATTTCATTTCTCTCATAAACGGCTTCCACACGCAACCCTTTGGGTAATTAAATATCTTGCAAAGAGAGCCTTTTTCGGAACATAAAAAATGCCCCGACAACTTTTCACTTATTCCAACCTCCCACCAGAAGCTAACCGCTGACTTATGTCCACTAAGATTGCGTTAACCAGAAATGACCTAATGGACAAAACCCTTACAGGGTAGACTAACCAGTGAATGAACGCTTAAGCACAATTTGTTTTAAGAAAATTAATACATTTTAAGAAAATATAGCTTGTGGGTTTATGACAATGTGAACACATGTCATTTTATGTAAATTCTACAAAAAAAAGTTACTTTATATTGCATTGCTTTGGGTCTTTTGGGGGTCCAAATAAAAAGTGGTACAAAAGCCAAGTGAATGAACAGTACTTTTACCAGTGAATGAACACAAAAATGTCCAGTCTATAAACATGTTGGATTTTAATTAATGACCAGGACAACCAATCAGATGTCAGATAGCTTCCTACTAGACGAGAGGAAGTCAGTGTTGCCAATCCATCCAGTGGAATGATTTTTAATTCATACTTTTTAAATGTACTTACCAACTGTTCATTCACTGGGGCCTGTTCATTCGGTCTACCATACCTTTTGCTTGTTTTGAAATACCGTATCAATACTACAACCAAATGTGGCAACTACAGACCCAAGTACAAAATATTAGTGCTGTTTTTTGTCTTGAATATTTTGTACTTATAGGGAAATGGAGAATTTCTGCTAATTGAAAAAAGCAATTTTATTTCAAAGAGGGTATTTAATGAGAGGTCATTAGCTTGAAAAGCTTGAGCCAAAGTTACCACTTTCGACGGATATTTGTTGTTGGGGACGATTTGTGGTCAATTATGAAAGAAATATCTGAAATATTAGTTTAAGAGCTGTGGTCAAGGGATGTGGAATAAGGAAGATAACAAACACAACATCAATGAGACTTAAAATATTGGATAACTAAAATATTTTACTGTTTCCAGCAAAACATGGATCAGTTTATTTTTTTCACTGCTTGTATTAGATAACTGAATTCACGAACCATTAAATGGAGATAATAGCTGTTGCATTTTAGCTTAGCTATTAAACACCTTAGCATCTTTAAAATATGTACTTTAGTCTCGAAAACTGTAAAAAACACTTATTTTCACAAAATTGATTTGAGAGTCTAGAGAAATACTGCATTACATACTTTATCGTTAATTGATTTTTTTAATGTAAAAAGTCGTTAATCCCTTTCTGGATAACATGGCCCGACTGGACGTGGGCCCAGCGTTGGCTTTAAGCACGAGTCACACGTACGTAACCGTCAACTTCAACGCAAAGTCGCGTGCAAATGCGTTGACACATAACAGGGATCACGCATCCTGCTTCACAAGCACTAATGAAAAAGTAAAGACTGTGTGCGCGAACCCTTACGTGAGGTCGACTTGAATAAATAACTATGGGAATACGTATCGGACATGATGTGGCTAATATATTGAAGGACATGGAATATGGGTGTTTGTTCTCCAGTTATAGTCAAAGTCTTTAAATTTTATGCTATAGGAAGACCTTGTTTTCATGAATTTTTAACTTGTGTAGGTTGGGAATGTTATGTTTATACCTTTATTCATTATTAAAGACTTTGTGTATAATATTAAAACTTTCATTTACAAGCGTTGACATTAAGATTTTTAAATTAGTTTTTCGTGTAATTTAATTTGCCCGATTTTATTTGTTTTTACAAAAATGTTTTTAAAAATTTGTTTTTGATGTGCCTTACATGTTGTTTATTTAAATAAATGTAAGCAGAAAGCTCATTTTTACGTGGTTAATTATCAGAAATATTTGTCAATAGGTTAAAAAACACAAAGAACCTCTGCTAGGCAAAAAAAAAAAAAAAAAAAAAAACCATATTAAAATTGTAACCACCAAAAACTCATTGAAAATAATTCCTACACATTTTCTTTATATGCACCTATTTTTCAAACAAATATGCATTAAAAAGTTATCAGTTTTGGGTTTTACATTAAAATTTAATATTTTCTGAGGGTAACATCAATTTCATAAATTTTGTAGTCTTAAGCCCTAAATATACATTTTGCATTTGATTGCAAAAGGAATAAGGTTTTTAATTAATAGCTCAATCTCATTTTGTTCTTAAGAAAAAATATTATTTTAACATTTACTGCTGAAAAAAGTTGAATGAAATCGTTTTGATCTTTTTACAACTTCACTTTTGCGGAATGAATAACCGATACCTGTTATCAAAGGCTGAAAAGTGTTTTCGATATCTTCTATCGATTCACGGCTCAATGTTTAAAATAAATTGCGTAGTTACAGGAACTTAAAACAAAACATTCTTTAAATTGACGTTAGGTTTCAGAAGGATGCAAGAACTTCTCATACATTTAATTAATGTATATTATACTTCAGTAAAATAGCAATTCTTATAATTGAAATTACAAATTTAAAAATTTATAGTAAACCTGTTTGAACTATTAAAAACACTAATTAAAGACCAAAGTAAAATTTCCAATTTCATTTTAGTGCACCTACTTGGTACCTTTTGGCTTTTTTTATTTGACCATTTAGATAAAAAAGAAAGCTTTTACTTTCAATGAAAAAAATAAGGTTAACTTTTAATTTTCTAAAAGCATGAAATTACCAAAATTTCAACTGAATATTTAAAACTAATTATCAACGGACTTAGAATTTAAAAAAAGCATACGCCTTTGCGTGCGTCTCTTTATATTCTGTATTATATTAACTTAAAAAACAAACAAAGAAAAAAACAAATATAGTTCATGACATGACACAACCAGAACAATCATTCCAAAGTTCTTCAACGCCCCCTTACAAACAAGCAGAAAATATTTTTACCTTATTTACTTGTACCCATTGTAAATCGATTACAAAATTCGTGTCCGTTTTTCCCTTATTTACCATCGCTTATATGGTATGACAAAATTGCAAACAGCATTTCATCAAAATTTAAATTTATGTTTGTATGTATCATCACTGTTAAATATTATCTTTTGATAAATTCATTTTAGAAGTGCATTATATCAAAATTCGTGATCTGGAGAAATTTATACTTTTCCCGCAGGAATATATCATGATTATACAGGGTGAGGCAAACAAAAGTGGCCCCGGTCTAGAGATAGGAATACGGAAGAAATGAGTTCCCACTAGCGATTATTTGATTGTTTCGGTCATTTTTTATCCTAGAGAATCAGACCTTTTTTGTTTTTGGTAATACTAAACATTCTAAAATGATTGCAAGACACAAAATTTCAATTATGGGACGTCTTCATACAATACGAGCCAAGATCTGAACTCGCCACTTTTCTTAGCTCTAATGTGAAGTTTATCCGTTCCAACCAATGCAAAAACAGGTTTCAGGCGGCTTCAAGAGTTTTTCTCGCCAAGCATTTCAACGTATTCCTATCTCTAGACCGGGGCCACTTTTGCTTGCCTCACCCTGTACCATTAACAAAACAGATTTGTTCGGAATAGATCGAACTGGAATTACAGTTTTGTCACAATAAATGCATCGATTTGTAACAAGCCCTTGTCGTGGTTGAGCATAATGGCGTGGATAGCGAGACAAGTTATGTTTGGACACGCCTCCGACAACTTTCGCATTTTCAACTTTGATCAGCCGAGGTTTTTTCGAGGAGGAATAAATTGCCGCTCATTCGGATCGACTCAGTTTGCTCACGAATACCGTTGGCTCATGAATAAATAACAAGCAATTTCAATTGAAAACGGGCTGATAAGGACTTAAAACGAATTCCTCGGGTGTGAGAAAACCGAAATGGAGAATGATTAGCTTGGGATATTTATTCGGGAAGTTACAGTGCGAGGGCGTTGTGACGAGAGTGGTATAAAACAATCTGGTCGCTTTTTCATATTGAGAGTTAGAAATAATTTCTTCAATTGATATCCAAGTAGCGTGAAGTCATTTTCTTCAATAAACAAGATATCGTCGTATTGAATTTCAGGAAAAGATTGTTTTCCCTGCTGGAACTTCGATTTTTGAAAATACAGTAGAGTCCTGTTTTATCCTAAAATTGGTTAATCAAAAAAAAAAAAATCCTCAGCCTTTCGGTTAAAATAAGAAATGTATAAGCATAAATAAATCCGTACTTACAAAGTTGGATTTATTTCCTAAAATAAGATTTTTTTTTGCTGCTCAATTTTGGCCCCGTACCTTTCGGATAAGCGGGACTCTATTATACATTGTCAGGTATATGCTGTCATATTTTTAATCGAAAAGACAATTTTAGTTAAGTTTGACTTTTGTCAAGCTTTTACTTTAAAACAAGCTCTTCATTTGATGTTCATCGTGATGCTTTAGAGTAATATCTTTTTGCATCGTAAGTACAGAGGTTAGAAAAGCGTTGGTTGCTGGTTCTAAAACTTTAATGTCCAATTCCAACTGAAGTAGCACGGATGGTTATAAAAGTTCGGAATAGACATTTTGCTCATATCTTTATTTCACCCTTTCAGCAAAACATGCTACAGCGAAACTAACCAGCGGGAGTTTAAGGATTTGCGTTAAAATGTGTTGCTCTAAAAATTAATCAAGCTATGCGAGAATATGTTAGAATATACACCATATAGTTTTAAGATGTCAATATAAAAATAGCTGCCATAAATTGGCAACCATCGTAATTCAATTTCAGTAAAGAAATATAGTCAGATACTACTGTTAACGTAAACTCAAAATGTTTAAAGATACTTTTAAAATCCATAGGACTAATTAAATCACCCTCTTTGATCTCATCTAAAATATAAAAATTTAAATCAAATCTTTAAATGATATTTAATTTTAAACCCATTTTTAAATCATTATGTTTACGCATTCGTTATTTTTAACATGGATGTTATCTCACAATACCAAAAAATATTTTATTTGGAAAATTGACTTCGTTCAGTTGTGATCAAAACAGCAATGTGTTTTAAATCGGATATTCAGTTACTTTTAAAATGATTTCGAATGAATAAATAAAAATTTTGGCCGAGAGAGTTTTGAATATTGAAACCAGATAAGCTTTAAATTAATGAGACTTAAAGAAGTAAAGAGGTTTGAACTATTTAATATTAAAAAGTTTAAGAAAAATAAAATTGAAAAGATTAGAGCCTATGAAATGTACATATTAATGTATCGGAATAGCTGAATCAAAAATGATGAAATCGGGAACAATCATCATCAAATTCATACAGAATTTCAAATTGTTGTATTTTTTCTAGACTTCAGTGCGTACTTTATATTTATAACACGATTTTTAATAAAATAAATTTATCAAAAAATAATGGGCAATCCATAATGACGCAAATTACAGTTTAAACCTAGATTTCATATTTCTTTAAAAAGTTATTCTTTTAAAGCTACAATCAGCACAATACATTAGCTACAATCAGCAATATTTTTTTTAATGAAGTATGTTCATATTTGTAGTTTTAATAGGTTTAAAACAAATGTTGTATTTTTTGGGTGCACAAAACTACTTAGAATAATGTTACTAAAATTCAATGAACTATGTAACATTAAACTTTTCCAATCATCCATGATAGTAAGCAAAAGCTTTAAGTAAGCGTATTTCAAAGTTTTTTTTAAACTGGTTCATAAAATTCATTTTATTACACTTAAACAAAATTTCAAACTAAATTGCACAAAATACGTATTATTAAAATTATATTACTAATATTATTCAATTAAATATCAAAATTATTTTCAATGATATCTTTTCAAACTAATTTCTCAGTTCGTAGAGCGACCCAATTATAAATTTGGTCAAAAAGATAAAAAAAACTATCAAACGAATGAAAAATATTAAAATTCTAATTCCACTCACGCTATTGACAAACGATAAATTTCTCAAAGTACATGGATAGAAATAAAAGAATTTAAAAAAAAATGCTCTTAACTTGTAGAATAAATCCGCAAAACCCTTCGCTTGTCAAAAACACGAGTCCGCCGATTTTCCGTTCCACCGATTATCATTGTTATTATCATCATTGTAACAGTGGTCCACTGTGAACATTAAACAAATAATAAAAGAACTACGCGCCGTTGTAATAAAATAAAAAAAATGTCGCTATCCATACGCTATTCGCGAAACAGCAGGGGGATAAAACAAAATGAAAGTTTCAAAATTATAGAGAAGGTTTTGGAAAAATGGAGAAATCCTTTGAAATATTTTATTCTTTTACTTTGTGAGATAAACGTCTGTTATACAGAATTTCAAATTTCTTTAGCGTTTGTATTTCTAAGATTATTTTTGTAGTACTGTATTGAAATAAATATATGCGTATTTAACATAAATGAAAATATATAATTATAGTAGTTTATGCATTGTAATCCGTTGTTTTTATTCTATAATTATCATTTGTTCAAAGAAACGACAAAGAAACATTAATATTTAAACCATTCTTTGAACTTAAATTCGTAAGATTAATAATTATTAAAATTTCATAATGCTTATACTTAATTATATTAATGGCGATACAGATTTTCAGATACTTTATTTTTTAAATTCGATCTTTTAATTGTCGTTTTAAAAATCTTTTTTGAGCAAAATACGTTGCCTAAAAATAATTTAAAAATATGCAACACAATTCACAGAGCAAGTATTTACTCAAATGAGAGATTATTTAATAAAGTACTTATTAAAATTTGTTTAATTTTATTTTACAGAATTCCCTTCGGTTAGCACTTCCCAGAAAATTATACACATGGCAAAAACTAATTATGTATAAGTATCCAGAAACAGCTAAAGTAATTTAAATTACAATCATTAAATAATCTGTAACATTTCTTTTCGCACAAGACTAGCAATTAAAAAAACTAATTATGATGTTCAAATGTGAAAGGAACGTCTTTCCCAAAAGCAAACAATTTGAGTATAAGAAATAATAAATATAATAAATTTAAATTATGAAGCTAATGATTTAAAGGATGCATTATTCACAAAATATGAATTACTCGTTACTATGATTTACCTTTTCTTTACCTAATACAACGCCCATTCTCTTAAGCCTTTACTTGGAAGTTGTCCAACAAATGGCCATTTATGGCAAGTTTAAACTTGGTATCTACGATACATGTTATTAAGTTTTCCATCGGTCTTTTGAAAAATGTATTAAGTTCCGATTATAATTATTTAGAAAATAATAACATTTGTTAATTTTTAATAACTGATTAGGGCTCTAAATAATAGCGTCTATAAAGAAAAAGTAATTGGAAAAAGATTATAGGCAAGTTAAGTGAATATTTCGAAGTAATATAAGTTGATTGGATTAAATAAACTATTTATAAATTAAAGCAATAAGTTTTAAATTTGAAATTCTTTTGTGTACAATATGTGGCGAATAAATTGAAATGAGACTTAGAAATGCCCTTTTATAACAAATCTTTGTGTTAATTGTTGTGTTAATTAACCTTTTAATAAAAAAACCCGAGATTCTCAATTGTAATTATTATATTATTAGGAATATTAGGAGGAATTAGCATTAACCAAAATAAGCAAAAAATTGCACTAAGCGATTTTCTTACGTTACAAGGAAATAGAAAGAAATATTGAAATTCCGATTTCAAATAGAGATAATTTTTAAACAGAACTTAAACACGTAAAAAGTATCAAGGAATCCATTCAGTTCAAAAAGTTTATTTGGTCCATTGGCTGGGAAACTCATCGAAGCAGAAACATTTTATCACTAAAAAAATTAATGAATAAAAAAAAATAGTTAAATTGAAGTGAATATGCACTGCAAACACGTAAATTATAATCGGTATAAAAAATGAACTTGTTGAAAGATTTCGTATTTCACCGCACTTCGTGAGAAATATGATATTTATCGATTATTGAATTTGTATCTATACATCTTACTATTGTTTTAACACACACTAATTTCTAAAACAATTGTTTTAATTATTAATTTTTTTTTATATAAAAAGATAAAAACTCAATTTTTAAAGAAAAAAAATGAAATATCAAATATAAAAAAAAAGTATAAAACTTTTGCATTTAAGAGTTAAAAAAAATATGTACAACGCAAATGTTAAAGTTTAAGTTAAAAAAAAAAACGCAAAAGTTAATAAGTTCTTATAAAGACATACAGTCCGGAAACGGCAGTTTGCTTTTTTGAAAACTTATTTTTTTGCGTTTTAGACGATGCTTTTTTATGTGCAAAATTTAAAAAGTTTTAAAACTAAAATAAACAAAATTTTATTCAAAAAATCTATGAAAACAATAAAATAAATATAATTCAAACACGGAAATCCAATCCTTTACATACCCAACCCTTAAATCCCCCTCTCCTCTCTCCCCCCTTTTTCCTAATAAAAACTTTCCAAACTTACCTTAACACACTTTAATCCAAAATCCGTCCAGCAACGCATGAAAAAAACGCCCACTCTCTCGATCCACCGGTCAAGAGGCCGCACCACCGGGAGTGGTGACCTTCCGCTGACTCATCGGGCTCTTCGAGGAGAGTCCCCAAAGTGGTCAAATGTCCTCGGCGAATACAACTTTGGGCATCGAGCAGAAGAAGAAGACTGCGAAGAGCCGCGGCGGAAGGACTTGTGTTTCAACCGCGCCGGCACGGAATGGGATGGAAGAGGATTGGAATGGGTTGCCGGTGAAATCTCGCCAGGGGATGGTGGGAAGTCGCCAAAATGGTGGCCAATTGTTTTGGAGTACATTGTGAATGCTTCTTTAAGTATTAGAATTAAGTTTTATTTAAAATATCGTCGCACTAGAGCTACGCGAGGGCCATTGGTGACGAATATCGCAATTTAGAACAAGTTAAGTTTAGGAATATTCTTTAGATCTCCATCATTTAAACCCCCGTTCTTCTCCGTAGTAATAACAGGAGGATTATGTTGTCTTTTTCCTTGATAAAATGAAAACTTTCCCCAAAAATTTAATTTAAAAAAACTCAAGTTAAAAAAAATAATAAAAAATGAACGCGTCTTTTGTTCATATACAAACTTTGAAATAATTCAGGGATAAAAGAATGCCCTTTTTACAACCGTTTTCTTGAAAATTATCTGATCGTAAAGGAGTTAAGACAGAATAAACTCTCAAAAATGCAATGCTTGGTTAAAATTAACTTGTCGTACCAGTCTGCAATTATTTCGATTATTAACAATATATACTACTGCAAGAAAAAATTTCGATGTAATATGCATAATATTTCAAAAATTGCTGTTAATTCACCCTTCCATTGTCTTCTACTGAACAAAAATAAAAACGTAGTGATTTTTTCACTTATCTAGAACAAAAATTAGTGATCTACTAACAAAAGTTAAATTTCCGGAAAATAAAACTGGTAGAGTCATTTTAAAAGATTTATCTTAAAAGAAACCAGGCCAGAAGCGGCTATAGAAAATATGCATCCTGCACTCTTGCTAAGAAACAGCATAAAAAAAAAGAAACATTGCTTGAAAGGCTAGTTCAGTAAAGTTTGCTTGCATAACAGCATAAACCGACAAGAAGTTCTTAAAGAACTAAAATAGCCTACCTATCTGTTACTTAAATACTTACTAAATTTCTTACCGGGAAACAACTAGATTCGTAACAGTTAGTGTCATCTACAACCGCTTCTACATTAAATTTTTACACATTAGGAATAAATTTCACTAAACACAGCATCCAGCGATAATTTAAAGTTCCAAAATAAATTATTTTCGTTAATTTTCTATCGCAAAATAAATATTACTTATTGTCTGCGTGATTTATTTACAGTTGTAAATAAATATTTAATTATTCGTAGAACAAAACCATAGAACTACAACTACTCCAAGATGCACTTAAAATAGGAAATGTAAATAAAAACTATACGCAAAAAAATATGCATTGCCACTTACTTGGTAAACAAATAATAAACAATCAAATAATCACATTTTGACGTCATTCTAAACTGATTTATGACCAAAATAAATTTTGCTTCAAATAATATCATTTTTAAATGAATAAAGTTTCTCATGCCATTGTTGGGTTGGCAACAGCGATTTAAATAACTCGAAATTGAACTTCAATGCTAATCCAAAGGGAAATTCGTTGACAAATAGTAGATTTATTTTCTTCCTATCGTACATACATACAGACAAAAAGTATGAAAGTTGGGTTTCTGAGGTCATACCTTTCTAATAAAAAAAGAATTTTTAAGATCGGATTGATAGAACCGATTTAGAATGGGGGGTACGGACAGACATCGACAACATGTCAATACCTACTTTTTCACAGGCTAAAACGTAGGCAAAAAATATAGATTACCCAAGCCTCCATCCTTTAACTTAAATGTTTGTTTCTTCTAAAATATTTTCTTCTTTGGCTTAGACTATGCCTGATAGTTGTTACCCTATTTTAATTTAGACTTTTTTTTCATATAAATCTATTGAAATAGAATAAGTCATCTAAGTTTTTTTCTTCAAGTTATCTGCCCTCCATTTAATGAAAAAAGGCCCGCCTGTAAAAAATTCTGATTTCAGTACACTCTCAGAAATAACACTTACATTTTTGACGATTCATGATTCCTCAAGCCTCATTTCGTTAATTTTGAGGATTTTTTCGTCAAACTATCACGTGACTTTTGAGTAAACGCAAATCCTCACTTTTACGATCATGATTTGACGATTCAGTATCTTGATTTTGGGGAAACTGAATCTCGCTGTTGTTCTCACATGCTCAAAAATGACGAAATATTTCTTTAGATTAGACGACTTTCAAATCCTAATCAAAATGACGATTCAAATTTCCTCACTTTGAGGAAATGGCATTTGCCAGTAAACGAATTGACAAAATTAAGGAAAATTTCGTCGTTTTGGAACATTCAATTTTGAGAGTGTAGTTTGCATCTAATTAAAAACCGACGAAGTTAAATAATGAGGAAAAATAGGACCATTATATTTTCAAATTGTATTATCATATGCCTGTGCTACTTTGTATTATCATATGCCTGTGCTAAAAGCGATAAGCCGCCAATTTGTGCTATAAAAAGAAAAAAAAAACATTAAGCCAGAGAGAAGCGCCGAACTGGCGAAACTAAGAAATTTCTAATATACGTGGGTGACCACCAGAAAAAACGTGACGTTTTAACTGAAGAGGGAATAATACGAATAGAATATTTATATTCGGTTAAGATATTCAGCTTTAAAACTGCCGTTAACTTCTTGGGTAAAACTATTTGTATGTTATGGTTATGTACTTTAGGAAAATGATTATTTTTTTTGAAATCCACGTACTAAAGAGTCTGATAATTAGAATACATTTAATGTATGTATGTTTTTGTAAAATATGATGTTTTAAAAATAATGTTTCCCTTTTAACAAACTACATAATAATTGCTTCAAATTTTGTTAAAGCAATTTCAATATCAATTCAACTGGTTAATGTTGGTTACTTAGTTTTGATATGAGAAATTTATCCATTTCTTTTGTTCCAAAATATTTTAAACACTTAGCATTGATTAAAAATTAACATGCGTCAGCAAAATTCGAAAATAGACATTTATCAGGAGTTTCTTAGACAACAAGTAAAGGAACAAGTTATAAAAGAACTAAAATAGCCCACTTTCCTATTACTTGAATGCTTACTGAACTTGTTATCGAATTTAAAGTAGGTTTAAAACAGTAACTGTCGCCTAGAACTGCTTTCACACAAGATATAAACATTAGAAAAAAATTGACTAACACAGCATCCAGTTGTAACTTAAGCTTTTAAAAGCCAGAATAATCAGTTTTAATTAATATTCTTTCGCAAAGTGAATATTATTTATCGTCTGCTTGATTTATTTACAGTTATAAGAAAATTAAATATTAATAAAAACAAGTAGATATTCTAAACTTCCCTAAGAAATTAGAAATGTAAATTAAAACTAACCTAATTGTTATGCAAATTATAAAATAAATTGCACCTTCAAAAACAAATACTGAACAATTAAGAAATCACATTATGCTACATTTTATGATGTCAACTCAAACTAATCTAAAACAAAAATAAATTTCAATTTTTTAATCTTAAACAAAGTTTCTTATGCTAGTATTAATATGGCAACAACTATTTGATTAACTAAAAAATAATTTCAATACTTCTGCAAAGAGAAATTCACCGATAGACTGTATAGAAGATGTCCTTTCGGAAGTACAGACAGACTACCAAAAGTATGAAAGTCGGGTCTCTAAGGTAATACCTTTCTAAAAAAAACTTTAAGATATGACTGATAAGACCAATTTTGGAAGTGGGGTACGGACAGACAAACTGGCATCTTATGAATTCAATACCTACTTATTCCTCTTATTCTTTTCTATTCGTCCGAATGAAAAAAAGGCTAAAAAATCTACAATAAAACAGAGTTAGTCATTATTAACCAAAGCATTTGCGATAACGTTTGTAAAGTTCTGTTATCCAATCTATGCGATATATGCAGGGAAATGAAAAATAAAATCTTTTGTAGTAAAGATTTTTTCGTCACTTGATAAAAGCAAAGCATTTCGAGTCTCGCCTACAAAAGCTTTTGTACATCTCAAGTATGAAGTTGTTTTAACCAAACCACCATCGATAGGATTTTTTAATCTTTAGTATGTATATTCAACTTTTATTATTAATACGAGTCAAAGTAAATCCCACTAACTTTAATCCTGCAAATTAAAGTAACAACTGTTGATTAAAAATATAAAGTTTGAAAAAAAAAATTCATCTGAATTCCGAATCTAACATCTCCACATTTTTTGAAAACCACTGTAAGTAAAAGAGGTAAAGAAATCAATAGATAAAATATATGCAGGTTTTAACACTATATATAGGCTTCATATCTAAATAGTTTTTTTTTACAATTATATGATTAAAAAAGCATTTTGTTGAAGTAACAAATATCGCAAAGGAAAAATAAACAAGTGAAACTCTGAAAAGAACAATAACTTACCTCTAAATGCAAGATTAAGGAAATTAAGAAATTTTTATGTTTTAATTGTGGAAGATTTTTTTTTAGATTAGAAATTCTTAATTGTTATGTTACCGAATTGTACACAAAAATATTAAAAATCAAACCTTTAATAAATTGTAACTATTTTATATTTTGTTAATTATTTTATTTAACTAGTTCATATACAAAATAATTTGAACTTTTTTACGTTTCGAACAAATCAAAATATATATAACTTGTGTAAAAAATTAACTGTAGTTCATAGGAAACACGCATTTTATGGATGTGTTTTATATATATATTTCTAATTACTGCACAATTATTATACATAATATAATACTATTGTAATAATAGTTCATAAAAAAATATAAATGGTAATGGTAATTTTTTTTTAAATGGCCATAAGTTCAGATACATTCTTATTTATTTAAAGTCATCGCATTTTTTTAATGGGAAATTTACAAATAAATTTCAAAAATAAAATATTTGTTTTCGAAATGTGAATACTTTATTTCTACAATTGTTTTTTAAACATGAGGAATGGAAATTGTTTAGAGTCTAAAAA
The DNA here is from genome assembly GCA_023701765.1 of Hylyphantes graminicola. Classification (NCBI taxonomy): domain Eukaryota; kingdom Metazoa; phylum Arthropoda; class Arachnida; order Araneae; family Linyphiidae; genus Hylyphantes; species Hylyphantes graminicola. The sequence continues at coordinate 34,554,111 of CM043117.1, read as the reverse complement.
GAATCGGAATACTTTTTAGACTACTTAATTTTTTTTAATTCGGAAGAATCCTTAAAATTACAAAAAATTGTATTAACAACCCTTCCAAATTGGATTCTATTGGTTGAATCTTAAAAACTCTTGTTACGAAGGTTGGACATTCATGATATATTTCGTGAGTGTACGTTCGGGCGGACATCCTGTCTAAACGTCTGTCGACAAAACCAGCCATTCAATTGGTACTAAAATTTTATTTTTAGTTATTTAAATCATTTGTTGCATCAACAATCACAAACATCAATTTATCACGCTAATTACCTCCTATGTCCTTGTTATTTCTAATTTTTAAGGACAAATTGCCTAGTTAAAATATTGTAGTGATTGATAAAAAATATCCTTCGTTCGTTTCTGCTTAATACAGGTAGCCAAGAAAAATACAAACTGTGAAATCTCTTATGACATTATAAAACCCTCAATAAATCCAAACTTTAGAAAGAATTGCATAACATTAAAGCATGTTTAAGTTATTTTCCACGTCCCTAAAAAAGTATAATATTAACCCTCTAATGCATACTGTTGCCATATTGCAACAAGTTACATAGTCCACTTTATTCCATTAACCACTTTATTCTTTTCCATCTATGTATTACATTCCATTTCGAAGTTTTAGTTACTATAACCCTCATAGATGACATTAGTACAAGTATATTCAAAATCAAAGAGTGAAGTTATTAAATGTTGTGAAATTACGTCTTAGGTAGTATTCAATGTGTAATAATATTAGTACTAAATACAAATAAATTGTTTTGAAAAATAATTATAGTTCAAGATTGTTATTTTAAAATATATTTAGTACTTTTCTAGTCATTCTTATCAAAATTAGAATTTTGTAGTTGGTTTTTGCAATATGGCAAAAATTTTAAAAATTGAAAGTATTTAAATTCTAATGCAGTTATTGTTTTTCGGTATTTTTCCCATAATGTATACGAGTATTAAACATACAAATATATTTTTTTCGGGATGAAAAAAAAATTCATGCATTACAGGGTAAAAGGAATATTTCATGGGAATCACTATTAGTTAACCTCTTAACACTTTATCCTGACGATTATCTCCAAGCAGTTCCTCCAATAAGGACAAATGACCCACCTATACTAAGAAAAAAATATATAAAAAACTACACTTAAACCAATCCTTGTCCCTTTGCTTTTTACGCGGCCACCAGAAAAACCACAAACCAGGATTTTTCCAGTTCCGCCCTAAAGAAACCGGGATAACTCCCGAAAAAAACAGGATTGATGTCCCAGATGTTGATACCTGCAGGGAGGGCTAAGCGCCATGATTGATAGATTGAGACCGTAATGCTGTTGGACAAGTTCAGAGGATTAGAAAAGAAAATCCTTATCCCTGGAGTGGGAGGGAATTTTTCCACACACCGAGGGCTTTTTATTATTCCCCCTAATAAAATGGTAATGTTCTATGGGCGAGAAGTTAAGGGAAATGAATTGTGATGGGAGTCGTCGGGCAATTTTTGAGGGTTTTGAGGTTTATTTATGGTGATTGTATACTTTTGAGGCGTAGAATTTTCTGGTGTTTTGGAATTAAAGTATTGTTTCGTACATTTTATAAGCTAAAAATCACACGTTACTTTGAGTAATCGAATTGAGAGCACACCTTATTAAAAAGGTATATATGATTGAAAACTGTACTCTTACATTTATTGGAAAATTAAAAATGTTATAAACATCACAAAATGTGTTATTTTAAAGGCATAAAATATGGTAAACAATTTGAAAAGTAGAATAACTAGAATAACGAAATTAAGTTTAACAAAGATTATTAAAATTTACAAAGATAGGATATAATCAAAAAACTGTTAATAATATAAAATTTAATTAAGGTTCTTAAAAAATTTCTGTTCTTAAAGTGCTGAAACGATACGCAACTTTATTCGCTTCATAAAATAGACGAGTTGTTAAAGCTTTGGCAAAATTTAAAATGGCACTATGCTCATTACCATACGCATTCTATGCAAAACAGCACAAACAGCCGTCGAGAAAAGCCTTCCAAACAAACAGCGTCACGGGAACCATTTCAGGTACACCTATGCTTACGCAATACTTTTAAATTCCAGGATTCAAATCCCAATAAAATGGCTCCACGAATCTTTTCTCATAGGAAAACAAATCCGGAAACGAGGCATTCCCAAGTTACGGGATTTTCGTCCTCCAATATCACTCCCCAACTGGCATTTTGGCGACGGCAGAAACCATTGCCAGTCTTTGGGACAGCGGACTGAAACCCATCCATCCTATTGCATTAGAAAACAGATTCCCAAGCCCTTTCTTCCCGAACCTGTTTTCATTCCAAGAAGACATTTTTTTTCTATCTCTGGAGGCTCAAAAGAGGAAAAAATGAGTTGCCGTCAAATTTCCTGAATGGAATTAGATGGCCTAAGATGGAAATGAATCTCCAACTCTCTTTCGAAATTCGGGATTCATCAGATAGGCGACACAGAGGAGAAGGAAAAGAAAGGCGATGCTCCAGGATAGAAAAAAAAACAGGAAAAAAAGTGGGTCGGCACCAATAGGACTTTGGGAAATGCGCCTGTACGTGTCGGGAATGTCTGAAGCCTCCGCAGCAATCGCCATCAAGTCTTATGGAAGTATGTAGAAGTTTGTCCAGCCTGGCGCCTACAGTATCCCGCCAACAGATTGGCTTTTTTTGCTTCTTTTTCTGATCAAGGGGTTTTGTTGACTGAATATAAACAACGGAATTGCTCGTGGTACAGAGACAATAACCGGATCGCTCCGGTTGTAAATCAAAATAACCCCCGAGTGCTCTTTGCTTTTCATTTTACATTTTTTTCCGCCTTGTTTTTCCGGGTCCCTTCTTTTCTTGGCTCATATTTTGTTTTACGATCAAATTTATTAGCGTCTTGGGGGAACGGGGAGATGGGTACGGAGGGGTAAATCTTTTTGGGCTGAGAAGACCTCTCCCAGGCACGGATTTCTGAGGAACTCTCCGAGGAAATAATCTCAAACGTGCCATATCGGGGGAAATACCCCTGGCTGCCTTAATCTTGATTAAACAGAGTAACTGCGATTATGGAGTTGGCTAATTTTTTTATCAAATAAATATATATGGGCTGAATGAGAAAATTTATTAAGAAAATCTGAGCTCGACGATTGAAGATGCATAAATTCTGGAGTTTTGACGATATAAGCCATCCACGTCTTCAAATTGAATATATCTGTAAATTTTATCGATACAAAATATTTTTAAAAATATGCTTTGTTCGATTTAACTTGTTAGGTAGTAAACTAACACAATTAATAAAAATCATTTTTCGAGGTAAGCAATTCTTAAAAGCACTAGGTAAGCATGTTAAAATTTCAAAGCTGATTCTTTTGATAATGTAATAAGTTGTTTCCTAATGCATAAAATGTAGAACTATATATATATAAAAGTTTTGAACATTTAACCTACCACAGTGAGTGAAAATATATTCATAGCAAAATAAAAAGCTTTTTATAAGAATTCCTTTGAAATAAAGTATTTAAAATTACAATTGCTGTAATTGTATAGTTTTTTTAGTCTTTGAATTCAATTTAAACAGTCTAGTTACTAGTTTTAAATCTGTATTTAGTGAAATTTTTTATGCAATAATTAATTCGCAAATAGCTTTGATACATCTTATTTACTTTAGCTTAATACATCTTATTTACTTTAGTTTAATACAACTTATTTAGTTTACAAAAATATATTGTCGATACTTTAATAAATCCAAAATTTTTTATACCGATAGATATTAAATTACGTATCAATGAGCATTACGATTAAATGTGATAATAGCTTAATTTGTTTTTATTCTTCTGCTTTTTAAATCTGAAAGAAAAATGTACTAAACTTATTAATGAAGATTTTAAAAAAGTTGACAAGCGAAAATTAGCTTTCTGCTTACGATATCTAAATAAACAAAATACGAAACAAATGACGGCCAAAGCACTGAACAACTTATGTCGGATAAATTAAGTTACACAGAAAACGAACATTAGAAATTTAAAGGAAACGTTTCAATAGTGTAAGGAAGATATTGGTATTCGCAAATGGATCATTAACGGTTTCAATACTCATCTATCTAAAGTCAAAATCAGTATTTCACAAAGTAATATAAAATACTATCCAAATACGTTGACACACTACAGATCGCTGGAATATCTTCATCTATTTGCAAATGACCAAGTTTGATTATAATGTTCATCTCTATTACCGCACGCAGGTACCATGAACAGATGGATAGACGACCGGCCAAATTGAATATTGGCACGCAATCACAGAGTGCAACCTATCATTTATGATGGTAGGTTCTTGTATAAATAATGTAATGGGACCGAAAAGTCTTATGTTACACAAAAAATTTCGATTTTTAAAATCTATAGTTTTTCCCCCCTTAAAGATGAAAAAGAATTTGGAATTTAATGATCTTAAAAGCGGAAGGAAATTAGGATTCTCAAGAAATGGGAATATTGGACAAGTTTTGAGTATTTTGTAAGTTAAGTAAGTGTATTAATATTTTATTGGTTTAATTATTCTTCCTCCATCGATCGAATTGTATCGTCATTAATACGAACTTCGTGTTATCAAATACTGTAGAATAACGCGATTCTTCAAATATTTTTGTGCAGATGCAATGATTTGACATATCCCTTGTTACTCTGCAATTTAAACTATAACTCTTAAGAAGCCATACTTTGTTAAGTGTATTGTGCAAATAAAGTATAAAAGAGGATTAATTTTATATTTCTTAAAATATAAGAATTTTTTTGAATTTATTGTATAAGATAAATTAAACAAATAATATGATTTAAACTAAACGATATTTTGTAAACTGCACATGCAGAACTATACTTTTGCCTCATAAAATGTTAAGTTTAGTTAAAACTGGTCTGCGCATCTAACAAGCTAATTTAGTATAAATGAATAACAATAAGTACATATTAATAAATGTTTAGAAATGAGTACATAGTAATATATGTTTAGAATGTAAAGCTTATTTTTATAATTGGAAATGAAAATAATTAACCTCTTGGTACCTGCGGTCACCATTCGGAGAAATTTTTTTAAAACCTCACAAACAATTAACATGTTAATTGAACTCGAAATCGGCCTAGTCCGATTGAAAATCCGAAAATCAGTTTTCACCCTCTGATTACAGGTATCTGTCCTTTATTTGTATAAGAAATGAAGTTGTACGAGGGTCAATACGATATTAGAATTCTTAAAAAAATAACTTAAAACTTTTCTAAAAGTTCTTTTAGCAGTTAATTTGAAAGACATTTTTTATTTAAAAACAATGTTAAAAGGATTTTTTTAACTACAAATAAGCTATATTTTTTTGCATTCATAGCCCAAAACATGCGTATTTTTAGAGCTTGGCGTGTCTCTCAGTAACTATTAAACATATTTTTAAAAAAATACTTTGCAAAACACTTTCTACTATACCTGTGTATGAAAAGTATGTTAAGATGAAGAATATACGTATAGGATTTTGCTGGGGTCCTGAGAGGTTGAAACTATTTAGAAATCTTAAAAAGGATTTAATACTGCCTTGAAAACTAATGTGTAAGTTTGGTTGGTAAATGAAGACAGGTGTATCGTACCTCGTGGTATACGAAAACAAGCAATGAAGTTTGCTTATACACTTTCAAAAGCTTTATAATATCTTTAAAATCTGAAAGTTATATTACTTACTCCTTAAGTTATATTAATTGGGTGGTATTTATAGTTTTCTAGAAGTTTTATCCAAATAAAAGCCAATTTTTAATTTTATTTATTAGTAGTACATTTGTTTGCGTATAATTGGAACTTTCGCTATCAAGTTATCTTTAGAAGAATTATTTGAATTATTATGCATTTTTAATTGTGTCGAATTGTTAAAAACAACACAATAATGAATTTTGACTTCTAAGACCATTTAGACAAATACGAGGATAGGTAGTATAGTCTATAATTTATAAGAAATTTATTAGAAGAAATTTAGGCTATACTAAATTGGTAATATTTCAAAATATAATAGAATTTTTACATAAACATACGACAACTAAATATATACCTGAACGAGAAAAGAGATTTCAAATGAAATACGGATTTTTCATGCATTATAAATTCCAAAAATTTAGATACAATATGTTTGAAGTAGAATTAAACATGTATTTCGTAAAAAAAATATAATTTTAATTGTTCAAAGTTAATGTCATTAAGGACCTTTATTTTTTTCATTAAAAGTATTTTGAAATAATAATTCAGAAAGCATTTAGCATTCATTTAAATAGGGAAACACAAAATTTAATTGTGAAGCATTAAGGATTAACACAAGTGCTTAGTAATGCCGTCGTGCAATTAAGATCATAAAAGTTTTACATAACCTAAGCGCAAAAGAACAAAATTACACTTTTACTGTGACATAAGAAAAAATATTAAAGCAAGAAAGAGTCAAAGAAAAAATGGTAAGTAAAATTAAATATTTTTGATAAAAAATTTTGCTCTAGAAGTACATTAATTTTTTTGTAGTAAGATTTCGATATCAAGATACCATGAAGCATTTCATTATGTGAATAATTTTATTAAAAACTTTTTGCAATAATGCTTTGTGCGAAAAGGAAATCTTTAATGGTTTAGTTTATAAAAATGCATTTGAACGATTGAATGTTAAGTATGATAGAACTTCCTGAAAATTAAAAATATTATGTAGAAAATGAACAAAATAACATTGAAAATATTTTTCTTACTTGAAAATAATTTTATTTATTCATTTGTTTTTGTAAAAAATTATTTTACATTAAATATAGAAATCGCAAATTACAATAGGGAATTGAAACTAATTAAAATGCAGTTTTGTTTTCAAAATATTTCAGAGAATGTTTGGTATTTCGAAATGTAGATGAAAAGATAAATTAACTATGTTTATTAAGATTTTCTTGGAAAAATTTTTGAATCTATATTTTTACCTTCAATTTTACTTCTTTGCTATAAAGTAATAGGAAAATGAATAAGTAGTTGTTAACTTATACAAATTGTATTTCTAATTGTAAAAGGAACTTATTGACAATCTTAATTTTCATCTATGTACGAAAAAATAATGTGTTCGAACTCGTTCGTTATTATTAGACTGTTTTTTTCAACAAAATTACTAACTATCGTATTTATTTTGTTAGTGACCCAAGAAATGCAAAATTATTGTTCTTATGTTTTTAGCTATTTTATCACGTAACCACAAACTCCAAATCGGACCAGAATGAAACTTAATGAAGTCATGTTTGGCATTGAATATCGTTTCATTACTCAATGACCAATCACTTCAGGGATGGTTTCAATGATAGAATCGTTTAGTGGCGTTCTTATTTAATGATAATGTATTTAATATTTTTAAGAATGATTTCCCTAAACGGCTAATATACTTCACTATCCTCCTGAGATCTGACACTTATATAAATAGACGATTTATTTTACGTTCCTGCAACTACACACTTTTTTTTTAATTTTGTATTCTATCAAATAATTTCTGTTGTTAATCTAAAAATCAATTCTAAGTAATGATTAGCAGTCATTTAATTAAAAAAATGAGTACATTTGTAACAGGAATTATTTTTTAAAGCTACATCTACAAAAAAATTCATCAACAAAAGCTCACCAAAGCTACATCACCAAAAACATCAATTGGTTCTAAATTAAACTTTTTGATGTCAAAGTTTACGTCGTTATTCAATTATATAATATTATATAGTTGTAAATAAAAAATTGCTTTGGCGTTTTAAAATAAAAAATAGGAGACACTTTGCCTCTTTTTACAAAAATATTGCGAACCATCAAAAAAATTTCATTATAACATACAAAAATAATTATATATTTATGTAACAATAGTATTTTTAATTAAAACAAATTCTTGTTATTATTTTAGTTGAGTAATTTGGAATTTGCTACAAAAATTTTATGAAAAACTTAAATACGTATCTATAGATTAATGTGTATAAAATATTAAACACAGATATATAAAATATATTTATCGCCATTTTCAAATGATATTATCATCGTTCTCGAAAAAATGCAAAAACACAAACAATAAGAAAAAAACTGAAATAATTATTCATCATATATTCTTGTTCGTTTCTTATTCCACAAAATTGCTTTTTATTTCTGATTATGTTTCGAAACACCCAAAAGAGTAATCTCGAATTTGGAAATATAAGAGAAAGTCGCGCCTTATAAATCTTTCTACAGATTTAAATAAAAACGCCTACGTTCTTACGCGTGTTTTATGCTCAAGAGTCATGGACGTTCCCATGCCGCTGAGAAACATTTGAAAATACATTTATACACATTTTCCAAATACTTTCTGATCCCTTTTGTCTCGGATGTCTGTTTAGAAGGGATTTTGCCTGTTTAAGGATAATATATCTTTTGTTATGGGATAGTATTACGTTTCCGCAGAGCATGTCGGATTTTAAAAGAAAAGCAGTTTTGAATATCTTTATAAAATAATAAATGGTCATGTTGGAATATGTTTACATTCGTATAAACAATAAAATGGCGTTTTATTTGATATATGGTGTTGAATTTGGGTATTATGTGTTTTTACCGACGCACTCTTACAAGAGATGTATCGCTCTTTAAGCAGAATCGATGTGCTGTGGTGGTAACATTTTTGAAAGAAATCAGATTTTTTTAAAGCTTGAAGTTGGTTATCTGAATCATCAGTTTTTTTTTAAATAAAGCCTGTTTGAAATGTGACACCTTTATATTTGCGAAATTATAAATAGTTACAAACTTATGTTATTATTTTGTGGCAAAATTTAAGCGAATCAAACAAATGCAATCCGATTCCTAATTGCAGTACATACAAATTATACATTTATTGTTTTGAACATTTTTATTAAATAAAAATGTATTTTTACATTTATAAAAATTTAATATCTCACAATATTCACACTTTTTATTTATAAAAATGTAATATCTCACAATAAATATCGTACGAAGAAGGATTCCTAACTTATTTTACATTGAAAAATATTTTAGACGATACCAAAAATTAAAAATTACCACACAGTTAACAAACACGGCAATCATTTTGAAATTATGATTTTTATTACATTGCCAGTAAAAAGAAAGCAAAAAAACATTTATTCTTCATCAAGACTTAACTCTATTATCTTTGACACGAACGTTTGATTATGTTCAGGCACGATTACCAATGATAGATAACGATATCGTGTAAACGAAAACTGTACAAAGAAGAAGAAAAAAATTCTTCACTGAAAGAACTGGAAGAAAGTAAACAATTTGGCTACCTAGAAAGATATAAAGAATAAATGTTTTAAACGGTGTTTTGTTTCTGGAAATTCACTCAAGTAACTGCCACCATCTATACGAATTCCAGTTATACAGTTTAAACTATTGTGTTTTGTTTCTTTTCATAGTATTAGCTTTCAGAGATACACTAAATTTGCCAAAATTGTAGCTCACTGAAGGATATATTGGCTGAATTCGTATTCTCTAAAGTATAACTAGGATATAGGGCCCAGTCTTTTACTTGGTGATTTTTGATAACTTTTTGATAATTTAATTGGCGATTTTTGATGATTGATATTAAACTGGGCGAAGTCGTTTCTGAATAGGCCAGACCTTATATCGTAGTTATGCTTTGGTGAATGCGAGGTTTCCCAACTACGTTCTTCACACTGTAAAATTCAATTTGTAAAATATTATTAGATAGGGGACGTGATAGTCTAGGGTACGAGCATTATTACATGGCGCACTTGCGATTGGTAAGAGTGGGTCTCGAGTTTTGTGCTCTTCTTCAGCGCCAGCCGATTTCCGGTCAAGCCTGTCTCAATAAGATTGAACCATCTTGCTCTATCCGGCGACAATATCTTCCAATTATTAACCCTGAAATTCCTCAAGTTCTTTTCTATGCTGTTCATCCACCTTGTAAGGAGCCTACATATTTCTGTTTCCTACTGGGTTTTGAAATTTTATCTTTTTAGCCGGATTTTCATCTCAGCATATCTATATACAATTCGTGCCCTCTTAGTAAAAGGCATTAAAGTATCGCAATTGTGTTTGGCTCATTGAATTTATATTGTAGTTCATGATTATACATTCTTCTCCTAACTCCGTTTTCCTTTATCGCTCCAAAAAATAATTTTCGCTCAAAAACCAATAGTTTTTCTGCATCTAATTTATTCATTGTACAGCATTCACTTCCATACAGAACTAGTCGTCTTACTAATGTCTTATATATCCACCAAAATTTGTGTTATAAAATCCTTCCGAAATTCGTATGCTGGTCTCAAATAGTTACCACGAGTACTTTGCGTCTGGAGAAAAATTTCTCAATATTCGATAGTTTGGTGGTACTAAATATAGGTGAATGCTCCGAAACACCATTGGAGGATAATGCAGACTTCTATCGTTATATATTCTAAGAATTGGGGTGGCAGAAGTTGTGACTTGTCAAAAATATACATATATATATATACAATGCATTGAAAGGGCTTACAAATTTTTTTGTAGAGCAGGGATTAAGAATATCTAGCGTCTTTCTATTCGAAAACGGAGTTTGAAAAATGTCGGTTACCAAAATAAAGCTTCAGTGACAACGCTATCAAAGTAACGAAAATACAGGTATTTTACTTTTTCTATTTTTCCCAACAACGATAATGGCCAGGGCGATAGTCAGAAGACGATGGAACATCAAACACAACCGAACCTCCCAAGTAAGGCACAAAATCGAAACAAAAACCCAGAAAAAAGTCCATCTCTTCCAACTCGACACCGCACCATTGCCCAACGAACAAAAATAGCACAGAAGTCTGATGACTGTCATATAACATCTCTTAACGAGCGAATTGCATGACCGTTCAATAGACATTCTACTCCGTTTGCACAGTGATATAACAGAATATTTTGATGATCTATATACATTTCTTGGAAGTAGGACGGTTTTTCTTTCTCCCTAAAGTACTGTTGCGGAACACGCGTAGTGGAAAGAGTATGATGGCAAACACTGAAACAGGTGGATTGGAGAAAAAAAAGTCAAAAGGAAATTAGAGATATTAACAGTTCGTATCATTTTTCTTTTCTCAAAATAAAAGTGTGCTTTTATTACTCCTGTGTAAAGAAATTAAGCGGAAATGACTTGTTTGTAGAGGACAAGTGTGTAAGTGTGTTGATGTATCAAATTGGGCTGAAAGGTTTTTAGGAATAAGAACTATATTAGCAAAGAAGGACTGTCAGTCCCATAGAGCTATTGCATTAGTTTTGAAATAAAAAATTTTGCAAAAGAATTTCTTTGCCTTGTTATCTCCTTTTCACCAGGTATGGGAATCATCATAACATCTATTTAAAACGAAAAGAAAATAACATTTGGTTATTTTATTATGAATTGATAAAGTTTTAAAATAGTGTCGCCATCTGCTGTATATTTGTGGAATTTTAAAACTTTAAAATGTATAATTGAATAACTAGATAACATTTTAGTTTCAAATTTGTTTTATTTCGATATTATGTTGCGTCCCATACCTAGATAAAAAGGGCTAACATGGCAAAGCAATACTTATGCAGAATTTGTAATTCCAAAACTAATGCATTAGCTCTATGGGACTGACAGTCCATCTTGAGGGAATTTGTAAAAACTTCGACAACAATAATTTAGGCGCAATAGCATAGCTTCATCCATTTATATTATTACATAACTATTTTAACGTAAGAAACAATATGTATTTAGAAACTTAATAAAAATAGGAGACATGTTACGTTTAAAAAATGTCTTAACATATCATACAGGTTGAAACTTGGGAATCAAGTAGTCACACGAAGAACAATCACGCGTGGGAAAACTTATTTGATGTACAATCTTTGCTCTAAAAATAATTTGATATGTAGGTAATTATTTTGTTTTACTTATTTTTAACAGTTGTTTTGGCTTTACAATTTTGAACTATTTTAATATGACTACTGAAAATAAAAATGTGGGGGACTTAACTGGCAATTAATAAAGTTTTAATGAACTGAAAATCTAAAACTAAGATACTTAACTTTCTACTTATTGAAACTGAAGCCCACAATGCTTCAAATTTTATTTTCATGCCCATCTTTTAATTTAGTCCGCTCCAAAGAGAAAAAAATGCTAAAACTCCAGTGAGAATTCCCATTAATTACTCATTCGTAACACAAATGTTCTTTTTCCGAAAAAAAAAGATCAAAAATAGAAGAAAAATACAAATAACTAACGAGACACATCGAAGCAGAGAATATACACACAAAATACTTTATTCGTTTCTCTCAGTTAAAAAAAAACTCAACCCAAAAATTCAATATCTCCCTTCTCCGAAATAGTTTCTTTTTGCGAAACGAGTTATATTTTTTTCTTACTTTGGTGATATATAGTGATTAAAGTCTTCTACAACCAGCGGAAGTTTATTTAAATGAAGGAAGGGCGAGGAATGTTCAGTTCCCGGGTTTTTCCTCCGGTATTTCTCCTATTTTAAATTGAGGAGAAATGTTTTGCCTCAACGCTATCCAGGGGTGATAAATCTCTAGAAATCCCTTCCATCTTTTTTTGTTTGTGGGGTTGCTTGTGTTCGGGTTTGTTTTTCTCGCTGCCATTACTCGAAAGCTCAGTTTTCAATAGTGGTGCAACTGTATAGGTTTATAAAATTCAGGGGGTGATAATTCTGCTAGCCCACATCTGAAGTATTTTTGGTGCAAAACCTTAAAAAATGAAGTTTAGTTTGAATAATCATCGCATTAGAGTCACATGAAGGCTATTGGCGACGGGTGTCGCATTTTAGAAGCACTCAAGTCAAGTAACGAGCTGACACACGAGTCGGTACCAAACGCAACAGTTGAGCGATATTGTACGAAGCGTTGAGACTTTGTAGCATATTTAATGTGCTCCACTTCCTCTACACGAGGTATTATTACTTAAGCATTTTTGGCTGCGTGGGCTACTTATATTTCGGGAGTTTGTTTGGAGATACCCGGACTCGAACCTGGGACCTTCGCTTTCAAGGCAAACGCCTAGAAACATTGACTGAACGACTTTGGAGCACTAACTTTAGGAGCAGAAATTCGATAACTTCTAGAATCCAAATGGAACACAAATGAATAAATGTTAAATTATTATTAGCGAGTTAGACAAATTAAGCACTATCTGCCTCCACTGAAAATTCAATATTTAGTTTACCACAAAATTACCTCGTCTAGGTCGTAATTTGGATTATTCGTACATGTACTTGTTTTAATAAGGGAAATATTTTAAATCAAAATCCTTTTCGCCTGCAAATTGTTGCTAATATAAGAACATTTTTTTTGCTACCTTCATTAACAACTAATTGGTCCAGGCGACGGGTGTCGCATTTTAGAAGCACCCAAGTCAAGTAACGAGCTGACACACGAGTCAGTACCAAACAGTTGAGCGATATTGTACGAAGCGTTGAGACTTTGTAGCATATTTAATGTGCTCTACTTCCTCTACACGAGGTATTATTCCTCAAGCCTTTTTGACTACGTGGGCTATTTATATTAAGGGAGTTTGTTTGGAGATACCCGGACTCGAACCTGGGGACCTTCGCTTTCAATGCAAACGCCTAGAAACATTGACTGAACGACTTTGGAGCACTAACTTTATTACCAGAAATTCGATAACTTCTAGAATCCAAATGGAACACAAATGAATAAATGTTAAATTATTATTTGCGAGTTAGACAAATTTAGCACTATCTGCCTTCACTAAAAATTCAATATTTATTTTATCACAAAATTACCTCGTCTAGATCGTAATTCGGATTATTCGCACGAGAAAATTTTAAATCAAAATCCTTTTCGTCTGCAAATTGTTGCTAATACAAGAACATTTATGTTTCTACCTTCACCAACTTTTTCATTCTAGATCAATTAATACATTTTTATATTGAAAGTGACCATTTTAACTTTATTAAAATCAGTATACGTTTAATTTAAAATTAAATGTCATACTTTCTATATAATCAAAATTCATTCAATCAAGACCTGAAAATCTGGAACTTATGGCAGCTAAGATGTTAACAACAGCAGCTAACTAGCCACACACCGTGGAAGTATTTTTCTATGCTTTGAATTTCCACAATCTCGACATCGGATAAGAATTTGAATAATATGAATTGCACCACTGTGCAAATAAACCCCTTACTTGTTGTTGGTAGGGGGGCGTGCTTGATTCGGGTACGGAATGATGTTCAAACTTTCTATCTTGATTCAATTTTCTACGTGTGGATTAATTTTAGATGCGGGGAATGTATTTTAAGGGTCGTTTCGAAATATATTTGAGTTTTTCAGATTATACTTTTGGCAAATGAAATCGCGTAAATTAGCATAAGAAAGAAAATATCGTATGAAATATTTACATCTGCAAAACGCACATTCTTAAAAATGTAACTAGGATATAGGTTCCGTCCCCATTATTGGTGACTTCGTCCAATCGAATTTACCATAATCAAAATTCGCCCACGAAACGACCCGAACCTATCATACTTTGGAGACTTATTTTTGCAAAATTGACCCCTATATATTATTTTTTAAGTTTAATCTGATATGAAACCTGCTCCAGAAGATATTTTATTAATTAAAAAAATATCAAGGTTCGTTTAAATTTGTTTTTGTTAGTTGTACTCCATCTTATTATTATTACAGCTTTGTGAAAATAACTTTTCATATGCTTCTAGCATCATTGTTCATTACGATATTAGCTTGAAAAATATAAGATAATTTAATAATTTCCAAGATTTTGTTTACTAATTTCTTTTTACTTCGATATTCAAAATATTCTATCAACTGTTGTTTTTATTTTTAAAGTTATAAAATCAAACTATAAATATCTTTTTATAATTGCGTGAAAAAAAGCCGACTTTTACATTATTATTTCAATATCAAACACGTGCAAAAAGTCTAACTTTTTGAAACAGTGACACAAAGTACTTTTTTTCACCCAAAAGCAGTGAAAAAAAGTACTTTGTGTCACTCTTTTCATTAGATGCCAACATTTCAAGTAAAATTTCGATTTGATAATACTCATAACATCCAAAGATTTATCGATCTGCTTTATTTAAAAATATTATGCGCGTGAATTATATTTAAATTAATGAAATTTTTTTCTCGCGATGGGAATATTTCTTTAGTCACGCCCTTCGAACTGCGAGCTCATTGGTTGCTTTCTTTGACAAAATGTTGAAACACTCTTATTGGTTTTTATAGCATCACGCGCACCGAACTGCGAGTTCATTGGTTGTTTTCTTTGACATCTCTCCTGGAATCTCCAAACTCATTTTAGTCTAATTAGCACGTGAATTATTTTTAAACCAATGAGATTTGATTTTTTTTCACGCAATTATAAAAAATAGTGTATGAAAGTACTAGTGTGAAAAGTAAACTTTTTAAAACACGTGTCTTTATTTCACTCGCTCGTACCTCGCTCGTGAAATAAAATCCACTAGTTTTAAAAAGCATTACTTTTCACACTAGTTGCATAAATATCTATTAATGAACGGCAATTTTTTAATTTCTTTTTATGATTGCAATTATTCAATCGACTTTAAAAATGACCTTTTCCTTGCAATTGAAATGAATAAAACCAGATTTCGCTTCGAAAAAAAAATCACAATATTTTAAAATTATTCATTCAATATAGAAATAATTGTGTCAAACTACTTATTTTTAAAGCGATATCTACTTTTAAATACTAACTTATCTTTACAATCCATTCACTATAATTATATTTAAGGCTAAACCTTCCTTACAGAAATCAGCATTAAAACTTCGTTAATAATTGAGAAGAACGTGACTTATCTCTTTTGGTTATTCAAAAATGCTTCATCTTTTGTTTCACAAAGATTCCCTTTCTTCTATTTTTCAGAACCTTAAAAGAGAATCTTATGGATTGAAAGAGAATTTTCCATTAAGTACTGCACGCTATACCGCGAATATGGCTGGCTTGGACTGACAAACTAGCGAATAACAGTTTTGTCAAAAAAATTTACAGTGTGTCGGATCAAGTGCAACAAAAACCCTAGTTTTTTATTTCTTTCACCATCGTGCAGATTACTCTTCCCTGAGCAATTGTAGTTATAAAGATGAGGCCTACTGTTTAGATTTACAGGACATTACGTCAAAACTACATTAGTACTAAAAAATGTCTGAATGCATCTTTTACGCTCGCGGCGAAATCTTTAATATTCAATGCTCAATGAAAAAGAAACATTTTCTTGTTGAAAAGTACAGCATGGTGAAATTTGCAGTTTTATATCATGTATCCTAATAAAAATGATAGATTTATTAGTTTATTAATCAACTTTTGATCCTATGCGAGCAAAATCGAGTTTTCTTCAAGGCTTTTCTTGTGTCACACCCAAAACCCACGTATCTGATATGATTGATGGTATCACATTTAAATTCTAATTTTTAAAATTTAATTTACATGTATTCTAAATACAACCTTTTCAATCTAACTTAGCAATCTGCCAGCGGCGGAGGCTAAATTAGACTTTTACATCACAGCACTGAAAACGACGATTCAAACGATATGTCAGGAAAGCATCAACCCAGGCTAAAGTCTAGCAGAGACCCCCTTTACGATTGCAGTTGCTAGGCGACCGTGTTTTTCGTTGCGTTTATATGGCCGTTTTGGGAAGCGATGGTTTTTTTTTCGCAGAAGATTTTTTGTGCGTTTTGTTTTGAAAAGAAAAATATTGACAGAGATGCAGGGGGTATATGTGGTCATATTAAAATGTTGAGATAAAGTGTGAGGTTTTAGATTTTAAACTTCTTTTTCAGTAGAGGTATTCGCATAGCTTGAAAGAAAAAAAGAACTGTAGTTTTATGAGAAAGTGATTATTTCTAAGAGTCCGTTTCCTACTAGCCTTTTAGTTTCCATCATATAAATTCTACGAAAGCATCGAACAATGTTTTCACCTCTACAGTACGACGGACTTAGGCATAGAACAGCTAAACCAATTTTCAATTATCACCTGCTTGGTGCAATCAATTATCACCTGCTATGTGCAGTGATCAATTCACGAGGCCAGCGTCCGTGGGGGCAACTAATGAAGACACATCTTATGAGGCATCAAAAAATTATACTATGACTTATTTAATATGCATCAGCCCGTGAAATATCTTGGCATCAAGTGGCAATGATTGTCGCCCTGGTGACGCAACCTTTAGTCACCTGCTTAGTTTCCATACAAACATTTTTAAACCAAAAATAACCACAAACAAAATCCTAAATTTTAATGAGTAGAGTTAAACTAAAAAGCTTTTTCAGGCCAACAGTGTTAGTAGTTACGTTTTCAATTCTCAACTAAATTTAATCTTTACAAAAATCAAAAATTTCAATACAAAATCAAATAATTTGATTCGGCTTCTATGCAACGCTTTTTTCACGTAACCTGTAATTTCAAAACATCACAAGAAATTGAAACCGCGTCTCAAGCATAGAGTTAAGAAAATGGAGGTGTGTGTGCTGCCGTCAAAAACCAATATAAAAATACGTTTACCAAGTGAAGTCATTGTCCGATTTGTAATAAGCCCAAACAAACCTTTTAGACCAGTGGTTCCCAACAGGCGGTCCGCGGACCCCCAGGGGTCCTCGAGCTATGCCAGAGGGGTCCGCAAGATGCTGTTAGAATAAAAAAAATATGAAATAGATTTCGTGTGATGACAATCTTTTTTCTACGCTTCTTGCATGACCAGAGTCTAACCCAAGACTATCACTCAAAATTTTCTCACTAACTTCTCTTGGCTTTACTGAGTTGCGTGGATGGTTCGTCAGAAAGGTTCGAAGAGTCAAATGGTTCGCCTAAAATTTAGGTGAACCATTTGACTCTTCCTCAGTGGAGTTTTACATGCACTTGATAATTTCTGATTTATAAACTATAATTACAACATTTTTTTCTTACCTGTGAAGGGAATTGGATGCAATTTTGTAGCAATTCAGATCTCGTACTACGGCCTACAACTATGTAAACTACCTTATTTTGTATAAATGCTAAAAATAAATTGCGTTTGAGCATGAACAAAGAAGTGGTTAATTTGGGCTTACTACACACTTTGCCAACCTAAGTTGGGTAAATAGAAATATGCTATGGAGGAGATCTTTCCACGGATGTAAAGAGTTCCGTAAATTATTTGTGAATCCATTCAGAAAACATGTTTAATAACCTTAACTTCATTTTAGGTCTAACAGATTTGAATATTATTTGGGAAAATTTGGCAATTTTATCGGAATGAAAAGTGTATTTCGCTTAAATTGTATCCAAATCATTTTGCATGTAAATATCACTTTGCAAGAGTTTCCGACTAACGGACCAATCACGCTTTTCCCTCAGCCTTTTTACTCTTTTTTCCTAAGTTAGGTTGGCACGGAGTGTAGGGTCGATTGGCGACTTTCTGTTAACCTCCAATGCTTTCTCGCCAAGCACCTCCCTCTTCTTAACTTTATGTTCTCAAGCAGTGATCGGGATTCTTTTGAACTTTTAACCACAGGCATTTTTCCACGGGATCCTGTAATTTACCGATGCTCTCTCCACTCTTTAGTTTACGCCCAGTGTCTCGAATCGAAGGACAGAAATCAAATTTAAAATTGTGTCTAGAAGTTGGTCTTGATTTTTCCTCTTTAAATTAGGCGCAATGGAATTCTGTGAAACCCTTTTATGGAACAATAAGTAGGAATTACATAAGTAAGTTTTTTTTTTGGAAGAAGGGAAAATCTTTGGAGAAATATTATTTCAAAAGAAAAAGAAATGAAATTTCTCTGAAATAGGATTTTTTGTTTTATTGAGTTGGAAATGTGTTTTAATTTTGCATTATTTTCGGAGAGAATATGCTTAAAGGAGGAAATATAAATGTAAGGAACAAATAAAATTTTCGTAAAAAGATATTTAATGAGTATTTGACTGAAATAGTCCAGAAAGTGTTTTGCATAAGGACAAATAACACTTTTTTAAAAACTCAAATAAATTTAACTATATACAAGAGAAGACAAAAGGAACTTTTTAAGATATAGAAAAAAAATTATTTTCATGAATAGGAGAAACTGGAAAATTAACGATTATATTCGAAGATATATGGGGTATACCGACAAGGATCACTGCAAACTATTCCAGCATAGACTTTTTGCGAGCAGTCAAGCGAAAAAAGAGATAATGTTTTTTATTTATACTTGCAATAGTTTCAACTTCACAGCGTAAGGAGTTCGGCAATTGAATTGATTAAGACTAATTGTAATCGAATGTGTTTTTAAAATACAGCTTGGAATCTATAAAAAATTAGTGTTTAGGTGGTTGACGGTTAAATTCAGTAGTGATAAATTGATTCATAACTGTACTATATTGTGTTTGAAGAATCGATCTCTTTAGGACGATACATATTTTTATTTTAGGAAACCACAAACGTATAAGTCAAAACGGTAGATTTCTGTAAGATCTAGGACAAACGAGGTTAAACAGTCTCATTCCCAGCAAGTTCTGACCAATCTGTCGCCAAGGCAACAACGAATTTTATACATTCTTCAATTCAAAACAGTCCAATTACGAAACTCAGTCATTACGAAAATTATTTGAGAAAGTCAATTCATTACTATAAAAAAACACAACTTCACCGATTAAGACGAATTCCGACTTAAGAAGGATGAATGAAGAGCAGTGGAGAATAATCTATGTCTTACGTTCGTCATACTACCTTATCTCTCCTTAAAGGAATTATATTTCGAATTAACTTTTAAAATTTTAAAATATATTAATCGCAGTATTTTCGCGTTATCAGTAGAAACAGTTTATCTTGATTGACCTTTGATCTATTATTTTTTTTTTTTTTAAATATGTCAATTTTTAAACAGGAAAAGTTTCGAAAATACAAAACATTTTGTAAACTATTGTTAAAACACTTTTCAAAACTTAAAATTGTTTTACAACTTCTAAAAGAATAGATTTTCTGTTCTATATCCTCAAAAACAATGGAAGGCCACAGGATAAGAACACCTCGGGATAAAACAACGAGCCAGAAAGTCGTCAATGGTGAAACAAGCTAAGAAGTCTATCTTAAAAGTAAAAAGTGTAAAAAGCGAAGCAAAAACACCTGCTTCCCTCCCCCCTGCAACTCCCCCAAGGATCGGTGACAACTTGTTCCCTCGAAAAACACTCCCTCAGGTGACAAAACTCAAGTTTGCGACACGTTTCGAATTAACCGTACACCGATTTCCTCCAGGGGTTGCTCTTTTGAGGCATCGGCAACATAAAAAGTAAAAGAAGCTCTAACAAGTGACGTTTAACTGAATAACACAATTTTTAGAGACATACCGAATGGCCTGGAAATAGGCAAAAATGAAGGGGCTTTCTCTACATATATTATAAAATCAATTTTTTTTTCAATAACATTTTCGTTTACGAAGTCAGAGTAACGTTTATTTTTTTAAAAAAACAGGGATCTGATATAAACATTTGCAATTGGAAAGTAGGATATAAATAAATATTTATAGTTTAGTTTAGTTTGAATTATCATCGCACTAAAGCTACACGAGTTCTATTGGCGACGGGCGTCATATTTAAGAACCACACTCAAGTGACGAATAAATATTTATAAAAAATTATGGTAATTGGTTGAAAACCCAACTTATAAATTTTGGGAAAAAAAACCAGTCTAACGCTCATAAGGGTAAGATGTAAAGGATAGTATTTTGCCTATTTGATGTGATTTTCGAAAGTTGACCATCGATAGATTTAACAGAATTTTTGTGTGTCTTTTTTAAGAAACTTTTAAAATTATTTAAAACAGTTGTGCATTCATACTAAGATGCGTGTATAAATAAAATAAATAATGTAAATAAAAATTAAAAATAAAATATAATTGTAATAAACCAGAGATCTTGAATGCTAAGTTATTGAATTTTATTTAACTAGTATTGTCTAAGTAATTACGATTGTCATACTTATGTTTTAAGACTTAACAAGTATACATTAACTATAAATAATATAACTTTTGTTTGAGAAAAATCCAGTGCTAATTAGTTGATAAAATTTTACATGAACTAAATTTTCATGTTTTAAAAGAATAACGAATTAATATTAAATTAATAGTCTTCATTATTAAATTTAATAAACGTACTGCATTTTTTGCATAAAGATGGTACTAATCCATTTATATATTTTACGTTGCTTTTTTCGGGGTTTTTTTATTGTGAGAAAACTAAGCTCATTTCACTTGAATTTTTAATTTCTTTTTATACACATTATAAAATGTAAGAAAACAAGAAAAAAACTTAAAATAATGCTAAAGTTAGTAACAAAATGCTAAAGTTAGTAACAAAATGCTAAGACTAATTTTTTTGCCATGCAATTAATGGAATTATCTATTATCTTAAGGTTTCACCATTTTTTTAAAGTAAAGACTAAAAAATAATAAATGATTACTTGGCAGACATAAGTATTAACTCGGAATAAAACAATTTCGATAAACAATTGAACAATTAAAAAATAGCATATTTAACTTTGATGAACCATTAAGAGAAATTTATCTTTGAAACGAGATTTAGAATAAAAAAACACATCACCCTGAAACAATAGCGAAGAATTAAATTATTAATTTTAATACAAAATATTTCATAAGATTTTGTTACCAGCAATTTTTTTATGACACGATTTTCAGAAGGGCATTAAATTAAAAAAAAATAACTTAAAAAATATTTTAAACGCTTGTCTTATGCTATCTAATCTAGTGTACAGATATTTGCTTTTCTTTCGTTTATCAATCTTCTAGATGTATTTTTTGGTAGTTTGAACTTTTCCAATATTAAGTGATTAATAGTGTTTTGAACTTCAAGTGAAGTTTTTTAGTTATGAAAAAACTCGTTGATTTATAACTACTCTGAAGATTGAATTCATGCACTCAATTTAGTTTACAACGACGAAAGATTTGTTTATTATATTTACTCCATTAAAATTTTATTGGGCATCATTAATAGAGTTTTTTTTTAATGTCTGTATATTTGCATTTAGCTCCTTAGATTTCTTTGCAAAAGTACTTTCAAACTTTCTTCAAAACTTTTGTATTTCACATAGCAATTATTTAAACAGACATTTATCTGTGTTCATATTTCATTTCAAATAATAACAAGAAGTTGTAAAGGAACTAAAGTAGCCTACTTTCCGTGATTGTTGATGTGGCAAGTGATATTTAAATGGTCTAAAATTAAAATTCTAATTCAACAATAACTTTTAAATTGAATTTTTTGATTTTTTTTAAGATTTCCTTTAACTTTAAGTTAATAGTTTTT
The DNA here is from genome assembly GCA_023701765.1 of Hylyphantes graminicola. Lineage (NCBI taxonomy): Eukaryota > Metazoa > Arthropoda > Arachnida > Araneae > Linyphiidae > Hylyphantes > Hylyphantes graminicola. The sequence goes on along the minus strand of CM043117.1, from coordinate 34,531,772 downwards.
AAGGTATGTATATGACTTGTAAGATTAAATAAATATATTTTTTTTTAAATTCAATAAATCTTGCATGTTAAAATTTTTTTAATCGATGTAATTCTAAGATTAAAAAATAGATTCAAATTTTAAATAATTGTGAAGTAAAATTTGATAAATAAATATTCAATGAAATTTCGGTATTGTTTTAAATATAGCTGAGTCAAATTTAAAACACTTATGATATTTGTAGTTAAAAATTACTTAAATTTTTTTAAATATCTACTGATTATGCCCTTATACGATGAAAAATATTTTGAAAACGTAATACGTAAATTAGTTTTAAACAAAAACTTAATATATTTACTGTTTTCGAATGATTTGAATTAAATAAAGAATTACATGTTTTTTGGTGGAATCGTAAGTGTAACGTAAGTATAATGAATCGTAAGTATACTTATTGAAAAGTGTTCTTATGTGAACGAAAAAACTATATTCAAATAACCACTACCATACCTAATTTAAATACATTTTTATTCCCAATCTCTCAGAAAGTTGATTATTTAGCACAATTAAAACTTTAAAAAAAGTAGTAATTAATGAAATACCTGAAATCCCAATTTTGAAACATTCAAAACACTTAATTGTAACTTCTTTTAAAAGTTACTGAACTATTTCCTGCGCAATAAAATGGCTAAACATCCCTACTTTTAACGCATAAAGTTTTCCCTCGATAAAATTCCTCCCGATATTGATCAATTCCCCCATCAAGAACCCAACAGCAAATATCCCACCCTTTTCCAAAAATCTCCTCATCGCTGTTATGGTTCGACAAAATCGCAACTGTCATAAAATTGTATAATTTGAGCAGTTAAATGAATCGGATATATTCAGACATAAATGACTGATATTTACATGAATCATTGAAAAAAAATAGCAAAATGAAAGCTTTAAAATTTTCAGCATTTATGCTTTTTACGTGTTGTATATGATAATTACAACAGTAGCTTTTTACGACAGGTCAATTAAACTAATTTCATGTTTTATTTTTTGTATAAATCCAAGAATTAAAAAATTCTCGTTCATCCCAAATACAAAACTAAATCTGGTATGTATCCTCATTAAGACACTTGATTTATTTAAAGTAAAACAAATAACTGTATAAAGGAAACCAGAATGTAATGAACACCTATCGATATCGAAAGCTTCCGTTTTTCATCTTTTTTTTGCGATAGCTAATAAAAATGCCTTTAGAACTTAGCCTCACTAAGATGATACTAATGATCTGTCAAACGAAAATTTAAGTCCCAAGATGATTTCTCAATACATTTAGTCAAGAAATCAATTAATTAAAATAGTAAATTGTAATTGCAAATAACTACAAACAAAATCCTTATTAATGATACGAAAAACACTCGAAAATGTCGAAAGATTTAATTCGTTTGCTTAAGTTACGTTAAAATAAAGCAATACATCAACGTTTTCTTTTAATCGAAGTAGAACATCTTGCTGATAGACTTGATAGATAACAAGGGTCCACATGACCCTTTAATAACTTAACATCGTACGATCCGGTCTTGATAGCATGTTGTCATTAAAATTAATGAGATTATAAGAAATGAGCAAATTTATAAAGTTTTAATTTTTTTCAAATAATTATTTATTGTACATTTTTGGTACTTTACAAAATATAATTTTCTTGAATATTTGTTACAACACTGATACTGACTTGGCAAAGAATAACTTTCTTGAATATTCGTTACAACACTGCCACTCCAAAGCATCCCCATAGCAAATCTGCAGCCCGTGGAAACCTGACATCCAGACAAGGGCAATTTCTATCGAAATTCACTTTTCCCTGATAAATATTTAAACTCATCAGCCCAAAGAGGCGTCAAAGTTTGTATGGATCGTCCCTTCTAAGGGGCTTTTGGACCCGAATGAAGACTTTTGACGTGTAATGCGTATAAATATATGCCTTTGGCTTGAATAAGCGGTGGGGAACATGCACGCCAACGGCTCGTTAATGGAAGAATATAAAAATTTCATAAACACACATGGAGATGAGGGGCTGGTGATAAATTGAAGGGTTGGGGATGGTGATAAAGTGCGGCGATGAAATGGTGATAAATGACGGTTTGATTGGGTCGATTGGCCTGTAGTTGGAGACTAGAAACTTCCGCTATCTGATGTTTTTTTTTAAATAAAAAATAGCCAGTGCTCAGCATATACTTTTCAATTCGAAAAGTTTTGATTGCTTGGTCTTAATTTTCAATCATTCAATGTTGAGATGGAATTTCAGACAAATTTTAAAATCATATGGAGATTTGGATATGGTGCCAGTTGAAGGTTTTGGAAGGTAAAGACGGTGAAGGTTTTGGAATGGTGATAAACTGCTGCAAAGAAATGGTGATAAGTTAGGTTTTGATTGGGTCCAATGGCTGTTTATATACAAGTTGTCTAAACAAATCAATAGTTCACTAACTATTTTAACTACTGTTATTGTTACACTAAATGAATCAAAACTTATTATTTCGTGTAGTTGGAATTAACTCTAATTGTGTCCAATCGTCATATCAAAATCAAACAGAATTGCAAAGAAAAAGTGTAGAGGGGTTTTGGGCAAATTGAAGAGTAGTGAATGGGGAATACAGGTATGATATGGGGATTAGTTCGATTCGGTCCATAAAAATACGTTGCAAACTTATTTTAAAACATTTATATTCTAAAAGTTATAGGTAATTGTTTGTTAAATCGATATTAATGCTAAAATACCCATTAAGTTAAAGTTTGATTCGATTCATTGGTTTTTATCCTCATTTAGTCACTTAATTTCTAATAATTTTATAACACCTCTGGAAAAAAATTATATACTGCTTTCCATATAAAAATCCTTTAAATAACATCCTTTAAATAAATATTATGCTGACCGTCTATAGAGTATGGTAATTATTTTTAAAGACTGAAGTTTTAGCTAAATTTTAAATTGCCGAATTTTTTTTAAGTAATAAACAAGTTACTGCCTAGTGATAAATCTAGTTAACACGTGTTGTATGCATTGCGTTACACTTTCAAATGACTAGATACAATGTAGAGTTAGCTTTTTCATTCAATAATTATGTACTGAAACAATAAAGTGTTCAGAATTTTTTTTAAGTGTAATAAAATTAAATTGTTAGAAAATTTTTGCAATTAGGACTTCAAATAAAATGTACATATACGCATAATTAATTATACAGTTTCAATTATAACAAATAATTATTTTCAAAACATTATGAACGAAAAATTCTATGAAACTACATTTAAAAGAATAAAGTCCTAAAACATAAAAGTTTAATAGATGCTATAAAGAATTCGCATGAATTTACTTATAAAATTTATATTGTTAACTATCACAACACAAACTATATGCTATACTTTATTCAAAACCAACTCTACAATACCAGGACAAGTTCATTAATTCCCAAGCAGTGGACGACATCCCATAAATCTACATTTTCATAAATGAGTAAACAGCCCCGCCAAAGCCAAAGCAGCTAAACGCTAAAAGTTGACATGTTACAAGAAGGAATAACTTTACGCTTAAGACCCCCGACAAAAGAGAAGATGAAATTTTAATGACCTCTAACACAAGAACATTTTCCAGCAAGATTGAAAGGACCCGTTTTGGGCAGTAATATGCTTTTACTACTCAATGCATCACATCAGGAAACACCCACTTCCTTTGCTTTTCGTGCATTAAAATATCTGCTTTAATATGTAAATAACTGAGGGTATTATGGGTATATTGATTGTGATAGAGTTTTAGATTCATGTGGTATCGTAGTGTGGAGTTTTGTTTTGTTATTAGAGATTGGTAATTAACGGTGATTCAAATGGTGATGATTAATTGGGAAGTAAATCTTTCATATATAAATCGAAGTTGGGATGTTTTTGTGGCGAACAAGCCCATAATTTAAGCAAAGGAACAACATGAAAATGTACACAAACAAAGGTTTACGTTAAATCCCTATAGAACAGTTTAATCGATAATTTAAAAAATAATTGTTCCAATTTTTTACTCTATTTTTTTTCCAATAACCATTTAAATTGTATTCGTACGATTGTGCTTTTATTGGTTACAAAACGTTTTATAATCCTTATGATAAAAGTATGTCAAGAACAATATGGTCAAAAGCATAAAGACAGGTCTCTAAAGCAATAGCTTTCCAAAAAATTTTTAAGACCTGACGGATGGAATCGATTTTGAAAAAGTAGGGTAGTTACAGACAAACGACCATCTTCAGCATGTTAATATACCTGCTTTTACATGTTTTAAAATTAATTAAAAAGAAAAAGGGGTAAAACGTTTTCCATTATCTGATACGGATTCTAAAATTTCTGGGTATTTTAAAGTTTCTGCATACCTAAAGGGCATTCTTAGTGGATATTAAAAATTTATATATTCTAACTTTAACTTAACTACAAATAAAATCATTTTCAATACAAATTACGTTGCATTCAACATAATCCTAAAATTTCAAATAATTTTCTACATTTCACTTCACAATTATTAAAAAAGTTCAATTTTACCTTTTTAAGAAATCTTAGGGATTTTAGTTTAAAATAATTCGTAACATGGAAGCCTTATTTAATTTCATTAATGCATTTTTAAAACTTAAAGGTCATATTCTAAACCATGAATTTATGTACTTAAAACTAAAAGACAAACCTTCAATATATTAAATTTAAAAGTTTTCATAAAATATTTACAAACCACTACGAAATATCTTGAAAAAGTAGCTGTAAGAGAATAATTTCGAGCCAAGTACATAGAAACTTATTGAAACAAAACTTTACAATCGTTAAAATGTTCATTAAATGCATACTAAGCAATTTTTTAGCTCTAAAAAGAACTGGTATTTAATAGACCTTCGCAACAGATAACACAGCATAAATAAACAATAAACATACATTTAAGCAACGTTGCCTAAACTCATTAAAATTCGTATCTCGTTATCGGGTGATTTCTTGTTAAATCCACCAAGCTTTGATAGCGATAAAAATATCAATTAGGGAGAATCGATAAAGGGAACGAATGTCAAAGAAAAAATAAAAAACCCTTTTAAAGTGTTTGAATTGATTTGCATTCTAGAAACGATTTCGAGTTTCAGTCGGAAAAAAGAATCGAATTTTTTACTTTCAAATGGGGATCTCCCTTTCCGTTAGAATCCCAACAGAAGAGAATTAATTCCCAAGAAAAAGTGAATAGCGGGGAATATATCCTGAGCTAGCAAATATCTTTTAGGCGTTAAACTGTTCCGTGTCGAAGTATTCCCTAAAGGAATCGGACTGAAATAGCGTTCAATGAGTACACTTTCATAAAATATCGAGCGACTTGTACACATTTTCTTTACATTTAAATGCACATACATGGCTTCTTTTCAAACAGCCTGGAAATACTAAGAAGAAAAATAGAAGAAGTTTGCGTCATTTCTTTAAGAATTTTATTCTATCGAGATACGTGTGGAGGGTGTGAAAAAATATCGCTTTCAACGGGAAAGAAACGGGAGGGAATTATATTTTTTAACTCCCGGGTGGTTTGGAACTTTCAAATCGTTCTATTGTAGAAATTCAGAGGTGTATTTCTTTACCCTTAAGAGAGATGTGTTCATTCAGCCTCAAAACGATTCGGGAGTTTCTCAAAATGGAATCATTTATACCCAAATGGTTTTCTATTATGTTTTAGATAACAAAAACGTTTGCATGTAAATTTAAAAAAAAGAAAACTTTACGTTTGAAATTATTTTTTTTAAAAAACAACTAAATTTAGGGTTTGGGAATCTTTCAATCATAGGTTAACTGTAAACCAGATTTAGTTTTGTATTTGGGATGAACGAGAATTTTTTTAAATTCTTAAAATATTACAAAAAATAAACATGGAAATTAGTTGAACCTACCTGTCGTAAAACGCCACACTTGTAATTATCGTATGCAACACGTAAAAAGCACAAATGTTGAAAAATTTAAAAATTTTAATTTGTTAATTTTTTTCGATAATTCATGTAAATATCAGCCATTGATGTCTGGATCGAAAAGATTCATTTGACTCTTCTAATTATACAACTTTATCACTTTATCAGTCAAAATAAAAAGCTATTAATAGCGCCCTATAGACAACCGAGTTAGAACGTTCGTTTCAATAATTGCAGGAAGACTTAAAAAATTATTCCTAAATCATTCTATGTTCGATACATAGAAGTAAAGTTAGTACATGGATAATTTTAACGTTCTTATGATGCATAGTTTGAAAAAATGAACATTTCTTTAATCTTATACGAATGCATAATAATTTAAAATACGTGCAAGTTTTTACTACGAGATACATGCTTTAAAAAAAACATACATCAGAACGATGTATGTTTTTTTGATGTACAAAAATATATTCGATAGAAACAGGCAAAATATTCAAAACAAACAGGTCTATTAGATTGAAAAATGTTCTAAACTCGAAATTTCTTTTCCTACAACTGACAAAACATCTTCCTCTCTATGTAAAAACGAAACCAACAGAGCAAGGGACATAAAATATTTAGTACGCACACTTAGGGCAAGATGTCCTTTCAAAACTGAAGCAGAAGCTAGCAGAACTCTGCAGTGATCACCAACGTCCTAATCTTGTTTTTCGCTGTCTGACTCTAAAAGGCCTTATCTGTAGGCTACAAGATCCGTACTGGAATACAGTCAGATTGGTTTGTCAGGAATGTAACATTTATTTTCTTTCGAGTAAAAGGAGTTGGAAAATTAAAAATATATATAATGGTGTTATGTGGGTATAAAGAAACATATAGATTATGATGTCCGTCATCAGAATATCGGTTATTTATAGATATAAAGTTATTATATCTAAATAAAGGTTCCAACCAATATGTGTGCAACTTTCAAACCGTCTCAGAAATTACTAACATCAAAATAGCCATTGGAGCTGCTGGGCTCGGGTTCGAATCCCGGTAAGTCATGGATGTTTGTGCTTGTCAATAAATATTGTTATTTGTCTATGTGTTGGTGTCGTCCTTCTTTGTATGTCTCTTGTGACTGTCTATTCTGGCAAGCTGGATAATTGGCTATAAAGCCTACACTCTTCCCTTCCAGAGGGCGCATTCACTGTCATTTTTTGTCAACATCAAAATAACCATGATAATGGATGGTTTATTGAAATTTAATGAATAATGGCTATTTTTAAATTGGACCCACTAGTATATATTAAATTATCTTTTAAGCAAGATTATCAAATGATTAGTTAATTTTCACTCTATCGTAAGAAACACTTTATACTGTACTAATCTACGTTTCTGTATCCTTCGGCATAAGAGTGGTTAATTTGAAAATGGGCCCTTAGGTTAAACTGCGATTAACAAAATTTAAACTTTTATTTTACCGATTTTTAATACTTCAAAAAGAAATTAAATTTTTAAAAAATTACTTTCTGACAATTGTTCTTAAAATTGAACATGTTTTTCTTCGAAGACCTAAATAACATTTGAAGATAGCGTTCTGATAGTTTAAATGAATATGTTCCATAATGTCAATCAAAATTGATTTTTAAAGACACGTTCAGTTAGCTCTTTGTCATCCCACCGCAACAAAATGCTGAACTTTTTGCTCTTGCCGTATCCTCTAAATAAGTTACTAGCCAGAAATCTCTCTTTCCTGATTCTTGATCTCGATGTTACGCTACTTTGGCTAGCGATTTTTATCTCTTACTTTCTATTACGGGTACTGGACCACTAACCCTTATACGACTCAGCAAGGGGTGGTAAACAAATTGTAATGACAGCGAAATCGTTGAGTAGAAAGCCAATGGCTTTATATTTGCTATACATACAGATTAATATTTTGTTTTAAATAAATATACCATTCACATGTTATTTATACGTGCATCGGATGTTTGCCCGTTTAAGTAGAGATTGAATAAATTAAAGAATTTTTCGAAAACAAAATTAATAGAAATGTAACATTTTTTTTAATAAACGATTTACTTCGCATGGTAATAACTTCTTACATAAAATTTTAAATTAAAAGTTTATTAAGCGTAGGAAACGACAAAAATCGAATCGTCATTCATCGGTATTTTAAAATACGAAAAGATTTCGATTTTGTAAATAAATACAATTTCTACAGAATAAATTTTTCATGCAATAGAGTTTATTAAAAAGTCTTTGAAAAATAACAAAACATTTCAAACTTTAAAGAAATACTAACTTCTATAACTTTAAAACTTCAGTAGCATTACAGACTTTGAATAAATAAATACTCAAACTGAAGTGCAACTTCACTAATTTCTTTACAACTAAGAAAATTTTAACCTTATACCTCATGTACTTAATTTTACGTTAAGTTATAATTATTAATATTCTGTCTACTTAGTTAACAAGTATGAATGAGTTAGTAGAGAAATTTTAAACTTGTTAGCTTAATGTAGCTTTTAAAAGTGTATGTAAAACGTTACAGTAGCAGTTCTTAATTATTAAACTTCAAGATTTGCCACAAAATGTCAGAAATAAGATAAAACTTTTAAAAGCCAAATTTATTTCGCATCAAATTTATTTGCAAGGAAAGGTAAGTTCATTTTTCACATTACTAGTTTTCTGGAAGGTTTCAATACGAATTTCATATAAAATCGATTCTCACTAGCCGTATGGAACGGTCGCCTATAAAATTGTAATTCTGTCATAAAAGATTAATAAAATTGGTGATAGCGCATTCAAATTCTAGTGCATGTGAATCCCAGTGTGAGGCTTGGTATCATAAAATATCGATATCTTTTAAGTATTTTGGAAGGGGCTGTCAACAAATTTAGAAATGTATATGTAGGGCTTTTTAATAATATTTCGTATTCAGTTGAATTTTATAATGAAGTTCTTCTTTATATATTTTTTTATAATTTAACTGTAATACGCATTCATACAAAATTATACTTTACGACTATAATAGTGGTTTTATCTCCCCGTACTGAAGTTTTTTTCTAATGATATAGTTTTTTCTATAAAGAATTGAATGGGACATATGAGTTTTGCAAAATTGCTATGGTTGCTACATTTGCACATAATTCAAAAGACTTACTAAACAATTTTGATAGTTTCTTAACATACAAGAAAATAACAATGACAAAAAGTATAGAAGTAAATTGCTACGTCTAAAATGCATAAAGTACCTTCTTAAAATGTTAAAAAAGAATGCAAGCCTAAATATTTTTTTAAAATTACAGCTAATCCCACATATATGGATTCAATTAAAATCGCTAGTAGGAGGAAAAGAAATGTTTTAGAAAGTTAATTATTTGACATTCACTTCATTCAAAGTTAATTATTTGACATTCACTTCATTCAAAGTTAATTATTTGACATTCTTGTGAATGTATGCCGATGCTGAACATGTTATAAAAAAACACATCTCAGATCAACATCTATCCAAATGCAAAGCAAGATTTTTGTAATTATTTTTAAATCCAGACAATATTATAGCCATATTAAGCAGACAATAATAAAAATACGTTAGACTTTAGAATATTAGGACCTTTAAAACAGAATGGTTCAGTTATTAACTAAAAAATGTAACAAATAAACACTTGAGGTGTATGTCTACTACAGAGTGAGTACATAACACAAAATGTTTGCTCAACGAACCTCAGTTCAGAAAATCTTGATCAGTTTGTCACCACCCATTAAAAACCCAGATGGCGAAGAAAATAATTTCAAAAATTCTCTCAAAACTTCATTCCCTCGAAACAGGTCATAAAACAAAAGGCCGAAAACAGCACTAAACTCCAAACAATGTCGTCGCATAAAACAAAGAGGGTGAGTAAACATTAAAACAACACCTCTTATAACAAAAATAATTCACGAGACATAAATCCCTCCAAACATAATCTACGCGGAGGTTAAGAGGGCTTTAGTTCCTTAAACACAAGACAAGGAGTTTTAAAATGGGTGGTGTTTTTTTCCTTTGTGTTTTATATTGAAGTTAAATAACAGCGGATTCTTTTTAAACTGTTCTCCCCTAATGAGAAGAGTTTGGTTGAAAAATTGTGCACTAGAGCAACACCCAATAAACAGAAATAGAATTCATTAAGTCGAGTGATTAGTTTTATTGTTGTAGAAGTATATCATTAACAGTTTCTACTTACACAATCATAAACTCGGTCTAAAATGTTATGGTGTCTATAAGGGATCATGTGTTACTCAGCCTTTTGTTTTGTGAATAAACACATTTTCGAATTTTGCCTGACCCATAATTCTCAAGGATTATTTGCTTAGTGCAGTGCATAGAAATCATTCTATAATTTAAATATGTAAAGACGATTTTTAAGAAATCCTTCGCAAAATTTAATTTTGAACTTTAAGTGGTTTTAATAAGTTAAAGGGATGGATTGATTTTGCAAAACTCAAGTAATTGAAAACAACTAAATTTCGTAATGCAAAACTTAGGCTCAGAGGTATTTATTTACTGCGTATTGAAGGTTTCGTTTTGCGCTTATTTTTTAACGAGCTGCTGGAAATAGACTCAGAAATATTTAAGAGTCATTTTTAATTATCTACTTAAGAAATATTTTAAAATTTCAGTTAAATATTACTTATTTTGTCTCGTGTAGAAAAAAAATTCCCACTTCAGCCTCATTTGCGTATCCCTCAGTTGGTTTTGACTACATGATACAAGAAGAGAAATTCAGTGTCAATAAACACCAATTCAATCCCAGTATATGAATATCTGAACTCCATTACCCACCTAATTCTGCAATCTTGCTTTGAAATTTAGTAAAATAAGTCCTTCATTCAAAGTACTATGCCTCCGTATTAATTGATCATAAATGAAAGTAGCCCAATACTTTACGTTAAATATACTAATACTACAGGGACAACAGTTTAACAAAAATAACTCTCATACCCTCCCTCTTATCTTTCCGGTATGGCTGCCAGGCTGGGGATAGTTCATTTCATGTCATTTTCCATTTCTCGGGCAAAAAGGGTTTAAATGCAATCACACAGGCGCCGAGGGAGTTCTTAAAGGAGAACAAAAGTCATTTGGCCTGCCGACTTCTATCTACAGCTTGCTATTCCGTCCATTGGATTTAATTTGCAAGACTTGATGAGATAGTCCGCTTTTTTGTTTGGATTGAGAGTAGTTGTGTTTTAGTGTTTCTTTTATGAATGTTTTTAGAAATTAATAAAAAGAAACGCCTTTTCAGATGATTTTGTTTTGAATCGTTGAAAATAAAGATTTTTAAAAGAAAAAAAAGTTTAAGATTCCTACTTTTATTGTTACATTAATAAGATTTTTTTTTTGTATTTCAGTGTAATGTTCAGTGTAAACAATTGCAAACTTTGGGAGGTGATAAGAAAGTACGCTGATAAATAATTTTGATGTGTGGAAGCTCATATAAAAGTATTCTTTGGCACAAAAAATATTGAAATAATTTGTTTTCCATTTCGGATATGATAAACTAACAGTATGGTCCCGCCTCACTGGGAACCAGATAACTTCGCATTGCTTCCTTTTAGAGGCATGCTTACTCGTGAAAATAGGGTAGACTAACCAGTGAATGAACGTTTAAGGCGTCACGTTCGCCAGTGAATTAACACCAGGATATAATGACCAGGACAACCAATCATTGACAGATAGCTTCCTACTAAATGGGAGGAAGTCAGTGTTGCCAATCCAAAAAGTGGAATGATTTTCAATTCTTATTTTTTTAAAAATTATATTTACCAAATGTTCATTCACTGGGGCCTGTTCACTCACTGGTCAGTCTACCCTACACTCAAAATCAAAACAAAATTAAATTCGTGTTGGCGCATGCGCACTTAAAAATGCTAACACTAATAGAGGATGAAGCAGCCTTAGGGCGAGCGCATATCTCAACCAAACTCAGTCAATCAAACTAATAGAGGATGGCGTCAAGCTCCCGTTTTGGCCAGGTCCATGTAAATTGAAGCCCTGTGATGGGTGCAATCCCACGTGGATGACGTTTTTTTGAAACTAATTATATTAATTAAAAATCACAATCAAATGTGAAAAAACTAAGCTTCAGGTGCACACGTAGGTATTGAAAGGAATCTATATTAAAAATTTCGGATTTTTTAGAGCAGTCCAAGTAGGTCTTTTGCGATCCACATACATACACACAGACAGGCAGACACTCTTATTATTATAGATAACAATTTGCATTTAGAAATAAGTCAAATCATGAATTTCAATCTAAATTTGAGTTTGGTATACTACCGTACTAAATGATAAAAGATTAAGTAACTCAATGCAAAAAAAAAAAAAAAAAAAAAAAAAAATTAAAATGAAAACTATGTGAAAACCTTAGTGAAAGAACGTTTTAAGTGACATTTTTTTTAAAAAATTTTGATTTTTGTCGAATGGAAATATAATTCCATCCTTTAAAGATAACAATTTTTTTCATAAATTTAGTGATAAATACATTTTTAGCCAACTTTTCTTTTTTTTCAATTCGAAGAACTAAAAAAAAACCCGAAAAGTAGGTATTGACATGCTGTCGATGTCCGTCCGTCTGTCTGTCCGAGGAATATTACATATTTATTCTTTGAAATATAAATTTTTGCAAACGATTTAAGTAATAATTATTTAATTTTCGAAATAAAATAAATGAGACTAGCAGATTTTAACGGGTAATAATGCTTGAATTAATGCTGTGTTTGGCGCCTTTTACTTGTTAAACACAACTGTTGTGTGGAAGCGGATTAAGTGGTAGATTCTGTTACAAATTTACTTGTTAATTTACATTTCCTATTTTAAGTGTATTTTGGAGTAGTTTTATGGTTTTTGTTCAACGAATAACTAAATATTTTTTATAACTGCAATTAAATCATGCAGACGATAAGTAAAGTTATTTCATTTGCGATAGAAAATTAATGAAAATAATTGGCTTTAAGAAAATGAAATTATAGCTGGATGCTTTATTTAGTGAAATTTATTCTAATGTATATAAATTTAATGTAGAAACGGTTGTTGATGTCACTTACTGTAACGAACCAAGTTTTTTCAAGATAAGAATTTTAGTAAGTATTTAAGCAACATGAAAGTAGGCTATTTTAGTTCTTTTAGAACTTCTTGTTATGCAATCACCGTTTTTAACGAATTTAAGTACATAGTAAGATATTTGAATATCATTTTATCGTGTTCACCTTTTCGTCACTTAGCACTTTCTTCCTCTAATCTCTTAATATGATACTAAAAGATACTAAACGATGATTAAGACCAAATATTTATTTACATTTTAAGAAGATAAGCATTCATGAATAAAATAAACTAATGCAATCTAAATATGTTCTTTTAACAAATTGTTTATTCAAATATATATATATTTAACGGCATCTTTTTATTTATGGAACTTCAATGTCCTGACTAACTTTTCAATTCCATTCACAAAATAATTTTCCAATGTAGGATAATACAAAAAAATACCTCCTTTGTGCATTGATTAAAAATAAAAAAACTATATCTAAAAAAACAGTGACTGAAATACTTAAAGCACTTGAATTCTTTTGTGTTCCATTTAAAGAGTACTCCAAAACATTCAAAATCTCTAATATACACTACTTTTCATTGGAGGGCACGAAAAACAAATTTCCAAAACAGCCCATTTCCTACGATATCTCCCGGGGTATAACACACACAATACCCGGACACAGAACCATATCGAGGAACGTGTCCCTCACAATGCATGTAAAAATCCTCCACCAGCAAAAACCGGCGACTCATCAAGTTTATAAGAGAGCAGCGAGAGGAAGCGATACATAATAGATATCCAACAGATACCCCACACTTCTGCTAAAGGGGTTTAAACCCCCCTTACCCATCGGAACGAGAATTCGATGGGTGTTGTGTCTGAGGGGGAGGTAGGGGGGTGGATCAAGACGGATATGCTAAAAGGAATTCTGCTGACTGGTATGGAAAGTCACTTGGGCGAATTGCTGATGAGAGAAAAAACAGAAATTGCAAGAAGACAAGTTCGGTGAGGATTGCACTGGGGAGGGTTTTAAGTGTTTTTGGATTGGGGAGAAGAGAGGTTTTGGGGATGAATTAATTGTGATTATTTGAATGATGAATAGAGAACGTTTATTCGTGTCTAAAGGTGCATTTAAAGTTTTTTTTTTAATTATTTTTACGAAGCAAATAAATACTTATTTAAAGATGCATTTTAAAAAGATGCAATCATACAACTTTTGAGTTGATGTGCTGATATGAATGCTCTTTGAATTTGTTTCGGGGTAATTAAAAAAACGCAGGGTTTAAATATGACTTTTAATTTTAGATACTTAAAATTCAAATAAATTTCAGAAAACATGTCAAATCAAATATTTAACACGCAAATATTTGAACTGTTATTCCTTTTCAATTCCATTCAAAGCAAATTAGATTGGGTTCTGTCATTGTTATATGCTTTATTTCTTCAGTATAAATTTAATAACATGTATTCATAATATTTCAATCTACGTTCCTTTACATCTCGACTATTAACACGCAAAAAATAGTTTTCTTAAATAAGAATAGAATTTTAATAGGTGAGTAGTGCGGTAAGTATGTAATGCATTTGAATAAGTAATCACTTTTTTTAGTTAGAAGTTTTAAAAATTGTTTTAGTTTTTGTTGGAAATGTGAAATGGATATATTGTGTTTTCTAGACGTTTTGGTAAGTTCTACTTCTGTAGAAGTAGTTTTTGAACATCAACCAAATTGGTTTGACAATTCGTTAGACTGTGTCGATCTGTAACCGCTTTACAGTTCGAACTAAAAAAGCTACAGACTTCAAATTTTGTACACGAGTTCCTGGCATCTGCCGAATGCCATACTATAGTTTTAAAGAAAATCAAGCATACGCAAAGGGGAACTGCCCTAGAACTTAGGCTTTATAGGCATTGAAATTGTGTTATAGGACATATAATTACCTCTAAATGTATTAATTCTTTTTAGAGGTAATTAACAGTTGTGGTGTTTGACGTTCCCTACTTTTAATTAGAAAAATATATGTGTATAAATATTTTAAAAAAGAAACCATTTAGAAAAATATAGATTAGTACATTTCAAAGATGATCCATCAGAAATTCAAAGATGATCCAGATGAAATGGCAGTGTTTTAAGTTACAAGAATATTCGTCGAACTTTCGATTTAAAAAAAAAGGTAAAAAATATTTTTTATTCAATTTATACAATGTATTCAGAACACAAAAATTTACATTTTCCATACTAAAACTTAAAACAAATTGTTATGTAAACCACCTTGAACAGCATGAAAAGTGCAAAACACCAAAACAAAAAAACATGCAATGTTTGATTCAAAATTTCTCAGGACACGCCCCTAAAGCTTAGCTTTTCTCAAAAACGATATCTTAGAAAACAATTACCGTCGCCTCCATTTTTATTTTTCTGTCCCCCTTACCGCAACCGGAAAGTTTTTTACCCTACCACCATTAAAAATTCTAATGGACCAAGAAAAATCTCACTAATATAATATTATCGAATTTGTATGTAAATCTTTGGATTTTCACAAAGTTGCTCTACCCCAATTTGCATACAGGAGTGACGTATTGTTTTAATAAATGAGATTATATCCTTGTGCATTAATGAAAGAATTATTCATGGTATAACAGTTCGCGTTGGGACGCAAACGGAAAAAAAATTCGTAAATTAATTTTGAAAGAAGAACTTGGCAACACTCGTTTGGAAAAAGCAACTGGGGATAAAAGAAGGCTAAAGTAATGCATTTGGTCGTTAATCATGTCTGAATGACCCTTTTTTATAAAAAGAGTTTATTAAAATAAAAATTTTATTAGCAGGAATTGATGCTTGAATTGATTTCACTGATACTGCTTCTGACATTAGTTGGGTTTAATGAGAGATAAAAATGTCGTAATTTATGCAAATGTAAGAAAAGGCCAACAAGCTTAATGTGATGATTTAAAAAGAAGTTTTAGTTTCCTAGGGGAGGAATCTTTATTTAAAAAAATCATAATGAATAAAAAAATGTTCCTAGACGTATTTTATAATGCTAAGTTTGTTGATTAAGATGATACTTAAGATATATTTTTTTTTATTCGCAAAAATATAACAATTTCCGGAAGCACTTTCACATATCGGCTAAATTTCTGTATAAAACTAACGAGCAGACTAACCAGCAAACTCACCAGAAATATACCAGCGCTTTTAACCTTTAAAGTATTTTTAAAATAAATTATTGTCTTAACATATTTTCGGTTATTTAATGGAATGTTTCACATTGGAATAAGTTTAAAAACTTTCTAAATAAAAATATTTTGTGTTTTCCAAAGACCATATATTTATTTAAATGAATGTTTTGCTTTAGGCTTACGTTTTGCTTAAGATATTACGCAATTTATTTAAAATTTTATATTTTATCAATCTATTTCTGTTTTTAATCTCGATATCATTTTTCTGACTGTATATTATGTGTGTCAGTCGTTAATTCGAATACAATATGAAATAGTACGTCATTCAATGCGATTGCGAACGTCTTGCAAAAAAAAAATTCAGCAGCAAACTATTAACTTAAAAAATGATACAATGCACTATTAATTGTCATAAATAGACGAAGCTTGTTTGTGCATTCATAGCACAAACATCGCATTTACGGAGATTAAGACACGTTTCTATGAATTGACAGGTCTCCCAACAATTATTGAAATGTTAATAGAAAACGTGCTAAGTAAAACGTGAAAAAGTTTTCATGTATATTTATTTGAAAAATAAATTTGTAAAGAATATATATACGTAAGATTTTTCTGAATTCTCGAGAAGACAATGTTATTAGTTCCATGATAAGTAGTCAAAAAGTATTGTACAAAAATATTTTTAAGTACTATATTTATAAGGTGCAGTTCTCTATTTTTTATCTGACCGCCGCTCTGACCATGCTATTCGATGTAACGACGGCCTTGGTTGATATTTTTCAGGAACTAAAACGTCATGTTCAATGGTTCAATGCTTTTTATGAGAAAACAAGTTCCGATTTTCCAAGCGTCCTAATTTGAATTGCGGAAAAACGTTTTACTAATATTTTGACAAATTTATCTTTCAAATAACAAACTATTTTGGAACTAAACAAACCATTCTTTTATCTGTCACTTTCGGCGGTCCGACTAAATGCGCCGTCTGAGAGAGGGGAGACTATATAAACTAATTAGGTAAACATATGTATTCTCTAAATTTTTATTCTATACTACCTTAACCGATAACCAATTCCGAATTTTAAAGGTCCCTTCTCCACAAAACCAGTCAAATAAACAACATTCACCTGAGAAGACGAGTTATTATATTATACCTATCGACTACAAATAATCGAAAGCAATCAAATATTCATCCGAAGACACGAAGCGCGTCTTGTCAAAAACATCCATGTCCATGTAAATTGAATGCACTGAAAAGCCAGGCCCCGTGAGCATACACGGGGCATTTATTTTAATGGAAGCCAAGGCAGCTTATTGTTTTGCATCCGACAGTTGATGGGAAATTCGATAAAAAGCCAAAGGAACATCGGCGCTCGTCAGAATGGAAGTGGCCCAAATCCTGCTGGATATTGGGAGGAGGGATTAGAGGGTTATTGGAAGATGTCTCTTTGAGAGGTATTTGGAATGATCGAAAAATTGCGTATTGGATTTGGAAGGGAAATAGAAATGTCTCAAGGATATAAAGTAAATAGAATGTATTGCAGGGAAAAGTGATGTTTCTGTCATGTTGTAAAACTCAAAACGAAAAGTCACTTTTCTACATACAGTGTGATATTGAGTTATGCTGTACTGCAGTTAATTCCAAAAAATAACATTTATAAAAGAAAAATTAACTGGATTAACGTTATATTAGAGTTACATATGTAATATTGTACTTTAAGTTTGCAATCAAGTGGGACATTTTGTAAGCATTAACGCAGCCTCATAGTAGGGTTGACTAACCAGTGAATGAACGTTTAAGGCGTTGCGTTCGCCAGTGAATAAACACCAGGACATAATGACCAGGACAACCAACTATATGTCAGATAGCTTCCTACTACATGGGAGGAAGTCAGTGTTGCCAATCCATCTAGTGGAAGGATTTTCAATCCTTATTTTTTAATTATATTTACCAAATGGTTCATTCACTGGGGCCTGTTCACTCACTGGTCTGTCTACCCTACCATATTCCGTGAGAATTGCTGTATATATGTTCACGACAAACTTCATGCACCAGAACTTCTTTAACTAATTTATATTTCTTTTAGATTTTAGAAGAGTTCAAGATCGGATTTAATTCAAAGACCTCGGTTATAATAGGCGCGTTTGCATGAGCCTTTGAATCCATGGAAGGCCCAAAATCCCCATTAGGGGAAAAAGAGGTCAGCAGGATTTCTAACCCAAATGATAATCTGTAGCCGAATCCATGGTATCAAACATCAAACATTCCTTCATTGGGAGGTTTATGAACAATGCAATTCCAGTTCTGTCTAAGAAAATCCCCGAGAGGGAAAAAATGCCGAGTTTGCTCTTCAATCCATGGATTCGATGGCTCATGTAAACGCGCCAAATGTGTTCTTATCTATTAGACTGTTTATTGTTAAACCACTTCATGTATAAAGACTTTACATCTATGACAACGTACAAGTAAAATTTTGCCTTGCTATGTTAGCATATCTCATCAATAGCCATGCAAGTATGCAAGGTAGTATTTTATGTATGTACACAACTAAATTGGGCTTTGGAGTCGGTCCCTTTTATCGGTAATCTTTAAATACTGATATCAGTTTTTTGAAATTAATTTTAGCAGTTTGTCGTTACGTCACATCAAAGTTGGTATCAAATTCTCATAAATCTTGTTTCGTTAAACCAAATGAGTTTCAATTGGTGTTTGCACAATCAAATGATGTTATTTTAAGATAAAATATGTTTACAGTAAAATAAACCTTCGTTACTTTCAATCACGATCCAATTACCTCGATACTCAACAGCAATTGCATCTGACACTTTTTTTGCTGCAGAAATTTTTTATGTTAAAACCCGGATAATAATCATAACTAATTTTACTGATTTATGGACAAATGATTTTTTTTTAGGATTCTTGATACAAATTAAATATATTTACCCTCTAACCTAAAACACTCCATATTCTATTAAGCTATAGCTCTCTCTCAACAAATCTGTTTTTTCATCTATTACATTCCGTTTTTAAGTTTTAGTTACTAATAATCCTCATAGATGACAGTAGTAAAAGTGTATTCAAAATTAAAGAGTGAAGTCATTAACTGTTGTGTAATTACGTCTTTGGCAGTATTCAAAGTATAATATTAGTACTAAATACAAATAAATTGTTTTTTAAAAATATAGTTCAAGAGGGTAATTTTAAAATATATTTAGGAGTTTTCTAAATCATTGTTATCAAAATTGGAATTTTGTAGTTGGTTTTCGCTGTATGGCAAAAATTTAAAAAATGAAAACCAAATCTGGGAGAAAATTTTGAAATAACTTTAATAACCTATTAATCCAGATTAAGGTAGGCGAATACTCAAAATTCTAAAATTTTTACTATTACTTTAATCTTTTCCAAATTTGGCATAGGGATTTCAAATATAATGAGCAGTGCTTTTTAGGCAATTTTTTTATTTAAATATAATTTATTTTAAACGGCTTTTTTCACCTAAAAAAGGGGGTTTGAGCCAACACTTCTAGTATAAAAAGTTTTACATTAATTTACCTGAAATTCTTTACAGATGCTATTTCAATATATATCTGTGCCATGAACCTCTAACATCCGATGTAGATATACAAGTTTTTAAAAAAAAATGTCCAAGTGTAAGCTAATCGAAAAAATCCTTTTTTTGTGGTTAATTTATAAAATTTTTCTTAATAACTTCTTTTCTTGTAATTTGTATGCAACTCTAGAGGGTCATTGCATGCATCAGTTCAAAACGAAGAATTTATCACATAATTAATGTTTATAGGATGAAAATTCAATGTGGTAGACTTGTTAGCGTAAACCTCCTTTTTAAGTAGAAAAACACCGTTTAAAATAAATCAATTATATTTAAATTTTAAAAAATGCCTAAATAGTATTATTCCTTATATTTGAAATCAGTATGCCAAATTTGGAAAAGATTAAAGCAATAGTAAAAATTTTAGAATTTTGGGGAATTTTGGGTATTCGCCTACCTTAATGCATATAAAGTAGAATGTTTAGAAATTAGATGAAACTAGATAATTTTTAAAAAAATTAGAGCAAATTTCTGTTTCATAGAAAATTTTAACCCTCTGAGGGATCCTATGCATAAACCCGTCAACAAAATTTTTAAACTTG
Organism: Hylyphantes graminicola; assembly: GCA_023701765.1. Classification (NCBI taxonomy): domain Eukaryota; kingdom Metazoa; phylum Arthropoda; class Arachnida; order Araneae; family Linyphiidae; genus Hylyphantes; species Hylyphantes graminicola. The sequence goes on along the minus strand of CM043117.1, from coordinate 34,511,462 downwards.
GAAAAGGAATTTATAACCGACTACAAAAATGTAGTTTTTGAAAATTTAAGAAATACATTTTTTAGTTAAAATTTCATTTTTATGCCTTGAATTGTAAACAAGTTTACTCTCAAGTCAATTTACTTGTCCTTCAAAATTTTAAAGTAAACTCAAACATTCAAGTGAATTTACAACGGATATTGGCATATAGTTAAACCAAACCTTTCAAACATTGATTTTCAAATAAGGTTTGTTTAATTTAATATTTGTATTCCAATTTTCAATAAAAGTAAAAATGTAAACCAAAAGTTTAATTAAGCTATTATTACATTGCAAGGAAAAAAACTTCACAATCTTAGAAATTTATTTACAAACGTTGCAAGAAAGGTTATTATATGCGTTTAATAATTATTTATGAGATAATTGTTAAAAACCAGATTTGAATTAAATACTCTAGTCTTAAAAGTAAAAAAGAGGATAAAATTCGAAGAAGGATTTCAAACTATTTAAAGTTATCTAATGCTTTTTTTAACTATGTCGTATAAAACATCTTAAAACTGAAAACAACAAAAACTAATGTTCATACATTTCGTTCTTTCATGAAAAAATAGTTAAGTTAATAATAGATCCAGTTAATTTATTATTCAGAATGCTTCTGTATAAATCTAAATTCAATGGAATTAAAAAAACCAATTTAAAGCTTTCTTAAGACCAAGTTTACTCATCAATATGAAATAACTTTTTTTCGAAAAGGTGTTTAAGTTGAAAAGTTTAAGCTTAAAAAAATAAATTAATTTGAGCATCCATTAAAACGAAAGAAGCTTTAAAGTATAAGAAACTCGTAAAGTAAATATCACTACACAGATTAATTGATATTTTTTAATATTAAAGAAAACAAAAAATCCAAAATTACAAATTTGAAAAGAACTGCAATAATGAGGCTTGCTAATTTTTCTTTTACTTGAACTGCATTTAAAAACAAAACAATCGCAAAAATAATTAAAAGCAATCTAATCATAGTCATAATGAAGCAAAATAAGTTTTATATCATTAAAAATTTTGAGGGCTTAAGAAAATGATTAGCTTTAATAAAAAGAACATTTTCGAACGTGAAGTATTTTATTTACGAATACAATAATAAAAATAGATTTCTATGATAGGCAATAATGTATTTGCAGCTTTTTTTAGTTTTAAGAATATCCCTTCCTAATTAAATATATTTTGGTTAAGTAAATTGCAAATACAGAAATTTTGAAATACAGAGATTTCGAAACAATAAATATACATATATGCATCAACGATTTATGCACACTTATAAGTTGATAAAAAATTTTGCAGTTAACTTGTTAAAAGATGGTAAGGCATGTCATACTCTATTCAGTATTATTATTAAATAAAAATTGAACTTATCTTATATCTCTTGTGAATTCAACCAAAATGTAATCCTTTTACATTGTATAATTGAAAAAAAAATATAGCCTTAAATTCTCTAAAGAGAAATTATAAATCATTTTGAAACTATTTTACTTATTCAGAAATTTTCTTAAACTGAAACTTACATAATTGCATATTATTTCATTCTTAATTTAACGAATTCAAATAAATATTTATCTTCCTTGTAAAGTTATGTACAACTTAAATCCACAAAATTTGAGTTGTCTGAAATTAAAAAAAAAAACACATCTGAATAAGCAATTAAAACAGTACTTTCATTTGCTTAATAATTTAAAAAACCCAGATTTGGTGAACTCAACTGAAATTTAAAAGAATTAAATATTTATTTTACATCGTTTAAAAATCAATATCTCCGCAAAAAAATTTGAATAATCTTAAATCCTACAAACCGAAACTGTGAATCATTTTGAGAAACTACTCCAGTCTCTATTTACTCAGAATCCTCGCGAAATCTTGATTTATTCGGCACTCGCAGTTATTTATTGCGATCATAAAACACCGCCCACAGTAGATCATCCACCACTTTTTTCATTTCACCAAAATAAAACGGAATAAATCTCCGGAATATTATTCAACGCACGATTCTTGCCAGTCTTCAAAACTAACCCGAATGTGACACGGTGGTAAGATAATAAAAAAAATCCATGGAAATCAAGAAAGATAGAAATACGCCATTTTCGTACGAAATCACATGTCTCGAAAAAAGACAGGACTCCGTCATAAGAAAGAAAAATGCGACCACACAAAGAAATGACAGTTTTTCGATTCCTTACTGTTCAATGCTTCAGTTTCAAAGAGATGTAACTGAATTTTTGTTGGGCAAACATAAATTTTGAGTGGTTTAAGACTGTACACAATAAAACCATGTTGTTCTGTTAAATTAAGATCAAAAGATTTATATCCATTACCCCCTTTTAAGAAATATATTACCTAGTTCAAACTTGTCACACCGAAAAATCTTTCCAATATCTTAGCACGTCGTAACAAAAATTTTACCCAAAACATTCGTGCTCTTTAACATTCCGTTCGGTTGACGTGAAATTGACGTCAGAATCTTCGAGTCACGTCTGTCAGACAAGCAGAAATATTTAAAAAAAAATCAGAAGAGTTTTAGGCTTGCCAACAAGTTGCACCCACAATTTTTCTTTTATAGTGAACTCGAGACTTAAAAGGCTTAAATGAGGAATGAGAGCCTTTGTGCAAAACAGTTTTTGTAGTTACATGTCTTGCAAACTAAATGATACTATTGTTGCTATGGATACACACACAGCGTCCTCGTGTATAATGTCAGGTCAATTCTCGATCCATATATTGGGCATAAATAGAGGTACTTTTCCGACTTAGAACTTCCGTTCGGCAAGTGGATAAACATTATATTGATAGTGATGTGGATGTTAAAAAAAAAACCTATGACATGCTGCGTCTTCAGGAGCGATGAAAATAAAATATGGAAGCAGGATCACATTATTGGAATAGCAGTTGGAGAGGATAATAGCCAGATGTTTATGTATCTAGGCTTCGTTTGGAAAGAAATGCACTTTTGGTATAAATATTTGATGGATGGGAAAGAATTTTTAAAGTTGGATTAGTGCATTTGGAGGCGAGGACGCATTTTATGGTCAATAACGAGTAATGCGCGTCAGTGTTATCGATTCATGAAAATATTGTCTCGCACAATTTAAATTTGAAAGGAAACTACTTTTTTTGGCATCAATCGTTATAAAAGAATTGTCAAAACTGAAATATCTAAATACTAATGCCAAAAATAAGCAAAGTTGGGTGAGAAACTGAGTAAATTTAACAGTAAGATACAGATAAAATAGTAATTTGACACAATTCGTTTTAAATTTTGGGATACACTATATTATACAGTAATTATAAAGTAATTTATGGGTATCAAAGTGTTTCAAAATCGCTTCTTTGTACTAATTATATGTAAAGTTTTTTATAGATATACAATATACCAATGCAAGCTAAAAAAACCCCACCAAAATAAAGATGTTGACGTTTAAATAATCATTAATTTGACATTAAAATATCAAAATAAATGTTAGAATTTTAATAGCTACAAAATCCATTGAAAACTAAATACTCAATACCACATTCCATTAAATACTCAATACCACAATTTCGGGATAAAAAGCCCAAAGGTAAAATAATGATTTACTGAAGACCAGAAATATCATTAGCAAACAATTTCACGTAACACCTAGTTCATATAATAAATTTCAAGATTGCATCGCCGCTTTGTTTCGACAAAACTATCTATTTTTCACATTATCCCAAGCCCATACAATCTTCCTCACCACACAAAGAGTTACTATAAGTAAAAAAAAAATATTCTCCCAACTAAAAAAAATTACGAGAAATAATCCGATCTTTTCTGAGAGTGAAAAAACGTCCCAGAGCACCTTGGCGCCGAATCCAATCGGAAAATTTAATTTCTGCCCAAATTCTCAGGAGAGTTATTTCTAACAGAAAGAGTGTAGAGAGAAAAAATATACTCTCCAAAGACGAGAGCTGTATAGAGTCGACGTTTTAGGGACAACTGAATGCTCGCAAGCGTAAAAGTATCGCGTCGGAACTATAGGAATCTCGCCATGGGATTATAGAACTAAAGATACAAGTTGGAATCTCGGTTTAGGGGGGTTTACCAAGTTGGCGAATTTATGTCTGATATAAATCTTGAAAGATAAACTTAATTTTACGAACGAGATTTCTTACATTAAAAGTTTGGTTTGGTTGGAAAACGCCACACTAGATTTGAGTTTAGTTTGAAGTATTGTCGCACTAGAGCTACTGGAGGGCTATTTGAAACTGGAGTCATGATTTATAACCGCAATCAAGTGACGAACCGAGTACTTGACTAGGCACACAATGCAACCATTTAGGGCTACAACGGAAGCAGCTTTGGGACTTTGGAACATATATTTAAGGTGTACTCTCTCCAATCGGGGTATTATTTGTTACACATTTATATCTATATGGGCCGTTTACAGATCGATATTTACTTTGGAGATGCCCTGACCCGAACCAGGGACCCTCCGCATGCAAGACGAACTCCTTAACCGACTGGGATCCCAAGCCCCAACACCATGCTAGATCTCTAATTGAGAAGAGTGCAAAAGCTTTTAAAAATGAACGAAAAAGTTTTACGAAACAAGTTTTTAAAGTCTTTTATATATTAAATGTAATAATAAGAAAATTAAAATGTTTTAAATTGCTCCAAACCAGAAAATGCGTCACATTTAATTTTATTTATAGCATTATATAATACAGGAATATAACAAGGGGTATAATCGAACAAACACTTTATTTTCGTAAATATTATTAAAAATTTGAGTTTAGTAAATAATAAGTAAGCAAGTTAAAAATTAACCAATAGAAAAATTAATTCTTGACACATAGAATGAAAATTTTAATAACAGATGAAAGTTTTCATGAACCGAAAATAAATTGCACGATAAGATTTTAACATTAAAAGCAAACTGATATCCTTAGAGATCAATTTATTATGGGTTACTGGGTATATTTGATAAGCTTGGCCTAAAAGCAAAACATTTTCAATTATTTTTAGTTTTTTAAAGAAATTAATTGTTCATTTATAACATGTTGGCATTCTCCCAAAAATTTAGATTTGATTAGTTTTCTTTCTCTTTTGTAGATTTCGCAATGTCTTTTTGTAGTATGCATAAATTCTGTTTTCTCAAACAAATGATCTTTTAAACATTTAACTTATTGACTAATCTTAATGGGAAAAAAATGACCAAATAAAGTATGCGTTAGAATTAAGTTTAATTCAAATAATGGCAACAAATAAATATCTTTAAAGAATTTTTTAATTTAGCACAAGGGTTGCAATGATTAACGTAAGTAAAAATTTTAAAAACACGCCATTTCAGTTTTGCGAAAATATTTTCGATTATTCTGTAATTTAACAATCCTATCATTTGGGCCAATGAAATATGACAACGTCACACAAATCTCATTTCGCAAATGAATTCTCACAAAACAAAGTTATCAATATACAAATCACTTATCTGGCGTAACATCTGAATAATCGAAAAAGTTTTTAAGTCGTCCATTCCTAAGCAAGATGAAACAACATCTTTAACCCATTCAGAGATAAGAATAAGAAACAACCCTTCACAACAGTTCGTGCGGAAGCCTAGGAATCGCAGTTAAAAAGGATCACAGAACAGTACAAAGTGATAAAGCTAGAAGCCTCCTCATTGTATCCTACACCTGCCGCCAAGCGAAAAGTCACATTTTATTTCAGTAAACTTTTCTTTTGACGCACTAAGTTGGTTATACAAAGTTGGAAATAACAGTTTAGTTGAAAGTTTTGTATTTTCATTTAAAATTTTTAATATAGTCTGGCTGCCACATCTTGAAGCCCAAAATATTTTGATTGTGGGAGAGTCCACTTCGAAAATAGGTAAGGATAGCTTTGGATTTTTTTCAAGAGTTACTGTCTATGGCAATTCATTGCTTTTAATGGCGCATATTTCTTTAAGGTTTAGAAACAGGTTATCAATTGAAGGGTATATCTACAACAACAATCCTCTATCGCCGATAACTGATGTGTAAATCTAGTGTGATACATTATTTACACAATCGAACTAAACCAACAATCCCCTCTTCTTGCCGAACACTTTGGGCTGGCAATCCTTTTTCATTCGGCTTAAAACCTTAATTCAAAGTGGAATCTTCCACAATCAAAATATTTGGGATGTTAAGTTGTGACAGCCAGACTATACCACATTTTTTTGGTCCATTTAATTTGAAAGTGAAAGTAAAATTAAATTAATTTTGCTACCCGTAAAATTAAATTAATTTTACTTTCATTTCAAATCACTTTAATTTTTACAATTAATTTAATTTTAATGTGAAAGTTCGAGTACATAATGACACGTAATAATAATTTAGACGTTAAAGTAAACAATAATTTGACGCTTTTCCTCACGTGTAGTGTTAAGGTTGGGTTAACGTCACATCGTATTAGAAATATTGTGAAACTTACAAATAGTAGTTAAAAGTCAATGCTAATTTATAATTAATAAATATTCGAAGAATTTTTTTAAACTTTATTTATAGTTCGCTTTATTCTTTCAAACTGAGGCCTAAAGTTTGTTTTAGGAAAGTGAAGTTAACGTTTTAAATACTAATTAATCCTTGAGACTTGTATCTATGCACATCTTCAAAAGTTGCAATTAATTATTAATAGTTCCAACTTACGTGGCTAGTATTGCTTCATTCATATTTCTTTCGAGCTATCTCCATTCCACTGAAACACTTTATATGTAAGTACGGGTCTGCGATAGCTGCTTCGTCAACATGAAAAAACACTTTCATTCAACATTCAAAAAACCCTTTCAGGTTTAATATTTATTTTCTTTCAAATTAAAAACTATCATGTAGCTTTATTCTCTAAAGAAAGTAATATATCTTTTACCATACACTTAACAGCCAATTAAATTACAAGATTGGATAAAATTAGTTAAAAACTCATTTGGAGATATAACTTACTATCGTTTTTTTTTATGTTATCTTGCTCATTTTGTTATCGAACCATCTTAAACCTTCATTAAATATTTTATTTTCAAACCATTTTTTTAATATCAATACAAATTCAAGACACAACTTTGTCAAATTAAAATTACAACCCATTTTTACGAACGCCACTGTGCACTGTGTACAATGCAAACGTTAAAGACCGTTTTTTGACTATAAATAACGTCTTCCGCTCCGGCGAATCTTTGCTAAAAGAATGAGAAAAAACACATAAAAACTTAAGTCGCTAAAACTAAAACTTTTCTCTACCTCCCTTTTTCTCCTCTATCCTTTTATTAATTTTTTATCTATCAGAAGAAAAGGAGCGAAAAAAGAAATAATGGGAAAGAACCAAATTTAAGAGAGTTAAGGCTATATCTCATTCTCGCAATCTCCTGATTCAACAAGAAAGCCAAGGACTGAAAATTTCTAGAGACAGCCGAAGGAAGGTGGAATCTAGATAAACATGGAAGACTAAAGGTGGGACTTACACAAGCGTAAAAATGAAAGGAGAAGGGGTGGATAATTTTATTCTATCACTTTTTATTCTTTTCTTTTCCCTTGCACTCATTTCAAAGAAGCAATATTTTAAAGTGAGAGAAAGATAGCAACGGATTAGAAAAAGCTTTTAAAAAAGTTTTTTTTATCGCAAGGTATTAAACTGACTTTGTCCAAATTCATTTTAAGCAAATGCCCGAGATTCAGTGCGGCATCACAAATAGATTATTTTCTGCTCTGTTAATAATTTCTTTGCGGGGTTCTGGATTAATGGCGTTATAGGTGGAGAGGTCACGGGTGTTCTGATGAAAGCTTATTTATTTAAATTGAAAACTTACTACAATGAAACATACTATGTCTTTTGAATTGAATGAACTTTTTAACTGGTATTTTATACAAAATTTTCATGATCTGCATTATCTTCAAAATTAAAATTTTAATAAGTATCGAATACGAATTGTGACCTATATACATAAAAGGCTACTTCTGTTTGTCTGTTTGTATAAGACCCGAAATCTTAAGAACCACGCAGCAGATCGTCACGAAATTTGGCACAAAAATTTATCTCATCTCCGGAACAAACATATGCTAAGAATTTTTCGAAACTGACCATTACTTCTATAATTTTCGAACGTTTTAAGGGGGAAAAATACACCACTTTCGCTCAAATCCGATTATTTTTTTCCCTTTCGTGATGCCATTAAGCAGAAAAAATTAAATCAAACTTTTAACGACAATAATTGAAATTGAAAATGTTTATTTTGTTCTGTTGCTAAATTTATAATTTCAAAAATAATTGATACGTTTCAAGTGACGTAATCCAACCAGTCTCCCTTTCTAGGATTTATTGTGTTTATTTAATTTGATTTATGAAATTTTTAAAGCATTTTTAGCATAATACTGAACTATGTTGGTATTTGAGAAATTAATATTTATCATTACTATATCCAAGATGGGTAATTAAATGGAAAAAATAACTGGGTAATCTTCATATCTTATGCAACTCAAATGAAAGAAAAAAATAGTTAGATTGACTATTAAATTATTTTTTCATCTCTACCCGTGCAACGTCGGGTATAAGAGCTAGTCGTTAATAAATAGCTAAATATAATTCTAAACATAATTACAGATATGCACTAAAAGTATCTGCAAAAAATTCGCAATATCTTATAATAAATAACTTCATCACTTTTCCCCCTAACATAACAAACCTTTAACAAACTTTTAAGAAATGTCAGACAAAAAATATGCATGACACGATTTCTTAATTATTTTCTAGCATTTTAAAATACCGATTTTAAATTACCGAAAAGTCACAGTTCTTAGTTTAATTGTTTTCATTTATGTATTGTTGCGTAAATAAAAATAATGATTATCCATTAGTATTAAAAAATAAAGCAATTACTCAAAAAATCAATACTACATTACAGACAACATAAGATGCCGCAGCAATATACCCAAAAAGCTGCCATAATTCTCACAAGCGGCCCCACCCATATGACAAGAGTGATGAGACGCCAAAATGACGTCGGATGACGCCTCATCCGAGATATTGTTCTCGCAATGCTAAAAAGGGCGGCGACACTTGGACACGCAACGGATGAATGTCATAGGAATTGTTTGTGGGAGTTTATTTTGCCATGCAAAACTAATGCGGAATTTGGAAAATGCTTATTATATTAAGAAAATATGTTTTGAAAATTCATATTGCTAAAAAGGAAAACCTAAAACAATACAACAAATAAAATTTTATTGTAGACTTACACTCTTAAAACGAACGAGCGATTTTAACTCAGAGTTAATTTTCACTCCTCCGGTCTAGAAAATGCACTTCTCCTAGAGGAGTGGATCCTTTGTCTGTTAAACTTCCGACAGGATCACTCCAAACGAGTTATTTTAACTCAGTGTGAGTTAATATTCACTCCCTTCCAGTGTCGAAAATGCACTTCTCCTACTGGAGTGGATTTCACTCTTTTGTTTTAAGAGTATGATTTAAAAGTTTTTAACTTGTAATTATCCAGTAAATAACTTTTCAAAAACACAAAAAGTTCCTAATTTTAAAAATATGCTTGTATGGCAATTGATCATCTTTGGCTGAATACAGAGAGCCCCAAAGATCAAGATACCCTGACTTTAAAATATCCGTATGTACTTTCTATTAGGAATTTCTATTTTATTATCCGTTTCATAATTTAACTATGACAGTTTGGTATTTTTCGTTCTCAATTTCAGGAGTGAAATTTTTTAGAAATATTTTACCTTGTATTTCAATCCAAAAATATGTACACATAATTTTGATGTTAGATGTCAAAGATATCATTTTAACTATAATCGAACTTAACACGATACATCAGCATCGCATTTTGAAACTTTATAGATTTAAAGAGACATAAGTGCTCAAAATCCTTTATCACAATTTCAGAGTTTCCCGCTTTTGTATATCTCAACCACTCTTTTTCAATTCAAAATCACATATATTCGATAAAGCATGTTTTAAGTTCAAAAATAATTATGATAATTTTGACACTAAATTTTTTTTAATTAATCACAATTCATGAATTTTAAGTCAATTTTTTTCTCTTTTCACAAATCTTATCACGCAATGAAGAACAAAACAGTTGGGATTTTTTCCCCCTCCGCTTCAATTGATCTTAGGAACTATCAAATGATCAAAGCAAAGAAATGATTAAATACATGAAATTTAAAAAAAATCGAATAGTTCATAGCAGTTTTTCAGATTTAAAGAACCGTAAGCAACTTTGTCTTAAAAAATTCATTAGATAAGACTACAAGTAAAAAAAAATTAAACAAATATTAGTTGTGTTTTCGGAATTATTTCCGAATACAATTTTATTTTTAACGTCTGAGTTTAATTTCCCTATTAGAAAGTTTTCGATGCATGGCATTTTCAAGAAACAAACCATAAAAAATTAGTTTTATCAGATTAAAATTCTCTGTCCTATTTTTAATTATTTTGTATTTGCTTTATATTTTAATTCTATTTACAATATTTTGAGTTTCAATAAAAACCTCAACTTTAAGTCATAACACTTTACAAATAAATATTACGTAGCCTCAAATGAAATAAAAATTGTGAATGTTGGTTCAACCTTATATGAAGTCAAATTAATTCTAAATTAGCTTATATCAAGTTATATTTATATCAAGTCAAATCATAGTCAAGTTATATTTATATCTACTTCTATGAATATTTGTTCGTGAAAGAGGATTTGATGGATGTTTTAGTTAAATCATTAAACAAATTTATTCATACATTTAGTTTGTGATTTTATTGAAAGTGATTGTGATGCTCCATTACAAATAAAGTTAATTCTCCTTACATAAAATTCAAGAAAATCAAATTAAGTACTGAACCTACTACTATACACCCATTCATAACTATATCCATTTACATAACTTTAAGAAAACAGTACAATCAATCACGTCGTGTAAACATAATTTATCCTCTATCATTGCAAAAATGGTTAGTGCACAGTTCTGAACTTTTATTCTTTCGTCTAGCATTCCTAAAAGGAAAATAGTTTTGGAAAAAGGCCAGGATACTAAAAGGAAGACTGAAAATTACCAACCTAATTCGTCTGAACGCTATAATTTGAAAGAGGGCAACATTTGTGATTTATATTAACCCTAAGTCGGAAAACCAAATTTAAATAAAGAAATCTTTTTTACTAACATTTGGGAAGTTCCATTTAGCAAGAAAATTATCCAGGATCGTATGTGCCATCATTTTAGAATGAGAAAACTCGTTATATATGTTTATCTTTAATGCGATTTGGTGAAGTTAGATCAAAATCTGGGGTAAAAACAAAAATTCAAATCTTCAGTCAACTTATATTCTGTACAAATTATAAAAAAATGCCTTCTTTGAAATAGTACACTAAAAAAGGAATGACTAGTATTTAAGTAGATTGCAATAATATGTAATACGAAAATGTATGCACTATAATTTTTGTTTTGATGCTTATATCACGTTTATCAAGTTGGATTGTTTTAACGACATCGTAATTTAAGTAGATTGTTAAATTTTAAAAAAAGAAAAACAGGTACCGTAAAATTCATACCGAAGTATAGTAATCTTTATAGCCCGTAAGGAAACTTTCCGTATTTAGCGGTACAGCTTATCCTTTGTAAATAACAAAAAAAAATGACAGTTTAAAATTTTAAATAAATCGTTATTACCGTCCCAAAATATTCACAGAATATCAAATAAAAGTGCTTGAAAGTTTGATACTAACGACCCTTCCTCTAAAACCAAAAATCATGTGTAAAACCTATTTAGTGCCAAACAGTTTTAATTTACCCAATAACATATGCGAAACTTCATTAATTTTTAAACAAAACATCCAAGGACCCAAGCCAAACATAGAAGCCCAAAATCAAATTGGTACTTTGGGGTATATCGTCAATATTTTCGGCAAACCAAATGTAATCGCCCGATAATAACAAATATGGTTATTTATAGGTTGCTTATTATTGATATTTGATATATTTATTGAATTTTCAATGTTTATTTAGGAAATTTCAATTTTTAATTTCAAAAGCTAGTTCCAAAGGATTTGGCGAGCCCGTCGATGGAAGAATCGCAAACTACCTTCAAATTCTAATGAATATTACTTTTATTTTACAAATTAATAAATTCACTTGATGTGGTTAGTATGTCCCTTATTTTTTCTTACGATTTTCCAAAAACAAAACTGGCAAAATATCCCCAATTTGCCTCATTTTATCATATCCTCCATCCCAATCAAAGCCGGACAAAAGAAAAGTATTTCCCCGACATATCAAAGACATCTCTTTCCATATATTGGGAAGAGTCTGACATGATATGAAAAGGCGAGATGATTGGCAAGTTATCCAATAAGGATGAATCACAATCCCGGACATGTCGATTTGGAGCCTCTCAAAGCTGATCCGGTGTTTGGTAGATAAGTGGAGAAGTGACGCCCACTCAAATGACGCCCTATGACGCTTTTCTGTCTTTTTGTATTTCTAAAATTGGTTGTGTTAGTTTGAATTGGTATTTGTTCAGGATTCTGGATTCCTATTTCGAGTTTATTTTACAATACAGAATCATTTTTTACTCATTCAAGATAGGTAGGTTTGAATCATCGTCACACTAGAGCTACACGAGGGCTATTGGCGACGGGCGTCGTAATTTATAACCAGTCAAGTGACGAGTCGACATCGGAGTAGGCACCCAACGCAAGTTTTACCAATTCAAGTGATGATGTATAGAACTTTTGCTTTCAATTACCTGATGCTATCTATAATATAGAAAGTTTTTGGTTTTAGGTATTGAAGAAAAAAGGAAAGATAGACTTAAAATTTAGTGCATAAATTCCCAGTACTTGCCGGACGTCACAATTAAGTTTTCGAGAAAATCACTCATGTGCAAATTGATGCCATACAACATGTTAGGTTAGAAAGTTATTAAAATTAACTTATATTGTACAATTACCTTTAAATGCATTTATTTAGTGGTTTTGAAAATGGCGCATTGTACCCACCCTTAGTTTTAAGAAAAAATTATGTAGATACATTTGATATTGGAATATATAAATTGTGAAGTACAGTTTTTATTAATTACTCATTTTCATTAATTCTACTTTGTTTTAAAATGTCTACCCTAGTTTTATTTCTTAACGAAGGCATGTATTTTAAAATACATTTTACTTGATTTAACACTTTTTTAAGTTAATAAAAATGTATGACACTCTCGGACTTGTCTATTCGGAGCCTTTCCTAGTCTAATCGAGGGTTTCGAAGAAGTCTACTTAGAGATCAACCTAGTAGAGATATAGTTATTTAGGGACACTACATTTATAGTTCCAATTAATTTAACTTCCACTTACATTCGATTTCTTCATTAAAATTTTATTGATTAGTTTATCTAATCGTTCTAAATGAAGTTGCTAGAAAAGACTAGTAGGCTTTTAAATTTTTTAGAACAGAAAATAGGCTTAACAACTTTTTTAAAAAAATGGTGCGACGGATGGCCTTAGAATAATTTGAGCTTAAAAATGCACACATTTGCACGTTTTGGGACAGTGGTAATCATTCCTTAGAGTTTTAAACATCAGCTTCTGTTAAAATTACCTTCGAACACCAACGACTTTACAATGTATGTGTTCACTTACTTAGCATTACTATGCATTTACTTAGAATTCCCCCAATATAGCTCAAAAGTTAAATACGACAGCAAAAAGGGTCAAATTCCAAGATGTTCGTTTTTATGAACATTATTAAAATTTACCTAAAGAATCCTTATTAAATTCAACACAATATTAGAAGCGCCCTGCACAGCAAATAAACCATATGGAAAGTATTTGTAATACACACATGTGTATTTCAGCTACAAATGTGTATTTATTTCAATAATTATCTAAATAATAAAATTGATATTTTTGGATAACGTATGTTTATGTGTTTAATTTATATGTATTAAATTATTCACAATATCAATAAAATCATTGAAGAGAATAAATTCCAGCTAGATTCGTAATCTGGCCCACTGCGATTCATGAAGTAGCCATTTATAATCATCTACTACAGAAAGATACTTTAAAAAAATTAAGAAATTAAATTTTCAGTTAAAATTTTTTAATTTAAAGCAGTGAAAACAAGTTAACACTTCAGCCAATTTGCTTATCTCTCAGATTTAAAGTATCATGTAGTATTGTTTCCGTGTCTGATATAGGACCTTCTACTCTGAAAAAAAGCTTTTATATTCACTTAATAATGCCATATTGAGCAAAAACTAACAATCAACACCGATCATAAATATTAAATAACTTGAGGCACTTATGCTATAAAACATATTTACGCTTTCATGTATTTAAATTTTTAAAACTTTAACCCATTCATTACCGAAACGCCCCAAAACGTACGAACAACTAAAGATTCGATAATGTTATTAATATCAAATATTACGAGGAAGCAAAAATCCTTAGTAGCGAGCGGGCTATAAGTATAGAAGCTATTTTTTTAATGTAACACAAGTCAACAATACCCAGTTAGTTAAATGTTGAAGCTACTAAATGTTCGTTTCGAAATCCAATATCAAAGAAAGTCACCTTTCAAAATTTCAATAGAAAAACCTGCATACTTAGCAAAAAAAAAAAAGAATAAGTTAATTGCATACTTTGTAAAACAAATCATTGAAGATTAAAACAAAATCACCCAAGCCTATAATAGTTTTTTAACCAAACGGACCGGCTAACTACAGTCAACAGAAGTACTAAAAAAGCCAGACTCTCCACTTACCATTCGATCTCCTACGTTCGTTCTTCCCCGAAATAGCCCCTCCAACGTTTTTTCCTCCACGTGCCAACCCTGTACATTGCAGAAAAAACTGCAGTTGAAAATAGCGAATTTTCCGGCGAAAAATCTGCACCAGCGTCTGTCGACCACACGGACATCTGCTTTAGTCTTACGTCATCCAACATTTATTGGCTGCCTGTCATTGCAATGGGCGGGGCCGGAAGCTACTTTGAGGTTTCCCAGAAGGGAGTTGTTCGTTCTCTACACGCCGAAAGTTGGAATTATCAAAAATGTTTGATTTGTTGTATTAATTTGAAAAACAATTGAAACAACTGGCATCCAAATAAATAGGTTAAATGTACATTGGCAACATTTCTGTATTTGTTTCTTATTATATTGCTCCTTTTGGTAAAAAGCTTATTTTTTTCCAAATAAAGAAAATTCATAACTAATATATTTTTTACATTTGTTTTATAGGTATCGTTGGGAACTAACCACTTCAAAAAAGTAAAATCAGTTTTTCGGTGTCATTTCAGAATTTAACCGATTTCTAAAATTTTTACTTGTATTCAGTTTTCCAAAATTAGTTTTAGATGCAACATAACACAATATTTCCAATATATAATTATCTACAATTACAATGTACAAAAAAAGTTGAGTTTTCAAATACCCATTTTATTCCATCAATACTATAAAAAAGGCATATTTTGATTAAAAAAAATAATTAACCAAATAACCACCCTGAAACAAGCAAATACGCGTGTAAAAACCCCAATCAACCCTTAGCTTCATTATATTTATACATGCATTAACCTCATTACTATTGTCATTACTATCGCCACCAAAACCCCTCTCGCCCAAATCGGCCAGGGAGCCATTTTTAGTGGCCTGAGAAAAGGCGGGAGGGCCCATTAGCGCGTTAATGATATTACTGGTCGCGTTAACCCCCATTAAGGCGCAATAAATATCCGTCCTTTTTACGGCCAGAATATTCGCTCTCTCGCTGATTATCCACAAAACTCGAAGCATTGGATTTGCAAAGGTGTAATGGATATTTTTATAGCTCAATGCAATAAGCCGCTCTTATTGAAATCAATAATCTTGTGAAAATATAACGCAACTCTTCTCAAAGAGTTAGAAAAATTTACTTGTAAGCATAAGTGCGCTTAAGTAATTTTTTGCACTGTTATCTTGCGTTACAACTGTATTTCTGTATTTTACATATAATAAGAGATACTACACACTTTTAAACTTTGGATAATAATTAATTGACATTAATATTTTAAATGATAAATGAAATGCAAGCTATGCTAAAGCAATGAATACTTACTTAAATTAAACTTCAAAATTCGAATAGTTTATTTTACGCCAGCCTGAGTCTCTTATGAAACAAACATAACTCATAAGTTTTCATGTTACGCGCTTTTTGCATAAATTATAATTTAATGCAAACAAAGACAGCTTGAACTTGACATGATTTTGTTTTAAAACGCTTAAAGCAATTATAGGTATTCATTAATATTAAAATTACTATCTATATTAAATATCGAGATAAAAATATGGAAGCTCATTAATACTGTTCTGGCACAACATGGCTGGAATGTCAAGAGATCCATAATATAAAAACCAACAGGAAGTCTACCGGGCATCTGTGGCGGCAAGTGTAACAGAGCGCAACCAACAATTATAAAAAAAGGTCAAATGTTTTTCTATACACTGTCAAATATTCCCTTTCAAACAGACGTATTTTGAGAAATACTATAAAAACGACAAATTAAAAACAAACAAATGTTATATGTCCATAAATATCCATATTAAAATTGTTATACTTTTGAACTAAAACCAATATTCAGATACAATTTTGCAATACTAATGCAACAAAACGGCAACATGGTGCGGATATTTGAAATAAGACGAAAAATATCTATATTCGAACAAAACCAACTCAAGTACTTAGGGCATCATACCGTTGATTATAAACCAAAATACTAGAGATAATCGTGATCTTAAAACAAATACAATTTGTAATTAACCAGGGAAAGTTTAATTTTTTTCAATCATTAAAATATTATTTTAAAATAATTTTCTGCCACTAAATTTGATTTTAACTGTAAATAATAGTTTATGGACTCATACTTGTTTGGTTCCAAGGTTCATATACGCATTAGAAGATGAACGGGGGTGAATTTTGTTTTGGAAAGAGCCCTCTAAGATTTGAGGAAACACTAATGATAGGTTGATGATGGTTTAATGCGCTACTTTTTGCATGGCGGATGGGAAGTGTAGAGTTTTTTATGCTGTAGTGGGAAAAGGGTAATGAAAAATCCAAAGGGATATAATATGGAGTTTAGATTGATAATATTGGCGATATGCGTTATTGAGTTTTAGGTTAAGCTGTTCCTCTGCATGTCTGATTAAAAGTGTGTTTTTCAAGAAAATGTTACTGAATATTTTATTTGTAATTCCTAAACGGTATTATACGGTATTTTTAAATTAAAGTAGAGTCATAATTTATAGCATTAAAAATTTTGTGATTTTACAAAATTGATGTATCCTACACAGAAGATCCTTATGTCATCCAAGTTTTATTTGAAACAAGCTTTTCGTTTGCAAACACTTTACGCTTTCATGTAATGATATATTAATAAATAAACATGAAACTCTTTTTTAAAAAGATTTTCTTATTTAAATTGTTGAACAAACTGAAGGAGTATTTTTTGATAACGATAAAGTAAAAAATATTTCTTTAACGCTCTAAGGGACATACCATTCACATCATATTCAGGCCTCAGAAACACATAAATGACGACAAATATTATTTAAAAAAATTAGTATCGAGGATCAGTCATTTTCAATCACTTGCCAGAAATAAACTTTACAACAATTTAAAGAAAATGTAGTTAAGTTATAATATCGTGCAGTGAAAGCAAGATATAGCACTTAATCAAATTGCTTAATGCTTATCTCTTTAGAGGGTTAACTATAATAGGAGAAATGTAAAAATAATGAATAATTTTTAGAGGGAAACTCTTCTAGAACACCTGTATTTAACGTAGAAAGTTTACGATACCGAGTTAATCCAAGATTCCCAGCTACATTTCACGTCTCATTCTCTAATTGACCAGTACATATCTATTGAAATCCAGAACTCTCAGCCGTAATGAGGGACCATTTCAAAACCCGCACTGTTGATAACACGGGCTGTGTTTAGGAGTTGTTCATCAAACCCGACTGATAGGGGACTCTAATGCACTAATGTTGGCTGCGTAGATGGAACAGATCCATTATCCAATTTATAATCGGATAGCTAAATCTACAGGAAAACGATGTTTACGTCTAAGGTTGTTATGGGGAAATGTGAAATTATTCCGTCGTCTTGTGGAAGGGTTAGAGTGTTAGGGACTGTGTTAGTGCTAATGACTACGAGCTTGGTGATGTTGGTTGAAATGTATCGGTTGAGAATTTTATTGAGGACTATAAATTTTAGGTAAATTAGTATTGTAGGCTACTTTAAATTTAGAGAGCTAAATCGGATTTTTATTCGTTGTAAAATAAGGATTATTTTTTCCTTTCAAATCACTTGAAAATCTTTTAGGAATTAAATGTTTGTATAAAAATCAGGGAAATAATAATGGTTTACATTTATAGGACGGAATAAACGATTTTTATTTTCATAAAAGTTCTATTTACTATTTTTCATAGTATATTTCACTCCACCACATTCAAAAAGTCATTCGACCTTTTTCACATCTAAACTCAATTTTTCAATTCGTCTATACATTTTGAAAATGTCCATTATGGAAAAGCGAATAAAAATGTTTAAAAAAAGCTAAGAGACCAAAAGATAAATTAAGTTCATCCTCCCAGCAGGTTCCTGATATCCCAAGTTAAAACAACCCACACACGCACATATATACCTCAAAAGTACTCCTGAAAGCGGACTGCCATCCAATATATTTTAAACAGAAAATGGGATGAAAATAAAATAATCATTTTTGAATCTCCAATCTCTTTCAAAAGCCATTCTTTCCTCAAAAGTACTTGTGAAAGAATGCTTAATGTCGATCCAACTTTATGATCAAATGAATCCACATCATGCAGATTTAAACCACATTTTTTTTACACACAAAAAATATTTTTGCATTTAGTCAGTTGACTTGTTAAAATTGGCAGTTTGCTTTATTTAGGGACGTCAATGGTCTTCAAGAAACTTAAGGATTCCAAATGAGACAGTGATTTTCATATATATTGCAATCCATCCCAAAAATAGGACACATTTAAACTCAAGGACTGCGATATTGTAAAAAAAAATTGATTTCCTCAATTTTTTTTTAGCTTTTCGTTTTTTGTTTAAGTTTTAAACCAACCTACATCATCCATATTCTTCAAAACCTGGAAGAATTTCTTAACATAAATACAAAATTTTACAGTTAGCCTGGCAATATTGGTTTTAGAGATTAACTTTTCAACTACAAAATAATCATTAAATATTTATTAAAATTTACTTCAAGATTTTTGTTTGAAAAAACTATTCAAAATAAAATTGAGACTATTTGTAATTTTTTTATTGCTAGGAAGTTGAAAAACTAAACTATGTTGCAAAATACTGTACGTCTGGTCACTCAAGTAGAGTTGGGTATTGTCCTGTTGTGCAACAAAAATGTAATCTAATTTAAGGAAAAGTACGCCCTTTTATCATTTTAATATTTTAATCTGAACGGATTTAATCATTCTATTTTTAAGTTTGATTTTATTAAATCGGTAAAAGTCATTTTTAAAAACTGACATTATTAATTTAGTTTAACCCTCTAATGCTTACTGTTGCCGTTTGGCAACAAGTAACATTATCCACTTTATTCTATTAAATTAGAGCTCCCTCTCGACAGATGTTTTTTTTTTCATCTGTTACATACCATTTTGAGGTTTTCACTACTGTCATCTATGAGGATTTAGTAGCTTAATATTTTGTATCATAAGGAAAAAAATTTTAAAAAGTGAAATTATTTCAATTCTAATGCAATTAATTTTTTTTCAGTATTTACCTCATAATGTATGAGAATAAAAGATACATATATATTTTTTGGGATGAAAATAAAAATTCATGCGCATTAGAGGGTTAAAGGGGAAACTCCCTAATTAACCTTTTTCAAGATACAGTTGAAACTAGTAGTGGGATGAGCATTTACACCGAAACGATTAAATAAAAAATGCAGAGAAAAAAACTTAAGGCTAGCAGAGTTCCTTGCCACCCAGGATAGAGAAAACAATAAAAATTCGTAAAGAAAAATATAGGATAAGTTGAGAGAAAAAAAACGGGAGAGAGTTGGGGAAATATATGACGGTCTAAAGTGAGCGTGATATATTTATATCGAGACTAGTACGGGGAACGTAGGAGGTGGAAATGGTTGGAAAAAAAACGTTTTTAAGACCGTCAATAAATTGGAGACCAAAGTGACTCGGGCGTCTAGTCCTATTGGCGTCCTTTCGCTCCGGTCTGTCGGGGTAAAAGATGGGGCATTTGGGTTTTGTTTCGGAAATAGTTCGTTAATATCCGTTTTTAGGAAAACTGTTGATCAAAACCTCTTCTGATCGGTATATTTAATTATTGGACGGTGGGATCGTTTTGCTTTGAGATGTGATCTGCCATAGAGTCTAAAGCTCTTAGTAAATTTGGAATGTGAAAAGCTAATTAACAATAATCGATTGCATAAAATACTGTAGACTCTACATCCGCTTAAAATTAGAGGGGCATAAAGATTGAATTATTCATTCATGTCTTACCGGCTCTTCTAAACCATTTAACTCTTGATCTAAGGAATTATCAACATTTTATTGGACACTATACCTATATTTTTTTTATCTGTATGCATTTTTGAAAATAAAGACTATTTTTAAAGCACTAAGATTAAAAAAAGTATAAGTCGAGGAAACTTTTCTAACGCCATGTAATTTCTTGCAGTTCTAGTACTCGATCATTTACATTTGCAAAGCATCTTGCAGTTGTAGCTCTCTACACATAGCAAATTCTAAGACTAATCAGAAAAAAAATTAAGCATAAAATTAAAAAAAATAAAAACTAAGAGTTCTAAAGCAAAATACATTTATCTCCAAGCTTAATAGGTCTACCGTAAAAATTCCTTACATTTAAAATAACAATTCTAAAATAACCATTTTCGAGTAACAAAAGCATTCAATGGACAGCAAAATAAGCATTTCCGTGTGACAAAAGAACTTATGCATTAAAACAAGTTTATATTTCTTTAACCTTTTCTATGTTGCATTGCAGTCTCAACAAGTAGCATGGCAAATTGGACTGTGTGCTTTGGAATGGCAGATAAACATTTTCTGATTGGAGTAAGGGAAAGTATTAACATGCATGCAAGGCTCAGAACACAAGTGAACCAAGTCCATAAAAAATTCTTTGTACCAAAGCAATTTATGGCTTTATAACAAAATTACACAAATTTGTTTTAATTGCTGCTGCCTAGCAGATATTACTGAACTAACACTTTTTTAGAATTATTGAGCGGAAATTCTACATAGTGCATGCAATAGCGCGGTCAACTCGAAATTAACAAAAAATGGACTTGTTTCACTTGCATTCTGAAAACTCCATATATACTAAGTAATGAGATTGACCGACATTTTATACTGAAAGCGAAATTTTCACAGTATGATTTGAACATAGTTGAATTTAGGAGTTGGAGGGACAGAAAGTCTCAAATCCTATTCGATCGATAGTTTCTATTCTTTTTGTTTCACACTCGGAAATACTTGCAATCAGTAACGAATTAAATATGGTGTGATTTACATAATGTGTAAAGAATTGAAAAGAAAAATATCCATATCCGAGAGCCGTATAAGGTTTTTGTATTTGTTTAGGAAACGCACAAATTGTGCTTCATAATATTAAAAAAAATACACATTAAAATTACACAGCTTCCCAATGAGGTATTAAATAAATACAAGTATAACTTTCGATAAGTTATGTTCCTTTACTTCACAAAAAAATCTCTAGGCGTATTAGTCTAAATTTGTACTCTACATGAATTGGTAAACAAAAGCAATTTTACAATTTTAATTAAAGGTATATTTCCAAAAAAACTTTAAGTTGTAAACAAAATACATGTGGCAGACATAGGTAATATAAAAAATCGTAGATTTAATACAATGTAACATTTATTTTAACCACGCTTCCAGTAGACTAAATACCCTCGAAAAAATAAAATATTCCAATCTCAGCAACCCTAAGTCATAAATGTACTACTTTGTATGACCAATTTTCTAGCTAAAAGAATACACTCAAGATGTATTGGGGCATATTTATCAGACTCCCTACAAAGTATAAATCTGATCATATAGGAAAGATGGTTGACCAAAGCTCTTCATAAAGAATTTGGGTATCTATCCTTGTTTATCGATATCAGTTGCCATGTAAAAAATACGCGGTCGTAATGCATAAAACTAAAATATGTTCATTTAAAACAATTATATATTATTCATTTAACTACAATAGGAAACAAATGAGCCTGTGGGCAATAAAATATTCTTTACGGTAGCGCTTCTGTACCATAAATGCACTTATTTTTTGACATAAGAAACTGAAAAATGTACCCCTTCCCCCGCCAAAAAAGCCTTAAGAGGCATATTTACCAGACCCACTATAAAGCATAAATCTGACCGAGGCGGAAACTCCAGTTGACCAAAGTCCTTCATAAAGAAAGCAACCCACCAATCTGATTTACTGATTCGGCCTTATGGTAAAGAAAAAGTAAATCCAACGGGAAAAATCAATTAGTTGTATAACAAAATTGTAACTGAAAGTACCGAAATTCAAAATTGTACAATTCAGATCATAATGCTTTATCTTGCCTGAGATTGGCTGTTTTTATTGATTCTTATGTCAAGTCGTATATTCAAGCGTATTGGTACACTTAAACACTAGATTTATAACGAGTATATTATAGTTTGCCGGCCCGCCTGAGCAATAGTTAGAGTGCTAGCCCTTGGAGCTCCTCGGCTCGAGTTCGAATCCTGGGACAGGCATGGATGTGTGTTTGTCAATAAATTTTGTTATTTGTCTATGTGTTTGCGGCGACCTTCTTTGTGTGTCTCTTGTGACTGTCTCTTCTGGCGAGCGGGGTAATGGGCTAAAGAATACTTTTCCCTTCTAGAGGGCGCAATCACTCATTTGCCATTTGTCTATTAGGGTTTAAAATAATTGTGGCAAACTGAAACATATATTTTTTCGAGATTAAGTTTTTATACTGCATCCAATTACTTGGGATTTTTTAAAGCAAATAATTAGTTACAATTTCGTCAAACCCAAAATAAGACATTCCGTTCTTGAGGCCATTTGAAAAGGCACAGGATTTCCTAAAAGCATCTCTATCAAGTTGGACAAGTGGTTGGACTGCTCAAAGGCTTGGATGATAGAAAAGAAAAAAGGACATGAAACACATTTCAGAAGTATTCTTTGTAAATGTAAATCGTTCCTTTCCACCGTTGAAAAATGTCTCTGGATAGATTCACAGAAGTCTTTTGTAAGATCGCCATCCCATCTGTTGAATTGATTGCACCGTTTATTCTGCAACGTTGTACGAATATTTTGTAGATTTAATATGAAGTTTTATTTCCGTATATATTAAATTAGTATAATCTCTATTTTACTTACAATAAGTATGCTTTGTTAAAACCAATTCAAGCTTCGTTTCCTGGGAACTCGTATTTTATTTAGAAAAAACAAAATGACAATTAACAAAATACAAAGTCTAACACATCCAAAAGCAAACCCTTTTCGGAAATTGTGCGAGCATTTACAAATTAAATGAACAATGAAATTTTATTAGCATTATTACGAATGTTAAAGAAATACCTCTATGCATCAATTGTGTTGAATTTTTGTATAGTAGTAGAATTTTACAAAATATTCACGCCAGACTAACAAATAATGATGAGGTGCTTTCAATATTTTTTCCTGACATAAATTAATGGACTCTTATGCGATACAAATAATTGACTCAAGGGTTATTGTTCATAGAAACTATCTTTTTGCTTTCTACATGGAGGAAAAAGTAGAATATAATAGCATATAAAATATATAGGTATATTGGTTGATTATCGTGGAGTTCCTACTCCCAACTAGTCGCTCCCCCCCCCCCCCCCCCCCCACCCTAATGCCTTACTAATATTCCCACGAATTCAAATCCAATTTTTTGAATTGCAAATTGCTTTATCTCATTTTTTCTATTTTCTCTCTTTTTCATTGAAACCCATCTCATTCGAATTGACTGCATTCTCTGCATTCTTTATCTCACAATTAACTATTTTCTATTGATTTACCCATCTCATTCGGGATATAAGTCCAAATTTAAAAGTCAATCTCGGGAAGAACGATGTTAGTGCTTACGATGTTGAAAGTGCAGCTGACAAAATATAAAAGAATATTAAGTGATTTATTAATGCATAAAGGAATAAAATTGATACGGGTTTCAGAAACGCAGTACAGCTTAAAGGACTGCCGAACATTTTTATGAACTATTTTGAGGATAATGTCTTTCACAGTTTCAAGAGGAGAAAAGCGTTTTTGCTTAATACCTTCCCACTAATATAAATATATTTTTATATTTTAAAATACGTGTCAGTACTACCTTGACTTACAGGCAAAAAAATATTTAAAAAACTTCAGTAGAAATTAAAAAATACGAACCAAATATGCCTCAATCGAGATAAATAACGTTTTAATTTGTTAAAAACTATTTGGAGTCTTTAAAATATTAAAAAAATAAAATTTAATTTAATCGTACAAAATATTCCGAATA
The DNA here is from genome assembly GCA_023701765.1 of Hylyphantes graminicola. Taxonomy (NCBI): domain Eukaryota; kingdom Metazoa; phylum Arthropoda; class Arachnida; order Araneae; family Linyphiidae; genus Hylyphantes; species Hylyphantes graminicola. The sequence goes on along the minus strand of CM043117.1, from coordinate 34,486,875 downwards.
AAAGAGTAATTCCTGACTAAGCTACACCTATAAGAACAAATATCCAAAACTCCACCTCCTCAAAGCTAAAGATCTATCTTCCCGAAAGACACTCCCATCCCATTTGTCGCATGTGATCCAATTTAGCAGTCTCGAGATGACCCCATCCTAGAGTAGCAGACCTGCTCCGTATCACAATTAGGACGGAGCTAGCCACGGATAAAGAGTAGTTTAGGACGAGGACTGAAGAAAGTTAGGACGAACTTGCTGACGAAGGGACTTGGTGATGTTTGACTACACTGCGGCGGAGTCATCACTTGGCGGGAATGGCCAACATTCGATTGAAAAAGTTCTGTTCTTGGTGGAGGGAAGTTGATTGAGGAAGAGATAGAATTTTGAAGTGCAGTTTAATGTATTTTGTAAAACTTTTTAAATTTGTGTGGAGGGTAATTTATTGAATTTGACGTATGACTTTAACTTATAAATTTATATAATGCAATATAAGTTTTTAACTTAGCTTATTAAACTAATTTAAAATAAGGAAAAGCAATGTGTCACATTGAACATTTAAAATAGAACAAAATGGATAGATTTTTTTTACAGTGTATAAGTTTCTGAAGAATTTTCTCGGTTTATTAAAATTTTCTAGAGTAGTTAAAAAAAACTATATAAATGTTTTCGTTTCGGTGTATGAATAAAATTTACTTTCTACCAAATAATTTAAGTTAATGAATAAACGAACTTAAAGTCTATGTAGTATACATATCAATAGGTCTAAAAGCACATGGTCATAAGTTTTAGTCTAAAAAAATATTCCGATACTTTATATACCAATTTTACTTTCAAAATTGCTACGATTTTAATTTAATTGTAATAGCAGTGTAAAAGAATGTTTCGTTATTTACTCGTTTAAAGATGAAAATTTTACAGTTCAAAGTGTATTTATTAAAAGAATTTAAATTTAAGTCACAAATGTTTTAAAATATTCATAACAATGTAACAAAACTAATATTTATTACAAATGTTTTGTAACAAAACTGCATTTAAATGTCAGTTGGTCAACACGAGAACTTTCATTCCTTACAAATCCTCATGGCTGAACATGAAAGGAATATTAATTTGAATTGTAATTTGAAAAATGTCATTTATTTTAAGAGGAAGAATATCTTCCGTAAATGAATTTATTTTGGAATGTGTAACATAAAAAACGAAGAAATGACAATGCGTATCATAAATTCTTCCCTAGGAGTCATCAACTGCTCCCGCTTTTCTGTAAAATTTATGTTGTTATCCACAATTGCGACCTCCATTTTCACCAAACGATTTTCACCCCGGTTTCGGCAGATAAATAGACAGATGGATAGAAATGAAGTGAAGTAAAACGATGGAGAGTGAATGGCAGACGAGAAGGAGGAGCAAGAAGAAGATAGAACAAAAAAAAGTTCCTAAATGCAGAAAAAAGGAGTGAGATGGTGGAATCGAACAAAAAAAAAGAATAAAAGAAAGTTCGAAATGGAATCGTAAGTGCCGTTTCGAACCTACCATCTACGATTACACTGGCAACTCACTGCCTTAGGCTGACAAACTTGTAAGCGATTATGATATGTACATTTTCTTTTAACAAGTATCAAATTTGAGCTGTAGAAATTTCACCTATACACCTTGTAATTTTTTTCACCAAAACCACCTTGTCAATAATATAATAACGGTTATATTTAAAGTTATCTTACAAGACGACTGTTACATAAACACAATTGCGGATTGGTGTGCCATTTTGAAAGGGAACTCGTGGCGAAAAAAATTTGTTTGTAAAAGACACTGAGAATAATGGAGTGATATACTAAGATCATACTTTTTTTAGGCTAAAGAAACTTTTCACTAGAGCCAAACATGGTTTACCGAAAAAAAAAACAATGCCATGGAGCTTTTTCTGGTCAGACTTGTGGGAAATGTTCTATATAAATATGCAAGGTGAGACCATTCTTCTTGATTTATTTAGTTCAACACTGTTTTTTTTACTGGACTTTAAAACATAATATATTGACCCCATAATAAATAGTGTAATGAAAAAGTTATGTTAACTTTACCATTGCTCTATACGTAAACGAAGTATACTCACGCTTGGATTCTTCATTCTACAAAATTCAAATATTCTGACTAATGATTCTGATTTTATAACAAGATTATCTAGGACTATATATTATCTTCTGGTAAAAAACACTAGCTATATATAATAGCACTTTAATATTTTCTAATCAATTTTGCCGCTTGTCAGTAAGGTAATGGTGGAAAAAAATTGGGTCCTTGATCTCGAAGCGTAATTTGAGTTGGAATCTCACTCTCGTATGATCGTTCAACAGTTTTAAGAATCCTGTTTAATTGAACCTCGTGTAGCCGAACATAATAGTTACATTTATGGCAAAGCAGAGTCGCCCAAACTGAAAATCGAGAATCGAGTACAAAGAGACATCAATGTAGAGAAGGGAAAAAATTATGAAGGGAAAATGTGGAAGAAAGTACTGACGGATATAAAAGCGTATATCTTTATATAAAACCACTAAAAAGAAGATCTGGAGGAAAATGAAATAGAAAGTCGGAGAAGTCTCGCATAGCAAAGGGAGCGAATAAGAAAGAAACCACAAAAATATACTTTATGAGAGAATAAAATTCCAAGCCTCTAACTGGTAGAGTATTTTGAATAAAGTTAAATTTAGGCACGGACGCATATTTAGAATGAATGCATAAAGAAATGCCTTTTTTACTTTTTACATTCATAGAATATTTTGGGGGGCATGGGTGGTATTGTGTGCACGGGGCGAAGAAATATGGCTAAAGAGGAACGTGTTTGGTCTCTTTATGGCCTATAAATATTTAACACCAACAATAAAATAAATTGTTTTTTAAAAGTTTCGTTCAAAGTTTAAAACTTTCATTTACTTTTGGAGCTAAATTTTATAAATCTATATTAGAAATGAAATATGTGTTTTCATGAACAAATTTAAAAGATTTTTGATTACTTTAATGACTAGTACTATTTTATTATAGATTGCTTTAATTTTATGCCATTGTTTTCCGATTGTTATATTATGTTGTTAAATTAACCTCCAAGAATCCAAAATTAGCATCCAAGAATGTCATGCTTAATCCTTTCAGTCCCAAAAATTTACAACACTACAGAAACATCTGATATTCACAAAATAAGCTTATTTTAGGTCAAAAATAAGAGTTCCACAAGGAAAAAAAATTCATTTTAATTTTTTGTGTGGTTTTTGAAATAATGCCAAAATTTTTTAATTGTGAAAAACAACAAAATAAAAAATATATATTTCCGAAAAACACTTCGAGTTATATATTTAAAGGTATCCGACCATATTATTAAAAAAAATTTAGCAATTATTTTAACCGAAATAGTTTAAATTGTGTTTTAAATATAATGGAACTGAAGTGAACTTTTCAAAAATCAGGTGAAACGCTTGTTAGCTATTTTCTAAATTAAAAAAATAGTAGTTCTGACCTCTATTGAGATTAATGTAAAATATTGTCTACTAGAACAAAGTGTGAAGAATCGAATGATGTGTGTTTGGATATCATAACGGGACATAAACATTTGAAAAAAAATATTGAAAGTGATGATGCCAAATGGCACCACTGGGACTGAAAGGGTTAACTTATGTTTTATCATTTATAAACATCAAACTAATAAAGATTTCGAAGAGATTTATTAGTTTTTAGTTGCATAATCTCTTATATTTTAAGTTTTTTACAAAATGATTTAAATGTTCGGTCAACTCTTGCAAATTTTATTTCCCATTAATAAATCACAATAAATGAACAGAACATTCTTTTGTATATAATTATAACGAATTTTATCTTTCATAATGATGATTAAATATTGCATCTTACATACTTAATATTTTTAAAGCATCTGATACAAATCTGAACTCTAATCCATTCGACAAATTTATCTTATGAAAAAGTCAATTTTTCATGATACAATTCACATTGAAATAGTTCCCTATCTAAAATCCAGACTTAGTGGGCTTATCGGGCTCAAAAGCATCTTTCCATTGAAAGTTGTTTCCAAATATCATCCCATTTTATTTATCTTTTTCGTTTAATACTTTATATCCTGTTCTGGGGAGGGGGGTGTAATAGTTTCCCCCAGTGATGTTGAAGTGCTTTGGAAGGATAGAACTGATACTTCAAATTTTAGGGAAAGTGCTTCAGAGCAGCATACTTTCTAAATTAAGTCAAGAGGGTTGGTTACCTTTAACACAGTGACAGGACACTTTACCAAAAGAGGTCTCTGCTAAGTATTATTTTTGCAGCATAACATTTTAGTTTGTGTTTATCCAAGCGATAGCAAGGTAATGAAATGAGTCTTGACGTTAGATATTGTACTCTCTTGATAAGCACAATAATAGTTATCTCTTTTAACGTAAAATGTCAAAGTTTGTAAATAGTGGTTAACTTCGGGCCAGATTACTAGACAAATTAAGTAGTAGCATAAAACAGTTACAGAGCATTTCATCATTCGAAGAAAGTGAAACATGGAAGTTGATGACAATAACTACTCGTAAACTTTGGTCCAAACTTTTCATATTAATAACTTATTAGTAAATATCTTTAGAAATTTACTTAGCGTTTTTCTTTTCCAATTAGTGGCTTTGCATTGACTCATGCGTAAAAAAATTTGTAGGTTAGGTTAGGTTTGAATTATCGTCGCACTGGAGCTACACGAGGGTTATTGGCGACGGGCGTCGTATTTTAGAACCAAGTCAAGTGACGAGATGACACCTGAATAGGCACCCAACGCAACCGTTAAGGGTGACATCGTACGCAGCGCTAGGACTTTGAAGGGGTATTTAACGTGCACTCTCTAACACGGGGTATTATTTGTCGGACATTTTTGGCTACACGGGCCGTTTACAGGTCGGCAGTTATTTTGGCGAAGCCCGTACCCAAACCTGGGACCTTTCACATGCTAGGCTAGTGCCTAACCAACTTGGCTCCCCAGCTCTTCCCACAAAAAAATGCAATAAGAAAGTCTACTAGGGTTTTAAGCTTGGAAAGATGCTAGCCTCCATATTCAAAATTACTTCATTCACTGGTATTTGTCACCTTGAACAAAATTTTAGAGATCAGGTATTGCAAAGTCTTCGTAAGAACTACAGTGCTACATTTTTAAGAAATAAAATAAATACAATGTGTCCAAATGTCCATTGTGCTTTCAAATCGAGTTCACGATTAGTTGCATTAAACTTTTAAAGCAAACGTGTTCTTCAGTTTAATTAGGAAACGGGAACCAATTTCATAACAAAAGACATTATTCTCAGCTGAAAAGGAAATAGTTTTGTGTTGTATGTTTGAACATCTAGAGTCCTGTGTACAATGGTCGCCATAGCAACACGGAAACCTAGTCTGCCCCCCCCCTCTCCCCAAGACAGTGACCAATAACTCAATTCATCTGATTAAATTAGATACAGAATAGCGTACTCAGTTTGATTAATACATGCTCAGCTCGGAATGAGCGGTGCTTATGTGTGCCCATTAGAAGCAAATTACGAGGAGCATTCTTTTTGCAAAAGTGGGAGGAATTTATGCGTAGCCTTCGATTCCAAGGAATTCATTTCGGCATTGGGCTTGACAACGTTGGATAATACAATAGGTTGAATTGAAATCAGTTTAATAATCGGATTGTTAATAGCCTGTTAAGATAGAATTAAAACATTTAACTATCTAAAGTGTTGCTACAAACGACACAAGTTAGTGGCATTGTGATACAAAAGTTTGATTTTTCATACAACTTCAATACTTAAAGCCATTGACATAAATAATTACAATAAGTTTGCATTTCAACCGTTGTCATGGATGTTCTTTACTTTTTTTTTTATCTTACATTAAACATTTAGTCCTGGTCTACTTATTCATCGAGCACACAAAACACATGTAAAAAAGGCTACAAATTACCGTTTTCAATTATATTTGAGAATGCCCCACGAGAGATAAACACTTTTAAAGGTACCATGGTATTGTAAACATGCCGATGAGCTAAATATACCACAGAGAATATCTTGTGTAAAATGCATAGTTTTAATTCTATTTTTTTTCTCTAGAACCCATATGTTGATCTTTATATATCTAAGTCCATCATATACAGAGTGCTCAGATTCATTGTAATCTGATCGTCAAAATTGGTAGCAAGAGTTGCCTAGAGTGTGCCACATAAAAATGGCTCTCAGTTCTGGGGAATATGCCGAATGCCGAGTCTGCAAAGGCTTGACCGCCAATATTGCAGCCCCATTAGAGGAAAAAATATATCCAAGTTCAGAGCTTTAATTGCATTTAATTGATTGCAGTCATTTATTGCGTTACGTCTCGTATAATTAATCCTGTTTTTGTTAACACATATAGTTATATTAATAATGACCAGGAATGGGGAATAAGGGAAACTGCCGCAATCTTAAGTTGGGCAAATGTCCTTTTCCACAAAAAGATATAGCGCACCGATTTTGTTTTTTTTAACTAAAATGTTACATACAGCTTTGTTTCCCCTACGAAGCAGTAAGTAAACGAGGGAGTTGCGCTAAGTTATGGTTTTGAGATATTAGCCTTCCCTTGGGGGAGATGTAAAACGACAATTCAATTTGAAAATCGCTTCTGTAAACCGCAAGCACTGTATCTTATGCAATTATGCTAGGGATATTTGCTACATTGCTATTGTCATATTTCTTGAAAATGGGTTGTTTAAATGCTTTCTTTTTCGTAGTATGCGGTAACTGAATAAATATATGGCTTGTTTTCTTCTGCTTCGTTTGTTTTCCTTTTTGTTGTTTCATCTCCATTATTTTAATGCCCAATGCTAAATACTCATTGTAAATATGATTTCATATAACTCCCCATAAACATAATTTTTATTCTGTATATTTGTTATTTTTCGGATTTTTATTAGAAAAATAAAGTTATAGTTAGAAGTTAGTTTCATTAGAAATATTAGTTTAATATATAGATTTCCAAATTATTCAAAATAGAGTATACGGTGTCTTTATATTTAGCTTATCAGTAATTTTCTCTTAATGCTGCTAGGAAATTAGAAAGTTAAAAAGTATTAATCTATAAACATGTGAGCCATTTCTCTTAAAAATAGTATAAGCGTAACTAATAGTTATATGAACTACGATAGCTCTACTAACTCTTAGCTACAATAAGTTTTGTATTGTAAATTTTACATATTACACATTGGGATCGCATTTCAAGCCCTGTTATTCAATTTAATATTATAAATTATTGCGTTTATACATTACGTGAAGTCAGTATACATTTTATTTATCTTTTTAACCAATCTTGCAGGAAAATTGACAAATCTAGTTATTACAACTTCCAAATATTCCCTTACATCGAATAGCCTTTTGAAATGATATGCATAAGCAAATATCACCCCAAACCACACAATTAGAAACCGAATTTAAATTTAATTCCTTCCATAAACAAACCATCGGACTGACTCAGATTCGCCAACTCAACTCGTGTTCCATAATTCAAAACTCTTCGTTGGCTGCTTTGATTCGGCATAGGAAATTCCTCAACTGCATTCCCCTTTAAAATTTCCCTGGCAAACTGCTGAGAGCGAACGGTTTCGAATTTACTTGAAGTCCCGCAAATTAATGCTGTCATATATATCACGGGATGATTTCGTCCGGGTTAGCAGTGAGAGTTTGGATCTTGCATAGTTGGTATGCTGGAAGAACGATTGATAGTCTGCTTTTGCATTTTTAGAGAAAAGTTGTCTAATTATTGGGATGAACCGAAGTAGTGAAAAGTTTCTAAAATTGAAGATTATTTGAAAAATAAGTGATTTCATTAAAATTTATTATTGTGTTGAAATCTTACAGAAACAGATTAAATCCTTACGTCAACGTAAGATTTTGAAATATTCACAAAAGTGTCATGGTATTTAACCATTTCGATACAAAGGATTTTTGCTTCCTCGTAATATTTGATAGGAATAACATTATCGAATCATTAGTTGTTCGGGGCGTTGGCCGAGCATTTTGGAGCAGTAAAGAAAGGGTTAAAAAAATATGACTAATACTCTATTATAATTGCCCATCTCTCAATTACATGCTTTTAGAACTTGTGCGTATATAAAGTCCGTTCATATTTTAAAAAATGACTCATTTTTTCCAGATGTTGACTGTACTTATATAATATACATATTACAAAAATTACAATACCATTTCTGATTTTTACTGAAATTTAATGCCAATTTCTAAACAAAATTATATTTTTTCCATCGCAAAACTAGCAATTTGTCGGATTTATTGTAATTGTCAGATTTAATTTTGTATGTAGCTTGCGTAAAAAAAATTCTGTATGCAATGCTAAAGTGAGTATTCAAAATTTAAGAGCGTGAAAACAGAAATTGCGATTTATTAAAAAAAATAGCCATTATAGTTAAGAACTGTTTCATTTACATATAGTACGAATTAGAAACATTTTTCAGAAATGTTTTTTCGTTCTGATAATTCAACTTGGAGCTATTTTCGATCTTGTTATAGTTTTTGAAAAGAACTTGTTAAAAATTCCTCGTGCCATATTTTTGATCCATGCTTCAAATTGATCCATGTCAAAGAACAAATATTAAATTAAAATACAAATTTATAGCTATTTAAGTGGCTAAAATAACGGGTAGAACTACGGAAGACGTTACTTTCCCAAGCATCCCAAAGTTTCGGGATAGCTTTTCATTAAACTAGAAACCCGGTCCGAAGGAGTGGGGGGTTTAGCAGGGAAGAGAACTTCTGGTGATAAATTCGTAGGGTTATAATTTGGGTGACTAGCTATGTGATTGACGACTTTGTTGTTGTCTAGATGGTGCGGGAGGTGGCTTATTAGTTGTGGCTGGTGATTTAGTCCCGGGATGGGGATGACCCAAGGTTTGCGGAAAGATTTCACGAGAACTAATCATGCAATTAAGCTTGTAATGAATTTCGGTAATAACGTCCGTTCCATGCTATTGTGATGGGGTTGTTGGTATACTTGGGAAAGGAGGGGGATGTGGTCTCGTATCCCAAGACTGCAATGTTTGTCATATTGAAATGAAAAACGTAATTTAGATGGAAAGGCTTGAGATGAGATGGGTTTCAGTTGAATTATGTATGTACTTTAAGATCTTTTGTTGTGGAAGGAATTTTAAATATATATTTATGCCGACTTTAATGATTTCTTAAATCATATTCCTATCAAAATTCCGGACTAGTTTCTATGAAATTGCAGTGGATTTTTGTTTGATAACATTAAAATGCCTTGTTTACCCGTACAGCAATAACGTTCTAATAAATGAAGGATATTCTTTAATAAATTATACTTTCAAACGTACATGCCAGTTTCAACTTATAAAAAGAACTCAATATACTACTGTTGGTTTAACATTAAATTTGTTGTGTTCCAAATTTTTAGAAGTTGAGATAATTGTGAAATTCAACAAGCATATTTTAAGTCCGTTCAAAAGATATTTATTTTTCTTCACAA